>OY728161.1:527488087-528738087 GCA_963277665.1 Viscum album | reverse complement strand
GTGTGATGTGATGTGATGCGATTCTTATGGATCAACTATTAGAATGGATATTTGATGCCTGGTTTTGATCACTGAGAGTAAGAGTATCCTTGGTCCCCACTAACCCTATCAACATATAGATTTCTTGTGGTTCTTATGTTTTTGTTTTAAATTTTTACCAGTTATTCCTATTTTAATCAATTTTATTATAATGTTTACATAATTTTTTTAAACATAAACTATATCAATTATTCTAAAATTAGCATTATTATTTGTCTTATAATGTCTATGCATTGATATCATGGTCGGATTGAAACACATTGATATTTTTATAAAATAGTTTTTTAAAAAAACATTTGTATTCTATGTGATGTATTATAAAAAAGATAATCTTGAAAAATATCAACAGAAATAATATATTTTTTGTATACGTAGAACTTTTCTTGGCTTGTGTTATACACAATTTCATAATTTTCTGATAGAATTCATTTCACGAAGGAATATTTTTCAGAGAGTTTATAAAATAAAAATATATCTTTTGAAGAATTTTATTGACAAAATATATAATTAACATATACAATATAATGTATAAAATTCATCTTATATTTTTTCTAGATATGATATAAATACAAAATTTAAATTTTTAGATAATCAAATTATTCTTTTTAAAAAATGCAGGTTTTTCGCATTTTAATGGTTCAACAATTATAATATATATTCTATTATAAATAATTTAATTCTTATATTGAATCTATATATAGAAACATTATTTTCATGAATTTTTGATATTTTTCTAATATATTTCATGTATTGATGATTAGTAAAAATATGCTAAATTTTAATTGAAAAGTTCTTTTTTCATAGAAATAATTTATATGGTAAGTTTATATTATTGAGTGTTTGTAAATTATAAATTGAATATATTTATATCATTTAATCTAATTTATGCACTTTTAATTAATTTTACATCGAATTTAGTGGATAATATTCAATCTTTTGTAATGTTTTTACTTTTATAACACATTTTATTGTTTTTACATAAAAAATAAATTTAAAATTAAATATTTTAACTTTTGTGATTTGAATTTGGAAAAATTGATTCAATATCTGGACTTATAACTTCCAAAATATTAATATAGATCCTTTTATTATTAGAAATTATGAATATTAAATGAGGTAACTATTTTTATATATCATAGTTAAAGGGAAAATCAATTAAATAAGGGTAAAATAATGTTATGATAATAAAAAAATCTCCTAACATGTATCCTAATATTATTTTATGAATAATGGATTAAAAAAATACATAGTATAAACTTTAGTCATTTGTGAGATTCTTGGGTGTGATAATGACATTTAATGACATTTAATTTAAATTAAATTAATAAATTTTATAATCATCAGTCTACATAATAAAATATTTTGTTTTGGATTATATTACTGATCTCCAAAAATATAAATAGTTTATAGAAATATAATAATATTTCCTACATCATGTATATTTATTTAGATTTTTTTCAAATTAGAGAATTAAATTTAATTATGAAGCAATGGTCGTGATATACTAATTTTTTTAATGACAGAATCAAAAAAATGTGATTATAAATACTAAAATAAATACTATTTAAATATTTCATGGCATAAAAAACATTTATGGAAGACTATGACATGTTATTATTTATTTAATGTATCATTTCAATGGAATCATGTTATTATATATTTTTTTAAAAAGGCATGCATGAATAGTGTCAAAATTGACATAATTCATAACTTAAAATATAAAATATTTTATTAAATGATATAAAATATATAAAAATATAATATTGTACCAAATGGTTACAATATTTACAAATATTTTATAAATTCCACTTTTCTTTCTCATTTGACACGTTATTGTAATTACATTAACACACATTATGTAAACAACATGATAACATTGTATTATTAAAAACAAGAAAATAAGGGTTAATATTTCATGACATTCCTAAAGTTCCCCTAATCAAAACTATAAAAGTGAACCTCCTCCCCAAACTATTCGCATCACATGGATAATTAAACCTCAAAAATCCCCTACCAATTTACATTTTCATCTTCCCTAGTTAAATTCTGGAGGTTTTTTTATTTATCGAAGACCAAATGTAGTTCTCTGAGAGGAGATTTAGAAGAAGAACGTCAAATAAAAGGTAATCTCCTCTACGGATTCATCCATACATATTTCATATAGTATGTCCACTTAATGAATTTTTTCATTATAATTTAATAAATCTAGTATGAAATGTACATTGAGATATTATTATAATAATGAAACAACCATATTCTACCTTTTATTGATCCTATGAAAAATGAAATCACAATTTCTGTGTACATACCACTTAACTTCCCTACACCATTTTCTAAATTGTTTATCAACACCATCATACATGTATTGTTATAATTATTGAAGTAATAACTTTATATTATTGTCATAATATGATATGGATTAGGAAATATAATAAACCATTCACTTCAATATCATTCAACAATTAAGAGAACGATATCATCCCTCATATGTATGTACGACTTACTGTCTACAAATTGTGATGTGATTCCATATACATGAAAATCATTAAACATGATTATATAAACGAATTTAATTAATCAGAGTTATATATATTATAATAATATAATTATATAATTGATTTGAGTATAACATTATAAGGATAATAGAAACATATTCGACATTATATCATGTCTATGATGTATGAATACTGACCATTGATGTATCATATCCTAAATATTCTAATTTTGATTCTAATAAATGTATCATTCTATGATTGTTAATGTTAGATCACATGAATCGATTAATTACAACATGGAAAGGGATTCTACATGAACACTCGTTTTTCCTTCGGGTTACTCATTCACTAAATTTAGTCAAATGGAATGTTTCATTATTTTTGTATATTTATTATAAATTATTTTTAAATTTTCTATACTCATATATATTGATCATTTATTACTTATTTTAAGGGGATAAAACTATTTTGAAATGGCACCCTTTTCAATTCTTCTTGATAATCAAGCCTAATTAATGGGGACTTCTCGAATTCGCAACAATTATCATGTCCACTATATAATATATTTTAATACACCATTATTTTTATAAAATCAAAAATTTTATCAAGAAATTATATCTTGGTAAATTTATTGTTTTATGAAAACAAATAATCCATTGAGATTTAATATATTTTTAATAATTTCCTTAAACTGTAGTAAAATGTTTTATTTATAATGATTCATAAAAAAATATTTTACATGATTTCACTTCCATGGGATCTCATTTATTCCTCAATTATGTTTTTAATTTAATTGAATTTTATTTTTTGGGGTATACTTGTTTACTCTATTATTTTAATTTAAGTACTAGAAATTATCCAAAATTAACTATTCAATCCAAAGTAAAAAATGTTTTTTCTCGTCTTACCTTTACTTTAGAAAGATATGTGACTAGGAAAACACAAAATTTTTATCTCTTGTGTATTTACATCATTTTGATATATCATATCATGATTATCCTTACTATCATTATATTCTATGTGATTGTGATTTGAATTATTTAATGTAGTATGGGACGCATTGGAATGTTTAAATAATATATCTTCAAGAAATATTTATTTTCCACATTTAAAAGTATATTAATCTATGTAAAAAATCTTGTGTTGACTATTATAATTCATCATGTTTTATCTCTTATTATGTCATATACCATATTTTTTTGATGTTTTTATTTTCATTTTGACTATGGATTTTATAATTTTATACCATTCATGGGATATCATTAATGTATGAGTATTTCATATTCTAGTTTAACAATATGAATGTTTATGTTTTCTATGTATCAATCTATTCATATTTTGGGTTTATTAGAGTTACGTAATGATGGGAGGGACCTCTATAACCAGTTGAGGGATCAGCATGTCTCATGGTATAAACAAGTTTGAATTTTTACCCAATAATGAATGGTCTTGGAATGATTCCTTGATAGTATGGTTATGATGTTGGGAATTATATAACCCATATTTATGAGACTAGTATTTTATATTCCATTTGATTATTTGTATAGTGGAATATCCATGGTTATGTTTTGTTATATAGTTATTTTTTCATCATTTATTCCTACAATATTATGTTCATGAATATTTATTCTTAAAGGAATGATTTTTTAGTTGTTCACCATTATTATTATTTATTTTCATGATATTTCCTAATTCATTACTTATACATAGAGATCATCTGACATCATCCCTTTCTTATGTTTTCCGTCTCCCGATTATGAAGAATAAATTTCTTAATAAGGTTTAAAGGATAAAGTTTATGTGATTTTATATTTTATCATATTATATTATAATTTCCCAATGTATTATGGGTATCATGAATGTAATCTGGTGTTCCTAGACTACTAAAACTGATGATTCTTTTAGGATTTCATTCCTTGTAATAATGATAATGTAAAAAATGAATGTGTCATCTCCCAGAATCTGGTGTTAGAGAGTTTTAGGAAACACATAAGTTTTGAAGAAATAAATCTCAAACATCCCCTACCAATTTACATTTTTATCTTCCCTAGCTAAATTCTGGAGGTTTTTTATTTATCAAAGACCAAATGTAGTGCTCTGAGAGGAGATTTTGAAGATGAACATCAAATAAAAGGTAATCTCCTCTACGGATTCATCCATACATATTTCATATAGTATGTCTACTTCAAGAATTTTTTCATTATAATTTAATAAATCTATTATAAAATGTACATTGAGATATTATTATAATTATGAAATAACCATATTCTACCATTTATTGATCCTATGAAAAATGAAATCCCAATTTGTGTGTACATACAACTTAACGTCCCCACGCCATTTTGTAAAATGTTTTTCAACACCACCATACATGTATTGGTATAATTATTGAAGTAATAACATTATATTATCGTTATAATATGATATGGATTAGGAAATATAATAAACCATTCACTTAAATATCATTCAACACTTGAGAGAACAATTTCATCCCTCATAAGTATGTACGACTTACTGTCTCTAAATTGGGATGTGATTCTTTCTACCTGAAAATCATTAAATATGATTATATAAATGAATTTAATTAATAAAAATTATATATATTATAAGTGTATAATTATATAATTGATATAAGTATAACATTATAAGGAGAACAGAAACATATTCGACATTATATCATGACTATGATGTATGTATAATGACCATTGATGTATCATATCCTAAATATTCTTATTTTTTTTCTAATAAATGTATCATTTTATGATTTTTAATGTTAGATCACATGAATCGATTAATTACAATGTGGAAAGGGATTCTACATGAACACATGTTTTTCCTTCAGGTTACTCTTTCACTAAATTTAGTCAAATGGTTTGATTCGTTATTTTTATATATTTATTATAAATTGTTTTTATATTTTCTATACTCATATATATAGATCATTTATTCCTAATTTTCTGGGGATAAAAATGTTTTGAAATGGCTCCCATTTCAATTCTTCTCGATAATCAAGCCTAATTAATGGGGACATCTCGAATTCACAACAATTATCAAGTCCAGTATAGAATATATTTTAATACACCATTATTTTTATAAAATCAAACATTTTATCAATAAATTATATCTTGGTTAATTTATTGTTTTATAAAAACAAATAATCCATTAATATTTAATATATATTTAATATTTTCCTTAAACTGTAGTAAAATGTTTTATTTCTAATGATTTATAAAAAAACATTGTACATGATTTCACTTCCGTGGGATATCATTTATGCCTCAATTATGTTGTTAATGTAATTAAATTTTATTTTATGGGATATACTTGTTTACTATATTATTTTCATTTAAATACTAGTAATTATCCAAAATTAACTCTTCAATCCAAAGTAAAAACTGAATTTTCTTGTCTTACCTTTACTTTAGAATGATATGTGACTCGAACAACACCAAATTTTTATCTCTTGTGTATTTACATCATTTTAATATATCATATCATGATTATCCTTACTATAAATATATTCTAAGTGATTATGATTTGAATTTTTTAATGTAGTATGGGACGCATTGGAATGTTTAAATAATATATCTTCAAGAAATATTCTTTTTCCACATTTAAATGTATATTCATCTATATAAAAATCATGTGTTGACTATTATAATTCATCATGTTTTATCCCTTATTATGTCATATACCATATTTTGTTGATGTTTTTATTTTCATTTTGACTATGGATTTTCTAATTTTATACCATTCATGGGATATTGTTAATGTATGTGTATTTCATTTGGTAGTTTAAAAATATGAATGTTTATGTTGACTATGTATCAATCTGTTCATATTTTGAGTTTATTAGAGTTACGTAATGATGGGAGGGACCTCTATAGCCACTTGAGGGATCAACATGTCTCATGGTACAAACAAGATTGAATTTTTACCCAATTATAAATGGTCTTAGAATGAGGCCTTGATTGTATGGTTATGATGTCGGGAATTATATATCCCATATTTATCAGACTATTATTTTATATTTCTTTTCCTTATTTGAATAATGTAATATCCGTTGTTATGTTTTGTTATATAGTTATTTTTTCAACTTTTATTCCTACAATATTATGTTCATGAATATTTATTCTTAAAGGAATGAATTTCTAGTTGTTCACCATTATTATTTTTTATTTTGAGGATATTTTCTAATTCATTACTTATAGTTAGAGATAATTTGAGGTCATCCCTTTCTTATGTTTTCCTTCACCCGATTATGAAGAATAAATTTCTAAGTAAGCTTTAAATAATAAATTGTATGTCATTTTATATTTTATCATATTATATTATCATTTCCCAATGTATTATGGGTATCATGAATGTAATTTGGTGTTCGTAGACTACTAAAACTAATGAGTCCTTTAGGATTTCATTCCTTGTAACAATGATAATGTAAAAAAATGAATGTGTTAGCTCCCGGAATCTGTGGTTAGGGAGTTTTAGAAAACATATAAGTTGTGAATAAAATAACCATAAAATAAAAAATAAAAAATTCACTTATTTGTGTTATATGAATGCCCAATGTTAAGGAATCATTCAAAAATCAATACAACCAATTTAAAGGAAATTAACATTACATCATCTAATAAAAAAATTTAGTTTGAGGTAACTTCATGTGATTCACCTGTAATTTTTTTAAAAACCACCATGAAATAGAAATAATGGTTTCATAATATGATAATATATCCCAAAAAATGACCATCACCAGATGATGATTGAATCCCATAAATAAACCTATGTGTATAAACTTTTTATTAATAATAAATGTGGTGAAAAAAACAACAACATATCCAAAAAAAATTACAATCTGTCTTCATTTTTGGGTTTTCCATGTAATTATTAATAGTTCTCCCAATAAATTCATACTACATAATATAGATGAATGATGGATTTTCGTGAAATTTCCTTTCCTATTACTCTAACATGCAACATGAATACCCATGAACAAATTCCATTTCCCAATTAGGCTATAAAATTTTCAACTGATCAACGCATCAATACCCAAGTGAATATCACCCCCAGCTATAGTTGTGCCATAACTGAAGGAATAATTTGTTTGAATGACTGCTGAAGAATTCACACCACACATTACTAGAAGTGCTTCTTTTTTTTTCATTGATACCACATCATATGAATTGATTCAGTATGGTTAAAGGGATGACTATTCCCATAAAAAATATATTACATGCATATTTCACACATGAAAAAAACTCACCCACATTCATGGAAGGCATATTATACATGTCTTTTCCCAATTAAATATCAGCATTGGTTGTTGTTTTTAAACCCTAATATAACTGTATTTTCAACATGCATAATGTTATTATGTGATGATTGATTTCCTTTTTCTCATTTTAATAGAGTATTTCTAGAATACATGAAACCCCTTTACATCTCTCAATTTTTATCATAGTAACATTTCACATCAACAATTGATTTAAAAATCAATCCTATAGTTAGTTTAATAGATAATGATGGAAAATAATCTTCATTATTATCACAACAACCTGAAACATAAAATCGTATGTTCATGAAAAGTATATATACAAAAAATAATTATATATGACTTTTTTAAATCATTAAGTGGAAATTTCGATGTAAGATCCAGTTAATGTTCGACTGCAACACTGAGTAAATGTTCTGAGAAAAATCTCTATAAATATCATGTGGAAGTTATAATAGTATTTCCTCAATAGATGATGTTGTTTAAACTTATAAAACTAAATTTAATTAAATATATTTTTATTCAGTAAATTTATAATAACATCATTGTACATTATTAATATAATTTTCCAAAAATAATAATTAAAAAATATAAACAATATAAATAAAAAGGTAAATAAAATTTATATATTTAGAAAAATAAGAAATTGTAAATATAATTATATTTCTAAATATATTTATAACTAAATTTATATGATATATTGAATATTATTTGTATAAAATATTATATTGAAGTTTCACAATACCAAAACAATTTATACTTATAAAACAATATTTAAATAAATATAATACTGTTAGGTAAACCTATCAAAAAAATTATTACATTTGTTACATAATTTGGATAATGAAGATAAATTTTATCTGTATAAAATATATTATTTATTATGGATTCATAATTTTAATATTTACAATAATAATTATTTTCCAATATAAATATATTTCTATATATAGAAATACAAATAAATTTATATGATATATTTTTTACATTTTTTAAAAAATATCATGTAAATGTTATTGTGGAATTTCCAAAATACAGCTAACTATTTATACTTTTAAAAATAAATTAAATAAATATAATTTTTAAAGGTGAATTTTTAAAAACATTATATGAAATTTGACACATAATTTAAATAATAAAAAACATGGTAAAAAAATAATCTAGATTGATAAAAATATAAATAAATGTTATATATGAATTAAAATAAATAATTAAAAATATAATTATATATCTTCTTAAATAAATAAAACATCATTTATAAGATATATTTAATATATTTTATTTAAAAAAATAATTTAATGATTTTGAGTAATTTTTAGTAGATGTTACATTAGACGATCAAGTGGATGTTATAGAAGCGGTTGTGATGGATATTTCAGAGGATGTTCTATTCATTACTCCAGTGGAAGTTCTAGTAGAATTTCTAGGCCATGTTCTAGTGGAACATCCTGGCCATGTTCTCAAGGAACTTACTGTTAAATATCTGATAGAATATACCATTGAAACATTCACAGTAAGATTCATGATAAATTTAATCTTTTATTTCTATAAATAATCCAAATAATTTCTTCCCTTCCGTAAAATTCAGCATACATTATTGAAAAAAAAAATCTAGTTTAAAATTAAATATAACATAAAAAATTTTCAAATATAATCTTGAATACCACCATCCCTATCCAATATATGATGAAATTAAAAATAAAACTCCGAAAAGAAATAGGAAAAAAATACTACCCCCAACATGGTGAAACATAGAAAAATGACATTCACCATCAAACCTGCACTCTTGAGACTCTAGTAAAACCTCATACTTCACAGAAAATGGTGAAAACCATAAAAATTGACCTCCACACTTAAAACTACACCTTGAAGACTCTGTCCAAAATGGAATCCAGCAAGAACTATAGTAAAACATGGTGGTATCCCTTTTTAAAAACACATATTGCACCGAAAATGATGGAATTTGTAAAAACTGACATGCACAGTTGATTCTGCTATCCGATGACTCCAGAAAAACTAGCATCCACCGTCTAGTTTGATTCAGACTATGTTATAATGTGGTGTCCTTGCCCAGAAAAACCCCATGAAAATGATAGACCCTGTAAAATCACTTACTATTTAGTTCCACATTTGACATGTAACATTTATGATGATATGGAAATTCTCTCTAGGAAATCAACGCAATGGTCTCATATGTAAGGATGGGTTAAAATAAGGTTTCCCCACTTTTCAATCCTGTAAAATATGGAATAGGATATGATAAATTGTGAACGTCAATTGGGGTTCGCTGCTCTATTCAGCGCTTCCACATCTCAATAGATGTCATTTCCCACTTGTTGTTCCCCTATTATTCAATGAATGTCACTTCAGTAAATCGCCACCACCCTCATGGTTACTGGACTCAATGGGGGCCACTTCCAGCCGACTTCTACACCTCCCAACTAGCTTCAGTGGTACTTCCCCCACATCCATGTGCCTCTCTACCACAAAGATCATCACTGATGACCCAATCATGCACACATTCATTAATCCAAGAATTCCTATTCAACAACCCATCCATGTATTTGCTACAATACAAATTATTTATCTTCCTTAAAATCATTCAGGGATCCATTAATATTTACATCACACCCTTACAGATTTTCTATATGTAGGAAAATACATCTGGTTTACAATTTTTCTGTGTCTTTCATAACCCTAGTCATGTTTCATGTTTGAGTCAAATATTTCATATTTATAATTATTTTTTTTCCCCTACAACATCATATTTCTCAATTTATTCCTCCAGGATTCTCTATGTAATTTTCTCTTTTTCTCCAAATCAACACATATGTTATTCACTTATAGTAGGATCCCACATTGATAGCGTCATACAAGGATCATCTATATTTATTACACTTTCATGACCTCAAGTAATCCTTCGACCTATTTTGGTAATTTACCTATATCTTTGCATCCCTGTATCTTGTATCTTTTATGCCTTCATCTTTCATATTATTTCTCTTCATCTATTATTTATTTTGAATGTCCATTTCATCAAGTATAAAACAAATTTATTTTGTAATGTATATATAGAAAATATATATTCCACATTCTCCAACCATGGTTACATGTTCATATATTTCTTGTATATATATATATAATGTGTATATATATATGCATGTGTGTATGTGCTTTGTGTCTATCGTTAAATCTTATTGAGAAGGTAAGGGATATTTCCATTGTCTCCATATGAAAATATGAGAATAGTGATTATTATGGGCTCAAACAATATATGGTAAAAGATCCTACATGCCCATGTTATATAATCCATGCCATGATTAATTTTTTTTCCAAATGATAGGTTTATAACAATTTATCCTCATTGGAATCTTCAATTAATTTTTTATGAAATTGTTTATTTATTATGATCGCATCCCATTTTTACGTTTTCTTAATGATATTCAACTAGTTGTGTTAAACACATAATAATTTTGAATATTATTCACATCAATTTGTTCTATATTTTTTTATTAATTTTTTCAAAATTTGGTTAATAGTCATAAAATATAAAATATTTATTTTTTTAAAAAAAAATTAATTGCGTTGTTTTGTGGTTTTATGCTGTGAAAATTATTTTTCATGATAATATTGATGAAGAAGTTATAATGATTAGGAAAAAAGGAAATGTAAATTATTTTCCAGAAAATAAAATAAAACTAAATAAAACGTTTTGTTTAAGATATTGAACAACCATGAGAGGAATTTTATACTCAATAAACTATTAACAAATCTTTTAAACATATGATGTTTCTGTTTGAATTCGTGTGTCCTCCTAAAATATGGTCACCTACTATGATCCACTACACTTGCAAAAATGACCTCTAGATAATTTTAATAATCTCAGGAACCCCACAAAAATATGTCCTTGAATATGGAAACGATTTACAATATTCATCATTTTTTTACATTATTTGAACATTAATATTTTTTTAAGAGATCATATATATAAAGAATATAAAATATACTATTTTATGAGAAAAATAAACAATGTATAAATATTTCATAGTTAATAGTTTTCTAACCCTTGTTTTTTATATTTTTTATCTGAAGACTTCAAATATCATCAGGTCATTTGATCGATGGGAAATCAAACCAATTTCATCACATAAATGTTCTTTTTGGACATGAATCCAATAATCACATACTTCTTTACAAAGTAAATGATGGTTTTATATTTTAATGAATCAAAACCCATATTTTTGTAATGTTATGTAAAATATAATTTGTTTATTTTTTATAATAGATTACAATTAATTATATGTTTATAATTCAATACAATTCATTAAAATTTTATAATTAATTCATTATTGGAGTATCATTCATTAATTATATGTAAAATATTACAATCCATTTATTATTTGTATCATATTACAATTAATTAATCATATATGTTTTATTCATTCATGATCGGTAAAATATTTCAATTAATTCATTATCTATATCATTTTAAAATTCATTTATTATTATTGTATCATTCATTATATTTTGTTCATTATAATTCACTACAAAAATCTCTAATCTCTATAATTAAATATTATCATAATATAAGTCTTAGATTATCTGTTTAATATCTATAAGGAATTATAACTATAATATTTATATGTTTAATAAATCAATATTTGTAATATCTAAAATAGATTCTCTGTGTAATCTCTGTAACATATTATATGTGTATCATTCATTGCAATTCATCAACAGATTACGATTCATCCCCTTATTATTTGTTTTTGTAATCTAAGTAATATCTTTAAAATATTTAGATCTATTATATAATATGTTTCAAATATGTGTAATATGTTATCATGTGTATTAGTAAGTACCAATAAGAGGATAAAAGGATAAATATGGTTTATTAGTTGTTTTAATGGATTTGTACCAAGTTACGGTGTGGGATGAGTTCATGTTGTTTAATATAATAGTGGACGGAGATTTGGAATTTCGATGATAGAGGCTATTTGAAATCCATTCAATATTGTTGTTCATGTCTAAAGTGAAGTTAGGGGTTCACATAATTCATTGTTTCATTGGCATATTTATGTGGAAAATAAAAATAGGACTGCTGGAATACAAGGAATGGTCTTGTTACAGTTCCGATCTGAATTTTTTTAGTGAATTCCAGATGAACATAATGTACCTATGATTCCAATGTTTGATGAATCAATGTTATTTTTGTTATTTATCTTATTTATAAAAGAGTAGTTGAACAATATGTTATAGTTATTTCTACTTGGGACATCCTTATTCAGTTTTCTCTAAATTTTCATGTTTTAATAATTTTTTTACATTATGCTAAAGTGTGGTTCTTATATCAATATGGGTATGGGATGCCTGAGGTTAATGATGATTTTTTATTGATGTAGTTGAAGTGTAGAGGCATGTTGAAGCTGCAAGTTTAGACGAACATGGTGTGCATTACTGGAGGTAGTGGATTTATTAGTTTATTAATTGACTTCCTCCCTACCATTTTGGATACACCATTCACACCACCATCAAGAATTTCAAATGATGAAAGAGATACAAGGTACCTTTAAGCCCTGTAAAGAACCGATTATCATCTCCATCTCTTCTAGATCAATCTCCTCTACTACAAATCAGTTGCCGACAACATATGGTTTACCATCAACATCTTCCACTGTGCATCACCAGTCATTGCTGATAGTATTCTAGATCTTTAATTTATTTTTTGGGCCATCTATTCTAGGAAGGAAAAACTGCTAAAAGTGTTTTATATTAAAATTTTAACATTTAGGAAATTGTGACTCGGCCCGTGGTAGTGACATCCTCTACTTCTTCCATAGTAGAATATACTAATTGTTCATATAATTTCTTCATGGGTTTTTATATCTGGATATATGATTAATACTAAAATCAAAATGTTTTATGGTATAAAATTTCAAGGACACTGGACAAAAAAACTACATGGTATTTTTTCATGAATGATTTCATGGCTATGTTTGTGTGGGAACATTCATGGGTCATACTGTACCCCCAATGTTTATTTGTATGAAAGAAAATGATTCATTTCTTTCACTGTGGTATTTGTAACACCCCAATCTTACATGGTACGCTTCTCATTGAATAATATCGTAGTGTGTGTTGTACACAACTTCGAGTTCTAACACCCACCACAACCAATCAAACTAGCCGTTAAGAATAGTAAAACCAATATATTGAAATTTTATATATTTTATATTTCAAAATGGACTTCATTTTTGGATTATTAGTATCTATATTAGCTTAGGGTGAATTTTTGTTACTTTTCTGATAACTTTCATATTTTGATGAATTGTAAAAAATTCCTAAATTTTAATTAAAAACATCTTTTTTAATCGAAACAATTAATAGTGATAAATTATGAATTTGTGTGGTTTTAATGTATATTTAGAATATATTTTTACCATTTAATACAATGATGGTAATTTTACATAATTTCACATTTAAACTAGACATAAACAAGTGTTAATCTTTTGATAGTAATTGTTTCTTAAAAACCTGCTTTTTGTTTTAACTACGGGAATTAAATTTAAATTAATTTCTATCACTTATATGTTTTGAATTTGAAAAAATTGATTCCATATTTGAGATAAGGATGAACAAATTGTGTAAATAGGTAACTACTTTTTTAGACATTTTAAATAATTACATCAGTATGTATTTTATTTACCATGGTTAAAGGGTAAATCCGGTAAATAATGGTAAAAAAAATAATATTATAATAATATTAATTTACCCTATAACGTGTCATAACCTTATTGGTTGATACATGTCCGACCATGGGCATCATTGGGTCGATTTTGGGACCCCATTTAGCCATTTGTAAGTGATAATGAAACTTTATATTAACTAAGTTAAAGTAAATACAAAAATGACATAAACATATATTTTTAGAAAAACAATTTTTACATAGAGTTATATATATGTTATATTTTAGACTATAAATATTAATTATAAATATATACACTTTTATTACATAATATAATTTTATTTATATTTTTTATAAATTAAATAATTTAATATATTTTTGTCATGATAATGATGTTGTATTTTACATATTAATGAAAAAATTAAATAATTGGTATTATAAATGTTAAAATAAATATAATCTGAAAGTTTTATGACATATAAGAATTTTATTTATTAATATTAAAATATATTATTTCATAAATGATTTTTTTTCTAATTAAAAAATATGTTAATACCTTGAAAATAATTCAATTATTAAATCGTGTCAAAATTGACATAAAACAGTTTTTAAAACAAATATTATATTATTAATTGATCTTCAATTCTTAAAAATCAATTTATCGGACAAATAACTTATATAATGATATTTTTATCATTAATGGACCACTTGTGGGTCTCTGGGAAGTTTATAGTATGTTTATTGGCTATATAATATAAAAATACAAAGAGACATGGTAAATGTCAAACTATTTTACTAAGAGTTAAATCAAACAGATAAAGTTAATATAGTGACTCGAACCTATCTACAATCTATTTGGTTAGTAGTTTTAGACCTATACCCATTTTAAAATTTAAATAATCCACTTTTGAGCCATTATAAACCTAATATGAATTTATTATAAAATAATATTTCTATATTTTCCTAAGGATCCCCTCACCCCTCTTATAAAATGGCACTCCCCCTTCTCACTAATTCACATATTCAATGACTTTTGGATCGTCCAAACTCTACCGAAATTCCATCTCAAGTATCCTCCCTTCATCCTAGAGTCCTTACTTTAGTCAGAAAGCCATCTTATGGATCCGTTTTGATTAAATCAAAAGTAATAACCCAAAGAAGAGGTAATGTTTTCACCACCCACTTTAAAGTTCCTTTATTCTTCAACATCAACATTGTTTGTAATTTCCATTCTA
The DNA here is from genome assembly GCA_963277665.1 of Viscum album. Lineage (NCBI taxonomy): Eukaryota > Viridiplantae > Streptophyta > Magnoliopsida > Santalales > Viscaceae > Viscum > Viscum album. The sequence goes on along the minus strand of OY728161.1, from coordinate 528,722,367 downwards.
AAATAATAATACTAGTATCTTCTATATATTTTTATGTTATTATATATATTGTAAACCCATATTCAGTATTTTATCCATCCTTTTAATTACATGTCACCATACGTGTGTACGTAAGACTTACCGCATCCAGGTCGTTGTGTAATTGTTATTCAATACATTATTTTTGGGATGGGAATTATAATGTTGTGTAATTGAAGTAAATAATAAATCTGAAAATATAATGATTCTTTTTATATGATATACCATCCAATTATATATTATTTTAATATGAAAAGAATGATATTAACGCTCGTGAATACGTATGGACTACCGTCTCCACAAACGCAATGAGATTCATTCCCCATTGTATCAATTCAAGAAAACTTATCATTTGATGATTAAAAGTAATTTGTAAGGACTTGATATCATTCTATATATGAATAAGATACAACATATGCATGAAAAACATGGCTTATGTAACAAAACATATAAAAAAATGAGTAAGTTAACACCTGAAATGACGATAATACTAAGATTTTATTAACAAAGCAATGTTAAAAGATCATATATGAAAAAATATTAATATATATGATTCTTTTATGATTTAATAACAATTATTTCACCATTATACAGGAGTTTAATATACTCTCAATGAAGGAAATGTACAAGGTAAGGGTTTATTTTACAATCTCTTCGTTATACGAGGTTGTTTGTACGTAATTACCTAATGGGACCTCATTATCATCCACATCCATGATTCATAAAAATTAATTCCAAATGATTATTTCTATTTTACAGAATATGGGTTAAATAAATTTATACCCCTGCTTGACTTTTTAAAAGAATTTTATAATGTAATCATTCTGTCATTTTCCAAACGATGTCCTTTTTAACCTTCCTGACATAATTAAGGTAAGAATGTCTTTTTTAAACTTATACAGTAGGTGTGGCTATTTTCCGCCACTATAAAATTGTCAAGGCATACCTTATAAGATTATAAGAACATTTTGAAAGTAAATGATTTATTTTATAATTATGTGACTTTTAACTGAATTCAAAATTACTTTTTTTTAATAGGTACTCTTTATCAAGATCAGAATTTTAAATGTTTTAAAGATTTATATTTCTAAATTTTTTAATTAATGTCCATGATTTAAGAAAGGGTTTAAGTATTTATTTATATAGAAATTAATGTTTGGAAATGATATTTCATTTAAACGTTTCAAATTGGTATCAGACACTTTTATTCAAAAATCACTTTTAATTTCATTCTTTTATAAATGTGTGACTTTTAAATGATTTCAAAAAATAGATACTTCTCTCAAATAGTTTTGATTTCATCTATTTCAATATCCTTTGATAAATTTGGAGCTTATTTGATGTTGATTTATTATGATACAAAACATTGATACTGTATTGAAGGTTTTGTGATATGTTTGACCGTGGATGTGTCATTTTTATACCATTCATGGTTTATGGAGAGCGTATTAACATTTCGTATGCTAGTTTTAATACATATATTTATGTTATGTTTAAACCTGTTCATACGAGGAATGCATTAGAGTTAGTAAGTGACGGGTGGATCCCACTATAGCTCCTCATTGCATCAGTAGGTCTAATGAGACAATGTGGTGTCTTGGAACAAGGCCTTGACAAAATCTTATTTTGTAGTCATGGCAACAGGCCTTGACGATGTGGTCATGATAGTCTGGTATTATGAATTCCATCATTATGAAAGTGTTTATTTATATTTCATGTGATAATTCGACTAGTGTAATATCCATGTGAATATGTAAATAGAATTATTTCATTTTATTTTTGTTATGTTATGCTGATGTTCAATATTACGAGGCTTTTTTTAGTTATACATTTCCTTAAATGTTTTTGTTTATTAATGAAAGATTCCTCTATATAGTTATCCTTACCGATCATCTCAGATCACCCATTTCAATGTTTTAATTTTTCCCAGGATGTGAAGAAATATTTTATGAATCACCTACAGGGATAGTATGAGGGTATATGAAGACAAGATGTTGTAGTAATTTTTTCACATTATGATGTATTGTAAGACTTATAAATGTACCTTGTGTTTCCAATGTAACTAAACTAAATGGTCTTTCAAGACATGATCTTTTTTGATCATGCCAATGTTATGTAATAATGCACTGACTCTGGGTTACTTGGGTCGGGGCATTACAGTTGGTATCAGAGGTATTTTAGTACAACCGTTGAATGATTGATTTAGATAAAATCTAATTAGAGCTGATAGACCTAATATGGACATTTAGTATTAGTAAATTAGAACTTCCCAGGATTTTGGTATTGTAGATATTTTGTGGGTTTTCTGAGTTATAAATCATTTTCTGGATACGAGAAGGTAGAGGTGGCTCTAGAACAGATGTACCTAGGGGTAAAACCTGAAAACACCGCATTGATCTAGACTCGAACGAGAATTGGGGCAAGTAAACGGGCATTGCTGCACAATTGGATATTACACTCCTGGGGGATATGCTTAGGATAATTCTAATTTTCTTTACAAACCACTATGAAGGTTTTATGACAATATACTTACTCAAGGAAAACATTTTATTGATTATGGATTATATCGATAAACTATTCAATTTATGTTAGGTATTTTACAAGTCTGTAATTATTCATTGAAATTCATAAACTGACCTAGTGTATGCCATTGTATAGAAATAGCGCCCAGTAGAAGGATTGTGAACACCAGCAATATGTATGATCCAACGAGTAAGAAGGATTATATTTTTCACTGTATTAAGCCATCTTTTATAAGGAAAATAGTCTCCCATGTATTCTCAACATATGAAGAAATAGTATAATGTGTTAATAAGATAAGTAAATAATTATCTGAGTCCTATGGATTTGAAGGGAATAAAGAGAAGAATAAGATGGAAGATAGAAAGATGGATAAAGGGAATAGGAAAAATAAGAATTTTTCCATATATGATAACTGTGGGAAGAAACACCCTGTAATATTCCTGAAGACAATGGGAGTTTGTTATAAGTTTGGAGAAAAAGGACACCATTTACTTGATGTCATGATTACGAAAATGGTTTCATATGCACAATGCTTCATCTTCAAGTAGTTGGGACACTATGTGAACCAATGTCCAAATCATCAGAGTATGCCCCAAATGATGCTATTGGATAATAATCAAGTTATGATACTACCATGGATGAGGAGGAATGATTAGAGTTATTATGTTGTTATTAATGAATTATGTCATTTTAGTGTTGTATCAATTACATACTAGTTATAATAATTATGGTGTATATAATGATTGAATTGTATTACTATTTCATTAAGGACATGGGATTGTGTGAAACCAAGAAATGTGACTCCATAGTAGGTTAAATATTAGGAAAATATATGGTTGAGGGAAATATAAACCATAATATGATTATGAAACCGATGAAGTTATTTTTGAATAATACATGATTGATTTGGATAAATTATATTGAATATTCTTGACTACCTTGAAACAGATTTTTGATTTTTAAATTCGATCAATGTTGGAGTTTACAACAGTTTTGGATAGATGGAATTTATTCAGAATTCTATATGGAATAAGGTAGCATGAATGTTATAAATATGGTTTTTTGGTAATTCATGATGTTTTAGTGTTTTAAAAGAATACATGATGAATGTGTTCACACATGATTAAGCGGAAAAAAGGATCTACATTGTGTTTACCTTCCTTATAATTTTTATACTGTGAGATTGTATAGAAGTATTTTGGATAATTTTATTTGGGGATTATTTTGGGATTTCCATTAAAGGACATCCCAGAGGGCAGGCGGAAACCCGTCGCATCCGGCAAGGCCGTGAGACTTGAACCCGCAACCAAAGGGCGATAAGGGTTTATCAACTACCACTGGCCGACGTGATCTCTTGGATTTAATAATGTTGTCTTTTTAAAAAAACATCGTTTATATGAATTATAAATTCATTTTTTTAACCCTATACAAATAGGATAAATATAATATTATTTTTAAGTTCTATTATCTTTTAGAGTGAAAGATGAGTATGTAGTAGAAAATTAGTTAAAGGACGGTAATCTACTTATCGTGTATATATTTTTCTTCTTCTCTTATTATGTGAATAAATTATTTATTTTACTTTATTGAAGGATTCTTAAAACCATAAATGTGTTAACCTAATACCATATGTTTTGTTGAACTGATGGTATTTTAAATCATCATATACTGATGAATTTAAGCCCCTCAATTTTACAATTTTTTGAGATTGATGACCTCAATCACTACCTATAAATATTTATGTTTTTCCTCCAATTATATTTCTTTAATATCCAACAATTTTCTCCAAATCGATATCATAATTTCGTGGTGACCCTTTCACTACTCTTTTCATCTTATAAAGAATAAATTTTGTTAACCAAATTTCCAATGTGGGTTTTCCCACAATTATATTTTCTATTTTCAACCTATTAATTTCTAAGAAAAATTTAAAATTTCAAGGATGAAATTTATTTAAGGGGGGATAATGTAAAACCCCAAGCTTCCATGTTACTCTTCTATTTTAATAATACAGTAGCGTGTGATGTATACAACTTTGAGATCTAACACTCACCACAACCAATCAAAGTAGACAATATGAATAGTAATACCCACTTTTTGAAAATTTATACATTTTATCATTCAAAATGGACTTCATTTTTGTATTATTAATATCTAAATTAGGTTAGGGTGAATTTTTGGTACATTTCGGATAACTTTCATATTTTGATGAATAGTGAAAATTACTAAATTTTAATTAAAAACAACTTTTTTAATCGAAATAATTAATATTGATAAATTATGAATTCTAGTGGTTTTAAATAATATTTATAATATATTTTGACCACTTATTCCAATGTTGGTCATTGGACATAATTTCACATTTAAACCATAAATAAACAAGTGTCAATCTTTTGATAGTAATTGATTCTTAAAAACACATTTTTTGTTTTGACAGCGGGAATTAATTTTAAATTAATTTCTACCAATTATGTATTTTGAATTTGGAAAAATCGATTCCATATTTGGAATCAGGATTCTAGAATTTTGTAAATAGGTATCACTTATTTTTAGACATTTTGAATAATTATTTCGGTAAATATTTTATTTACCATGGTTAAAGGGTTAAATTGGTAAATAAGGGTAAAAAATATAATTATAATAATATTAAATTACCCTAAAACGTGTCATAAACATATTGGTTGATACATTTCCAACCATGTACATCATTGGGTCGATTTTTGGAACCCATGGAGCCACTTGTAAGTGATAATGACACATTATATTAATTAAGTTAAGGTAAATACAAAAATTACAAAAATATATATCTTTTAGAAAAACAATTTTTACATAGGATTATAGATGTTATATTTTCAACTATATATATTCATTAGAATGATAAAATGATTTCCAACATAATGGTATTTAATTTATAATTTTTAGACATTGAATAATAAAATATATTTATGACACATTAATGATGCAATATTTTCATTAGTAATGAAAGAATTAAATAATTGGTATTATTAATGTTAAAATAAATATAATCTGAATGTTTGATTACATATAAGAATTTTATTTGTTAATATGACTTTTTATCATTTATTAAATGAATTATTAATAATTAATAATGTTGTTAATACTTTAACAAAAATCAATTATTAAATTCTGTCAAAATTGACATAAATTAGGTTTTAAAACAAATATTATATTATTAATTGATATTCTATTCCTAAAAATATAATTTTCGGCCAAAGGACTTATATAATGATAGTTGTATCATTAATGGACCACTTGGGGGGTCTCTTGTAGGTTTATAGCATGTTTAATGACTATATAATATTAAAATATAAAGAGACATGGTAAATGTCAATCTATTTAACTAAGAGTTAAATCAAAAAAGATAAAGTGAATATAGTGACTCAAACCAGTTTAAAATCTATTTTTTGAGTTTTTTTCGACCTATCCCCACCTTATCATTTAAATAATCCACCTAAGAGCCATTAGAAAATGAATAGGAATTTATTATAAAATAAAATTTCTAGCTTTTCCTAAGGTACCTCTCACCACTCTTATAAAATGGCACTCCCCCTTCTCACTAATTCACACATTCAAAGCTTTTTGGATAATCCAAACTCTATCCAAATATCATATCAAGTATCCTTAGTTCATCCTAGAGGCCTACCATTAGTCAGAAATTCATCTTATGGAGCCATTATGATCAATTCAAAAGGAAGAACCCAAAGAAGAAGTAATGTTTTCACCACCCCCTTCCAAGTTCCTTTCTTCTTCAACTTCTTTTTCCTTTGTTATTTCCGTTATAAAATAATAACTCTAGTTTCTTCTAAATATTGTGATCTTATTATAAATATCGTACAACAATATTCAGTATTCTATCTATCCTTTTAATGAAATGTCGTCATACGTGCGTACGTACGCCTTACCATCTCCATGTCGTGGTGTAATTGTTATTAAAAACATTATTATTTGGATGGGTATAATAATGATGTGTAATTGAAGTAAATAATAAATATAACAATATAATGATTATGTATATATGATATACCAACAAATTATATATTATTTTAATATCAGAAGAATGAAATTTTCACTCGTGCGTATGTACGGTCTACCGTCTCCATGAACGCGATGAGATTAATTCCCCATGGTATCCATTCAACACTATATATCATTTGATGTTGGAAAGTAATGTTTAGGGACGTGATATAATTATTTATATGAATAATTTATATCCTATACATAACAATAATGACTTATGTAACAAAAAATATAAAAGAAAACGAGTATGTTAACACCCGAAATGACGATAATACTATGATTTTATTAACAATGAAATATTAAAAGATAATATATGATATTATATTAATATATATGATTCATGTATAATTTAATAACAATAATTTCACCATTATACAAGAGGATAACCTACCCTCAAACAAGGAAAAGTAGAAGGTAAGAATTTATTTCACATGCTCTTCATTATACGAGGTTGTTTATAGGTAAATATTTACTGGGAACACTATATCATCCACATCCATGTTCCTTAAAAATTAATTTAATATCATTCATACAATTTTACAAACTATGGTTTAAAGACATTTATACCATTTTATGACTTTTTATATGAATTTTATAAAGGAATCATTCTGTCATCTTCCAGGCAATGTCCTTTTTATCCTTTTCGACAGAATTAAGGTAAGAATGTCTTTTTATAACTTTTACAGTAGGTGCAACTATTTTCTGCCATTATAAAATTGTCTATGCTTCCCATAAAAGCATATAAGAATATTTTTAATTTAAACGTTTTATTTTATAAATATGTGACTTTTTAATGATTTCAAAATGAATATTTTAAAAGGGTACTTTTTATTAATATTAGAATTTTAAATGTTTTAATGATTTATCTTTCTAAATCTTTTAATTAATGTCCATGTTTTCAAAATGAATTTAAGGATTTACTTATATGGACATTAATTTTTTGAAATGATATTTATTTTTAAATGTTTCAATGTTTTGTGGACACTTTGATTCAAAAATCAATTTTAAATTACATTATTTATAAATGTGTGACGCTTAAATGATTTCAAAAAAGAGTTATTTTTCTCAAATAATTTTGATTTAATCAATGTCAACATCCTTTTATGGATTTTATGCTTATTTGAAGTTGATATAATATGATACAAAACTTACATATTGTATTGACATTTTTGTGATATGTTTTTCTATGGATGTGTCATTTTTATACCATTGATGGTGTATGGAGAAAAAATTGACATTTCGTATGCTAGTTTCAATAAGAATGATTATGTTATGTTTAAACATAGTCAAATGTGGAATTCATTGGACTTAGAATGTGATAGGTGGATCCCGTTGTAGATCCTTGATGCATCAGTATGTCTCATGAGACAAACTAATGGTTTGGCACAAGGCCTTGAAAAAATTTTATTTGTAGTCTTGGCACAAGGCCTAGACGATGTGGTTATGATAGTATGGCATTGTGAATTCCATCATTATGAATGTGATTATTGATATTTCATGCGATAATTCGACTATTAGAATATCCATGTGAATAAGTAAATGGAATTATTTCATTTTATTTTTTCCATGTTATGCACAAGTTCATATTTAAGAGGCTTTTGTTTTAGGTATACATTGCCTTAAAGGTTTTTGTTTATTTAAGAAAGTTTCATCTTTATTGTTATCCTTACCGAGCATTTGAGCTCACCCCTTTCAATGTTTTAATTTTTTCCAGGATGTGAGGAAGTATTTTATGAATGACCTATAGGGATAGTATGAGGGGATATGAAGACAATATGTTGTTTTAGTTTTTTTCACTTTATGATGTAATGTAGGACTTATAAATGAATCTAGTGTTTCCAAGGACCCTAAAATAATCGTTATTTTGAGACATGATATTTTTTATCATGATAATATTAGGTAATAATGCACCAACCCTAGGTAACTGGGGTCAGGGCATTACAGTATTGGTTTGTAAAAATTTTCTACTAAATTCTATCTTTGACAAGTGAAACATGGTTCCAAAATTATTTTATTCTTTTAATTTCTTAATTACCCAGTATTAATATTTGTATGATTCAATATCTTTGTAATATATCAATATATTATCTAATCTATTTATGTTTTATCTGCAAATCTATATTTTTAATCTATGAAATCTCTAATAGATTATTACCTATAAAGTAATATTTTTTCAACATGGTATGATATGTGTATAATTTATTGAATATCCTATAAGGTGTCACATGTTATAGTCTTTATTAGTTCATATACTGGAAGATGTGACAATGCCCATCGGTGTAGCTGAATCTTCTTAGTGCATTAGGTTGACATCTTGTCTAATATGATGTAATTAAATGTGATCATTGTTGTTGGACCCTTTGTGAGATTGTTTTTAAAATAAGCACAATATTTCCATTCTACTAATCATGATAATTTATACGTTATATTTTAGCTACTACTAATCAGGTCAATAGATATTTATAAATGAATAACTTATGTCACATAGTATAGTACATTTGAATAAGTCAATAAATTATGTTTATTTATGTTTCAATATACTTAAATGTATATATATACAATGTACCTAAAACATATTGGATTAATGAGTCACTGATAGATGAATCATCGATTGATGAAGACACCAATGCTGGAGTCACGATAGAAATAGCGTCACACCAATAGTTCAACAGATTTGTCGATGACCAAGTCACTTAATGGATACACACTTATATCTTAATGGAATTAACAATGAATGAGTCACTGATGGGAAATACATTTATAGTTTAATGTAATTACCAATTAATGAGTCACCAATGGGAGACAGATCGATATTTTAAAATGAGTCATTGATGAATAATCACCAATGCCCAGACAGAACGACAGTACACATGACTCACCGATGCCCAGAGGCCCTGATGTCGATGGAATGAAATCACCAATACAGAGAGTCACTAATGTAGACAGACCAATTCCAAGGAATCACCAAAACATATGACTCAACGATATTAATGAATATGTTTTTTTAATTATTAATTAAAATTTAAATCTAACGGTCATATTTAGACATATTATTGATTCTGAAATTATATAAAGTTTTCTATCAGATATTCAGGAAACAATAGATGTACATGCACATGGGGAGATCACTATGCCTATTGGGCATCAATGTATAAAATAATAACATCATGGATCATTAATGATATGAGAAAAATGTATTGAAGTGTTACAAAAAAAGCATTCGAACTCTTAAAACCCACGAGCACACTACCAAAAACCCAAGAAATAAAAATAAATAACATACATGTAGATCAACAAGACATGAAAAACCTACTAATCTGACTTGAGCATCTTAATAAAAAGAATCGGAAAATTTTACACTCCTGGTAGCCATACCACAGAGACTACGTTACTTTTTTTTGAGACAACATCCAACGGAGGACTCTGACATCAATCTAACAACATAAAATGATTCCATATCTTCACATTGTAACAAATAGTGACTTTTAAATCATTCCCTATATCCTTAGATTTTTTGTGTTCTTTTAATTAAATTTCTAAGAACTGTGTTTTTCTATATGTTACAGACAAAATGACTCCTTTTCATAACTGGATGATACTTGATATCCTCAAACACTCATTCTACATTTCCTTTGATATCCCACGTAAAATTGTGGAAGAGGTCAACTATGACCTATTGGTTTTTTCCCATTAAATTTATGGTAGAGGTCAAGTGTGGCCTTAATAGCCATGTATACTATTGTTAAACTAGATCCAGTGTGTGGATAAAAACATGTTTATTAATATAAACTACTTGGTTGCTAGTGATAACCATGTGGAGAGGACTAAATAATAGCTTGAGAATGATCTTGTTGTTTATATCCAATGTGTTTTTATGCTATAGTTTTAGTTTGTTTTATAAAATATTTCATAATAAAAATAAAGTCTAATAGTTATTTTAACAAGTGTTTATAATATTTTTAAACCAATAGATTAGTTTCAAAATATATATTAATCAATAGATTAGTACATCTGAAAACTGATCAATATATTGAGAAATTAATTATTCATTGAGGACTCCTATAAATTTACTATAAACTAACATAACTTATTTGTTTCAATTGTGGGAAATTTTTAATTAGATGACTTATAAAATAAATGTTTATAGATACTTAATTACCCCCCCCCCTCTTGAGTACTCTACTCCAACCAAAATTTGGTATCATAGGTTATTTAATTATGTTAGATTTCAAAGAATTATCATCCATTTCAAAGGCAACATTAGTTGTACATTAATGATAATATAATTTCTATTAATACTAAATTTTTCTCTCTTTAAAATATTTTCCATAAGTTTTATTGTGGATAATAGCCTTAAAGGTGCTGCAACCAATAGTCCTCCATTATTTAATGGAATTAATGGTACCGAATGTGAAAATGAAAATGAAAATGCATGTAGTGAGTGTGGGTATTGAAATTTGGTCTTCAATTGTAGTTGAGATCATGATTCCTGATACTACTAGAACTACATGAGATGAAACAACTAATAATGGTTATAACAAAAATTGTAATTTTTGAATTCCTTATTCTATTCTTTCGTAGATGAGGAAATTAATAAAATTTCTTCATGTAAACAACCCATTAAATTAGGGATACAATTTCTCTTTCACATGAATGAAACTATAGTTTTACATAAATGTAACTTAGTATATATACCATTAAATATGATAATTTTAAGATGAATCATGATGAGACTATTTCTGACATGTATCTCAGATATAATGAAATAATGAACAATATGATTTCTCTATGAAAAGAGGATACTGGCAATGAAAAATTAAGAGGATTCCTAGATTCATACATAATATATGGAGAGGGACTTCTGTATCTTTTAGATAATCATGTTATATAAGTAAATTACATGTCAATGAACTCATTGGAAAATAGATGATATATGAAGAAGAGATTAAAGTCACCAAAAAAGAGGATGACGAACTGAAGAGAAAGTATTTATCCTTCACAACTATTTCCTTTATGAATAAGGATCAAGATATGGTGTTAAACTATGTTGAATACCTTAGTAATGAGTACTAACCATTTGATATTGATGAATTAATGGATCAGATAGCCATAAGATTCGTGATATTCTATAAAAATAAGAAGTTTTTTATGAATCCAAATTATAAATGTACATAAGATAAAAAGGGACGCTAGAAAATGTTCATGAAAAGAAATTTCAAATTAGAGGATGTTGTATTCTATGAATGAAATATGAGATGAAAGGTCAAAGATCACTGTCCAATGTTAAATTAAAAAAGTAGTATGAAATAAAAGGCAAGAAGTATAAAAAATCTATGAAAGCCACGTGGTGTGCCTCTCAGGGTTGCTCTAGTGAATTAGCATTATCTCATGATGAGAAATGTGAAATGGAAAATATGTGTTTTATAACAAACAAAACTGAGGTAACATTAGAATATCTTGCACATAATTATTATTATTCTGAATACAAAAGTGGTTCTGAGAATATGAAAAATGTTCAACTCTATGAATATTTTATCATTCTAGAAGAGACGTGAAATGAGCTAAAATAAAAGTATCTGTATTTAATGAAAAAAAATACACAGACGGTAACTACTAAGTGTGAACATACTACTAAAAAGGAACAGAATGCATAACTGCTCAAAGAAAAAATTGAATTGAAAATGATGATGGAATATTCCTTAGATATTCAACATCATGAATATCTTATAAGGTCTTTAATAAAAGGAACAAATTTATGGATGAACCGGTACATGTCATGTATGATCAAATAGATCCAAATTAACCTAAGATCACAATAGAAAATACTGAATAGGATAGGTCAAATCTTGACATTAAGGATAAGACTTTTGACCAACCTATAAAGGAATATGTTTTAACTTCCCATTCAATAAATTCTCCAAAATATAGCCATAACGAACCAGACCGAAGTGATGAACCTGAAATAGCAATCACAACTTTTACGAGACCAATTGAGACCCTTATAACCCATCATTAACATGTTGTAGTTGGAGATTTGGACATAGGAACACATAGTAGAGCTACTTTTAGAAATCAGGTTGAGCATCAAGCATTTCGGCCACAAATTGAACCTAAAAATTTTATTGATGATATCAAGGATAAATTTTGGGTGATGGCTATGCATTAAGAGCTTTATCAGTTTTAGAGAAAAAATTTCTGGAAGATGGTTGATAGACCAAAGGAAACCTTGTCAATAAAAAAATCGGTGTTTAGGAATAAATTAGATGAAGCTAGAAATATAGTTAGATGCAAAGATATATTCGTTTCACATGGTTATAATCAAGAAGAAGGAATTGAATATGGAGATACCTTGGAAGACGTAGCTATGTCTGAAGCCATTCAAATCATACTTGTCTATCCAGCACACATGGATTTCAAAATTTATCAAATGGACGTCAAAAGTGCATTCATAAAGGGTTATAAAATTGAAGATGTTTTTGTTGAACGACCTCCATGTTTAAAAAATCCATATTTTCCAAATAATGTTTTCAAAATATCTAAAGCAATATATGGTGTGAAACAATCTCCAAGAGCACAATATGATAGGTTATGTAACATTCTATTTTCTAATGTTTTTACGAAATGAGTTGTAAAAACTACATTGTTTATACAAATAATATCTAAATATGTCTTAATAGCTAAAATTTATGTAGATGATATTATATATGGATTTTCTAAAAAAATAATTATTGAATGATTTTTCAAAAATGATAAAATGTGAGTTTGAAATGTGTATGATGAAGAAACATTGATATTTTCCTATTTTTCAAATACTTCAAAACAAAGGAGGTATTATAAGAAATCAATGTAAATATAATAAAGATATTTTTAATATATATGGATTTTATAGAATTATGAGTAGTGAAACACCTATGAGTTCCAGTTGAATGTTAGATCTTGATGAAATTGGGAAATTTCATGATCAAACTACACAGAGAGGAATGTTTAGGAGTTTTCATTACATAAGTTCTAGATGACCGGATATATAGTTTAGTCTGTTCATGTGTGTATAATTTCAGGAAATCAAATTGTGTCACACATAAATGATGTTAAAATAGTTTTCAAATACCTCAAATATTCTGCTAACATAGGATTGTTCTACCCAATAAGATAGCCTTTTGATTTGGTCAGTTTTTCGGATGCTCCCATTGGTTGTTGGAAATTAGATATAAATATATCCTCTAAAACATATAACATAAATTGAAGGACTCTAATTTAATGGTAGAGTAAAATGAATATTTTGGATGCATTATCAATTGTTTAAGTATAGAACATTACTATTGGAAGTTGTTGTGATCAATTTTTTTTTGATGAAACACACTTTAATAGACTATCGATATCAATTTAGACATATCCCTGTAAATTGTGAAAATACTAGTTCTATTAAAATATATAAGAATCTAATTTCTCTTTGAAGAAAATACATATTGATATACAAAATATCATTTTCAAAATATCTATCCAATAGAATATATAACACTTGAGTTTATTAAGATAAAGAATCATTTTAATGAAATTATCACCAAACCCTTAAACTCTTACAGAATGAGATAAATCAGACATTACCAAGGAATTATAAATCTATAATGATTATCTGACCATATCTCTTTAAAAAAATTTGTTTATCGGTGAAACTGATTATTAAAACTGATCAAGCGAACCCAATCAGGTGAAACAGATTATTAAAACCATTCAAGTCAAACCAATCAGGTGAAACGGATCCGTAAAATTGATCATGTGATACCGATTAGTAAAACCAATAATTAAAATTGATCTATGAAACTACTCCAGTGAAACAGATTAGTAAAAAAGATTAGTGAAACAGATCAGTAAAACTCATCAAGTGAAACCGTTTTAGGGAGACCGTTTACAAGAAGCCGATCAGGTTAATTCAACCCGATGAGACTGAAACTGTTAGTATGAAACCGATAACGATAGTGACTATTTATTAAACATGTATTTTTGTTTTTAGTAAAATGGAATAGTTTCATTATTTTATTTTTATTTTATTCTATTTTTATGATGTTTACTATCAAAATGGTAATTTTAATTCAGTCGACACTTTGACATTTTAGTACCCTTACTTTACAATAAATCCTCCTTCCTTTTGACTTCCTCCTTCATACCCAAACCATTCGAATCATGAGGATGAAGAATGAAACAGATGGATAAATTGAATCATCGACAACCCATCATTATAAAGTAGATTCGAGCAGTGGGGATTTTTTTTAATCTATTATTATGATAACATATAGTTACTACTGATAATGAAATATCTTTCAAGTGTGTTTTTTTCAATCATGTATCTCTTACTGAGAGTTTTGGTGTCAAAATTTTGGATCTCCTAGTTTGAAAACAATGAGATATTATTCTATCCTCATCGGGTACATAAATTATATCTCTATCTAAATGTGTTTTTGGAATGAGTTGAGGAGGATCAGATGAATTTTGTTGAAAAGGAAAATGAAATTTCATTTTCATCAATGAAGTGGGTCGAATTCTTAGAGATGCCACATGTGGGGATTTATGCTGACTACTAGGGTAATATTTCACCCTCCCCATATTTTTATTCATATGAAAATTATATAAAATAATTGACATGTAATGATACTCTAGGAGTTTGCCATCTACAGAGATTAAAGGAGAGGCCAGACTACTTTTCAAGTTCATTCAACATCAAATCATTTCAAGGAAGATTTTTCTGCTGTGAAATATTAGGTTGTTTAACTAATTTTTCGTGTTATTGAATGGGGTGAAGTTAAATTTGTGCATGTACCTTATGGTACATATTTATGATATGATCAAACAATCCATTATAAAAATGTGTTTATTCTATCTTAGGAGGATCTCAGTAATTTTGAAGTGTCTAGAATGTGTGGAAGACGGAGATGAGGTAATCACTACATGTAGTGGATTTTACCTAAAAAATGTTTTCTAAAATAGTATGAATACATTTGGGAACCTGAGGAAGAGATGTTGGGTAGTATATGAGAAGAAACTAAATGAGGATTATAATCCCTTAGATCATCTTACTAGACCAATGGATCCAAATGATCCATGTTATAATGATGGTGAGTAGGTGGTTTAATCAGATGAAGAGGGAGTTGATACCGAGATACCATGAAAAGTGGGATATCTTATAGATTATAGGACTGAACTACATATAGCTAAAATCCCTATGGACATGTCGTATGGACCTTTTTGTCCACCATTTGAGTTACCTACTGAAGAACCATTTTTTGGTCCTGATGCTGAAGAAGAGACTGATGTCTCTATGGTTGAAGGATATTTTTGGAAAATAGATGGTGATGAGGATTATGATAATGATGAAAATTAAATTGAATATATTAGTGAAACACTAAATGCAGTACAATAAGATGTTAGTTCCAGTAGATAATTTGTACATAGAATGATGATGTGATTGAAAGACATTATTTTTCTGATCCTATTGGACATGATGGTGTTGATCATGATTATGATGCTCCAGGTATCATTCAGTATCATAATGATGGTGTGGATGGAGGAAAAGATGAATAAGTTGAATATCATATTTCACATATGCCTCAGATTGAAGAATATCTTCACATGGATCAATATGCTAGAGTGGTTTGATTTCTGGTAGATCCTCATGTTCAATGAGTATCACTGCCTCAAAATGATTTTCTAGCTAGATCTCAGGAAGAAGAAGATGATGAAGTGCAAGTTGAAGATGATCCTCATGAAATAAGAGTATTAATTGACACTGTGAAGCCTATAGACTGTACTTCTTCTGGTGAGTAGAATAGAAATCAAGGTTATATCTTATTTGTGTTGGATTATGACATAGAAGAAGATATGGTATCTCATACTCTTCCCAATCCACAAGCTGAAGTGGATCTGATTGCACAAACATCACATTTAGTACGTAATGATAATGAGCTAGTTATACATATGGTTCCTAGTGACTATGTCAATAAGAAAAATTTTGACGATTTCAAAGAAGATGTATTTGAGTTAGTGTGAGCCTCTATTGGAGTCAGAAATGAATCTTCTAATTATATGAGTATTTTAGAGTCCGATGAAAATAATATCACAAGAATTAATATTATAAAGATTCAGCCTAACCGAATCACTTTATCCTTGACTATTATTAGAAATTACAGAGTATATAGTGAAGAAGTCAACAGAATGAATAATTTATAGGAATATCTATTAACTTATTTCATGAACAGACTTGGTGGTGTTATGGAGGTTCCTATAAACCTGGTTACACATATACTAATTGTATATTTGAAGATGTTAATGGATGATCTTGGAAATATTATTTCTAGTGTCCTAATATATAAAATTATTAGACATGTTTTTTCGGATTTAGAGTCCCTCAGTAATATGATCTGGGATGATCTCAAGGGTTTTCAGAGTGAAAGTTATAAATAAAATTTTTCAAAGTACACATGAACACTAAACTTGTTTGGAAAATTGTTATACATTGTACAAATTAAACATCTACTACTCAGAAGAGATCAAAGAAAATGAGGAATAATATGTCTCAAAAATATTTACCTACTATGATCTGATTAACAACATTATATACTTAGCTAAGAATATCAAAATCCCTCCCATGATTGATGAATTCAAAATGAAAGTTAGTATGTTCAAATATATTACACCAACATTGGAGTAATTCATAGAGAACAAGGTTGTTTTTGAAATGGAAATGTTGTATGGTGCTGAAATCATAAATGATTTTATAAATTGTTTGAATCCCACCCTGCATCTGCAAGAATAATAATTAGTGGTTCTTGTAGATACTTCTATTGGACCAATTTATTTACCACCTACTCATATGAGTGATTGTCAAGCCTACTCTAATATTCCGCTAGTGATTCAAGAGAAACCTCAGATCCATGTTCTGTCTGAATGGAGACAAAGCCTTACATTTAGTGTTCCTACATATGTTTCTTTACATGGTGATTCAATTTGATAATCTAATCCTAAAAACAAAACACAACCTTATGGTCACACAATTGACCCTTTAGACAAAGGGAATTCCCCTCAAAAGACCACTCCTAGAGCTATGGATCATTTTATGATAGGGATTTGTAGATGTATTTTTTATGAGTGTATTTTTCAATTTCAGTTATTTTGAACAATAATGAATATCAATTTGACTTCTATATGTTTCAATTTTATTTGTGTTATATTTCAATTTTCTTTTTGATTATTTTCACATTTCTTTATAATACAAATAGGGGAGAAAATATATAGATGGAATATATTATTAATATCAAGGGGAGAACTCTGAAATAGGAAAAATAGAATATAATCAATATAGTATATATATATACAACCTATTATATGAATAACTCAGACTGCAAAAATACAACATAATAAGGGGGAGAATGAAAATTCTCTAATATAACTCACTTTAAAGGAACCTACTATATATATCATCTGATGAAATAATTTATGGTGGCATAAAATGAAAGACATTATTTTTATATTGAGAATTCACATTCATTGTTGATTTGTTGAGTCATGTATTTTTTATACCTTAAAATCTTATATAAGTCATTAATTCCAAGATTTTTTATTTTCAAAAGGGGTGATATTGTTGGATCGTGTGTGAGATTATTGATTTCATAATCAAAACCATTCCATTTTACAAATCATGATAATTCGTAAATTATATTTTAACTACTTTTATTCATTTCATTAAATATTTTTAAATGAAAAAATAATGTCACATAATATAATACATTTGAATATGTCAATATAATTTGGGTATTTATTTTTCAATATACATACTTGTGAATATTTACTTAGTCCATAAAATTAGTCAGTTCATGGAGTCACCAATGGATGACTTGCTGATAAAAGAAGAAATTGTTATAGTACTCACCGATAGGACAAATGTCACACTGATAGTTCAATGGACATATTGATTAACGAGTCACCAATGGGAGATGCACTGATTGTTCAAAGGACTTACCGATGAATGGGTCATTGATGAGTGACACACTGATAGTTCAATGGACTTACCAATGATTGAGTCAGTCATGGTCAACACAATTATAGTTCAAAATGAGTCACTGATGATGACTCACTGATGTCTGGATAGATCGATAGTACAAATGACTCACTGATGCCCATAGTCACTGATACCGATTGAAAGGACTCACCGATACATATATTTGTTGATGCTGGTATACCGAAGTCAATGACTCACTGATTCCTGTGACCCACATTAAGTCATATAAAATATTTTTAAATAATTAATTACAATTTAAATCTAACAATCATATGTAGAAAAATTTCTGTTTCTGACATTATTTAATGTTGTCTATAAGATATTCAAGAGACAGTACAAGGTACATTCACCTAGAGGGAACATTAATCATGTTGGACCTCTATGTATAATAGAATTACAATATAGGTAATTAAAGAGATGAGGAAAAAAATTTAGAATTGTGAAAAAAATTAAAACAATTGAACTCTTGAAACTCTTGATAATTCTTCCAAAAACCCATGATCTCAAAAGGAATAACATATGTGGAGATAAACAAGTCATGATAAACCAACTGAGCAGACATGAACATATTACCAAAAATAAGCAGAAAATTTCCCATCTTTGGAAGCCATACAATAGTGAATATGATACACTCTCTTTTATAAAACATCTAGAGGAGGACTCAAGATTTAATCCGATTACATCAAACGAGTCCATAACTGCACAGCATAGCACACATTGAATTCTAAGTCTTTCTCTTCATTCATAGCTTTGTAATGTTACTTTATTTTTATTTCTAAGTAGTGTGTGTGTGTGTCTATTTGTTACAAACACACTTAATCCTATGAATAACATGATGATACTTGATATCCTCAAACTCTCACCATACTTATCCTTTTGTAGCCCATGCAAAATGGTGGAAGAGGTCATGTGTGACCTCATGGATATTTTTCAGTGAAAATGTGTTATAGATCTACTATGATCTTGATATCCTTGTATGCTGTTGTAAACCCTGATCATGTTTTTGGATAAAAACTTGATTATTAACTTAAACTTCTTTGCGGAAAATGATCACCATGTAGAGAGGAATAAGTCATAGCATGAGAGTGAACCTCTTGTTTATATCTACTAGTTCTGTAACCTTTATTTTATATTTTCTTATATCACTTATTTCATTAAACTAAATTGAACTCTGATAGTTAGATAATCATGTTCTTATAATAGTTTTGACCAAATATAATAGTTTCAAAAAAATATATTAATATTCATATTTGTATAGGTGAGAACTAATCAGAATTTTGAGAAATTAATTGAACATTCAAGACACTTATACATTCCCAACAAGCTATAATATTTTTTTTAATTGGAGGAAATTTTAATTTGAAAGCTTATAATATAATTTTTTAGAGATACATAATTCACCCACCTCTTGAGTACTCTACTCCGACCAACAATTGTCATCATGGTGACTTCAAGACTAAGTGGATGAAATAAATTTGTTGATCCCATTGCGTGTTTAAATAATGAATGTGACAGATAATATAAGAAAAAAATTATAGATGGAGTTATATGATGATTAATTTAATGTATATTGATGTTTCAGTATGCTTAATCATGATTCTATCTTGTTTTGTGAAGCATTATGAATTTTTTGGGAGATTCAACATGTTTTTATGTAATGATGGAACATTTCATTTTCAATCCCAATTTTTAGTGTTTAATATAAACTAATTTCAGAATTATTATATAATAAATGTATAATATATAATTATATTGATAAATATAATATAAGAATATCAACACATTATATTTAAATGAAAACATAATCGATAAATCATAATTAATTTTTGGTGTTTCTTGTTGAAGTTAATAAAATTATTAATAGAATTGTTTTGTATGAGTATATTGCTAAACATTTTGATCATCATTTATATTATCTGTTTATATTATTATAAATACATCTAAGCTATTGAATATATCATGAACAATTTTATAAATATATTATTTACCAATAATGTAGTGACATGGAAACACTACAACAAATATTAGCTTTGGTGTATGTGTATTTTGTTTAACACCATTAGTGGTTTCTAAAGGAATTATTAGAAATTGATAATGGAGGCCGCTAATTCCAAAATAAAAAACGATATATTTCACTCACCTCCAACATTGTCTTCTCTATGATATTAATACAACACTCCCATGTTGCCCCCATCGTCACCCTGCTTCCTCCAGCCACCCCAACACTCCCCGATCAGCACTCGAATCCCCCCCCCCCAACATTACAACCATTAATCAGATCCCTCCCCCAAAAACCTCGTGCTGCCCCATGACATCCAACCATGTACCTGACTCCCTCATGACACCGTGTATCCTCTATGGTCAATGTCAAAAGGTTTTTTCTCCCCACCTGTCACCCCCTGTGTCTTTTTTTGATGATAATATAAAATTACACTCGAATGAGGGTGTTTTCAAAGAGAACTTATTTGGTTATCTTGGGTAGTCGATTTTGGTCTATACTGATGGAGAAACCGTGAATTCCAATAACGGTCTTAAAGTGGACTTTAAAAATATTTAGACGTCACTTTGGGAAGTCTCAAAAAGCCAGTGTTATTGTTGTGACATATCATTTGGTAAAATGATTTACCAATAGAAAAGGTACATTTATAAAAAAATATGTTTCATACATTATTTTATTTTGAGGTAGTATTTTATTCATTTCATTCTTATATTTATTCATTAGTATCCCTAGGATTTTTTGATCTAATGTGGATTTTGTAGGATTCACTCCTGGTGGTGAACGACTAAGGGAAATTGTGCACCATCCTCAAGGTATGGATGGGGTAGATTCATACTAAATAGAGGTAACCACATAGTTGATAAATGGTTTGGAAAACCATTCGGGATTAAAATAGACATGTTCCTATTTGATAGTGAGGGATGCACATTTTATGCACATCTTGGAAAACCATTCGGTAAAAATAAACAACCTATTCAGTTCATTAAAAGGTGAAAAATTGCCTTCTTTCCCTCTTTAGATTCAACACTAAAACACATCTAATACATACCCTACATGAGTTTTAGCCATGGTAACGTCATTAAAGCCATCATGGTGCCTTCAAGAATCAATTTTTGGTTGGTTTTGGTGTGGATTCATTATGGATTCATCATTAATGTCTTGTGTCCTTTGGTTTGATTTTACTTATAGGGTTTCTTTTCCTCCCTCCTTGGGTTCTTTATTTTCAGTGGGGTGTTTGACCTAGTGACGGTTCGATTATTGGGGTATATATTCACAGTTTTTGTTCTATCTAGCCTTTATAGGGCTGTAATAAGGTGTAGTTATAGTTTTCCAATAGTTTCTAGATGTAGCTGATAGTTAGATAAGATGTTCCATGATTTTGGATTATTGAATTTTTTAATATGGTTTAACAGTTGATTAAATGTGTTTTATGGATTATATTTGTGGTGCTCAATATGTTTTGTAAATGTTTTTACATGAATATGTTTTGAATCTTGGTTATCTAAGGGAAATTTGTTATGTTTCATGTGTACATTATTGTAGTGGATCTCTAAAGTGTTCTATGATTGTTTGAAATGAGTACAATATGTTTTCAAATGGATTTGAGGTTAGTATGTTTTGAATGTGGGTATTTCCTGTTAAAATTGAATATTATTCATGATAGAATGATATTTTTAACCATTAAATTGATTTGTGAATTTTGAAAGTGATGCGAAACTTGTTATAAAGTGGATTTGGTGTGTATGAATTTTTATGGGGATCATCCCACAAAAATGGTTGGATTTCATGTTTGTGATTCATGTTGTATTTCCAAATTTAATTTGTGAACTGTTAAAATTCCACAAAATGTGTTTCCAAATGGTTTTGGTGTGCATGGGAAACAAAAGTGCTTTTGTTTATGTAAAATTTGTGGGTTTCATGTGGTATTTAATCATTGGTTAAATGTGAATTATATAAAATGGTTCATTCCTTGTGTGTTCATGATTATTTTAAATTGTGTGTGAAAGTGAGGATTTATGTGGAATATAAAATGGATATTTGAGCATAAAGGGAATCTCGGGTGTCTAGGTTGGAGAACAAGAACTAATATTCGAGGAGAATCAGCAGTAGAAAGGCATAGATCCTTCTAGAAGGATTGATTATAGAACAAATAAATAATCTTGTTTTATGATCATATACAACTATACATTGGGATGGTATCCCTTCTAGTGGCTCATTCATGATAACATTGTTGGTTTTGGATTATTTTATGGAGACCACTAGACCATGGGATGCATTCACCTCTAGTTTCTCATGCATGTGGGAATTTCCAGTTATTGTATGAGGATTTTGATCACTAGGGTACATGGTTTCTATTGTACTATTCAGGAAATTTAATGATAGAAATGTTCCATGGTACTCAGTTGTGAAATGATAATTTTATATAATTCTTATTTGATGTGGGGGTAACTATCGATATACAGTGGGCCTTCTGTACATTGTGATTTTAATTCAAGTTTCATTTTATCAATTTTTTCAATAAAATTGATATCTTGAAAAAACAACTCCTTCATAAGTTCCTTGAAAATTATTTATGATGTTTTATTAAATGTTTTTGATTATTTATCTTCTTATGTAATATAATGGAATCAATTTTTTGGGTGATACCCTACATGGATTTTGATGACACCCTACATACAAATTTTGTTATATGAATACATTGTTAGGTATGACCCAGGTATATGAAATATGTCACATGCTAGTGATAGTGGATTGGCTACTAGTGTTCCACTTCATTCAGGTGTTGGTGTATGTGACTTAATGTTGATGACCCACTTATTGCATTGAGGTATTGGGATGGGTTTTTTTTCATTCCATTGTGGTATTATTTGTTTTTAGTTAATGTTATAAAACATGAATACGTAAAAGGTGGAATCATGTTTGGTTATGGTAAATGGTTGTGTGATGTTTTATTATCATGGGTTGTAAATTATTATATACATGGGTGAAAGTGTTCACAATGTATATTTTTTATAGATAGATACTAGAAACCTCCATATGTAGATCAGTAATTCTAGTTGGGCCATGACACAGATCGGGTTGGGTGTGGGGTTGTGTGACACTCTAGCATGGTTTATGACCAAATAGTATAAGTGATGGTTTCTCACATTGTGGGAAAATTTATTTAGGAAGAGTCTGGATAGACCATTGCTAACACTATTGGGGCATGAGGTTCTAATTAAAATTTTGGTGTCTATCCAACAAAAATCATGATAGGACTGAAGGTTCTATGAGATGTTGGGAAATTGTTTTGACTTCTATTCTAAGTGATATGTATAGGTTGTAGACAATATTTTCACATTAGGTGAGGTTGAAGTGGTTTAGGATTGGTGATTGTGTTCTCTATGACATTTTTGGCATACAATTTTTTCATATTGGAAATCATTTTTCTGCTGATAATTTTCAATATGTTTCTAATGGATTTAATAATTGTGTTTTCTTATTTTTTTACATTTTGAAAAAATATGAATAGATTTATTCTTATTTTTTAGTAGTGAGAATAGGCCGAAGAGAGTTATCACTCATGAATCGATCGGATGTTAGTGGAAGCAATGGTTTGAGTAGTTCATGATTTGAGTGAAGTAGTTGGATCTAGTTTTTCTCAAGTTAGTGAAGTTGTACCAGGACCTATAAAAATTTATTAATATTTCCTCATGAACAATCCTCCTTCGTTCTAGGACATCACAGAACCCCTAGAATCTGAGGAGTGACTTGAGATGATAAGGATAATGTTTGAGTGTCTTAACTCTCTGGAGGAATTCGACTATAAGTTCACTTTTTTCATGTTTGACGGTCCCAATATTTTTTTGTGGGAATAAGTGGTGAAAGCTATAAATCTCATGTAGATGGATTAGAAATATTTTAAGGTCATCTAAAAAACTATTGTCATGATATTTTGGCCTTCACCATGTCCCATGTGTTTTTGGTGCTCAGAAAGTGAGACCAGACGCTAATGAGGTATTCTAACCACTTTGCATCGTTTGTTTGATTCTCACATGATGTCTTTTCCGATGAGCAACTAATGTCTATGATGCCCTAGATAGGGTTGCATCCAAATATCTGTTCCCATTTAGTTTGGTTCAAGATTAAAACCAATGTCGTGGTGGTTGATCTACTATGATTTTGGAAATTGATTGTTGAGGAAATTTTGTTTTCTTTGGAACTATGTTAGCTATGGGCAGTAGTAGTTCGTATGAAAGAAGTAGGAACCATAATAAGTAGAATAAAATTGGATTTAATAGTTCAGGGAATCCCTCCCAACTGTCTCCATCGATGGATTTAGATTCTGGGTTGAACATTCACCCTCAGTTTGGGATGGAAAAAAACATGTAATCTACCTATTCATCTCCACCCAGACCATACAACTGTTGTAGAAGTATGGGTAACATGCAATGATTTTTTGAGATGGAACACCCATATGAGAGTGGTGCAGGTTCTGTTGATTTAATAGGTTTTCCAGCTTGTTCAGAACAATCCAGGAGAGTTTTATCTGGATTAGATGATCTTGGAATCATGGATAGATCTTTTTTATGGCAGATTTAGTTCAGGGTGCAACCACATATTTGTGATCATTCTCAGGCTTGAGCCGAGATACTTCAACATCATACTATGGAACACACTCTTGTGGAATCGGATATTGATCCTCTGATTACTTGAGGTTCCATTCTTTTTTAATAATAGTTGGTTGTTGCATTGTTTGACACATGTTGTTTTAATTATTTTATTTCTTCCAATTTTTTGTGTGTGATACTATTTCCAACTAATATTATGACTTATGTGATGGACATGGGGATACCACTTTTTAAGAAGTGAGATAAGTGTTTCAGGTGTCCATCTTTTGAATTACAATGTTACTCATAGAGTTGGAATGGTATTTCAATGTTTTGGAGATGGACCACTTCGACGTAATACTCATTATGGATTAGGTGGTGCGTTTTTAGTTACACAAGAACTATTATCAATGATGGTTGAGTATTTTGGCCCTTGATGGGATCAACCATGTTGTTCTTGGTTAATGATTTACTTTATCAAAATTTATTCAACTGCAGCATATGGATTTGGTAAATATTTTTTATCAATTCACATCGCTCATACTGTAGGATGATGGTACATGTCCTAGAGATGGAATAAAACCTATAGTGGATGACTTCTCAGAGTTATATTCAGATGATTTCTGTAACGACCTGTAATTTTGAATAAATAATGTTTCCAAATTTTGTGTGTTATTTTATTTTATTTTTATACTCAAAAAATGTTTCATTTGATAACATGAGTATAATTAAAATGAGACTGTTGGGTATTGACTGTTATATGACCATTGGACATTATGACCACTAGAAACTAAATGTTTTGATTATTGTCTCTAAATACAAGTAATCTTGGATAATTAATATAGAAAGAATATTTGATGGCCTCACCCAGTAGTCTTGGACCGATCGAAGCCCATCTAACAGAACTTGGGAAGGAGGTAGCACCATTAGGCTTTGCTCTAGACCAAACCCAAGCTGAACATCATCGTGTGATTCTAGAATGGGATCGCCTTTACGAGAAGTTCAAACTGATAGAAATTACTACTCGTGCGATGTTCTTTGAGCTTCCCTCAGATTCTATCACCTTAGCACACCTTAGAAATAGGTCCTATGCTGGTGTGATAAGGGGCTCTGTAAGGAGACCGTAACTGCCTTGTGTAATCCTTTGTTTTAAATAAAAATTGGGATTTGTTCTTATGATGACGTTTATGACTTTTTAAATGTCCGGGTAAATATAGTATTCATATTTTTGGTGAATTTTAGAGAAAGGATATTTAAAAAAATGTTAATGTAAAATTTAAATAATTAAAAATTTGTAATGATTTTCGAAAAATGGTCTTCTACAATTATGTTCAGTACGAAATTTAGAGTCTAAAAAGATCAACATAATTTTTGGTGAATAGTAAATTATGAATAGTGATTTTATGCTCAGGATTAGTAATGTGACCAAATGGATTAGTAATCTCATTTAAAGAATGTATTAATATAATCTAGGCACCTTGATTAAGTAATGCGATTCAATAAAATGGTTAAATAAAAGTTTCATAAATTATTATTCAAGTATTAGTTTTTACGGGTGAATAATGTTTTTTTAATTAAAAAATTAAATTAAAAATATTTAGAAAATTATTTTTATAAAATGGATTTTATTTTTGAACTCAGAGCATCGATATTATGTTAAGGTAAATTTTGGGGATTTTTCTGAAAAAATTAATTTTCGGTGAATAATGTATTTATTTAAAAAATAAATTAAAAATATTTAGAACATTATTTTAATAAAATGGAATTTATTTTTGAAATCATAGAATTGATATTTGGTTAAGGTGAAATTTTGGGATTTTTCTGAGAAAGTTGAATTTTTAGTGAATAGTAGAAATACAGTTTTAGGGTTTCGGTATGTTTAGTGACATCATAACTGTGTCATGATGATGTCATGACATATTTTATGTGTTGGCCGACCAGAGGTGATGAATTATTGTATTGGGGGACCCATGTGGCCTAACTTCATTGGAAATATCTTGGGAGAGCACATGGTTTTGAGAAACCCACTTATGAGGTGTCCCTTGGCCATTAATGCCTTGTCCCCTCACATTCCCAATAAATACCAAGCCCTCCTCTCATCCATTCGACCCAAAAACCATCCTCAATGAAGTTATGGTCTCCTTACCTCCCAAGAAGTCCTCCCAAGGTGCCCCCAAGCCCTCAAGGTCCCCACTATTGAGTTTTAAGAGTTACATTTTAAGGTAAGAGATCTAACCTCTCTCTTTCTTTTCAAGTAATATATTTTATGTCATTTCATTTATGTTCCATGTTCTTATGTTGGAGGATGTTATGTTATATTCTATATACTGTCCTTTTTATTTTCATATGATTATAGACCCTCTCTTACTTTCATCATTTCATTTTATGAATGTTTATGTGGCGTCGTTAGGCTGCCGAAATATTTGTAACGGATTCTTTCACCCTTCTCTTTTTCAAGTTCTATTTTCTTGTCAAGTATTTCAAGTTCCTTTTTATTATGTTGGGGTATGATATATATATCTATAATACTGATCATTTATGATAATATTATGAGATACCCCATTTAATCTCTTCAATTCAGTATTTTGATGTTTTAAGTGGGGCCGTTAGGCTGCTGAATTTTTAAGTGATTCTTTCACCCTTCTCGTTTTCAAGATCTATTTTCATGTCAATTTATTCAAGTTACTTTTTATTATTTTTGGGTATGATCTCTATATCTATCATACTGAACCCTTATGTTCATATGATTAGAAAACCTATTTTGATCTTGTCAATTCATTTTTTGTTGATGTTTATGTGACGCTGTTGGGCTACCGAATTTTCATAAGATAAATCTTATTTTTGTCTTCATTTCATGTTCTTCATTTCATATGGTATATCTTTTAAATTTCAATACCATGTTCTAAAATCCTTTATATTATGTCCCTATACTGTTTTATGGGTCATTTATGAGTGTTTTACCCATCTCCCCTCTCTTATCAATGTTTTCTAAAACCCCGAAACATAGCCGTTATGCTGCACAATTTCCGTCTCAAAATGTCTCTCTCTTTTTCTAAAGTACTTTTATTTTTTTAAGTGGATACTCAAAGATGTTTCTTCAAAAGGGGTATTCACATATATACCAAAATAGTTTATTTTAAATTAGGGGATTTACATACATGAGACCCGCTCTCCACTTCAGTGGGTTTAAAGTGACGTAAAGATCATGTCTTTAATGCAATTTTTAAAACGTTATGATTATGAAATGAAACCCATTTCTATTTTGCTATATGGGTTGTTTATGAAATTATTTATGATTATATATGTGGCTCACATGATAATAAAGGAAAATTTAAGGGTGCACCCTGATAGCGCTCCAATTCATTGGGTAATGATGTAACCACTAGAGATTACAATTTTCATGATATCTTGGTGAATAACCTTGGTAATTTTCAAATGACACCTTGGGGATGGACCTTGGTGATATGTTCATGATTTTCAATGTTAAATGATGTAGCCAAATATTAAAGTTATGAAAAATGTTATTTTATTATGATATTCCACATGATTTCTTTCTCATGCCTTAAAAATCTTTTCCATGACATAGTTGATGTTTCTCAAGTTCACATGTTAAATGTTTCTCTTGTTTCCCTTACTGGGCCTTCTGCTCACCTTTCCTTTTGATGTATGTACCCAGGTTTTGAGATGCAGTAATGAACCTAGGATGAACATAAGGATAATCCTTTCAAGTGTTTAAGAAGAATGTTTTTTTTGTTTCATGTATTATGTTCCTGGTTTCCAAGAAACTAAACCTTAATGATCCTCAGTTTTGTATAATGTAATGAAAGTTTATGTGACAAAAAGGCGGGATGATATAGTTGGTATCAAAGGATGGTTTAGTTATTTGTGGAAATTAGGATATGAAAACTTTAGGAAGAATCCTATAGAAAAGTTTATATATCAAAAATCTTCCAGGTATTTTGGTGAGTATTGTGTAATGGGTTTCCAAGAAAATATATCCGCGTCTGGATACGTGCAGGTAGAGGTGGCTCTGGCATAGATGTACATAGGGGTAAAACCCAAAAACACCGCTTTGCGCTAGACTAGAATAGGAACTAGTACATGACAACGGGCCTTTCTGCACTCTTGGTTATGACACTCCCGGGGGATATGCTTTGGTAAATTCATAAGCTTTGTATGAACCATTATTAATGGAAAAAGATAAATTAAAATAAAGATTCACATAAGAATATATGATCATTGATAACCTAGATGGGAACCTATGGGATCACAAGTTATGGTAAACTTTTCTTCTATAAGTTATCCTTATATGATTTAAGTTCCTTTTCATGATTATTGGCTAAGTATTTAAGCCCCTAATTATACTTTCTCTTCTTAGTAATGCTGGGAAATGGAAGAACATGTCCCACCAACCAATGTGATAGGAAATGCGACGATTGCCGTATTAATATGACAGAGATGATTAGGGGACTAAAAGATGATTATTATTTTGGAAGAAATTCACTATTTTCGGGACCCTATATGATCGAGGTAAATAGATTACTATTGTATTTTCATTGAGGAGTAAGGTTGACTTATATTTTGAAGAATCGATGAATTTAAGATGGACTTATAGTAATTTAGGTTACTTATGGAAATGATTAACCTATATTGGGGTAAATATGTTTATGTTTGTTACTTTTGTTATATGATGTTAGGAGTGGTTGATGTTGTTTGGATCTGAATGATAAAGTTTACATTGGAAGACTATGTTATCAAATCCTTCTTGTGTTTGGGTTACAATCTTAGTTTGTTTTATTTTGAGGAATTTTAAGGACAATTATTTATGGAATGGTCTATGATGAAATTTGGGTAGTACCATGGAACTTTAATGACTTAAAAGTAGTTTCCATTCCTATGGGATTCATTCTTTTTGAAGAGTTGTTTTACCTTACCCTTTCTATTTTTGGGATAATGATTAAAGATAGAATAAATAGATAGTTAATCTTTTGTGAATTATGTTATTCTCTAGAAGATGATTCTTGTGTTTTGATGGGACAAAATAGTTTTGAATGCTCATCATTTGGAGAAAAGATTAGTTTTGGTAGAAACTTTTTAAAGGAATAAATTCTACATGAAGGTAGGTATATTTCCTTATATTTTTGTTCTATGTAGTAAATGAATTCCTCAAAACTATGAAAAGGAACGTAAAACAAAAAAAATGTCGTATGTTAACGTTTCCTACTAGGTAATCAAAGACCATTTACACACATCATATGTTTTGGATTTTCTTATGGTTAACTTTCTCCTAATCATGATTTCTATCACTCTCTCTCAGAACTTGACCCTTTGTTTTCTTCTCCATGTCCTTGTTTTCTTACATGGAATCATAGTGTGGGTTATCTCGGGTGACCTTTGTACTTACCATTCTTTCTTTTAAAGTAATAGTTTTATTGAATCCATTTCAGATGTGGGACTTTCAATGAAATTTCAAAACCAAATTTTAAAAATTTCAAGGATGCAATTTCTTAAGGGGGGAAGATTGTAACGACCCGAAATTTTGATTAAACATTGTTTCCTAATTTTTTGTGTTATTTTATTTTATTTTTATACTCAAAAAAATGTTTCATTTGATAACATGAGTATAATTAAAATTAGACAGTTGGGTTTTGACTGTTATATGACCATTGGTCAATATAACCGCTGGAAACTAAACCTTTTGATTATTGTCTCTAAATACAAGTAATCTTGGTTAATTAATGTAGAAAGAAGATTCGATGGCCTCACCCAGTAGACTTGGACCGATCGAAGACCATCTAACAGAACTTGGGAAGGAGGTAGCACCACTGGGCTTTGCTCTGGACCAAACCCAAGCTGAACTTTATCGTGTGAAGCTAGAATGGGATTGCCTTCGCGAGAAGTTCAAACTGATAGAAATTACTACTCATGCGATGTTGGCCGAGCCTCCCTCGGATTATCTCACCTTAGCACACCTTACACTTAGGTCCTATGCTGGTGTGATAAGGGGCTATGTTAGTAGACCGTAACTGCCTTGTGAAATCCATTGTTTAAAATAAAAATTGGGATTTCTTCTTATGATGATGTTTATGAATTTTTAAATGTCCGGATAAATATAGTATGCATATTTTTGGTGAATTTTAGAGAAAGGATATTTTAAGAAAAAAATTATGTAAACCTTAAATAATTAAAAATGTGTAATGATTTTTAAAAAATAGTCTTCTACAATTATGTTCAGTATGAAATTTAGAGTCTAATTAGATCAACATAATTTTTTATGAATAGTAAATTATGAATAGTGATTTTATTCTTAGGATTAATAATGTGACCAAATCAATTAGTAATCTCACTTAAAGAAAGTATTAATATAATCTAGGCACCTTGATTATGTAATGTGATTCAATAAAATGGTTAAATAACGGTTTCATAAATTATTATTCAAGTATTAGTTTTTTCAGGTGAATAGTGTTTTTTGATGAAAAAATTAAATTAAAAATATATAAAAATTTATTTTTATAAAATGGATTTTATTTTTGAACTCAGAGCATCGATATTATGTTAAGGTATATTTTGGGGATTTTTCTGAAAAAAATGAATTTTCAGTGAATAGTGTATTTATTTAAAAAATAAAATAAAAATATTTAGAAAATTATTATCATAAAATAGCGTTTATTTTTGAAATCATAGCATTGATATTTGGTTAAGGTGAAATTTTGGGATTTTTTTGAGAAAGATGAATTTTCAGTGTATAGTAGAAATACAGTTCTAGGGTTTCAGTATGTTTAATGACATCATAACTGTGTCATGATGATGTCATGAGATATTTTATGGGTTGGCCGACCAAAGGTGATGAATTATTGTATTGGGGGCCCCATGTGGCCTACCTTGATGAGAAATATCTTGGGAGAGCACATGGTTTTGAGAAACCCACTTATGAGGTGTCCCTTGGCCATTAATGCCTTGTCCCCTCACTTTCCCTATAAATACCAAGCTCTACTCTCATCCATTCGACACAAAAACCATACTCAACGAAGTTCTGGTCTCTTAACTCCCAAGGAGTCCTCCCAAGGTTCCCCAAGACCTCAAGGTCCCAACCTTTGAGTTTTAAGAGTTACATTTTAAGGAAAGGGATCTGACCTCTCTCTTTCTTTTCAAGTAATCTCTTTTATGTCATTCATTTTTTGCTCCATGTTATTATGTTGGAGGATGTTATTTTATATTCATTATACTGTCCTTTTTATGTTCATATTATTAGAGACCCTCTCTTACTTTCATCATTTCATTTTATGAAAGTTTAAGTGGCGCCGTTTGGCTGCTGAAATTTTTGTAACGGATTCTTTCACCCTTCTCTTTTTCAAGTTCTATTTTCTTGTAAAGTCTTTGAAGTTCCTTTTTATTATGTTGGGGTATGATATCTATATCTGTCATAATTATCATTTATTATCATATGATGAGAGACCCCATTTGACCTATTCAATTCAGTATTTTGATGTTTTATGTCCCGCAGTTAGGCTGCCGAATTTTGAAGGGATTCTTTCACCCTTCTCGTTTTGAAGATCTATTTTCATGTAAAGTCATTCAAGTTACTTTTTATTATGTTGGGGAATGATCTATATATCTATCATGCTGAAAACTAATGTTAATATTATGAGAGACCCTATTTTGATCTTGTCAATTCATTTTTTGTTGAAGTTTAAGTGACGTCGTTGGGCTACCGAATTTTCATAAGAGAAATCTTATTTTTTTCTTCCTTTCATGTTCTTCATTTCATATGGTATATCTTCCAAATTTCATTACCATGTTCTCAAATCCTTTATATTATATTCCTATACTGTTTATGGGTCATTTATGAGTGTTTCAACCATGTCCCCTCTCTTTTCAATGTTTTCTAAAACCCGAAAACATAGCCGTTATGCTGCAAAATTTCCGTCTCAAAATGACTCTGTCTTTTTATAAAGTACTTTTATTTTATTAAGTGAATACTCAAATATAATTCTTAAAAATGGGAATTCACATATATACCAAAATTTTTTATTTTAAACTCTGGGATTTACATACATGAGACCCGCTCTCCCCTTCCGTCCGTGGGTTTAAAGTGACGTAAAGATCATGTCTTTAATGCAGTTTTTAAAACGATATGATTATGAAATGAAACCCATTTCTTTTATGCTATATGGGTTGTTTAAGAAATTATTTATGATGATATATGTGGCTCACATGATAATAAAGGCAATTTTAATGGTGTGCCCTGATAGCGCTCTAATGCATTGGGTAATGATGTAACCACTAGTGATTATAATTTTCATGATATCTTGGTGAATAACCTTGGTAATTTTCAAATGACAACTTAGGGATGGAACATGGTGATATTTTCATGATTTTATATGTTAAATGATGTTGGCACATCTTAAAGTTATGAAAAATATTATTTTTATTATGATATGCACATGATTTCTTTCTCCTGCCTTAAAGTTCTTTTTCATGACATAGTTGATGTATCTCAAGGTCACGTGTTAAATGTTTCTCTTGATTCCATTACTGGGCCTTCTGCTCACCCTTCCTTTTGATGTATGTACCTAGGTTGTGAGATGCAGTAATGAACCTAGGATGAACATAAGGAGAATCCATTCAGGTGTTTAAGAAGAATGTTTTTTTTTCATGTATTAAGTTCCTGGTTTCCAAGACACTAAACCTTAATGATCCTCAGTTTAGTATAATGTAATGAAAGTTTATGCGACAAAAAGGAGGGATTCTATAATTACTCAGGTTTTCCTCCAGAGTGGGATGTGTATTTCTCCATCGAGTTAGTAGTGGGAACAGAACTGATTATAATCCCTCAAACTATATACCGCCTCCCACCGAATTGAGATAATTAAAGTTATAGTTGAATGATTTAGAAAACAAAGTATTCATTTTATTGAGTGTCTCACATTGGGCCTCCATAGCTCTAATTTCTAGGGAGGTTGATGGATTTCTCTAGTTGTGTGTCAATTACTAACAATTGAATAAATTGATGATTAGTAATATGTATCCTTTTCCATGTATTGATTATCCACATTATCATCTTATGGGGTGAGGTGGTTACCAAATATCGATATGTGTTGTAGGTATCACCATGTCAAGGTTAGAGAGGCAGATGATCCAAAAACAACTTCTTGAAGAAGGTATGAACATTTTGAGTATTTTATCTTGCCTTTCGGATTAAAAACTACTCCAGCGGTATTTATTGCAGTCATGAAAATGATTTCCAATAAGTATCATGACTTGTTTGTTATGGTATTTATATATGATCTCCTACATATTTTGGGACTGAGGAGGAGAATATCAGTATCATAGGATTGTGCTAGTCATTCATCGAGATTATCAAATCTATGCGATGTTTTCCAAGTGAACCATCTAG
The DNA here is from genome assembly GCA_963277665.1 of Viscum album. NCBI lineage: Eukaryota > Viridiplantae > Streptophyta > Magnoliopsida > Santalales > Viscaceae > Viscum > Viscum album. Next base: position 528,687,754 of record OY728161.1, on the reverse strand, counting down.
TTTAGGGAGGTGATGTTTCTGATTCATGTTATCTATGAATAAGTGGTTTTAATAGAACCTTTGATGGTTAATTCTCTGATTTCATTGGAGAAGCTATGGAATGTTTTTGAGATAATGGGATTATTGGGTTTGGCTGGGTGTTACCGGAGGTTGGTTCGAGATTTATCTCAAAATTATTTGTCCATGAATGTGCTTACCCAAAAAGGGATTAAGACTGAATAGATACGATAGTGTCAAGAATCCATTGAAGAGATTATGTGGTGGTTTACCACAACCAATGTTTAGATTTATTGGGGTGTATAAAGGGGTCAATAGTTTACTATGATATCTTTGGTATGGGTATTAGGTTTGTGTTGATTCGGGATGACCATGTAGTGGAATATGGTTCTCACCAAATTCAATTAAATTAAATGAATTACCCAACCATGAAATGGATATATAATTTGTGATACATTCCATGAAGATTTAGAATCATAATATTTATTGGGAGAAGTTTTTGGTCTACTCAAATCATAAGATATTAGACTACATTTTCTCCCAAAAAGATCTGAATTTGTGGTAGCATTTTTGGGATGAGTAACATCAATGGTTTGATATTGATATTATATACAAATCAAGAAAAGGAAATGTGTTTTTAGATGCATTGAGAAAAAAAATTATTGGTGTATGTATTGACGGAGTTCAGTGATTAGTGGTCTTCGATGTGAATATTTTCTCATATGCAGCTCGAGACCATGGAACATAGTGAAGGTGTGTTCTTTTCTAATTTTCAGCAGACACCATCCAATTTACAGTTAATTCAAAAATATCAATCAAGTGATGAGTTCTGCTATCATTCTATGCAGTTTCTAAATGGTGGGGTGGTTTCATATGAGAGGTCATTGTCTCCATATGTATTTTTGTTATTAAAGAGTCACATTGTGGTACCGTTGTTGTTACGTAAAGTTGTGATGTAGGATAGCTGTAACGCACCGACCCCATTTACCCAGAGTCAGTGCATTATTGTGTAACATTGGCATGATCACAAAAGATCAAGTCTCACATGACCAATTAGTTTAGTAGCATTTAAAACACGAGATACATTCATAAGTCTTACATTACAACATAAAGTAAAACAGAACTACAACAACATTTTGTCTTCATATCCCCTCATACTATCCCTACAAGTCATTCATAGTATACATCTTCACATCCTGGAAAAATTAAAACATTGGAAGGGGTGAGCTCAGATGCTCATTAAGGATAACAATATAGCAGAAGCTTTCATAAATAAACATTAACATTTAATGCAATGTATAACTAAAACAAAATACTTTTAAACTTTAACATCAGCATAATATGGAAAAAATAAAATGAAATAATGCCATTTACTTATTCACATCGATATTCTACTAGTCGAATAATCACATTCAATATCAATAACCACTTTCATAATTATGGAATGCATAATGCCAGTCTATCATTACCACGTATCCACGGCCTCGTGCCAATACTAAAAATAAGATTTTATCAAGGCCTCATTCCAAGACACTAGTTTGTCTCATGAGACCTACCAATGCATCGAGGATCTATAGCGGGCTCCACCCATCACATATTAAGTCCAATGCATTCTCCATATGACCAGGTTTAAACATATCATAAATCATAACATAATCGTACCACATAAAATATGCATAAAGGAAACATAACATTTCCACATTTCAATCACAAGTAATCAATACAACACATCGATATAATAAAAACAATATCAAGACTATTTTCAATACCAAAATAAATGAAACGTTAAACATGGTATTTATTTTTCATTTTAAAAAAAGTTATGGCTTGTAGAGGAAGCCGAAACTCAAATAATGGTTATGGGGGCGGAGAAGTCATTGTCACCGAATACGCAATACAAAAAACATTCCCTTTTTCGTTTATTAAAATGCTTCGTATAGAAAGATTCCTTTTGAAAAAAAACATAAAATTCAAAGGGGTTTATACACCGTATAAAAGAATGTTGTGTATAAAACAAAATATCCCTCAATGAACGGTGATTGAGACGAAGTCCCTTTCAAAGATAATTTTTTAAATAAAATAGATCTATTATGTGTATTCACTATATTTACACATAAGGAAATTATAAATACCATATAGGACATAATAATATCCTGACATATTTTGAAAGTAGGAGAATAACCCAAAGAATGGAAATTGGGTTAAGAAGTTCCCTTACCTCGTGTCCGACTTGACTCGATCATTCTTTAACTTCTTGAATAATAAACTAGATTTAATTTCTACTTGCTTAAGAACCTTTTTCATGTTCATTATTCCTTTAATATCACTTATTACCGTGTTTTGAAAATTATTTATTTATTTATGTTAATAACGGTCGTTTTGTCAATCTTTGGTACATGAGTCAAAAATAAACTTCTTATAATTACATGTTGTTCATGTGGTAAAATATCCATTATATCCAGAATTATATTCATGATGTAGATATCATATATATCACATATATGCAGTATATACCTTAATTTATAAAATTACATAACATATAGAGTAAATAAATGAAATGCACCGTTCATGGAGATGGTAAGCCGTACATACGCATGAACGCTACTTTCATTTCTATATCGTATTTAATGGAATTAAAAAAAATGTGATATATATATATATATATTATAATTCTAGTATAATATATATATTATATAGGTCACATAAGTTCATTAATTTCGTTCTTTATAGATTCCATGTATTGTATGATAGAGTCACATCAGTTGAGGGGGCGGTAGTCCACACTTCCTCAAATGAAATTATTGCATTTGCACAACATGCAAATCATAAAAGTACGCTTTATATGTAAAATAAAGATGCATTGAGTGGAAATAAATATAATATATATCATAAATAAATAATTTACCATCATAATGGCCACCATGAGAGGTGGTAGAAGAATATATAACAATCATCGTTTCGTGAGGCAGTAATTCGCCATCCACAGAAACAGTATGTTCTATAACCATTATAATGATGTGTGTGTAAGTGTAGCATTAATACATATCATAAAAACATACTATTATATTTAATATACTGGTTTTGTTACTAAATAAAGAAATAAAAAGAATTTTGGGGGTTGGAGAAGAAAAATAAAACAAAAGAGAATAAGTGAAGACATTACCTTTAAATCGGGTAACTCTTTTTGATTTGAGCCAAAGGCTAACTTGAGAAGTATTCTGCCCAAAGTGATGCTTCTAGGTGTAAGATAGGGAAGTTGAGAGAGTATTTGGGAAGATTTTTTCCGAGCCAAATGACCTGATGGTGTGAATAAGGTGGTAGAGGTGGGGGCCTTTTATAAGAGCAGAGGAGGGGCACTCATGGAAAGATTTAAATGTTACATTATTATGAAATTATTTTCGGATTCTAAAGGCCCCACAATGATATATTTAGAGGATAAGTTAATAAGGGTTATAAATATTTTCATCTAATATGTTTTTGAAATGTTTATGCCATATATTTTACATTATCTTTTCATTTTATTTAAATCGTTAATTAATGAGGTAATTGCTTCATCATCATGATGTCATTAAAAATTTAACATATTTAATGTCTAAAAATTATAAAAAATTATTATGTTGTAGGAAATAGATTTAGATTTTAAATTATTACTTATAGACGAAATGTTAACTTATATAACCACATGTAATAATTGTTTTAGTAAAACAACACATGTTTGTGACAATTTTATTTTTACTTTAAATAAAAACATATTAATGTCATTTTCTTACCCAAGTGGATCCATGGGGTCCCCATGTTGACCCATAGATTTTCTATATCGGCCATGACTCATCCAAGAAGGGTAGGACTAGTGTAAAGGTAATTTCATATTATTATAACATTATATTTACCTTAAATCGCACTAATTACCTTTAATCGCGATTAATAAAACTTAAATGTTATTATTCACCAAAAATTATTTTAATCCCATTGAAACACATTTTACTTCCTACTGCCAATGATTTATGTTGGATTTTGGAAATTCAAATCACAGAGGTGTTAAAATTTCATTTAAACAAAAAATTAGTTTTTAAACTACCACTTAATGGTTTCACTATTCAACAAAAATCGATGTTTTTCAGAAAAATACCAAAAATTCACCATAAGCTATAATTGATATTCTGAATTCAAAAATGATTTCTATTTTAAAAAATTACAAACATATATGTTTCATTAACTAATTTTATAATTAATTCTCACTGTCAAAAGAAATAACATGTTTTTAAGAAACAATATCAATCAAAAGATTGATAGTTGTTTATGTCCAATTTCAAAGTGAAATTAATTATAATGACCACCATTGGATAAAATGGTTATAATATATTCTAATTATACTTTAAAACCACTAAATAGTATAACTTATCACTAGAAATTATTTTTATTTAAAATGTTGTTTTTATGTATTTTTACTATTCATAGAAAATTGGAAGTTCTCAGAAAATTACAAAAAATTCAACTTAGGATAATTTTGATATTCCGAATAAAAAAATGAAGTCCATTTTGAAATTAAAAATTTATATAATTTCAAAAAGTGGGTATTAAAATTCATAACAGCTATTTTGATTGGTCGCGGTGTGTTAGAATCTCGAACTTGCGTACAATGCAAGCTATTACATTATTGAAAGAGAAGTGTATCATAGATTCTTGGGGTGTTACATTCTCCCCTACTTAAATAAATTGTGTCCTCGCAATTTGAAATTTTTCTTCAAAAATAAAAGTTTGATAATAGAAAATACCTTTGTGGAAAACTCACATCGGAAATAAGGTTAATAAAAATATAACATTAAAAGAAAGAAAGAGAAGTACCAAGGTCACCCGAGATAGCCCATACCAGGATTCTATGAAAATATTGATATAGAGGAAAAAAACCATCAAGGTTTTATGGAGATTTGTAGAAAACATGATTAGGGGAATGTTAACCACAAGAAAATCACAAACTTATGATTGGTTAAATGGTCATTGAATCCCCAGTTGGAAAAGTTAACTGACAATGTTGTTGTTTTAAGATACCTTTGATAAAGTTGTGGAATTTATTTAGGGGTTTTACTAAGAACGTAAGGGAATATACTTACTTGTCTTGCATACTTTCATTCTTTAATAATTTTTTACCACAAACCCATATTTCACTCAAAATGATTATAGAACTCAAAAATATTATATTTATCCTAATCGTGAAAGGTTCCAAATATTAACACATACCATTTAGAATAGGAAAACTGTTTTGTAATAACCAGGGAATTCCTGTAGGATAGTGGTAGGTAATAAAGGCCTGTCTCACTATGGTTGTTGGTTCGATTCCTATAGCTTTGTCCGACGCGACGGGTTATCCCCCAACCTAAAGGTTGTCCTTTTCCAAAAACTATAGTTTTATAATATTCCAAAAATAATCTTCAGAAATGTTTTAACCTTAAACAATATTATCCAAGGTTCAACATAATCCATTCCAACCATTATAGTTATCCAAAATACCTCTTTCCATATTTTTTCTAAAATGTCCCTAAATTCAAAAATCAATTATATCATCAGATTCCTCAAACAATGTAAAGTTTCTATTATTGTCACATACAAAAATATGATTACCTTCATCATATTAAAACCATAATGAAAACAAGAAGTACTGCAGTACAATTCTTATATATATCACATTATTCTTATAACCAGAATATAATCAATGAGTCCAAAAGCACCAATACATTAATTATTCCACTTCAACTATAGTAACAAAATAAGATTGGCTTTGATCCCTTGGCCTTTTCTGAGATAAGTTTTCCTAACAGTTAGGACATTCATTTGCATAATGCCCCATTTCCCAACAATTGTGGCATTCAACATTGATATCCTCTTTATTTCCCTTGCAATCACTAGCCTGGTGACCTTTTTCTCCACATTTATAACAAACTCCCATTCCTTTTAGGCAAGTACTGGGGTGATTCTTCCAACAATTATCACATAATGGAAAATACTTCTTTCCCTTTTTCCCTTTATCTATCTCTTATTCCACCATTCTATTCTTCTCTTGCTTTACATTGTTGTCATAAGACTTAGAGAATTCCTTTTCTGTCTTGATAGCACATGAGACTATATATTCATACGTTGAGAATGATTGTGATACTAAATCTCGATGGAAAAATGGTTTTTACCCATCAAAGGAACGATCATTATTACTTCTTGGGTTACATATATAATCTGTAGCATGCCTCGCTAACCTTGTAATGTTAGCCTCGTACTTGGTGACATTCTCATCCTCCTTTTGACTCAGACTCAAAAATTTCCATTACATATCTGCTCGATGGTCATGGGGAATGTTTTTTCTAAGAAAATCTATCTTAACTCCCTCCATTCCACATTTGATAATTCATCATCTTCCTTTGTGTTTTGAATCAATGGCCACCATTGATCAGCATCTCCAATGAGGCGATAAACTGCCATGACAACTTTTTCCCATTCACTACTCCCAAAGGCATGAAATATTTTCTCTGAGGAATTTATCCATTACTCAGATACTATGTTATTTGTACTCTCATTGAATGTCAGTGGTTTTTTCCTCATGAAGCAATCTAACATTGATCCTCCATGTTGTGGATTTGGATGCTCCATATGGGTAAGGTTATTATTCATAACCTGTGTGAGTTAACCCAGTTTGGTGATAAGCCGATCAGCACCAGTTGTATCACCAACTCCATTATAATTATCTTGAGCAGGAGGGAAATCCCTACATGGAGTGCATTCATTGATGCAGTTTCCATTCCTCCTACTAGGCTCCATTTCTAAACAATGGAATAAACTAGATTAGTGTAAGAATCAAAATACATAATTCCATACATGTAAAACACTTAACTTATATTGAACTACAATCATAAAAATGTTATCATTGAGGAAGTATATACTCATAAACCCTTCATAATGGTTTGTAATGAAAATGAGAAATATCCAAATAATATCCCCCTAAAGTGTCATAACCAAGAGTGCATCAAGGCCCATGGTCGTGCACCAGTTCCCGTTCGATTCTAGCTCAATGCGGTGTTTTTGGGATTTACCCCTAGGTACATTTGTGCCAGAGCTGCCTCTACCTGCTCATATCTAGACAGAGATGTATTTCTCAGAAAACTATGAAAATCTATATAATACCATAATTATTGGAATATCTTCTATACTAATCCTCAAATTCTTTCTTAGGGATATGTGTTATAATAAGAGTTTATCTAAATCTTTCTTCCAAAGTTAGTACTAAACTGCCTTTGATACCAACTATAATGCCCCGACTCCAGTTACCCACAGTCGGTGAATTATTGCGTAACATTGGAATGATCACAAAAGATTAAGTCTCGAAAGTCCGATTAGTTTAGTATCCTAGTAAACACTAAATAAATTCATAAGTCTTACATTAGATCATAATGTAAAACAAAACTACAACAAAATCTTGTCTTCATATCCCCTCATACTATCCCTGTAGGTCATTCATAATATACATTTTCACATCCTGAAAAAAATTAAAACATTGGAAGGGGTGAGCTTAGATGCTCTATAAGGATAACAATATAGCGGAAGATTTCATAAATAAACATTAACATTTAAGGTAAATTATAACAAATACAAAATCCTTTTAAAATTGAACTTCAGCATAATATGGAAAAAATAAAATGAAATAATGCCATTTACTTGTTAACGTGGATATTCAACTAGATGAATAATTACATGCAATATCAATAACCACTTTCATAATGAAGGAATGCATAATTCCATACTATCACAACCACGTAGCCAAGGCCTCGTGCCAAGACTACAAATATGTTTTTGTCAAGACCTCGTGGCAAGACACTAGTTTGTCTCATGAGACCTACCGATGAATTGAAGAGATATAGTGGGCTCCACCTATCACATATTATGTCCAATTATTTCTTCATATGAACATGTTTAACCATATCATAAACCATAACATAATCGTACCACATAAAACATGGATATAAGAAACATAACATTTCCACATTTCAATCACAAGATATAAATACAACACATTCATATAATAAAAACATTATCAAAACCATATTCAATACCAAAATATAATAAAAGTAAAACATGGTATTTATTCAGGAAGTTAAAGAACATTCCATTTTTCCGCATAAGTAGGGCAAAAAAAATTTCATTTTATCGTTTAGTAAAATGCTTCATATAAAAAGATTAATTTTGAAAAAAACATAAAAGTCAAAGGGGTTTATACACCGTCTAAAATAATGTTGTGTATAAAACAAAATATTCCTCAATGAAAGAAGATTGAGACGAAGTCCCTTACGAAGAATTTTTTTTAAATAAAATAGGTCTATTATGTGTATTCTATATATTTACACATAAAGAAAGTATAAATACCAAATAGGACATAATAATATCCTGACATAATTTGAAATTAGGAGATTATCCCAAAGAATGGAAATTGGGTTAAGAAGTTCCCTTACCTCGTGTCCGACTTGACTCGATCGTTCTTTAAATTCCTGAATAATAAACTTGAGTTAATTTATACTTGCGTAGGAACCTTTTTCATGTTCATTATTCCTTTTATATCACTTATTACCATGTTATGAACATTATTTAGTTATTTATGTTAATAACGGTCGTTTTGTCGATCATTGGTACTTGAGTCAAAAATAAACTTCTTATAATTACAAGCTGTTCACGTGGTAAAATATCCACTATATACGAAATTATATTCATAATTTAAATATCATATATATAATATATATCCAGTATATACATTCATTTTTAATATTACATAACATTTAGAGGTAATAAATGAAATGCACCGTTCATGGAGACGGTAAGCCGTACGTACGCATAAAGGATACTTTCATTTCTATTTCGTATTTAATGGATTTAAAACAAAATTAGAGATATATATATTATAATTATAGTATAATAAATATGTTATATAAGTCACATAAGTTCATTAATTTCATTCTTTATACATTCCATGTATTTCATGAACGAGTCACCTCAGTTGAGGGGGCGGTAGTCCACACTTCCTCAAATGAAATTATCACATTTTCACAACATGAAAAGCATAAAGGTACACATTAAATGTAAAATACAGAAGCGTAGAGAAGAAATAAGTATAATATATCACATAAATAAATATAGTTCCATCATAATGGCCACCATGAGAGGTGGTATGAGAATATAGAACAGTCATTGTTTTGTGAGGCAGTAATTCACCATCCACGGAAACAGTATGTTCATTAACCATTAGACGAAGGCGTGTGTAAGTGTACCTAGAATAAATTTCATAACAACATACTAGTATATTTAATATACTTTTTTTGTTACAAAATAAAGGAATAAAAATAATTTAGGGTGTTGGAGAAGAAAAATAAAACAAAAGAGAATAAATGAAAACATTACTTTTAAATCGTGTAAGTCTTTTTGATTTGAGCCAAAGGCTTCATTGGGATGACTTCTACCCAAAGTGAGTCTTCTAGGAGAAATAGAGAGAATTTTAGAGAGTATTTGGGAAGATTATGGCCTAGAAAAATGGCTTGATGGTATGAATAAGATGGTAGACGTGGGGACCCTTTATAAGAGGAGAGGAGGGGCACTCTTGGAAAGATTCAAATGTTACTTTATTATAAAATGATTTTAGGATTGTAAAGGTCCCAAAATAATATATTTAGAGGATAAGGTGATAAGGGTTTTAAATGTGCTCATATAATAGGTTTTTGACAAGTGTATGCCTTATATTTTACATTATCTTACCATTTTATTTAAATCGTTAATTAATGATGTAATCGCTTCATCATCATGGTGTCATAAAATATTTAATTTATTTAATGTCTAAAAATTATAAAAAAAATATCATGATGTAGGAAATATTTTTATCTTTCCAATTAATATTTATAGCCAAAAGTTTAACTTATATAACCCCATGTAATAATTGTTTAGTAAAACAACACATGATTGTGACAATTTTATTTTTACTTTAAATAAATAGTTATTAATGTCATTTTCATACCCATGGGGATCCATGGGGTCCCCAAGTTGACCCATGGATTTTATCGGTCTTCCATTACTCATCCATTAAGGGTACGACAAGTGTAAATGTAATTTCATATTATTATATCATTATATTTACTTTAAATTACACTAATTATATTTAATCGCGATTAATAAACCATAAAAGTTACTATTCACAAAAAATTATATTAATCTCATTTAACCAAATTTTACTTCCTAATTAAAATGATATATGTTGGATTTTGGAAATTCAAATCACAGAGGAGGTAAAATTTCAATTAAACGAAAAAATAGTTTTTAAACTACCTCTTAGTGGTGTCACTATTCATAAAAAATTGAAGTTTTTCAGAACAATACCAAAAATTCACCCTAAGATATAATTGATATTCGGAATTAAAAAATGATTTCTATTTTACAAAATTCCAAACATATAAGTTTCATTAATTAATTTTATAATTAATTCCCGCTGTCAAAACAAATAGCGTGTTTTTAAGAAACAATATCAATCAAAAGATTGACAATTGTTTATGTCCAATTTCAAAGTGAAATTAATTCTAATGACCACCATTGGATAAAATGGTAAAAATATATTCTAATTATACTTTAAAACCACTCAATACTATAACTTATCACTATAAATTATTATAATTAAAAAAAGTTTTTATGTAGTTTTACTATTCATAGAAAATTGGATGTTCTTAGAAAATTACAAGAAATTCAACTTAGGATAATTTTGATATTACGAATATAAAAATGAAGTCCATTTTGAAATAAAAAAATTATATAATTTCATAAAGTGGGTATTACTATTCATAACAGCTATTTTGATTGGTCTTAGTGTGTTAGAATCTCGAACTTGCATACAATGCAATCTATTGCATTATTGAAAGAGAAGTGTATTGTGGAAGATTGGGGTGTTAAAATAGCCACAATTATTATTGTGCCATTCATCCTAGTAAATCTATTATGTTCTATGATGTTCATTGTTAGTTCTAGTGGTTGGGAACGAGGTGGTGGATATATGTATTTGGGTCAGGGTTTTATACATGTCTGTAGGTTAAAATACAACACCATAGTCCCTCTAGTTTTCTTCAGCTGCTACCCATTCCTACCAAGATATTGGATGAGATATCCAAGGGATTCATTGTTGTCATACCTCATACACCTTGATGGTGGAATTCTTTTTTTGTTGTGATTGACTTCCTGATCAAATAATCCCATTTTATTTTCATTAGGGATTCATCCAAGGTGGATCAGTTGTGTTTCTTATATTTCCAAGAGATGGTGTGGCTTCCTGGCATCCAATCAATGATTATTTCATATAGGGACCATCATTTTACCACACAGTTTTAGGAAGTCCTTCAAAAGATGATAATGTCATACATTATGCAGAAAAAGTCCTACCACTTTAAAATTGATAGTCAAAAAGTTCAGGTGATTTGGATTATGAAATCTATGCTTGGACATGTATGTTTGATTTTTGAGTTTCAAGGTATATCCATTCCATTTGGTTAAATTTTTCATATAGAATTAACCAATCATCTATTTCAATAGACCCTTCTGATATTATTTATGGTCATCATTTTTTGGTCACCTCTGTGATGGGAAGATATAGGTGAGACCACATTTATCGGATGATCCTTGTGCAGGAAACATCTTATAATGTTATGCTAACCGATTAGTGGTTTATGGTGGTGTAGAGTATACATGAGACTTATAATTAATAGAGTCAATGATATTTGGATTTTTTTGTGGGTTACTGGGTTTTTATGAATGTGGCACCTCACTTGTGCCACTATCATCTTGGTATATAGGTGAACCTAACACTGAGGAATGTTGGACCTTTTGAGATTACTGTGAGAGTCAGTAAGGTTGACTATAAGTTGGATTTTACCTATCAGTTGACATCAATTCATGATTTGATCCATGTCTCGTAGTATGAAAAGTAAAACCTAGACCAATATCATATGTTGAATTTGAATGAATTGTAGTTATAGCCCGATTTGGTGGGGATTGAGAATCCAGTGCAGATTATGGATTCAAAAGAGAAAGGGCTTTGTGGGAAGTCCATACAATTGGTATATTTCCTTTGCATCATGGTAGTGATGAGCCTGAGACTTGGGAGAATAGGTCTTGGGAGGAGGAAGAGTATCTGTTTTTTCTAGTCAATCCATCGAGTGACTTTCAGAAGTTGAAATGTTTTCACTGTGGAGAGATTTCTCACATCCGTAATTTTATTTTGAGGCATTATTTTGTTTACATATTGACTTATTTTTATTATTTAGCTTTAAGAGGATTGTTTCATTAAAATTGGAAATATTGAGAATCACAATAGGTGGCGCGCTATTAAAATATGGTTAATGGAAACCATGTACAATCCTCTTGGTAATTGTGTGGCTGGTTTCCTCTTATATATAGGGGAACACATGGTGGATTTATAGTTTAGAAAACCATTTGGGCTCATTTTACAGCATGTTTCCCTTGGATTGTGAGGGATTCATGGTTTTATAATGGTTTGTAATAGTTTGTGGGGAAACTGTGTGAATTTTTTTCTAGGTCATTAAAATGTGGAAATTCCCCTTCATTCCATTTTAATATTTAACCCAAAACACCTCCAATTAGAACAATATGGGATTCTAATCAATGGGATATTCCTCAAAACCATTATGGAGCATTTGAGAATCAATCATTTTTTGTTTTTGGGGTGGATTCATCAAGAAATCATCAAATAAGTCTCTATTCCTCTGGTTTTTTCCTTCTTCTAGGGTTTCTCTTCTTTCCTCATTGGGTTATTATATTATAGTGGGTTTTTAACATAGTAATGGTTGTATCTTGTGTTCTTTTAGGGGAAATATTGATAAATTTTGTTTAAACTTTTCATTGTAGGATCTTTTTGAGGTGTGGTTGTGGGTTTTCATCGGTTTTCGAATGATTAAGAGTTTGAGGTTGGTGGTTTTATACTCTGAAATTATTATCTGTTTTTAATGTGATTTCATGGTTGTTTAAAGGATTTCTTATGGATTAGGTCTGTGGTACAAAATATGTTTTGGAAATTTTTTGATATGTATATATGATGAAAATTTGTTTTCTAAAAGAAATTGGTAATGTTTCATGTGTTCCTTGTTGTAATGTTTTTTGCAATGTTACATTATTTTTTGAAAGGTGGTAAATGTGTTATCAATTGGATATGAAGGTTATAAAATGATCAAAGTATGTTTTTTCAAATAAAATATCCTTTTGAATGTTATATTATTATTGTGAACAATAAATGTGGTTTTTGAATTATAAATGTGATGTAAAACATTGTATGAAGTTTATTTGGTTTGTGTATGAAGATGAAATGGTCTTTTCGCATGGTAATTGTTAGATATCATGTCGGTACATCTTATAGTGTTTTCAAATAGACTTTTTGAATTGTGAAAATGGTGTTAAATGTGTTTCCAAATGGTTTTTGTGCTTGTGGGAAATGAAATTGGTTATATTTAATTAAAAATTGGTTTTTTAATGTGGTATTTTATCATTGGATAAATTTGAATTATGAAAATGGTGGTTTCATTTTTGTTTTTATGATGCTTGGAATGTGTGTGTGAAAGTGATTATTTATTTGACATTTGAAATGTATGTTTGAGAATAAATGGAATATTGGGTATCTAGGAGAGAGAAATATAACAAATATGTTAGTTTACATAGTATTTTAAAGGCCCATATTCTTATAGAAGGATTCCCACTACATCATTAACTAAACATGTGATATGATCAGATACCACAAGACCATTGGATTGGATCCCTTCTAGTGGTTGGGGCGTGGGAACACTCTTAGTTTTGGATTATTATATTGATACCACTATATCATGGGATGTGTTCCCTTATAGTTTATCATGAATGTAATTGTTGTTGGTTATGGATGGAGAAATTGGATCAATGAGGTATCGGGAATCAAGGGTCCCATTTGTGCTAGTTACAGTAGGTATTTCCCATGGTTCCCCCTAGTGACATGATAATTTTATTCAATTATTATGTGATGTGGTGGTAACTATTATTATACTTTATAAAATTTTTAAATTGTGCTTTTAAACCAAGATTATTTTGAGAAATTTTTTTCCTAAAATCGATTTCTTCTAGAAAACTTCCTTTAGAAGATCCTAAAAAATGATTTCCAAATTTTTATGGAAATGTGAATGGTAATTTATCTACGAATGTTATAGTATGAAATACTTCTTTTGGGTGATATCGTACAGGTATATGGATCACACCATAAATACTACATTGGGTGTATGTAGACATTGTAATTTAGGACCCAAGTAAAGGCAAGATGTCTTGTGGTGGTGATGGTGGATCCAATTTCTAGTGTTCCACTTTTTACGGGTGTTAGTGGTGGTGGATTGCATGTCATCACCCTCTTTGTGCCAGCAGGGTTTTTTGGAAGGTTTTATTCTCATTTCATTATGGTATTTTTGGTTTTTTGATAAAATTGTAAACCTTGAATATGAAAATTGACGTATCTCATTTAGTTATGGTTATTGGTTATCTGATGTTCTGTTCTCATGGGTTGTCTATTGTTATATTCATGGGTGAAATTATTCCTATAGTATATTGTTGATACTAAAGCATTATATTACTTTTAGTCGGGATTTGATTATTCTTCACGCAATATATAGATCGCTTAGTGTGTCAGGTTTCACGTCACTATGGCTTGGTTAATGAAAAGATATGTCAACGTTTGAAAAAGATAAATATTTTATAGTTTTTGTTTATACTTTTATTTATATGTAAATATGATTGATTTCATATTTATGTCTGTAATACAATAATATTTACATTTGTTTATTTTAATGAATTAAAATATAATTACAAATATTTATAGTTGTATATACCTATATATATATATTCATGCACACATGTACTTATATATATAAATAATTACATAAATTATATTTGAGTATTATTTACGAAATATATATTTACGTACTTATATTAATATATATTTATATTTGTATTGGCATACGTACGTACACATAAATATATGTATTTAAATATGTATGTATATGACTATATGAATTTTTATGTATAGCTGTATATATGTGTTTATATATAAATATATTATTATGTGTGTGTTCATTGGTTTTTATATTTATTTGTGGTCAATAATTTTTATAGGTGTATAAAAATAAAATTATTTTTAATTATATTTTAATACATATACATATATGCATCTTAATATCATTATATGTACATACATATACATATATATGAATATGTAGACATAAAACCATATTACTCTTTTTTTAGAATTATAAATTTTAATAAGTATATACAGAAATAAATATTTATAAGTGTATTTTTTTTGTACACCACGTATAACACACAATTTTTTCCTTTTTTGTACATATGTATATTTATACCTATTTTTAAAATTATTTACATTTAAATATATCGGTAAATAAGAAAAATATAATATATTCATATATGTATATATGTAGGTACTTTCAGATATATATATATATATATATATATACTTATGTATGCATGTAGATATAATAATATTGAGATGATTTTATGCAAATATATTTAAATACATTTATAAATATTTACATTTTCATATAACTATAACAATGTATTACATATGAATATATATATATATAGATAAATGTTTTTATTTCTATATGAGTGCATGTATATAAGAGTATTCATATAATTTAAAATATTTCTAGGTGTATATACCTATATTTATATGTCTCAATATACGTATCCATGTGTGTTATTATATTTGAAAATAATTACATTATTTATATATGTATATAATGGAAATAATATATATTAATGATTTTTTATTAATATAGATTTATTTATGTACGTGTATCTACTCATATTTAAAAATATGTATTTATGCTTATATGAATTTATATCACTATATTAATTTTTATATAAAAATGTTTTTATGTATATATATATATATATATATATTAATACTGATGTTTATATGTATGCATATATTTAACACATTCATATATGTATGCATGTAAATTGAAATTATTTTTTCAATATATATATGTGTTTTTATTATCAATAATATATATATATATATATTTGTTTATTTATACATATTTCAGTATGTGTAAGTAATTAGGTACGAATACATTATATATATATACTCATTGGTTTATAAATGTGTGTGTGTGTGATTAGAAAATTTTAGATATATTTATTGATATGTTGGTATAAAAAAATAATTACTACATAAAATGTATAGAAAATGTACATTATAATTTTTATACATAAAATTTAAATTATATGTATAATTATAAAAATGGTTTTGTATATATACATATGTTTATGTGATATTTATATGAAATTATATATATATATATATACTTGTAAATAATTATATATGTATATATATAATTTAATAGATATATATACACACATATAATCATTAATTTTTTAGAAAATATATCGATATGTAATTTTTTTTAATGTTGTATGTTTTCATAATAAAATAACAAGATGAAATTTAAATATAATCTGAAAACCTATAAAGATATATTATAAGGAAATTAAAATTATTGTATCATATATGGGTCTATAATTATTCCCATTGATGTAATGATCAAATTGGTGTCAATAGATTGAAATTTTGATACCATCTGAATATAGTATAATAGATCCAAGATTATTAGTGGAAAAAATAAATGGATGAGAGTCAATAAAATTTGTGATTTTCAAAGGGACATGTTCTTAAGGGAGGTTTAGTTATATCAATACAATTATTAATAGTCCCAATTCCATTGTTAGTAAATGATGGGACATTTAGTCATCATTGTAACAAAATGAAAAAATGTACTTCTCTTATTAACGGATCTAGGCCCTGCTAAAATGATTATATTATGTTTTACATTAAAATCACATCGAATATATTCAGACCCAAATTTTAGTTTTCAAAAATGATATAATTATTATAAAAAATTAATTTAAATATAATAATGATTATTTTAATTAAATGGTATGATTAAAACACCCTTTTTAAAATTTAAATGATAAAATAAATTTACTTTTTTTTATGTTTGAAGTTTCACATTTCAATTTCAATTTGCAATTTCACTATTCATTTTATATCTGCTATTATTTTTATGAAATAAGGATTTTTATATTTAGATGTTCAATATCTCAAACATTGGGTATTATTAGGATTAAAGTAACATCATTTTTGAATTCCAAATGTCAAAAATTAACCATGGATGGATATTTAGAATTTTTTTATGAAGATTATATTTGATTAATAATATTTTATGAATAGTGTATTTTTTATTAATAGTGTTTTTTGGTGATTAGTAATGAAATATTTTATTGTTAAATAACATTTTATATTAAATTATTTTAAAAAATCTGACAAACATTGTTACAATAACGATGAAAAAATTTAGTTCTATTGGATCAATATAATATTTGGGTGAATAATAACAATAACCTTTTGAATAGTAAAAAATTTCTTTATGAATAGTATTGATTAGTAAATTTCCCAAAAAAATAGAAACATTACCCATGAATGTATATATACAATTTAGACATCTTAAAATTTAAAACATGATAATAGTATAAGTATTAATATTTGTGTATATCATAAATATTTTATTTGCAATTTTATGAATAATTTAATAATTAAAAATGGAAATATATTTTCAAAAAATTTAATCATAATTTTATACATTTTTATTTTATGGTTATACGAAAATTTTATGGGACCTTGATTACTTTTTCAAGGTGTTACAAATCAAATTATAGTTTTAGATTTGATTTTTGGAATATATAATTATTTTATTTAAAAATTAAATTAAAAATCCAGGGAAAATTATTTTAATAAAAATGATTTCATTTTTTAATTCAAATAACTAAAATTAGGTTAAGGGGAATATATCATATTTATATATAATGTCTCGATTTTCAGTGAATAGTAAACAAAGAGTATTTGAGTTCATGTAGGAATAATGGAATCATTAATGATGTAATAATGATGTAATATTTTTGGTCGACTTTTGAATAGTAATATATGTTAGTAGGAATCCCATGTGGCCAATACAATGGGAAAATACCATGGTCATGAACATGGTGTTGCAAATACCACCGATGAGGTGTCCCTTGTAACTTAAAAAAAATATCTCACTTTTGCTATAAATAGCAGTCCATTACTTCATTCCTTTCATTCCCAAATCCTCCACAATGATTCTTAGTTCTCTTTACCTCCTGTGGAGCCCTACCATGGTTCCACCAATCCCCCCATGATCCAAACCTTCATGATTTAGAACTCACTCATCAAGGTAAGAGATCCTTTCACCCTTCTCATTTAGTCATGATTTTCATTTTGTTATGTCTCCTAGTTTCCATATACAAATGTGGGGGTATGTTATTATATATCATTATTACTGAATTTTTTTTTTAAAATTGATGAGATTACCTTTTAACTATCATCAACATATTTTTTTCATAATTATAACTGACGTTGTTAGGCTGCCAAATTTTCGTAAAAGAAATTGCATTTTCACTTTCCTTCTAAGTTTATTTTTCATGTGTTAGTCCATTCAAATTTAAAACCCATTATATTATATAATTTTATTATGTAACTATACTATAAAATGATTCATTTATGTATATTATACCCTTGTACCCTCTTTTTTATTATTTTCTAAAACCATGTTATATAGCCGTTATGTAGCAGAACTTTCGCCTCAAAATATCTCTCTTTTTCCCTAATGAAATTATCTAATTTTATTAATGTGAATAACAAGACTTATTTGGTTTTTATGTTTTCTCATATATACAAAAAATGGTATATTTTATTCTGTAATTGACATACATATAACCCCCACTCCATTTCCATGATTTACTACCGGCATAATGATAATATTTTTAAGCACTTTTAAAAAGTCATGATTTTGAAATGAAATAAAATTTTTTATTCTCTATGGGTTATTTATGAAATGTTTTATTATGATATATGGGGCTCACAATAAAATAAATTCATATTAATGGGGCACCCTAATATCACATCAATTAATTGGATAAAGAATTAATCTCTAGAGATTACAAGTTCCATGATACCTTGATGTATAACCTTGGTAAATATTTTTGACAAATTGGGGATGGACATTGGTGATAAGTACATGAGTGTCTAAATGAAATGTTATAGCCACATATTAATGTTATGATACATTTTATTTTTATTATGATATACCACTTCTTCCATTTTTCTTTCCTTTATGATTTTTATCAATGTCTTATTGATATCCACCAAGATCACATGTCGACGATTTCACCTGTTTTCCTTAGAGGTCCATCTACTCACCCATTAACTTTATGATTGTCTCCAGGTTATGATATAGAGTCATTATACATATTATGAACTTATGATGAAGCCTTATGTGTGGATTAGAATATTTTTTATTTTTCCAAGTATTTTTATCCTAATTTAAAAGACATTGTACTTTAAATATCCTCTAATTGTATAATGTAATAAAAAATTTTGTAAAAAAGGAAGGATGAAATAATTGGTATAAAATGATAGTTTATTTATTTGTGGATATTTGGATATTAAATCGTTAGGAATAACCCAATATAAATGATTAAATATAAGTAATCCTCCTAGTATTTTGGTGAAATATTATCTAAGTGGTTTCTGAACAAATAAATAAATATCTGGATATGAACAAGTGGATGTCGCTCTGGAGGAGATGTACCTAGGAGTGACAATATGACAAGGTGTTTCAGGCATGACCCGATGGATCCTAGTTAATTACAACAAGTCTTCCTGCACTCCTAGTTGGACACTCCCTTGGGATATGTTTTGAAAATCACAAGCTTTTTATGAATCACTATGAAGGATTTATATAAAATTTAATTTTTATTAAAGAAAAATATTTTCTTTAAGAGATGAAACTAAATTATAATTATATGTCTCAAAATAGTAATATATTTCTAATGAGTTAAAATTTAGAGGACACAATTTTTAATGGGGGAAAGAATCTAACGACCCGAGAAAATGTACTTCTTTTATTTATGGATATCTTTCCAAGTAATAAGTTTTTATTATGTTTTACAATAAAACCAGATTAAATTACATCAGGAAAAAATTGTAGTTTTCAATTTGATGAATAGTATTTGATAAATAGATTTTAATTATGAATAGAAAAAAAAAATTTATTGTTAAATAACTTCTTTTGTGAAATGATTTTCAGAATTCTCACAAACATGGTTATAATCATTGTGAAAATTGGTTTTCAATAAGACCAAAATAATTTTTTGGTCAATAGTATCATTACCATTTGGAATAGTAACTTTACCATTATTAATAGTAACCAATAATAAATTTTACAAAATAATAGAAACCTCACCCATGAATGTATAAATACAATTTACACATCATAAAAGTGAAATAATGATCATATTATAAGTATTGTTATTTTTGTATGACATAAATATTTTATATAAAATTTTATTAATAATTTAATAATTTAAAATGGAAATGTATTTTCATAAAATCTAATCACAATTTGTTACTTTATTTTCATATGGTTATATGATAATTTATTGGGACCATGATTTATTTTTCATGGTGTAACAGAACAAGTTATATTTTAGAGTTAGTTTTTAACAAATAATGATTTTATATAATAATTTAATTAAAAAATACAAAATTAGTTTCCAAAAATGGATTTATTTTTTAATTTTAGATTATTCATATTAGTATAGGGTGAAATTATAATATTTGTATATAATGTTTTGTTTTTTGGTGAATAGTAAAAATACAGTTCTGTGTTTCGGTGTGATTAATGACAACATTAATGTAGTAATAATTATTTAATATTTCTGGTCTACTTTTGAATTTTAATATATGTTATTATATATCTTAGGTGGCCAATAACATGGGAATATATCGTGGGAAAGACATTGATTTTCCATATAGCACCGATGAAGTGTCCATTGGAAATTATTCAAATATTCCCACTCTTTTGTTATAAATACAACTCCATTCCCCCATTACATTCATTCCAAAATCATTCTTGATGAATATCATGTTTCTTTCCTCCCATGGAGTCTTCCCATGGTTCCCTCAGGCCCCCAGTATCCCAACATTTGAGATTCCGATGTCACCCTTCAATGTTAGGGGACCTTTCACCCTCTTCCTTTAGTCATGGTTTCCTTCATGTTATGTGTTCTAGTTTCCATATTATAATTTGGGGTATCTTATTATATATCCTTATTACAACACATTTAATATCCAATTTATTATAGTCCCTTTCTTCTCTTATCAACTTATTTTTTCTGAATTATAAGTGACGTCGTTAGGCAACTAAATATTCGTAAAAGAAATCCCATTTTCTCTTTCCTTTCATGTGTTCTTTTCATGTCATATGTAATTAAAATATCCACACAATGATCTTATTTCATTTTATTATTTACCTATAGAGTAAAATGATTGATTTATTTATGTTTCACCTATTCCCCCTTTCTTTTTAATATTTTCTAAAACCACGATACATAGCTGTTATGGTGAAAAAATATCGCCTCATATTTTCTCTCTCTTTATCTCCAAAAATTCTTTTATTTTATATATGTGAATACCCAGACATCTTTAGTTTCTATGACTGTTCATAAATACCAAAAATATATATATATTTTATTTTGGAAATGACATACATATATCCCCCACTCCCTTTCTAGGTGTTATAAATGACATAATGATCTTATTCTTTAGTACTTTTAAAACGTCATTATTTTGAATTGAAACCCATTTATTTTATTCTCACTGGGTTATTAAAGAAATGATTGATTATGGTCTATGTGTATCACATGAAAATAAATACATATTAAGGGTGCACACTGATATCTCTCTAATGAATTTTGTAATAATTAATCACTAGAGATAATAAGTTTCAGGATACCTTAGTGAATAACCTTGGTAATTTTGTTATAACACCTTGGGAAGAACCTTTGTGATATGTTCATGAATGTCTAAATGAAATGATATTGAAACATATTCATGTAGTTATTAATATTCTTTTTATTATCATATTTCTTTTATTCCTTTTCTCATTCCTTTATGATTTTTATCATGTTTTTATTGGTATCACACCACATCACATGTCAACGGTTTCACTTGTATTCCTTACTGAGCCTTCTACTCACCCTTTCCTTTAATGTATGTGTCCTGGTTATGAGATGCAGTAATTATAATTATGATGAACTTATGATGAATCCTTATAAGTGGATTAGAATAATGTTTTATTTTTTCATGTATTTTGGTCTTAATTTCAAAGACAGTAGACTTTAAATATCCTCTGATTGTATAATGTAATAAAAAGAAGGATTCCATAATCATCATTTTCATGTTACACCTTAAATGATTAGTTAATTAGGAGCCTACAATTATGACACATGGGTTGACAACATCAGATGGTTTATCAATTAGTAGGATTTCCAAAACACACCCATTATATGCATCATGTCGCAATAATCCTCCATCAAACCCAATTAAAATTTTCTCACATCATTTGATTTTTCCAAAAATAAAATTTTGATCAAATATATTTTTCTCAAATAGTATCATAATTTCATTCTCTCAGCACCAATGTGGTTGTAAAAAAGATACAAATATTTATTGACCCATATATGATGCATTTTTCTTTATTTTAATATTTTCAATTATAGGAGATGATTTGTAATGTAAATTTACAATATATTTATTTATTCAAGTATATAATTATATATATATATCTATAATTACATTCTTAAATTTACTACTATAATGTTTTTTATATATATAAGTATATGATACCATATCTATGTACATGCATGTAACCCTGATAATATAAAAGTATTTACAAGTACAACTATTTTCATTACATATAAAAATAAATATATACATATATATATATGACACTTACAAAAATATTTCACAATAACATATGTTTATATAAAAATAAATATATAAATTCTTAAATACATACATCACATTGACATATGTATGTATACATAAACATCTATATAAATATAAAGACAACATAATTTTTGGTGCATATTATTTAGAATGTGTTTTTTATTCCCATTACGAAATAAATTATATTTTTATACCAACATATAAATAATTAAATCTAAAAAATACAAATAATCCAAACACAGACATATATAAATCAATGACTATATATATAATGTATTCTTACATAATTACATACACACATAAAAAACATTTTAATAAAAAACATACACATTTATATATAATAAAAATCAATGTATATTTACATATATACAAATGTGTTTGTGTTAAATATATGTTTATATACATAAATTAGAATTTATATATTTATATATATGCATTTTTACATGTATAAATGTTAATTAATATACTCATATACATGCATATATATATAGAAGGTTCAGTAGCTGATCAGAAGCCCAGTCCTAATTTTTTTTAAATAATAGTAAAAGAATAACAACAACGTAGATCATGTGGCCCAAAAATCATCTACTTACACAACAGTGGAAGAAAATTACACCCAAAAAACAACAAGAGAAGATAAAACACCAGACACATAATTGATATAAAGACCTCCTAATGTGCATTCCCTGTCGAACAAAATTAAATAGACCATAAAACCATCATAAAAGATGACGGACACAAAAATATACCATATACTAGTGAATCACAGCAACCATCAGTCACCACGAACATACCATTCCATGAATAAAGTCAGTGGTATCCATCAATGATATCCCAAAACAATTATTCATTTCGAGAATGTGCCATAACTCTGTGATGAATTATCTCGCATTGAGCACTAGACTACAGTGAAACACATTCATTTTTATCCCACATCCCAAAATCATCAACATCACAAGACCATCACTACCCACTAATTAAGGTAATCCACACAAACATACAACCATGGCCATCACATTATGTCGATCGATAACAAACCCAACCGGTTCTGTAAATAGTCTGCAAGAACTGGACATCACTCATATCATGATCATCATCCTACTATATAATTCAATCTTTTTCACCAGAGTGAACTCTACCCCTAAAACATGAATTCCAAGGATCCTGAGCGCCATCCAGAAAAACCATTGCTGGCCACTAGGATATCCAACCAATGGAATCCCAAACCATAGGATGACCATTATGTACACACCTCGTCCCCTCTCACCACCATTTTTGAGAAAACCCCCTTCCAATATTCCCTCTTTCTCCCATCATCGACACCAGCCTTTAGCCATGATTTGGACACCACCTCACCCACAAATCCTATCATCACCACTTCAGATATGACCTTGTTGGTTATATGCCAATACCACATTGTAGGTTTATCCACACATATTCAAGTCATGAAAAAACTATGCTTCTAAAAAAAAATGGTTCGATAAGGGCACCTCAACCAAGTTCTATGAATGATCATCCATAGCATGGGAATCCCAAATATTTCGAACCCACAACCTCATAGCTGGAAGTTTCCTTTGTCAACAACACGTAATATTTTGGCCATATTTCAGCCAAATCACTTCTATCAACCCTCCTATATGAAACATATCTCATTAACTAGATCCTTTTTATTGATCAACAGATGGAAAACATCTCCCTATTCAAAACAACATCTACAGAGGATAGATCATCCTATTGGATTCCTTGTATATAGTGATCATCCAATTGATCACTGAAAAATACCATAGAAGGAAGTTTTCCATTAACGAGAGATTCCATCTCCCCGAAATGCACTTATACATTATTAAATATATTTAAATATGAGTATAAACACATACATACAATCATATATAAATATAAATATTAGTATATACACGCATGCATATATATTAATATATTAATTTACACACACACACACACATATATATATAAGTATATGCATAATTTTATGTATATGCATGTGTACAAATATTTATATCTAAGTGAATAAAATCACATGAATATCAAGATAAATACATTTAGATATAAGTACCCACATGCAAGCATGCATGTGGGTACCATATTTCAGTAGATATTTCTACTGTGAATATCTCCTTGGAGACATTTCCGAGGAATCTCTCATATTACATTAATATATATATAATCTTTCATATATTTATATAATTGTTTGTATATTTAAATATGATTGTATTTATATGTATGAATATATAATTATATTAGCATTTACGTATGTACACGTATTGAAATATGCTGAAAAATATTTGTATATGTATATGAACCTATATATATTTATGTATGCATGAATTCATGTACACATATATATAATTAATTAAATTAATTATATTTTCATATAATTGAAATAATATATATTTATATACTAATATTAATATATATTAACATATTTATATATGTATGTACTTGTACCTAAGGAGACATATTTAACTATGTCTGTATATAACTATTTTAATTAGTATGTAATGCGGTATGTATGAGATTATATATAAATATATTAATATATATGTTTGTTAGTATATATGTATGTATGTAATTATGTATGTATGTATGTATGTATTTATGTATGTATGTATGTATTTATGTATGGATTTATAAATTCATTGGTTTTTATATATTTTTTTATAAATAATGATTATAGGTATATACAAATACAAGTATTTATAATTATATTTTAACTCATATACATATATGCAGATAAATATTCATATATGTACATACATACACATTGATATAAACATGCATTCATAAAAAAAATTTGTACAATTATTAACATTTACACAAATATATAAATATTTTCAAATAAAATATTTATTAGTGTATTTTAATTTTTATTTGTAAAAACATACACATATATATATTAATATATCTACATAAATGTATATTATTCCTATTATATAAAAAGATGCATAATGTAATTAATTTTAGATATAAGTTCATACATTGATTCTAACTCATAGACAGAGGTATATAAAAAAATATTTATAGGTATATTTTAATTCATGTACACAAATGTATCTAAATATTATCACAAATACAATCATGCATATAAATAAAATCATACATGCATGTAAATATCAGTATATATATAAGCTTGCATAAATGTGTACATCATAATGTAAATATTTACAAATATACATAGGTAAATGCATAATCATAAATACATTCATACGTACATATATATAAGTGCATACAGACACTTACATAAAAACATACGTCCATGAAAATATTCATACCCACATGAATGAAAATATATTAAAGGAATTATTTAAAATTTAAAATATAAATATAAGAATGTAAAAATCTACAAGTGTTGATTTCCCAATGTATATAGGAATTTGGAATCTCACATTGGTGATTTACCAAATGATATGGGAACTCAGAATCTCACATTGGAGATTTCCAATGCATATTTTCTGTATAAATTTCTCATGGGATATTTTACATACATAAAAAACAGTAACACAAATAAATATAAATACCCACATTGATGAATATATTTTTATATATATATTAATGTGAATATATAAAATGTCATATAAAAATATAAGAATGTAAAAATCTCTTATTGGAGATTTCCTGGTACCGAAGGGAAGTTTGAATCTACCCTGGGAGATTCCCCATTTCATATCTATAGTATCTATATCCCATGAAATATTTCACATGGGATATTTTTATTATGAAAATCCCATACGAGATTTATATTTCGAGATATGTATATAGATATATAAATTTATGTACGAATTCATGTACATGCATTTGTATATAAAATTGTAGATGTATAGTTTTAAATAATTACATTAATAAATTTTTATAAATGTTGATAATTAAACTAATATTTTTATATACACCTCTTTATATGTATTCATTTTACAATGTAATTATAACTACTACACATATAAAATTTTATTACACAAAAAATGGCATTTAATAGTGATAAAAAAGTGTTGATAATCGTGGTGATGATTTGGGCGGTGTTCCCTTTAACTGCACTAAAAAAGAACTGACAACAGAGGACCTCTATCTGCAAAAAAAACACTGATAAAGACCTCTTTAATCAATGCTGAAAATAATAGTGATAAAGGCATATCAGCTTGGATGTGTTGTTAATATAACAACCCAGTAAAATCTATTTGAATGTGTTTTCTCAGTTATGATAAGGTCACATGTTCTTTTACTAAAATTAATGAAAATTTTAAATAATGAAAAATTTGTAGTTATACCATCCACACAGTGCATCTTACTAAGGTTTGGATGATTCCTACCTATAAAAAATTACTAATGGATCATTTTTCTAAACATCATAACAATCTGAATGCATGTTATCAGTTTTTATAATGTCATTTTTTACTAAAATTTTATTTAAAAATGTAAATGAATATATTGAGACAAACTAGTTACATAATTCACCAGATTGACATGATACTAAAACATAAACAACAAAATTTACATATGAATTTCTATAAAAAATTATCAAGACAATCAAAGAGTGTGTAATTGGTCTTCAGTGAGTTACACTTTTTGAACTGAAATGTCAATTTTAAACTGATAATAGAAAATTTTAGTTATACAAATTACAAAATGCATTAAATTGATGTTCTATTGAATCTATATGTCACAAATGTATCATGGATCATTTCCCAAAATTATCAAAATAATCCGAATGTGTTTGTTCGGTTTTTAGTATGTCACTTATTGTTTTTATTTAATTTATTGTCAATTTTAAATGAATAGAGGAACTATTAGATATACTGGCCACACTATGAATTTTATTGAGGTGAAGTTGATTCCTAAAAGTCAAAAATGACTCACAGATCTTTTTCCAATAATATTAATACAATATGAATGTGTTTTCTCAGTTTTACTTATGTCACTTATTGTTATTCCTTAAATTACTGTCAATTTTAAATAAAATGAGATATCATGAGTTATACAGGGAACACCGTGCATCTTATTGCGTTTATATTGATTCCTAAAAATCAATAATGTCATATATATCATTTTCCTATAGAATAAAAACAACATAAATATGTTTGTTTAGTTTTTAGTATGGTGGTAGTGTTTTTTTACTAAAATGTAATTTTGAAATTGAAGAAATTAATATGATTCATTACAAACACATCATGCATCTATTTTATGTGATATTGCATTATACATGTCACAAATGACATATAAATAATTTTCCAAAATTATCAACCAAATTAGAGTGTGTTTTCCTAGTTTTTAGGGAGTAACACATTTTGAACTAAAAATTCAATTTTAAACTAATAACATACACTTTTAGTCACACTGATCAGACCATGCATCATATTGAGGTATGTTTGCCTCCTACATATCAAAAATGACCCATGGTTCATTATCAATAAGTATAAAAACAATATGAATTCATTTTTTTAGTTTTTAGTATGTCACTAGTTCTTTATTTCAATTTAGTATTAATTTAATATAAAAACAACCATTTAAAGAAATATTAGACACACCATATATCATATTGAGGCAAGGTTTATCTATACACATAAAAAATGACTCAAGGATCACTGTCCTAAAATATCAAATAACATGAAATCATATTATCAATTTTTAGAATGTCACTTGATATTTTTAGTAAATGTAATGTCAATTTTTAATATAAAGACACACTTTGAGTAACACTAGTGACATATTATTTTTTCTCATATTGAGTAGTTAAGATGCTCTGATACAAACTATATTTACCCAAAAATTTCATACAATTATTTCACATCTTATTAGATTAATATTCATTACATTACATAATGATCCATTCCATAATTGTTTAGTTCTAGTGCTATTGGAAACAAGAAATGAAATTCGTTCATAAGAGCCTCTTGTTATGTTATTATCTACTAGAATCATTCTTATAAATATCATTTCTAATACCATTATTAAAACCCATAGGATATGAAACATAATAAACTGTGATCATATATTCCCAATAAGTTTTAAAAAGGGGATATCAATGTTCACATGAATATAACACGGTCATAAAGATTTTTTAAGGTGGTATTAACATAAAAAATTCATACCATGCATATAATAGATCATAATCATGAGTCCTAGATCAAAACATAGTACTTCATAAGACCTAAACATTAAAATATTAAAAAAATATTTTAAACTAAAACAATACACTTTGAGTCATACCAATCACACTTTTTTCATATTGAGATGTGTTTGATTATGTTATGGCCGATTACTACATTATTCAAGATCAAGTTCATGAAAGCTCTTTTGGGAAGTCATATTTGTCCTTAAACTACTAAGAATTCATATATTTCATTCAATAGATTTTTTTAACATTTTTTGATAATAATTGAATGGAAAAAAATTACTTCCCAGAAGATCTATAAAAAATAATTAAGTATCATATATAAATGACAAGTAAATTAACATACAAAAAGTGGAGAAATTAATGAAAAACTAAATTAGTTAAATAAGGATTAGGAATTAAAATTTATACGTACTTGACCCATTTCATAGCTTTCATTATCATAGTTGTAGCCTTGAAGTCCAATAATTATTGAGAATTAGCCTCTTTAATAAAACATGTCTCAGCCAAAAGAATCCACCTATATAAGAAAATAATTCTTATGTGAATAATATTAATAATAAGTAAATTAAACATATATATGAAACGATCCACTACTTATATAGATGTCACATATTAGTGATATTTTTGTAAATTCCTCCATCATGTATTATTCTCATTCCTTACTGAGTACATGTATAACATTTGGTGAATACATGTACTTTCAACAGTCATATTAGTGGTGATAAAATATAAATACATAAAGGATTATTATATATTATAAATTAAATAGTAATTATCTTCGAAAATACCTCTTCAGAAATTCTAGTTTGTTCATGTAATATGATCTCTCCCATTAACTGAGAAACATAATAATGACAATCATTTCCATTAGTTTCGTTGGACACTAAAGTAACATTGAGTAAAATAAGTAGTTTGTATTAATATGTGTGTGGATTGTGAGATCAGATTATATATAGTAGGATACTTGTCTAGTAATAGTAATTTTCATCTTTCTCGTCTTTATCAATGAGACTCAATAATTTTTTTTCAAAATAATTATGCTCCACCCTATAATAATAGAATAATAATTTAACAATAATATAAATTATATAACTTGATGTTTAGTTCTATAACATTGGACTTAGATTAGTAAAAATGGAATTATTACATCAAATTTAGATGTTTTATTGGATATCCATGCATTGAATAGTTGAAAATTAATCATTAGAGAATCCAAATTTAATACAATAACCATCCAATGCTGCATAAAAGCACAATAAATAACAATTAATGAATGACAAGGAAATATATTTTTTATGATTAAATTTTATTATTTTACACATGAAACATTTTTATCATGTAGATTCTATCATTTGAAACGTTTCATTCGAAATATTTTATTCGACCTTCCACTATTTCATCTTTTTTGGAATATTTTATTTCATTGTTCTGTAGAGGAGATATGGGGAATAACAAGTCCAAATTTTAATTCATGTGAAAATCACTTCAATTTTTGGTTATATATACACATTCAAAAAATTGGAAATGAATATTTTCATAATTATCATAGTATATCATCTTTTCGAAAATTAATTCATTAAAACATACATCACATATAAATTTAGTACTGAGTCGCCAAACTGATCATTGTCACCTATTTCACATACACATTGAACACCAATGAATTCGTTATTATTCAATTCATACATAATTTCATTAAAATCATCTAACTAATTAAGAATATTTTCAACTTTTTATCCACATGAACCTTTAATGACAATAAATTCGGATATAGAATGTGTGGGAAAATTGTGTTTTTAGTAGATCTCTTCGGTCAGTTTGTTGATCATTTAGAAGGTATTGAGTTTATGTTTAATTTCATCCCCTTATCTTTGACTTTTTCTAATACCATTCTTCAGCATCTACATTGTTTTAATAATTATTAAGTGTTTATCTAGAAAATTAAATTGTAAATAAATACCTCCTTGTCGAAATGTATTATTACAAGTTGTGATGGCCATATGATAATAGTACCAACATCATTTTTTTCAATATAAATATTTCTCCCATTAATCGGAATGGGTATCTCTATTCTTGGATCATGACCTCTGTTGATCCACACTCACACAAGACCTACTTGAAGTGTTTTTTTGTGTAGCATGTCATTTTGATTGTTTAACATTGTATCCCTTTATATAAAGAGATGGGTGTGTGTTTCTAGATATAAATCCAAGCTAATATCACCACGTAGAATATCATTACTGGAAATTTATCAATGTCATTCTGATTCTCATTTAACTGAAACATTTATTAGAAGATTTATTACATATATTAGTACATCTATTTTTTGGTAATGGATAGCCCTATACTTGATGGGGGTAGGGAGAGATCTCCACGTAGTATCTGTTCTTGATTTTATTCTTCTCTTTTCCTCTCCACCAATAAAAATTCCATCATCTATATATTACATTGGTATTGAAATTCAATGGTAGATATTACTTCTGTCATGTATTATATTAATTAACCTTGATTATCGTCTTTTTTCCCACAAAATTTTATCAGGGTGTCACCCTGAAACCTGCATATCTAAAGAGAATATAATTTTTTGGAAACTTCAAGGACATTTACTTATTGTGTTCATCTGGAACATGTTTTGATGAATCTTGTTACTATGTTGGATATATAATATAAGAAAATATGTTATCATTGTATTTAATCATAACTGAAAGAAACAAAAAAATTTCATAATGATATAATTACACACATTTCCCACATTCGATGTTTGTTATCATCAATTAGTATCCCACATGTATTTACACATGAATCATTACATAGAACATTGAATTGGATGGAAGTGACTTTGTATTCTGAGTCATCAATATGCATATAAACAAATGAACATAATTATGGTGTTGTTCCATGTCACATTAAAGTATTATGGTAGATTTGGAATACATAATAATTTTTATTCAAGTGAAGCATACCCCATCCATTCTTTAAGGTTGGGGTATTCTAGTTATAATTATCATTCCTAATTTCCAGCACACAGTTGGATATTCATAAATAATAAATTATCATTTAATGTGAAGAATACACAAATCATAAAACAACATATTACAAGCCACAATGTACCTGAAAAGGCACATATACACGATGGATAGAAATCATTTCCCACACTTCATTGTTATTATGTGTGCATAGATAACTGGTGGATATGGGTTTATTTTACCTTCATTATATTTAATATGATGCCTTGTTATAATTGTGTGAAATTCTCTGTGAATACATCCATAAATTATTAATATACACTTATTGTGGGATTATTTTATTTTAAATAGACTCTATATTGGATGATATAGAGTAAGTAAATGTTTCATTATTTTATATTTTTTGTAAAATAATGAAATGACATCATAATGTTACTATAATCTTTTACCACAGTAGTGTCCATAGCCTTGTCAAAACATGGTACCACAAATCAACATCAATTGAATAATGTTTCTAAGTGAAGATTCAAAAATATCTATGGACTATGGCCTTGTTGGGGTTAACATGTTGACCCCACACATTCCATCCCATATTTAATTTGATTCCATTGACATTCAGTTTATTGATTTTTGATAACACCATTAAACTATGGAGTTCCTATTTCTTTTGTGATGTCGGTCCTTTGTCACAAACCACATCCCTATAATCAAAATCATTAATATGTTCCTCTATATTGATATAATAAGAATGTACAGATGGTCTTTGTACCTACGAACTGGATGTAGCAGTAGGACGAGAAACATGTTGTTCCTCGGGAATGGGATCACCATCACACAAAGAATGTCGTTATTCTGTACTAAAATCCATAGACAGATGAGTTACATGTTGTTCTTCGGGATCAGAAGCACCATAATGTACATAATTCATTATATATATGAGGGGTCCAATATAAAATTTGGAGTTAATAAATGAAGTAGAAAACATATAATAACATCACGTAACATGATGTATATTACAAAAAATGTAACCTAGATATTGAAAACTCTTTTTCTTTTTTTAGGATAAAGGGATTTGAACCCTCTATCTATGATCCAAGTAATTTCATTGTGATCTCCTCTAACAAATGAAATTTCATATAAATTTGTACAAGTATGAAATTAAGGTGACTCCCTAATGAATGAATCCACCTCAGTAGAAAGTTCATCTAACCCATCAGTGGTTTTGGTAAACAATGGAGAAATTGACCACTCTTGGATTATATGATCTCCAAAATAAAATACATATTATTCTTTATAATCCATTATAAATATTTCATCTTTGTACCCATCCTTACAGAAATAAAATTTCATGTCACCCAATTTATCAATTTTAACAATCACTCGTGTTATCAATGCACTTTCATTGAGAAATCAGCACAAGGAATGACTTATAAAAAAACACCAATATTTTTCAGATGATTCCACAGTATGACATATTCACATAAATTTCAAGAATGTTCTTAGTACATAATACAATCATCACTTCTACCATGAGTATAAATCCACTATTATGCATGGTAATGTCTTTATCATGCTAATCTTTATATAAAATATAACCATTGATTTGATAACGATCTAATGATAATACCTAGACACATGAACCTCCAGCTAGACATCGAATTGATTCTGAAATTTAATATATATTTTCATATGAGCCCTTAAATATATGATCATGAAACCAACATTTTATATTTTTGTATTTGATATCAATCTTTTAAATATTGATGGATTCAGATGACTATGTGTTTTTTAGTGTGTTTCGACATATGGGAAAACCTCCAAAATATTATGAATAAACGCAAAGGTATGGTTACACTCCATATTTAATATTGATTGTGAAAAAATCCCTTTCAAAAATTCCATCACCCACAAGACACCTTGTGTGATGTGATTTCAGTGGAACAATTGTCTCCACACCGGATAGGTATTTAGTACAAAATTCAATTGCATCCTCCACAATATAATTCACCACAATATAACCATATAGAAGTATTCAATTTTTTACATTCCCATCCAAAATATTCAGATTCCTTGTAATGAGGTTCGTTAATCTATGTTGTACATGAACACATAGACGATTCTCTCTCACCAAGTGAACAAACAAATTAACCATCATATCAAAGAATGTTGGCAGAAAGAGAATTTCAAATTCACATAATATGACTGAAATTTCTCTTTACATAATCAGAATTATCACCATTTCTATATATTTTCTATATAAATCATTGAATATGAACCATAGAATGGTTAATTTATGATTGAAACTCTTCATAAAAATGCATAGAAAAAATATAGTCATTAGATCATGCATCACAACATAGCAGTGATGTTATTTCAATCCATTTAACATTAAACTAGTCATTGACGTGAAGTTATTGATATATGATGAATACCCTTATAGAACTGTTACATAATTAAAGATGTTTCAAAAATGATATATCACATTCCTTGAATTTGTCAATGTAGTTGGAGGAAGAAAAGTTCAATTTTCACCCTTCACTGGTGCCAACTATTCATGTATTCCCAAGTCAACCATGTATATTTTAGCTTTAATTACATCCTTTATTTTTTATGGTGAATTTAGAATCCTACTAATGAAAATATCACATATTTTTTTCAACATTCATAAAATCAAGAAATTCTATGATGTATAGACAATTATAGTTTGGTAATTCAAAAAAACGGATCTGTTTTTCAAAACAGTTTTTATAATGCTTATCCATAATGGTTTCACAAAAGCAGTGTCCACATCTTTTACATTATCATACAGTTAAGCACATGTTAGTGGAGATGGTGGTATATGTTATTGTATATTTCCATAAAATGATATCATCCATGATCTGTACTTATTTCTTCGAGGTTGAAATCATTGATGTCCTAAAAACATTTTTTCGATGAATTGTTCAACCTAATTGATGGTGAACCTTGTTCATTGATGGGACAACCTTTAATTCCTTTCAGGCTATATCCTAAAAAAATATATAAACATGTTATTCATTTATTATCCTGTACAACATGGTTCATAGCATGAAATTTCGATTTCTATAGG
This sequence comes from Viscum album, assembly GCA_963277665.1. Taxonomy (NCBI): domain Eukaryota; kingdom Viridiplantae; phylum Streptophyta; class Magnoliopsida; order Santalales; family Viscaceae; genus Viscum; species Viscum album. The sequence goes on along the minus strand of OY728161.1, from coordinate 528,652,616 downwards.
CAGCATATAACGTAACACCTAAATCCCATAATAAATTAAAATACTTGATCAATGGAGACAAATAAAAAGCAATATTGTTACGTGGTTGTTTTGGTAATTATATAAGCATAGATATCATGATTAATTTTCATATCATTCATATCCATAGTTGAAAGATTCAATTTATCAACATAAATGGCCATGTACTGTGAGTGTTTCTTTGAAAACCAAAATGATTCACTCCATCTGTAGATAACACAAGACAAAGGTTTCTCAGCACATTTGAAAATATTGGATACTCATAATCAATTCTATTCCACTAATAACAGTATGATGGGTGACATATTTTCACATATGAATTTCTTCGGTCTATATGCCACGCATATATAAATTTAGTCTACTCACTTTCATATAGGTTCATAAGCCTTGGAATGATTGGAATGGACCATAAAAATTTCATAGGACCATGTTCATATTTCTTGTATCAATAATCACCACACTTTCGGAAATATCTATGTGATTTGTTGTCCTTGAGAAATAGTATTAATTCAATCTCGAAGGCTCAAAATTTTTCAGAGATCATAACAATCAAGTGTAGTATTTTTGTTGTGTGATTTGTTTGGCTTGAGCCCTCATTATCTTATTGGAGAATGTCATTCAAGAGAGAATGTAATTATGTAAAACCAGAGTCACATCAATTTTTTCCTTCTATTAAATTATACAACTTTAGTATGTCTGAAAATGTTGATTATTTTTTGAAATCATCATACAATGATATCTTTAAACAACTCATTAACTGCTCAAATAATGTTGGGTAATCATGAAGTTCGTCATTAAATTTCTTTTTTCATTTCCTCAATATGATACTAATCAACATTCAAATCAATAATCACATCCTCAATACAAACTTATTCATTTTCGATAGTTGTAATCATATAAAATGATCTATGAAACACAGTGGTATCCCATACACAATCTACATTTTCTTTTTCCCCATGATTATTCCCATGATTATAACAATGTCCTATTATGTGATAGCTCAAGTGTTCTAACAACTCTTCTAAGATATCATGTCTTGAATAAAAATTTCATAAACATGTAGAAAGGATTTGAGAAGGTTTATATGCATGAAAATGTTAAATCATTATGAACTCTTTCACTCCATCTTCAATCACTTTTTCCAAATGATTGGAATCCATATTCATTATTCATATCCATCCTATTTGATTTGATGATATTAATATATAACAAAATAAATAAACAAAATGGGCCTTTTATAATTATTTTCTAACAATAAATATATATATATATTTAAATACTTAAGAAATTAAATATCCCACCAAGCAACAAGTAATTCCCAAATCAGACCACATCAACACATCACTGGGGGCACAAAACAACATGTAATGCTTTGCATAGTCAGAAGCCCTGAATCCATGGGTCACTAGAACACCATGTATTTCATTACAACCTGTGAGGTAACGCCACAGTTTATGGGATAATTCCATTCTCCATGTATTAATTTTATCCCCATATCTCTATTTGTAAGATTTTATTATAAATTTCTTGTTACAATCCATGCGATTTCATTTTTATTTTAAACTTATTGTACCCTAAACACATTTTGAAAATTGGTATTTATTAGGAGCTTCATCACAGAGGAGAATCCATGTATAAATACAATTCGGTCAGTCAACCTCAAACTCATCGGTCAATGTTAGTAGGTCATCACATAGAATGCAAAACCTCTTAAACAGTTAATGTGTGAAAACACAGATGACGAAATCTGGAACCAGAAATCATTGATTGTTCATTTGGAAGGACAGATGGGTGAGTAAATGGGTTTAATGATCCACTACTTCATCATTATGGCTCCACTCATCATGATTCATGATAACCTGGTGACTTTCAACCCCACTACCTTCTCTATCGGCCCCATCCACCATAGCTTTCCCCATCTCCCCCACACCCAAAACATCAAGATCCAATATTCCAAGAAATTCATGGCCTGAAACCCATTAATCACTATACATGACATGAATTGTGTTATAACACCATTATAATATGAGGCGTGTAGGTTTACGGTATCCATCTTGGGCAATGAAAGAATGAGCTGTAAAAGATTCTCATGTTTGATAACAAATTCATAATCCAGATGATGTTGACTAGGTTTCTCCAAAGTAATTATGGGTGAGATACCACATTACTCAGCTATGTCTAGGTGGAAAAGCTCAATAGAGACCTGATGTAGATAAGGAACCATATCCCATGGTTTGTGGTGGAAATGTATACTCACTCATTAATATATCATTCCCATCTTCATTGAATCATATGTCCATGTAGTATTGACATAGCATGGTTTACATAGTACAAATAGCTATACTAGAATTAATCCATAAAAGTATGCATTTGATGGACTTGTGGAGTAGATGCCTCGTAGGAATGGGTGCAACTAACCAGGTTTCCCGTATATCTAATGACAGACCACTGAACCATATAAACATTCTATCTACTACACCTCTTGCTGATTTTGTTGTTATTTTCCTAAGGGCCGAGACAGGTGACTTCATGATCGAATTGAAATTAAATTTAGGAAGGTCACCCTCACCATACAATACCTCATAGTCATTGAGTGGACAAACTGTTTGTTATGGAACATCATCACCTTATTGTAGTGTTATGCGATATTCCTCAACCTTGATTTTTACTTCTATTCAGCTATCATGGACATGATCATCAACTATGTCAAGGACACCCAACTACTTTGCGTGGAGAGAATCATCATCATCCCATTTGGGGGTCCATAAGACATTGTTCTCTACTTCAAAATTGACATACACTGTAGTTGTTGGTGGCCAAGGGGGCATCATACGTACATTCACAGCTATTGGGAGACTCGTAGTGGAATTGGATTAAAATTACATCTCTTTTTTATAATCTTCCACATATTAAGTATCATTATTATGCGGATGGTACAATTTTATGTCATTTTGGTTTGTGTTATAAATTTTATTTTATTATGTCCAGATGTCCTAAGTCTACATTTATTACGGTGATTCATTTTCCAAACCATTCATAATGTCCAAACCTCTGGTTCCAAACATTGGAATTTGTAGTTGGGCTATATATGTTAGTGATCTATTTTAATTATCACTACTATAAAATTTTACTAATTCAACACTATATTTTATCTGTCATAAAAACGCTCATAAAGAGTGTTTTTATCGGTCCGTGTCCTTTTTTAATTTTGTCTATAATTTTCATTGATGGTCATAGGATTCTACATATTACTAAACATATTTTTTATATTTAAATAAATAGAAATTTATAAAAAAATATCATTATAATTATATATATATATATATATAAATAATTACCAAATTATAATGATCATATATATAGTATTTATAATTATTATTAGAAATAAATATATATTCATTTAGACATAAATATATAAATATATATTTATTTAGACATAAATAAATACATATATATATATATATTTTAATAGGTATGAAATATAAAAAAGATATAATTAATATATTATTTTTAATTTCATTGGTTTTTAAATATATATATATATATATATACATGTATATTTATGAGTCTAATTAAATATAAATTCTGTTTAATTATAATTAAAATTGTAATAAATATCTGAATTAAAATTTTATAATTATCAAATATTATTAAATATTATTTCTTTATAAGCACTTAAAAAATTGATAAATTCCATTCGTGATTTTATAAATCAAACCCAAGATGATCAACATACCATTCCACCCTCAAACGTTCGCGGACTTTGAGATTTTCTTCTACCACCAAGTCCAGCTCTTCCTATGCCTCTGGTGCCTTGTCCTTTGTGTCCTCCACCCTGGCATCTGCCTCCACCACTGTCTTCTTTACCCCCACCTTCACTTTAATACTCCCATCTGCACCGCCCACACCTCCACTGCCCCCACCTCTAATGTCCCAACCACCGCCTCTGCCTCCACCACCTCTGCCTTTGCCTTCTCTACCTCCTCCTCCACTGCCCAATTCTCGGATACCCATTACCTTACAACCCCTCGCCTCTACCTCCACCATCCCTTCTACCCCAATCCCTAAGGCTACCAATATTGATATCCTTGTACCCATCGCTACTACACAATTTTTTTCCTCCACTGCCCCCTCCCTCCCGACCACCAGACCATTATTTCCAAACGTTCTATGTTATTTTCTCATTTTGAAATGAAGTTTTCATAGAGATTAATATTATTTTATGGTTTGAATTTATTATTGAAATTTTATTTATCAATGATGTCTTTTTTCTTCTAATTTTTACACCTTTTTTATATTGTGATGATAAGATGTGTGTTATTACATGATTCCAACATGAGATGTAAGACCATGCATGAATTTGGTAGGAAGGGTTGTGAACCGACACACATGATTATAGAAGATAAGGGAACATATGAATTTTTTCATTGGGATTTGAGAGTATAAAATCTAGGGGGAGTTGTTGTTGGGGGATCCTCTATTTATTTTTACTATACATGGATGAAATTCTTCGTGAGGGTGTGGACGACTAGTTTACATAATAGGTGTATATTGGTTCTCCTTTTTATTCACTAGAGAATTGATATGTTTTTATAAAAATTACGCGAAGAAAACTAATGATGATATTACTAATTATCCACTTTATAATCACCCTCATATATATTACATGTGATTACAAGGGTTTTAGTGACTATGATGGACATAGATAGTTTTCTATTGGAGTCGATGTTTAGAACTACTGGATAGAAGTGGTTTTGGATTTTTTATTTTCCATATTTGTTTTGTATAAAATGACATGAATTGTTGAATTATTGAATTGATTTCTATCATTTACATCAACACATACTTTACTTATAGTGACCTATACTATTGGATGAATTGAATGAATTTGAAACAAGAATAATATCCTAATAAACTACCACATTATAACTATGTAAAGGAAATTCATGGAGACATCATTAAAATTGGATATTATAACCATCATTCCACCATTTAATTGTATGTGATGTTCCTTATCCTATGTGATCAAACTATTCCGACTAAGGCAAAGTATTTCCTTTGGATTTCATCAGTATTAAACAATATGAATATATCAACTTTGTTCTACTTCTCAGTTTAATTGTTACGGTAAGAAGTTTTCATCTAATATATATTAGATGAATATGAATATGAGTCCATTGTGTTTCATACATGAATGAAACACCAATTTTATTGGTGAATCACACTATAAATATCATAATAGAGTATCTCATCCCCCTAGAATATGTTATGCTCCTTAATAAATACCTTAACACAACAAACTTCATTCCAACATAAATTTCATCCCCAAATTTAGATTCCATATTCAAAAAATTCACAACCAGTTACAACTAATACATCCAACTATCCTTTTTACCTCTCAAGGATAATACTAATAAAATAGATTCCTTATAGGTATATGAATATATGAATATATTTGTTTCTAGAAACCCATATATGATGTCATCTTCCTGATGGAACATTGATGTATCATTCCATAACATTATATATTGGTTTTTTTAAAGCCTCTCGTGGTTCCCTTCCCAGATTTGACATGAAAGACACAAAAACCACACTACAAAGGTAGTATCTAACTTTGTAAAAATTATCATAAAGATCAAAATTCTAACTATAGATGATAATAGAATATTTTCCTTGTAAAGGATCTCATATTTACTTATCAGTACCTATGATTCGTATAATATAATGATTCCATCATATGGAGTTGAGACAAGATTATATTTGGTCATACAAAATCTATTGATTATTTTTTGAATTTATTTATTCTATGATATCTCCAATGTTCTCTCCTTCAAATCTCTCCCAATTCCCATTCCCAAAATCATGATGGAAGTTCCATGATATTTCATCTTGATCCTTTTAGAAAATTCAATTTTTAAAATCATAATCTGTATCAACCATGATCCAGCAACTAATAGGTTATCCACTTATAATAGAATAAAAATGTATTTTCATTCATCCCATACGGAAGTTTAGAAATAATATCATGCATTGCTTTAAGTGAATCATTCATCGACCTGGAAAAGTCATCATTTTAGTTATATTATCAAGGAACCTAATAAAATCTATAAAAGAATTACTTGATTATTCATATAACATCCCCTTTCAGATATCACTCATATCCTTTTGGTTTATTTATATAAATATTTTCATTGATTTCATATTTGTTTCATGACCATAAATATCACTCTTATATTGTTTTCCAAAATCATATATACATTATTAGTGCATTATATAGTAAATCATGGATGTTAATCAATAATATCATATTTTAGTACATAAAATATTTTTTTTTGTGTTTGAAAAAGAATATTTTTAAATAAAAAAGTGATTTTATTGAGTGATTTGATTTTAAAACCAAATTTCCCTGAGAGTGAATAATATTTAAATTGTTTTGAAATGTTTTAAATATGCGTTCTCCTATCTTTTCATTTTTACATGGATTTTTTGGTACTTAAATAAAAAGAGTATTTTAAGGAAGGAATTATTTTTTAAAACCATGTGTGAATATGTCCTCATAAGAACAAGTTTAGTAAATTTGAAATGTATGATATATGGTTGATTTTATTATGAAAAATTAGAGAAATTTTTTGGAATTGGTGGAGATGATATAACATTAAAATGATGGATATTATTTTTAATAATATATATATATTTCAAAGTGTTCATTTATTTTTTAATTTTTTTTGGGACTTTTTATTTATCTTTAAAAATGTTGTGTACTTTAAAGAGGAATTTGTGTAAATGGTAGAATTTTTAGTAATATTTACACGGCCATTCTAAAAATAGTTTTCAATGGAAATTTGAAATGTATTTTTTCAATAATATTTTATTCATAGATTTTATAATATTAGTAAAATCATTCCATTATAAAAATAATACAAATTGATTGAAAATAACACAATGACAATTATAGGTCACTTACTCTATCCAACCCATAGGATATCCATCATGACATAACTCCTGCAGAAGGTAAAAAAATGTTTAAACCTATTGCAACTCTTAAACATATTTTCATCCCACATAACTTTCAATGTTTAAATTTGTGGAGTCCCTTAACATTACATTTTATTTCTTGTTTGGTGTTAGATTATAGGAGGATGAGTCTAAAACAACAAAATGAAATAATACCTATCATTCAAATGTTGAGTTCCCCTTTTTTGAAAGACCCATTTTCTATATTTATTTTGTATGATACTAATAATATCGAATTAAATAAGATGGATATGAATAATGAATGGATTAATTCGATTAATATGAAAAAATATTATGAATAAATTGTTAATGTGTTAATAAATTTTATAAAATATCATGTATATGACCCTTATCAACTCCATTGTATGTTTTTACACAGTTATTATTTTAAAAAAATAATCCAAATGAGTTGGAAGGAAACTTAAACAGTCATTGAATAGATATAAGTTATAAATTATGAAATAAACAGGTTGAAAAAAATGTAGATAGTGGCTGGGATACAATTTCAATTTATGGATCATCTGATATGATTAAATTTGTGGAAAATAAATAAGTTAATATCTATGATGAGTTTAAAGATATGAAAGAATATGAAAATAATTTTTAGTAAATGTGAAGGGTAGTTGAATATGAACATTGTGATTACAAAAAATTTATTGAAACATTAATGTTTTGTGCAAAGACATCATTGTATAGTAAATGCACTAAATATATAGCACGATGAACCATAGTAGAACTATATAATTTGAATGAAGTGAATGGAATGAGTGATTTCAGTTCTATGAAACTACTTTATCTCTTGATTGTCATGAAACGAGATGATAATGAGCTATCGAGCCGAACATAAAATGCCCAAAAAATGATACGCTTGATGGGAATGATCTTTAAATGAATACATACATTACTAAATGGTTTAATTCTTTTGTTAAGGACAACAGATCACATAGATAATTCCCAAAGTGTAGTTTTTATTGATACAATAAATTTGAATCTGGTCCTATGATTTTTGTTCTGTAATTTTGAATCCATCGATTGTTTAGTAACCTATATTGAAGTGAGGAGATTATAGAAACAACTAACATTGCTCAATGATACAAGAAATAAATATGGAAATATTTTCCACTTAGAAGACTCTCCTCAAGGGAATACAATTTATAATGAGTATCTTGGATTTGGAAACAAAAAATGAAACCTTCGTCTTGCGTTATCTATAGATGTAGTGAATCCTTTTGGGTTTCAATGTCTCAGTCATAGTACATGGATGATTATGATTTTAAATTATAACATTCCACTATGGTTATGCATGAAATGAAAATATATCATCCTAAGTTTCCTTTTATCAGGTCCAAAACAACTGTGTAATTTTATTAATGTATATTTTTCTCTTTTGATCAAGGATTTGAAATTATTGTGTGATTCTTGTGTTACGTTGTATGATTCATACAAAAATGAAAATTCCATGATGAGATCCGTAATGTTTAGGATGATAAATGAATTTCATTCTTATTTATAATCTTAATGATATATCTATATAAGAACTCACAGGTTTCCCATTTTCGAACAAGGTACATAGACAATTTGGTTTAAATATTCATTGAAAACCATGTTTCTATGACATCAAATATTTCTACCAGGAAGAAATAATTATACATCATTGATGGAATTTTAGAATAACATAAAACACCATATACACTAATAGGTGATCAAATATTTGAGAATGTAAATGATTTGAACACTGATTTTGGTAAGCATTATTTCGAAAAACCTTATGAAAACTGGTTGGAAAATGAGAACAGTTTTTTTATTTACCATAGTTTAATTCTTTGTACGTCGCTCATTTTATTGATGTTATGAATGTTGAAAAAAATTAATTTGATAGTGTTATCAAAAAATTTATAAATTCAATTGGATAAACACAATATTTAATTATGGAGAGGTTGTAAATAATAGACATGTGGATACGAGAAGTGTTGGCTCTAGTGATGGGTTAAAATTGAAATTTTCTTCATCCAGCTGCTTACACTCTTTCCGGGAAGGAAAGATACTAGTTTTTTATCTTCAATAATGATGTAATCGATCCAATAGGGTATTCATATAATATAAGGAACATCTTCTAAATGAACTATTTAATGTTAAAGGGTATATAATCTCATTATTGAGATGTTTTGATGCAAGATCTAATGCCTATAGGTTTATGTTTCATTATTCCCAATAATATCCATCATACAATAACCAATATCTTTTTATTATCAAATGCTATATTCATCAATGTTATAGACCCAAATAAATTAATGACAATTAAAAGGAAAATTTCTGTCATATTATGTCAAATGGAAATGTTCTTCCCGCCAATATTTTAGATATTATAATTAATTTGATGGTTAACATAGAGAAATATATTTTACTATGTGTCCTATACACTATAGATGGATGTACCTTATTGAAGTGTATATGATGATTTTGAAAGGGTATTTTGAAAATCGAAGTTGGCCAGAGGGTTGTATTGCAGAGTGATATATTATTGCATATGAAATTGAATTTTGTACTAAATAACTATCCGGTTCGGAATGAATTGGTATAAAAATATCTCATCACAATGGGTGGTTTGAGGTTAAAGAAATTTTTGGAAGATATATTGTTATAAACAATATTACAGATCAAGATCAGGTCCCCCGTTATGTTTTTTCATAATAGTTTGGAGGATTCAACATATGTTGAAAACCACAACGAAATTCTTAGGAATTCAAATCCATCAAGTGATGAAATATAGATGTCAAATACACATATTGAAGATATTAAATGATGGTTTCAGGACTATATATTGAATGAGTAAGATGAATATCCAGATTCAATTTCAAAATGACATTTATGTCTAGTTGGAAGACTAACTATGTATATATAATCTTACAATGGTTATGTAATTAATAGTCATATGTTATATAAAAATGATCATGATGAAACAATACCATGAAAAATAGTGCTTTACACTCTTGGATAATGTGATGCATGTGTCTATAAATAAGGGCCAAAAATCAAATTTATGTGAAAATTTCAATCTTTGGATCATAAAACAAATATGATAGATGGATTATACAACATTATCATTACTAATTTTTTACTTCAAGTGTGTTGATAATAAATTTGATGTTAATATAGAATAATTGGCATTTGTAAAGTATAATTTTAGTAGGGAAGGGTACAAAGAAAAAAAATTTATATTGGAATTGTTTAGAGTAAATTAATTTTATGTTCTAGATCCCGCAAACTGAAAGTGGTAAATTATTCTATTATCATCCAAAAATACAAAAGGGTGTGATGAAAATTCAACTGATGATAACCCTTTCAATGGTATGTCTCAATAATTTCACAATGATCCTAGTGTAGATGAAGTTTTTTATTTCAAATAATACCATAATGAAGGTATTTGGATCATCGATAGAGGGTTCAAATCATGTAATCCCTTTTTAAATTTTAATAGAGTTCGATAATTATGTTATATTTTTTTGTAATATACATTGTTTTACCTCATGTTATTATATTATTTATACCAATTTTCTGATATCTAAATTTAATGTAAAACCACATGTGATGATAATGAAATTTTCACATGTTTGTTCTCCTAATACCAAGGAACAATATGTATCTTAATCTACTATTGCTCACAGTTTTGAGAAATGACCATCTGCACATGCTGGTGCTCTCATTCCTATGGAAGAATACCTTTCCCAACCTACCACTGATCCTAGAATTGAGGTACAGTGAACATCTACGCATGCCTATTCAACCATAAAAATGAAAAAAATGATGATTTTCATTCTAGGGAAATTATACGAGGAAAATAAATGATGAAATTAAAAAAATATTAGCGTTGTAGTATGATGGTGTATGAAAAAATAATTAAAGATAAAGTGAAATAAATCAAATTCTAGGTTGGATGGAATGAACAGGGAAAACATGTTAACCCCAACCAGGACATGTTCAGTACTTATAATAGAATAATCACTCGACAACCTATTCTGATTGATATTAATATGTTTCACCATGTTGTTCTAAGACAAAACACACTAACATAGAAAAATATTACAGTTACATTAAGATATCAATTCTCTATTTTAAAAAACAAATATAATAATGTAACATTTAATTACTCTTCATAATTTATTGAATAGTCCATTTGTTGTAGATGAATCCAACAAGAAATATATATTACTTCTTTTTGTAAGTAATCATAGATGATTTGTCACAATTCTAATAAGAAATCATCTTAATGATTATGAAGGGGAAATAATCTTTCACCCACCGCTTATCTATGCACACATGATAACCCAAAAATCATTGGATATGTTAACTGTTCATCGCATGAATGTGCCTTTTCAAGTAAATTGTGGCTAGAAATACATTGTTCGATGGTACATGTATTCATCACTTTGATTGAAAATTTTTTATTTATGAAAGATCAACTGAGTTCTGGAAATAAGGAATGAGCTACGAAACCTATGTACCCCTACCATAAAGAAACAATGGGGTACACATCACTGGATAAACATTGGTACATATTTTAAATCAACTATAATACTTTTATTTGACACCAAACAACACCATAATTATGTTCATAAATTTATATTCATATTGATGACTGCAAATCCAAATCCACTTCCACCACTCATTATATGCTATCGAATAAGGCATTTTAAAATAAATATGAGATACTAATAGATGATAAAACACAAATAGTGTAGTACTCATGTGTTAATATTACATAATTTATATTTTTTTCTATAAATAAATATTTTAAAACAATTATCACTTATTTTTCTATGTTTTCTATCTCAAATTGTCATAGGAATCTACATCATCTGTACTGGATGTACACAAAATATTGGTGGTCTTGAGGCTACCAGATCTTTATGGTCATGTTAGAGGTTCGGGTATTGGGGTGACACACAAATGATATTGTTGGAAAAAAGAGGGGGATCAATGTAAATTAATAAAAAATTTGAGGTAAATAATATCTACACATTAAGATGAATTCCAATGATATAGAGAAATGATTTCAACTTTATTGGGGGAGGTAAATAGAAAACAAATGTCAAGAACAACGACCATGTGGGGATGCCACCCCACCCCCACCAGCTATGATGCATGACATTCCCCTTAAAGAGATGTATTAGACATGTTATATAATATTTTATATTTTTTTATGAAATGTGAATCTAATAGACCCCAATTCATTTCATCTACTGATATTCTACATGGTGATAATGACTCTGATTTATATCTATCAACACCCACCCATCATCTTCTAGAGAGGGTTTAATTGATCAATATCAAAACCAACATCCTACACAAAATTGCACCTACAACATGTCATGTGAGAGTGGCAATTTGCATAGACCAAGATCCGAGAACTGAGCTATATATTACAATTCATGATGAATATATTCATTGGGTTGAAAAATCTGTTGGAACATTCATCTCATGGTCTTCATATCTTTTAACAAAACATTTTGAAAATTAGGTATTAATTTCCAATTTAATTTTTAATATAATCCCTTGAAAATTAATAAAAAATGTTCAGAATCATTTAATGTTAGTACATATGGACAAAGGGATGGGGATGAAATGGAAAACCATCTCAAACCATCAAAAGGATTAGCTAACTGATCAAAAATATCTACTAAATCAACATTACCCTACACATTGGGTATCTAAATTAACTATTACTGAAGGTTCATGTTGATACAAAGTTTAAAATTTGGCATAATCACAATGTTAATTTAGAGGAAAATATTTACAATGAAAATGATCAATATTTCATTTGTGTTGAGAGTGTATGTGAAATACTTGACAATGATTTGATAGGACACTGAATTGTAAATGTATACATTAGGTATGTTTTCATGATTTTATTTTCCAAAATATATTATATTGTGTTAATTATGACCAAATACATTTCTTATATTTGGATGGTATTTATATGAATAAAATGAATCAGATTTCCCCATGAAATAAAATTTTTACTCATTAGTCCTATCATATCCCATACTGAACAAGCATAAATAGATCCCCCAAAAGGGATGAAATAGTATCTAGAATGATCAACTCATTTGAAAGAAAAACATTGGATGAAAAAACTCTATATAATTTGAATTTTTTTGGGGTAAAACCCTATAATTTAATCATATCAAATATATTTTCATTTATTTCATTACTAGTTATTTTTTCTTTATGTAGGTAGCATTTGATTCATATTGCAAAAAATTTGGATACTCTATTGATTTATTTCATTGATACAATGCATGTATATCCTACAAACCATCCACACGTGATGGAATTCATGAATTTTTAATACACTATATCAAACATTTTAGAAATAAAAATCATGTTATATAATGGATATTATCTTTTAATGTGGATTCTGTTATTACATGGTTGTGTATCAATATCATCAAAAACAAATAATGAGGCCAAAGGTAATGAACAAGGATTGAGACATGTTATTTGACTATATAAGTATCATGATATATATTTTAAGAAATCACTATCCACACACATATCAAAATAAAATATTTATTATACTAAATGCTTCAATAGTGTCTAAAATAGACCAATGGAAAATATTATGGTTATTATGCATGTAAATTTAAGAGAATGGTCACATTCTATGAAATATATAGCATCTCTAATGAGGTATTTTAAAATATTATTACTATTTCTTTTAAAATATTTATATATCCTTTTTTTAATTGCATTTTTCTAGTACTACTATGAATGCCAATAAGACAGATATTCAGAAGATGATATAGATGTCATATGAAACAAATGGGCAACATACTTGATGGAAGAATGTAAAAAAATTTCATGAATATGTGTATTACATAGAAGTAGTTTATTGTTACATATTTATGTTTAATTTAAATATTTTTAGTATTAATGAAATAATTTTTTTTATTATACTAGTGGATTACATTGTTTGGGTTAGTGTGCTTTTTTCAAAACTGATCAGGCTAGTGAAAGATTGGGCATCGAGGCTGGGACTAATATAATGAAAATAAGGAAATGGTTCAATAATGTATAAAGGTCAATGTATACTAATTATTTAATTTATTAATTTTAACTTAATTTATCATACTATAAAAAGATAAAAAACAAGTGACTAGTATCACTCCAAGAGTCTCTTTTTATTTTATATTGATATTAATTTTAGTAAAAATAACAAGTTACATACTAAAAATGGAGAAAATGAATTATAATTGTGTTGATATTTTATGAAAATTATCCATGAGTCATTATTTATGTTTAGGAGTCAACCTCACCTCTATATAAAACACAGTGTGAATAGTATTGCTTTATATTTGTATTTTCAAATTAAATTATCATTAAATTAAGAAAAAAGAAAAAATGACATTCTAAAATCCAATAATATGAATTCAGTTTATTTTTATCCATTATTAAAATGTCCAATGAGACATTTGTTATTTTTATTAATTAACCACACCACAATCCGACACACGGTGTGACCTGTTTGGCTAAAAGTTACTGTTATCAGCTTAAAATTGAAAACATAGTTCAGAACATGTTACTCACTAAAATCCATGAATGTGAACTCTAATGGTATTAATTAATTATGATAGAGATTCATAAGTCATGTGTTTCATGTATGAATAACTATCACATAAAAATCACATATGATGAGAATAGTGTGACTCGTAATGTGTGTTCCCATTTTGAAATGACCTTTTAGAAAAAAAAAACATAACATGCATACTCGAAATGAGGAAAAATTTTCAGATTGTTTTAAAACCCTTGGAAAATAAACTATAATTATTTTTTAACATTTTATAATTAGTATCAAATCTATACGATGCACGATGTCATTAGTGGAACTAAAATTTCCTCTTTTTATTATTTAGAACCGGCATCAATTTAATTAAAAAAATAATGACATTATGAAAACCATGAAAACACATTCAGATTATTTTTATATTTTAATAAAATGATCCATGAGCCATTTTTAACATGTATAAGTCAACCTCACCTCAATAAAATACATGGTGGGACTGCTATGACTCCATGTGAGTCTGTTTATTTCAAATTGACATTAATTTAAGTAAAAATGAACATATGCCATATTAAAAATTGAGAAAATTAATTCATTTTTTGGTACATTTGTAAAATGATCCCTGATTCAATTTATACATGTAATAACCAAAAACACCTCAATCCAATGAATAGTGTGATTAGTATGACCAAAAGAATCTTTTATCTGTTTAAAATTGACATTTTGTTCAAAACGTGTCACTCACTGAAAACCAAGAGAATTCACTATGATTCAATATATAATTTATGAAAGATATTAATAAGTCATTTGAGAAATGTATAAATTATTCTCACGAAAAAAAATGCACGATGTTTCTGGTATGACTCATAATGTGTGTTTCTAGTTTGAAATGACATTTTTGTAAAAAACACAAATGACGTAATGAAAATTGAGAAAACTCATTTGGATGGTTTTGATATTAAAAAAAATACATTATCCATTTTTGACATTTATGAATTATCTTAAACTCAATTATATTCATTGTTTTATTGGTATAACTCAATGTGTATCTTTTTATATAAAAATATAATTAATATATGTAAAAAACATCTGACGTAGTGAAAATAAAGAAAACACATTTATATTGTATTGATATCTTAGGAAAACAATATATTAGTAATTTGGGATGTTTATGAATTATCTGCACCTCATTACAATGCATTGTTTGGCTGGTATAACTCAAAGTATCTCTTTTTATTTAAAAATGACATTAATTTAAGTAAAAACAACAACTAACATACTGAAAACTTAAAAACCATATTTAGATTGTTATGATTTTTTTTAAAATGATTCATGTGTCATTTTAGATGTATAGGATTCAAACAAACCTAAATCCAATTCATGGTGTTGCTATTATAACTCAAACTCTCTCTTTTTATTTAAAATGTGCATTAATTTAATTAAAAACAACAATTGACATACTAAAAATACATAAATCTCATTCGAATAATTTTGATGATTTAGAAAAATAATATTATTGTCATTTTTGATGTTTAGGAATAATATAAACCTAAGTTTGACACATAATGTGTCTAATATAACGCAATGTGTCTCTTTTTATTTAAAATGGACATTAATTAAAATAGAAACAACAAGTGATATACTAAAAATTGTGAAAATGCATTCTGATTTTTTTGACACATTAGGACAATGGTCCATAACACATTTTTGAAATTTTGGAGTCTACCAATCATCAATACGATACACAATGTGGTTTGTAAAAGTCAATGTGTCTCATTTTATATAAAGTTTACATTAATTTAAATAAAAACAACATGTGACATACTAAAAACTAATAAATCACATTCACGTTATTTTGATATTTTAGGAAAATAATCTATTAGTCCATGGTAATGTTTAGGTATAATACTCACCATAATAAGATGATATGTGTGGATAATATTACTCAAGGTTTCCCTTTATATTTCAAGTTGACATAAATTTATGTAAAATGAACAATTGACATACTTAAAGAGGAGAAAGTTCATTTTGATTGTTTTAATACCTTATGGAAATAATATCATAGTCATTTATGATGCGTTAGAGTCAACCAAAGATCAATCGAATGCATTATGTGACTAGTATGACTAAAAGTGTTTATTACCTATTTAAAATTGACATTTTAGTTCAAAACATATCACTCACTACAAACCATTACAAAACTCTATGATTGTATCTATAATATAGGAGAATGATTCATAAGGCATTATTTATTTGATTGAAATAGTATCATATCAAACCGCTGCACAATTTGACTGAGATGACCCATAATGTGTGTTTCTATTTTGAAATGAAATTTTATAAAAACAACACAATTGACATACAGATAGCCGAGAAAGCACCTTCGGGTTATCTTTATTCATTAGAATAAGGATTTATCTGAAAATTGTGGCAGCTAGGAATCGTTTTCACATCAATATATTTCTACTTCAAACCAGCATAACTCAAAATGTGTAATTATTTAAAATTAACATTTTTTTTATTAAAAGAACACATGACATAATCAAAACCAAGAAAACATATTCGTATTGTTTTTTATATTTTATGAAAACGATCCATAACTCATTTTTGATATGTAAAAACCACCCTACCTAAATAGGATGCATACTGTGATCAGTTTAACTCAAAATGTTTTGTTTTTTTAAATATTGATATTTATTAATGTATTGTTTTATATTAATGACTATTTTATGTCTTTATAGTGTTACTTACATAATATTTATTTTATTATATAGGGATACTATTTTTCATAGATTGAAATTATTTGTTCGACAACCCATACAATGGGTGTAAATGTTTTAGAGGGGATCATGATCATCAAAATATGAAATATTATTGTTTTTTAATGTTTGTTGGATAATTGTAAATGCAATTATATAATTTTTTTAAACTGAAATTAGTAGTGTTTTTTATATAAAATGGGTGAAATTTTTTGTGTTCTTGATGTCAATTAAATTTATATTTCATTGATTAAAATTATATAATTGTTTGAAATTAAAGTTTGTATGTCAAATTGTTTAATATTTAATGTTTTCACCTCTGGGTGTGATACTATATTAACAGCATATTTCATGTAGCTATTCATTTATCAACAATATTTTTAGCACTGGTAAAGGGCCCTCTATATCATCACAGTTATTAACAACACTTTTTAGTGTTGTTAAAAGATGATTTGTGCAATGTTATATGGTATATGTGTTGTAGTGAATTTAAAATTAATATAAATTTTCATCTGAGTGTCCATTTAGCCTCCTAGAGATGTAATGTCAAAGCCTACAAAAATATTTAGGCCATTTTAATTGAGGAATCATGAGCCCACATTTTTTATCAGTTAAAAATGGCATAGAAGGCCTTCCGAACTGATGTTTTGGTTGTGATACAGTAATTTTTCAACATTTGTTGAAATTTCAACAACATTTAAAATTGATTTATTTTTTTTACTGGTGAATAAATTTTTTCAAATGGTTACATCCATATGAATGTTATGGTTCTAAAATATTATATATTTTCAATTTTTAGTGTTATCTATTATAAAATACATAACCACACAATCACACATATTTCAATATATTTTCCTATAGAATTTTAATTATATAAATAAATATTTAAACATATTTAAATATAAACCGTAGATTTATCAGATATTTTTTTCACTGAGAATTTATGGTTTTATCAGCACTAAGAAACTTTTTATAAATATGAGGCAGATAACAATTTCCATTATCATCCCTTTATCTAGCGCTAATAAAAGTGGCCAATAGTTACGGGACCCTTTCAAAATCTACATGATTTCTATAACTAAATGAAGAACATTCTGTATTATATTGTTTGATCAAATATTTTCTACTCTATATATGTAGATATATAATATTAATATGTGGGAGTTTTTTTCCTCTATACATTTCACTCTCTACTTTTTTTCTATAAATTATATTTCTATTTCCATTCATCATCACCATACACAAGATCAATACCTCATTATATCATTGATATACTATTTGATTAATCGATCCCTTGATTCTTATTTTAAAAATCCTTATAGTTTAAAGCAGTGTTTGATCTGTTGCACAACACAATATCAGCACAAAATTGTGGCAAGCTAAAAGTTTCATTTAATCTGCAAAACATATTTTCCAACAAGAATATTGCAATGTTCATATTTATAACTATTGATATTTATGGGAAACATTACTTCTCATGGATTCTGAATGCTGACATGCATCTCAATATATACGGAATTGGTGTGATGATAAAAGTTAATAGACATGCTTCAACTAAATAATATAAATAATCCCTAATATTCCTTCACCACTTGCTCTATAATGAATTAAATAATGAGTAATATATGATGAATGATTGTCTAGTGTTATAAAAAACACAACAAGATATATGATCACCTTCAACTGGTAATTTTACTTGGTGCATGATATATGTGGAGCCACTTATGATATCATGAATTTAAGTCGATAAGTGAATACAACTAAACTATGATTAAAATAACATAAAAAATTAAACTAAATAATGACCATATCAAATATAATAGTTATTTAAAAAACAGACTCTAAATTCCATGCATTGAATGATATTTTATAAAAACAGAATCATAAAAACCGTATTTACTTCTACACATAAGGTATTATGAATCACTATAATAGATCTTTGTTAGCATGATAATGTGTTAACAATTTAAGCACCTAAAAAGACATAGTCTTGAATCAGTTCTAGAAATTTTTTGATTATGTGACCATTTACCAGTGATTTTTTAGATCAATTTAAAATTTAGCAGTGTTCCATTAATCATTGATAATGGTGACCCTTTATACATGATTATATTTACCACTGATAATGGGATACTATATCATTCATTAATATATCACTAATAAAGAGGTTCCTTTATCAGTGTTAATTTAATGATGATAAAGGTTCCCGTTATCAATGATTTTTCTAGTGCTCGTAAATGGATCACTTATAAGTTCTATTATTATTTCTGATAATGATACACTCTGGTGGAGTGCGCTATTAAAATTACAGCACACTATAGTAGTAATAAGAAGGGGAAAATATTAGAGAAAATACTGAATTTAATTAAAATAAAATTTCAATCACAAATACAAGAAAAAACTAATATATTTTAAATATTTCAAAATTAATTTGTAAAATTACTTGAGTATGTACAATTTATCACATATATTGAACAAAATAAATGTTCATTCTATTTTTCCCTCCAATACCGAGTCATGATATTAATTTTTGAAGAAAACACTCCCTCTCAAACAAAATAATGAGCATGTATATAAAAATAATATTTATGTTAGTAATACTATAAAGTAATAAATTAATTACAATGTTTCCATTTTAAACTAAAAACATATACTTTAAGTCATAATACGAACACCATGAATTGGATTGAGATGTTGTTGATTCTTAAACATCACACCATTTATTTTAGTTCTCAAAACTATGCTTTCATGAATCATCATCATCATCATTGTTATGTATTTATTCAAGAGAGAATACAAGAGACCAAAAGATTCAGGCCATGCAACACCGGCCTAGGGGGGTCTAAAATAATAGAGACCTAGGCCATCATTGCGAATTAAGTTTTCCCCCTCTGGCTTCAAGGAGAGGGAAGATGGTAGGCAGGAGACATCGGAGCCATGGATTGAAAGGGAGGCCAAATAATCCATGACTTTATTCCCCTCTCTCCATGTATGTGTAACTTTCATGTTGCTCTTTAGATGTTCCTTACATCGATTAATGATATAAAGTACATACCATGGAGTAGATCCTTTGTCCAATAGAGAGTCATGGATGATCTTCGAGTCAGTTTCCACGTGGGAGATGTCCATAACTTTCTGAATACACAGGTTGAGCCCTATTAGGAGAGCCTTGGCCTCCGCTTGAAGAGCGCATCTGTTACCACCGTGTGCCCTGAATGCAAGGAGTATGCCTCCTTCCGAAATACGGACCACTCCTCCTGCTCACATGATTCCTAAGTTGCGGGAGCCAACAGTGTTGAGTTTAAGACCTTCTACTGGGGGTTCCATTTCACCAACTTTCCTTGCAAACCCACCATGGGGATAGCCAGCCCGGGGCAAGCCTGCAGATTACGAAGGCAAGAAGCTTCCCGCCATCCTATGATAAGGGGGACCATATCCATAAGCAGTCATTTAGATCGCACAATTATAGACCTCCCTGAAGAGCTCCGCCCCTCATATCTTGCTTTGTTCCACGCCTTCCATAGACCCCAACAACCTGCACTGAAAACAGCCGAACACGCCATCTGATCTGGTCCTTTGTCCGGGGTCTCCTGGAACCATCTCTCAAGGATATCTTACCCTCAGATCTCCATGGGGAATTCTGCTATATAAACACCAAAAACATCCAGACATCATTAGCACATTCACCTTCAAAAAAAATGTTGTTTGTGGTTTCCTCGCTTTTGTTCCTACAGCACTGGCCCGAAGAGGCGAGGCTGATTCCCATTTTTCTGATGCTCTCATCCGAAGGTATCGCCCAGTTCCTCACTCTCCACACAAGAAAATATTATTTGGATGGTATGTTCTTGCACCACATTCTCTCAGACCAGTTGTCACGCTAAGCCTGGGGAGTCGAGATCCTGCGGAAGTCCTTTGCGGTGAACTTCCCCGAAAAAGAAAGGAGTAAACACGCATTTTTCTGGCTTAGTGATGATGTGGATAGAGTCGAAAATGGATTTCTAATCTTCATCCAGAATGGTTATTTCCAAATTTGGAAACGATATCGCCTCCTTGAAGGTGATCGAAGTTTTCAGACATCTTGGGAAGCCACGTTCGGATCCTGCCCAGTTGATGCTCCATAAAGGGATGTTATAGTCTTCCAAAATCTAGCGAGAATGGTGTTTTAGGTTCGATACCAAGGGGAAAATCATCCTCCAGAATGGTGTTCCATGGACGCTTCCACTTTATATACATTTGATGAAGTTGTGCCACATGATCCTCCCACAGAGAGTCTGATTTTCCACAATCTCGCAAGCCAGCTTTCCATGCAAGTAGTGCACCATTCCCTCGACACTGCTGATGTTAATTCCCCCATCCTGAATCGGTTGAGCCATTCTTGACCATGAGAACCAGTGCCTCTTCCCTTCCCAAGCTGCATCCCAGAGGAACCCTGCCAGTACCCTATCAATGGCTCCGAGAACCCCTTTTGGCACTGATGAGGAAGCCAAAGCATGCACTGGTATAGACGACAAAACGCTGTTGATGAGGGCGATGCATCCCCCCAAAGAAAGATAGTGGCTTTTCCCATTGAAAACCCGACCAATGATCCTGCTCACCAACTCATCATAGTCCCGTACTCGCATTCGTCCTGATGAAATTGGAGATCTTAGATATTCCATTGGGAGAGATCCCACCTGCATGTCCATCCTCCTACCCAGGTCATCAGCCCGCCTTGCCGTGCATTTTTTGGAAAGGTACAAGTTTCTTTTGTCGTGGTTAATCAATTTCCCACTCTAGGGGCAATACTCTTTCAGGATCCTCCTGATGCCATGCACAGACCTCCTCCCAGCATTCGAGAAATTAATTGTGTCATCCGCGAACATTAGGTGCGATGTGTGAGGTTGGTTCCCCTTCCTCTGGAAAGGAGTAATAATTCCATTGGAAATTCCTCTGTTAAGAAGCCTGCTAAGATTATCCTGCACAAGAATGAAAACACTCAGAGAAATCAGATCACCTTGTCGTAAGCCTCGGGTATCCTTGAAGAATCTTCGGGTTTTCCACATAAACGACACAGTCATCCATGGTGAGCTGAAGCATCTGAAGAGAATTCAAGAGAACATACTTTTTGTGATTAAGCCTTCAACTATCACAATATTTTATATTAGTTTTTGAGTATTACCACTATGAAAATTAACTAAATTTGTATAAGATAAAAACTACAATGAAATAATTTAAGTTATAGTAGATAAAAAATGATAAAAAAATATCTTCTTGTAATGATTATTTTTTAGGAGGTGTTTCCCATTTTAAAATAAAATGACACTTCTATATTGAAAATACAGACATCGATTCCTAACAACCACATAGAATATATGATTGATGTGTAATAAAATTCTTCATATTCGAAATAAATTATGGATCATTGTACTAATGTTTGAAAATAATGCATTCTTTTTTTCTCAGTTAATTATAGTGATGTGTGTTTTAAACTAAAATGAAACATTTATATTGGAAAATCAAATTGATCCATATTGGTCATATCATGTGTCATATTGGTATGAGGTTGATTATTTCATTTGAAAAATGAATTATGGACTCTTGTCTTAATGTTTGAAAATATTACAATCTAGTTTTCTTAGTTTTGGCTACTTGATGGGTGTTTGATACTAAAATGGAACTTTTATATAGAAAACACACACATCGTGTCATTTTGACCACATTATGTGTCAGATTTATGTGAAGTAAATTCCTAGAAATCATATATTAATTATGGATCATTTTTATAATGTTTGAAAATAAATCCAAGCTCATTTGACTTGTTATGGTGATGTGACATGATTTTTTATCTAAAAGATGACTTTTATATTGAAAACATGTAATACAAGTCATATAAATGACATTTGGTGTCTGATTGATATGTTATCGATTTTTATACATAATAAATTACTATTTAATTGTATCCAAATAATATGAAAACAATTCGAAAACATTTTCCTAGTTTTGGATATTTTTTTCATGTATTAAACTAAAATGAAACATTTGTATTGAAAAAACTCACTTTGAGTAATACAAGGTAAATTCAATGTCAGGATTACTTGGGTTTGATTCCTACACAAAAAAAAATATTAAATATGGATCATTTTACTATAGTTTGAATAAAATTTGATCTTTTTTTTTGGTTTTGGCATTGTGATGTTTTTTTAAAATAAAATTCCACTTTTATATTACAAACATATAATTTAATTCATATCTATCACATTACATGTTAGATTCGTGTGTTTTCAATCCCACAATGTGAAAAATAAATTATGGATCACTTTCCAAAAGTCTGATAATAATATGAGTTCATTTTTTGGTTTTGGATATATGTTACATGTTTAAAATTAAAATGACACTTTTATATAAAAAACATGAACTTTGAGTCATACCAACCACATTATGGGTCATATTGACATGAAATTGATTCATACTCATCAAAAATTAATTATAACTTATTTTCCTAATGTTTGAAAAAAAAATTAATCTTATTTTCTTGGTTTTTTTAATGTGAAATGTGTTTTAAAATATAATAACACTTTTATATTGAAAAAACACAATGTGAGCCATATCGGTCACATCGTGTGTTAGATTGTTTATTTATCAATTCATATATATGATGAATGAATTATGGAAAATTTTCCCAAGGTATGAAAACAATATAATATAATTTTATTACATTTTACTCTTTTGTGGGTGTTTTTGAACTAAAATGAAACATTTATACTGAAAAAATGAACATTGAGTCATACCAACCACATTAGGTGATAAATTGAAATGCATTAAATTCCTATATTTGAAAATTATATTATGGATCATTTTCCTAATGATTTAAAACAATTAGATCTCGTTTAATCGGTATTTTCTAATTGATTTAGTTTTTAATAAAAAATGTCACGTTTTCTTTCAAATGTGATCTTCAAGTCACATCAGCCACATCATATATCATATTGATGTGATGATAATTCAGACACATCATAACTGAATGATGGATTCATTTAATTATTTTTTAAAACAATATTATCAATTTTTTTAAAAAAAATATCTATTTGATATGCATTTTAAACTAAAATAGATCTTTTATATTGAAATATATTATTTAGAGTTAGAAAAATCGCATCGGGTGTCTGATGGATGTGTGGTTGATTCATACACACAAAAAAAAATTATATATCCTTTTACTAATTTTTTAAATTAATGTTATCTCATTTTATTGATTTTTATATAAGTGATATTTGTTATCTGAAATGAATCTTTTATAATTAAAAAAAGTACTTCAATTTATATCAATCATATAATGAGCCGAATTGGTGTTCGGTCAATTACAATATTTGAAAAATGTAATATGGATTGTTTTCCTTAAAATTGGTCATAATAAGAGCTTGTTTGCTCAGTTTTTTCAATAATTGACATGTTTTAAAATAAAATGACACATTTATATTGAATACACGCACTTCGAGTCATATTGATCACATTGAGATTCAACATATTTTTTGGTCAATTAGTTCATGTAAAAACTGACTTATGGATCATTATCCTAAGGGATAAAAACAATCACAATATTTTTTTTCTAGTTTTGGACCATGTAACTTGTGTTTTAAACTAATGTGTAAATTTTTAAAAAATAAGTATCAGATAAAATAGATAATGAAAGTAAATATGAAGAGTATATAAAATTATGCAAAAATTTACTAAATAAGTATTATGATGTCACACATTTATGATGGATATATATATTCTGAGACCCTGTATTCTATCCAATAATTTTTAAACAAAATTATTTCCTCCATTATACATATCCTTGACAAACATATAATAAATAATATATATGAATTACTAAACTAATAAATTACTTCCCATGTGCATCTCTAAGGTCATAAACTGTACCAGATCACAAAAATAATAAGTAAGCACTAAAAATTTTTTTAAGTATGAATTCTGATGCCATGTACTATATCCTATCATCTATAAAAAAATTACTACATTAGAGTTCATAGATTAATTAAACTTCATCTAGTACTAAGAAAACATATACAAAAAAATGATTAAAATTTTTTTAAATGATTTTTTTTTACCATAGAAAATTTCTTGTTCATGGATTCTAGTATTTGGATTGAATATAATATCATTCATAAACATTCAAAAATAGAATATCCAGTATTTTTGTATTTATCATTCTTTGTACACTATAGAAACATTTGAAAAATGATTAAATTGTTTTGAAATATGACTTGATTGAAAAATATTTCAAAATATACCATAATATTCTTATTTTCGAAGAAATACAAAGGAATAATTTGTTTTGTCACAAACCCCATACCATGATTTTACCTATATTTATATATCTTCCTATAATAACAAAATTATTGTTCAAACACAAAATATAACATATAATATGATTATTGTCAATAAAATTTTCATTCTAGTTCTTCATAAATTAACAATACACATCATGTGTCATCAGTTGTATGGAAACCCATGCATTTTATCATAAAATATAAACATATTCTATATCTAAATTTATTATGATCTACGTCTAGTGTTTCATAATAAAACAAAAATGAGTAATGAAATAAAGATAAATATAGTTTATATGATTATATTAACGTGTTTTACCCTTTCATTGTAGGAATAAAAAAAATTATTTGTTCTATTTTTTTTCATTAACAATTCCATTGTTATATCTTGTTTTTTTATTAATTTCAAACAACTCAAAATATATTCTTCCCTAAAAATTATACAGGGTTTAATGAATGTAATTTGTGTTTCAATGATTTTTCCCTTTATATTGTAGTAAGGTAAATTATTATAGAAAATATGAATATTTATTAACATTAATGAATGCAGAATATTATTTTTGTACCAAAAGATTATGAAAATGTACCTCATGTATATATTCACGTATAAGACTCTCAAACATTAAAAAATGAAAATATATTTTATACTATTAAGATCAACCATGTTTTTAAGGAAAAAACAAAATATTTATTATTCATATTGATTATATGACATGTCAATATTGTTAAATGTTATTTCTACATGAACCTGTACTATTAATATATGATGTAGTGGAACCGGTGTGGAGAAGGTAATCCTAGCAGGTCATTTTAATTTCATGGTCGATTCCATGGAATTTCATGATCTAAACATTCATTTACCCATCATTTTATCCATCTCTAATACCATCCCTCACACAAAACCTCATTTCATAAATTGATTCATGTTATCAATTTCAATAAATTTTGAATAACATACCCAATGTTTATTTATATTATTATATTGTTTTTCAATGAATGTTCCAATAGAATAATTGAGTGCTATAATATCTATATCAACATGTGGAATAATAATTTCAATAATCTTCTATTGATCTATATCAATCCCTACTCTCCTATGATATTTTTTGGAGTAATTATTTTATATGATTTATATGAGAGTATTATAAACCATACCCCCTCACAACATAGTTTGTGTGGGTGTTTTTAGATATAAATCACATATAAAATCACCCTAATGAATTTCAGTAATACGATGTTAACAAAATTGGTTTGATTCACATTTAGGGGAAAGAGAAATAAAAAATATTGATTAGAACTGGAAGGGCATAAATAAAAGTGTAATGAATGACCTAATTGGTAGTGGGGGTAATTTGGATCTTCATGTCTGGAACATTATCAAAAAATTTGTTCTCCTTGATCCTTTTCCATATAATGGTCTGCTGAACTAAACTTGTGAATAATATCTTCGAAGGAATCTATTTATGCTCAAAATTCTTTCATCATCTGAAATTTATCATGTTGAGTATTTTTATTCATGAAATATTTTCATTGAGACACTCTAAAACCTACAAGTGGGAATCAAATATATAGTTTAAGCTACTTCATAAACACTAAAAGTGGTTTTTCTGTGGGTATGGTCACTACTGATTCCCTTGTCTTGTCTGTATAATAAACTAATGATCATAAATAGATAAATTTATAAAATATTGTTATAAGACATAAAAAGTTACTATAAATCACACATACACATGTTTTACATAATTATCATGTCTTTTCATCAACTAGTGTACCCTACTTATTTACTCTGACCTCATTTCATAGCACATGATGTGGGTTGGATGCGGAATCAAATTTTGATTATTTAATCTTCATATAAACAAAGGAAAATATATTATTTCATATCACATAAAATCATTATTATATAGTTAAAATAAATTTCATATTCTTCTTAATGTAGTGTACTAAATCATTTCTTTATGATAGGGGTACATTGGTTTTTATTCACAATTTTTATTTTCAAAAATCCTTTTTTCTTTCATAAGATAACAATTTTGAATCAAATTGTGTAAAATAAATGATGTCAACTAATATATTATATACCACAATAAACCTGAAATATGTTCTTGTGTTGACGATGGATGAAATAATTCCGTGTTTCCTACATTATAATGTGAACATATATGTCTTGTGGATAGAGATTTACATTCCCCTCAGCATCCCTAATATTAATCATGGTAAAATGTGTTTGGATGACTCTATATTATTTTCTAGAAACCAATAATAAATTTATCTTATGGATATAATCTAAAATAAATGGAGTCTACAAGGAATATTGAAAATCAAAACAATTTTTCATTATATATATATATCTGTAAACTGGAGATATTGTATCATTACGATACCTTAATGTCAACAAAAAGAGTTTTTTTCATTATAGGTTGGAGATGGAACTAAAATAGATATCAAATGTAATATTAATTATCATTGTGATCCCATGATCAATTTAGTCAATATAGTGATTCTACATCATTCTTGTTTTCTCATCAACATGTTGTCTAATCCCAAATAATTACATAGCTTTAGAATCATCCAAATGTTCATCCCTAAGACTGGTGACACAATCATGTGAAGAATTCATCATTTTTATTATTATTCAATCATTTAATTTAGGATAATTTAATATAGTAGATAACAAATAATATTATCTGGAAAATCATAGTATATTAAAAAAATAATTTAACCATCACACTGAAATATATTTATTTTCATTGAAGGATGAAGTGATTTTGAATCTCTATGGAGAATGAAAACACTCACTTTATGGTCCACTATAATGTACATGAAATTTTCTACATCAGAATAAATATGAAGTAATTCTGATCTACCAATAACTAGGTCAACCTAAATTGAATTTTTATCAAAAAAAATGGTTGTTTTAGTCACCAAAAGAATAATTGATCAGATCTTGTTAGTTAGAGATGAGACAAAAAATACATGCACTACCTATGATTCCATTTTGAACAGAGTTTCCTTATACCCTTCCACACTAAAATTTACGTTCATGAATAACATTTCATAAACTCCCACTACACTCATTATTCAAATGAAAATTCAATTGAAAATATGAAAATGATATGTGTTATAATCTAACTGTTATATCTATATGACGATGTTAAAATATTACATATTTTTATAAATTTCATTTTTGTTCTTGTAACTAGACATGCGAGTTACTTTTTTCAAAATCATCACTACACAATTTTTCACCATACTATATTTGTCATATTATTCGGTATAGAATGTATAATAGTTAATTAAGAAACTAGTGTAAGATATATAATTTTCATTTAGTCTAACAACAAGCTATCAAAGTCAGTTAGCAAATGAATTTACATTTTCAAATAAAACATTAAATATATGATCTCAAAACCATCCTATAAATTTTTTAATGTGTATAGATTTCCATCCATTATCCCTTTATGGATACAGATAAATATGAATTTATTTTTAGTATTCGATTTATGGAAAAAAAATTCTCTGAGAGATTGATGGAATAAAAAATTGATATTTAATTAGTACATAAGTAAACATATTATTCAAAACTATATCTTTACACAATAAAACCTTATGGATGAATTAGATTCTTGATTCACCCTTTCAAAATCATAATATACCACTCAATGGGGTACATAAATATCTATTGGAAAATACCACATTGATGAACCTCTATATCCAAGTGAACAATCAGGTGGAACATTATATAAATGAATAGTGGTGGGGGGAATATATCCAAGTGAACAATCAGGTGGAACATTGAGAGATTGATGCAATAAAAAAATTGATATTTAATAAGTACAAAAGTAAACATATTCTTCAACACTATATATTTCCATAGTAAAACCATATGGACGAATTAGATTCTTGGTTCAACCTTTCAAAATCATAATATACCACTCAATGGGGTACATCAATATCTATTGTACAAAACCACATATATGAACCTCTATATCCAGGTGAACAATAAGGCAGAACATTATATCAATGAATTGTTGTGGGAGAAATATATTCAATACATATAATATGAATTTTACCACCTTATTCATTATTTGAAAACATCACTCTATCTATTACATTAGTATGTATGGATTTAAACAATACATAGGGTTTGGTTAATGTATGTCATTGATTTTTATGAATACCCCTCTGGAATAATTACACCATTACAGAAAATGAAAAATACATTTTTTTAGTCTACATAGAGTTTATGTTATTAGAGGAAGATTGGTATTCCTTTTACCCATCACCAGTGAAAACTATTCCCTTATACCAATTTAAATCATCTCAAACCTAGCATTGAATCCCTGTTTTTTTATCTTAAAATATTATAATGTTCCCATAACACTATCAAATATATTTTTTCTATATACACAACTTCACAGATATGTTTTATGTACAAAGAAATATCGTGCATTAATTCATAGAAAATTCTTCAATTTTTTTAACCTTATTTCATATTTATTTTAGAAAATAGTTTATCAAAATTAGTTTCAATATATTTTCCTCTATCTAGATGTTGACCACCCATTAGTGGATATTGTGTTGTACCTTCTTCGATATTCCCATCTAATGCTACCAACCATCATTATAATTTATTTTATCGAGGTAAAAAATTATCATTGTTATAAATACACAAACACTGAGTGTAGTGCCCCGAACCTAGTTACCCATAGTTGGTGAATTGTCACATAACATTGTCATGACCACAATAGAACAAGTATAAAATGACTGATTAGTTTAGTAGACTTGGATGTACTAGATACATACATTATTTTACATTACATTATGAAACTGTAAAAAAACAACATTTTGGTCACATTTAACAGACTCATATCCCATATAATATTCCTCCAATTTTATCATAATATAATTCTACACATCTTTAGAAAACAAAAATATAAGAAAGTGGTGATCTCAGATACTCAGTGAGGATAACAATATTGGAGAAATTATCATAAATAAGCATAATCATTTATGTCAATGTATAATAATTAAAGACATGACTTTTAAAAATAAAATTATGCATAATAAGGAAAAGATAAATCAAATTATTATATATACTTATTCACACGGATATTCTACTTGTCTAATAATAACATGTCATATAAATAGCTAATTTCAAAATGATGGAAAGCATAATGTCAGACATCATAACCACATAGTCAAGGCCTCGTGACCTGACTACAAATAAGATTTTATCAAGGCGTCATCCCAAAACACTAGTTTCTCTCATGATACCTACCAAGACATCAAGAAACTATTGAGGGAACCACCCATCACATACAAAGTCCAATGCATTCCACTTATGAAAAGATTGAAACATAACATAAAAATTCATTCT
Source organism: Viscum album (assembly GCA_963277665.1). Taxonomy (NCBI): domain Eukaryota; kingdom Viridiplantae; phylum Streptophyta; class Magnoliopsida; order Santalales; family Viscaceae; genus Viscum; species Viscum album. The sequence continues at coordinate 528,621,572 of OY728161.1, read as the reverse complement.
AAAATGAGAATATGAAATGTTAATACATTAACAATAAACAATGAAAGGTATAAAAATAAAACATCCATAGTAATACATACCAAAAAACCGTCAATACAATATGGATTATTGTAACATAATAAATCTACTATAAATAATTTTAAAATCCATCAAAGGATGTTGACATAGATTTAATCAAAACTATTTGAGAGAAATATATATTTCTTTTTTGAAACCATTTAAAAGTCACATAAATATAAAAGAAAACATTTATATTAGAAATATTCATATGATAGGGAAAGGGAAGCTTCTAAGCTGTTATAATGGAAGAAAATATTAGAACCATCTGTATACATGTAAAAAATATTCATACCATAGCTTTTCGAAAAGGTCATAAAGTACCTTGTTTGGAAAACGACAGAAATATTCATTTGAATTTTTTTTATAAAAAGTATAAAAGGTATAAATTTCTTTAACCCATTCTCTAGGAAATAGTAATAATGTTTTGAAATACATTTATTAAGAAAATGGTTGTGGATGATAATGATGTCCCTGTAGATACATATGTACAAAAAACCATAGATAATAGTGTGATTATAAATTTACCATTACCATGTACAATTCATTGATCGAGGGTACATTAACACCCTATATAATAGTAAATCATTATTATAAAATTATTCATGAACCACATACATAAATATGATATAATATATGATCTTTTAATATTGTTTTGTTAATAATATTGTAGAAGTATCAATGTCTCTATTATTAATAGTTTCGTTTTCCTTTATATATTTTGTTACATAAGTCATTTTTATATGGATATGATGTATTTGATTCATATCATTATTATAATAAGTTCATAAACATTATATTTAATTATAATAAGATAATTTTCCTTGAATGGTTACGATGGGGAATGAATCTCATCACATTTGTGAAGACGGTAATCCGTATGTACAAACAAGAGAAAATATTATTCTTTTGATGGTATATTTTATGTAATTAGATGGTATATCATATATAGATAATCATTATTAAGTTATATTAATTTTTAAATTCAATTACACTGATAATTATACCCATCCAAATAATGATGTTTTGAATAACAAACTACACCACAACGTGGTGACAGTTAGTTGGACGTATGCACATTTGGTCAGTTTTTCATTTATAGGGTGGATAAAATAATGAATATAATGGTCTCATATTTTTATTAAAATGAATGTATGAAAAATATATTTTAGTTATTATTTTTTGTGGAAACACCAACGAAAGAGAAAGTGAATGAAGAAACGAACATTGAAAGAGGTGATAAAATTATTACCTCTTCTTTGGGTGCTTCAATTTGATTTGATGAAAAGTGTTCCGTAGGTATGCATTTTGATCAATGTAAGGCCTCTAGATTGAATTTAGAGTGGCTGTGAAGATATTTTAGTAGGTGTTGGCTATGCCAAATCTCTTTGGAGGTGTGTTTTTTAGTGAAGGGGATGTACCCTTTTATAAGGGAGGTGAGGGACATTTTAGGAAAAGCTTGAAATATTATTTTATTATAATATCAATTTCCATTTGTAACAGATCCAAATTGATTTATTTCAGATATATGGAGGGTATATGTTCAAATAATCTCATTTAATAGGTTTTATGATACTTTACTTCGCCATATTAACCTTATCTTTTAGATTTAACTTTTAGTTAAATTGTTTAACTTTTACAATGTCTTCATTAATTTTTATATTACATGGTTAATAAACATACTATAAAATTCCAAGAGAACCCCAAGTGGTTTATTAATTCCATATATATAATTATTGAAAATAACCGGAAATTTCATTTTTTTTCTTCATAAATTATTTGGAATTTAATGAGTCTGCAGTTTCTGACGACACCTGATTCTGAGGCCCTGTGTGCCAGGAATTAATTTCTGAAATTTTCTTCAGGTGTGTTCAGTAAACGTATGTGCGGGTTTTTCATATCCTTTTAACTGATTCTAGGAATTGAAATTTGATGACATCGATGATCTCGCAGTGAAGGAATTCTCTTAAAGGGACCATTACTGTAGTTTCTTTTTCTCGGGAGGAGAAGTTAATTTTTGGAATTTCTTTAAAATAAATAAAAATTATGAGTTACATAATTTTTGTTAAGGGGGTGGTTATCTTCTCCATAAATGATTTGGAGGTGGTTCCCAAACCCCAAATAACCTCCCATGAGAGGATAATGTGTCCTGGGGCCTACACGAGCACCTAACCCTTTATCTCCCCTTGAACCACTAAAACTTCCCTTGTCATTAATGAGCTGTCCCATTAATTATTTAATTTGGTGAACTCTCCACCTTACACCTCTCATTAAGTGTGCCAACCATTTAATTAATGAATATAAAAAATTATCAATTTAATTAATTATAAATTTTGTATTTTGATAATATTGTCAATAATAAAATAATAGGAGAGCCTATTATTTTAGTTTTGTGGGGGGAGCTTTGAGCGGATTTTGGGAGGAACTCTTGGAGAAATATTATTTCTCTCGACGAAGAACTCCATTCATCAATGAAGAATGCTCCACATCTCGAAGAACATAAAGCAACAACTTCTTAAACTGGGGCAGGAAAGGAGGTACCCTCACCCACGAAGTACACCGTTGGCATCTTCTCGACACACTCTATCGAGTTTTACTTCCTCCTACATTGATGGAATGACGCCTATCTTCCGCGACGCATGAATTATATGACACCATCTTCCATGGCTCGTAAACGTGTAATGTAATACATGAGGTAGAGGTTTCTTATAATTTTTATATGTTAATTATACCCTTGTACTTGGGCGATTATATGTGGGATAATTGTTTGAGCCTCTACCACGGTGGGCTGCGGCCAGACTGCCTGCCACGCGGGTAGGGCCGCCAACTGCGCAGGTTAGGCCACCACCCATGTGGGCCTGGCCACCTACCATGAGGGTCGTGCCACAACCTCTAAGATAAGCCACGCTTGCCTGGCCGGACCTGGATCCGGGTCGGGCCGGGTCGAACCAGACCCCGACTCCCCTCTTTCAGACAACTTTTGGTTTTTCACGGATAACATAAGATACAGTCCTCTGATCGATGCACTGTCAGTTGCGTAGGATTACTTGGATCAATAAGGTAGATTAGGTATATAAAAATAATGGTTTTGGGGATGTATTGGTATTACCAGTTTTGTTCGAACCTGAAATTAACAGGGCCCTTGGAGCGGAACCACTTGTAACATAAGGATCAGATGTCAGATTGACGTGTCGTCAACTATGTTTGATACTTTTTGATGAGACGGTTCTTTTGACATAATCCACACGTGGTTCCAACACATCTGGAGTATGGTCAGGTTGGTTTGATCCTAAAAACCAACCAGGCCCCTCGGACGGAAATGCCAACAACTCACAGACCAGGCGTCCGATTGACGTGTCTTCTATCGCGTTGGGTGCCTTATGATGAGACAGAACTACGGGACACATAAACTCATAAATTAGTGATAGTTTATTTATCTAACTCCTTTTACTTGATAGGTGAACCCTCCCAGAATTGAGCATTTTTGTGTGCGGGAACACTAGAGCTGGTTGCGACGACAACTGTACCGGAATCTTGTGTGTGTTCGAAAACGAAGACTTCTACACAAGAATCTTGTGCGGGTTTGACAGCGACGATGACTGCCGTATTGGAATCCTTCGTGGGCTCGACAACAATGAAAACTATGCCAGAATTCTTTATGAGTTCGACAATTCTGACAAAGTAGCTGGTCCTGTATCCATTGTGGGTCAAACACCTCAGATGAATCAGTGACTACATATAATGATCTCTATTACTCTTGAGTAGTTGTATTGTATCCTATGAGGGTGTGACAACATATATAAGATAGCCGGTCATGTGTCCTGTGTGGGTCCGAGGGCTTAACTGGAATGTATCCTGTGTGGGTCCGACAGCTTAAATGAGATAAAAAGTCATGTATCCTATGTGGGTCGAAGACTTAGCAAGACTGTATCATGTGTGGGTTCGATAGCTTAGACGAGATTGCCGGTCATGTATCTGGTGTGGGTCTGACATCTTAGATGGACTGTATCATGTGTGGGTCTGACATCTTAGATTATCTTGTACCTACATCTAATCATCTAATTTCTCTTATATTGTGGCATACCTATGTGAGCTGAGCATGACTTTCAACCATTATCATTGTGGTGATTGAATTTACTTCATTGTGGATTTGGTTTGTTCTTGGGCTTGATATTTGGAGCCAGAGTAAGATTGGAAACATAGGTATATATATAGGTATATACCTAAGTCGGGTTGGTTGGTGTTTTGTGATTGTATCTTACCACATGTTTATGCATAGTGGATATTGTGATATCTTGCGGGTCCCAGGGTCCCTAATGAGTATAGATATAGTCACCCCTACATGGGCTATGCCCGCACCTTATTGTGTTGGATGTAGAAAACAGATAGCGCTGACAGAGGATGGGTGCGCCATGACTGGACGGTACCTGGAGGTGGACCCTACGATGAGTTGGCACATGGTGGAGACTGGCGGACATGGGTGTTGAGGTGGCTATATGTACCTACTGTTCAGGTAGTATTCCACGGAGGACGTCTAGGAGGTTCTCTTTACTTTCAACTCTTAGTCCCTTAACTTGTACTTGTTGTTCAGTTGGGTTTGTATACTGGCCCATATACTTTACAACACAATCTTTTTTATTCATTTTTACTTATTGTTTACTTCCTTTTTCATACTCTATTGTGTATGTTACATTGATAATAAAAATTCCTTCCCAGTATAGGGAATTTTACCTTTGGTGCTAGTCGCCAGCCCATGACCTATGGATGGTGGGCTTGGGGTAGTCACGACATGATCCTCGAGGAATGGTCGTGATAAATTGGTATCATAGGAGTCGGTTCTACCAAAGAACGTAGGAATCTGATATGTCTTAATGTGAAGAAATATTGTTAAGAGTATTGAGTGTGGTGTTCAGTCCAGGGAGTCCCATGTTGGTGTGGCGACCGACGTATTCATACACCAGGACCCTGACCTCTGATTTCTTACTCTGTGCACGAAAACACTAATTGCGTGTGTGTTTCAAGAGTTTCCTTTGTGTTCTCTTTGAGTCAGCTCACCAGGTATAACTTATTGATCGGGGTGCAGCTATTCCTTATCAATATTCCCCTGTGTAGATAGCCAGCTAGGGTTCCAGTGAGAGTAAACGATGATGGACAACCGAGCGACGAGGATCTGGTGAAGGTCCCTCAAACATTGTTGGCACCTTTGGGTGGTGTACCAGTAGCACCACCACCCATTGGGTAGCAGATGGTGACCTTACATATTTATATTTTTTAGTGAGTGACCACGAGGATGGTTTGCATAGTGATGAGATTTCGGTACTTGGAACATTTTCTAAGATGGTAACTTTGGGATGTGTTCCAACTATATCACAGTCCATTGGTCCACAGACACAACTGGCGGTACTGTTAGAGGACACTTGTAGGATTAGTGCCTTACATGTGATTCTACACCAGATATCCCCTAGGTTCCGAGGTGAGCCCGACCAATAGGCGGATGAGGACCGGTTTGAGTAGGTGGATGAGAGTTTTATAGATCTTATACATCTTCGACGGGATCACATGTCGTTAGATGATTATTTATCATGGCATACCGATCTTTCCTATTACTCATTGAAGATAATATGATCAGTTCTTTAGAGCTCAGACCTCTGAGCGAGGTCTGTGTGAGGATATCTGATCCATCATTTTTCCACTATGAATTCGTACTTATGTTAGGGTACTATAAAGAATGTTTTTGGTTGAATGTTCATTAGATAAGTGGAAACAACCAGTGAATGTTATTTGTTGGAAGGAATGAAACTAGAGCCAGTCTCAGAGACTTGAGAATGTAGAATGTTTCTAGAAGAGGTAGTGTTAAGAGTAGATAAATTTTTATGGCAGTAGACGTGGAAGGAGGTCTAGGATAGGAGCATGAGGTGGTGAAAATTTTGACATGTTACAACCACTAGCCTTTGTAGTCCCTACTAGGATCAGGGAGCTGAAGGGCATGGGAAAAGAATAGTCACATGCCATCACGGAGTGTGACCCAAGGGCTCTAGTATAAACATCATTCCATCATTCCACGAATCATGTTCAAGGACTAGAGTTTTTGGTTATGTTGTTGACACGACCCTCACCTCTAGAGATACCTTTGGGCTGATACTCGATAATCACATATACAGCGACGATGTGATTTGTCCCTTGAGGAAAGAGTTTCGGTTGGAACCCTTTGGTGGTAGCGTCGTGGCCTCATGACATTATTTTGTGAATGGACTGGGGAACCACAGTTCATACACATTTTGACTGTATTCTGAAAAAGGGTTGTTATTTATCTACAACATTCGGATGTGGCTTTCCTTAGTCGAATAAAAAGGAAACTGAGGCAGCACATGTTAAACTCATGCATAGGAGGGTGTAGTTGATCACACTTGAATCGACCATCCTTACCCTCATGGAAACAGGAGTATTGAGTTTTCAATTACAAACTAGATATCAGGTATTCAGCTTCTAGGAGAGGAAACATAGAAGCTGGCTCCGTTGCAGATATCCGTTGTGGATAGAGATGTAGCTGACTTTTTTCAGTCTCTCATAGTCACTCATCCACTTCTTCAGTGAGTGAGATAGGAACTATACGAACGAACTTTCAAATCACCACTGTGTTGGACTTACCCAGGTGATTCATCACTTTTAGTACCATAGATGGTGCAGGCTACGATGGAGAAAGTGCAGATCATCCAGGAGCAGATGAAGACTGCACAGAGCAGACAGAAGTCCTATGCTGATAGGATACGGAGACCATCAGTGTTCAAGGACAACAACCACGTCTTCCTATGGGTCTCAACTCGATGAGTTCATTGGAGATTTGTCTGAGGAGGAAAGTTATCTCCGGGATTTATCGGGCCATTCCATGTCCTTAGCTGAGTAGGCGAGATGGCTTACAGCTTGGCCCTTCGACCTCATTTGCACCGGGTGCACACTTTCATCCACGTATCTCAGCTGAGAAGATACGCGCATAAACCGTCTCACATCATCGACCATAGGGAGCTGAACATCGATGAAGAGGAAACATTGACAGAGGTCCCATTGGAGTTTGATGAACGATATGATCAGGTCCATTGAGGACGGTCGATTCCTCAGTTTTTCATTCACTGGCATCATGAGAACTTCTAGGAGAGAACATAAGAGTGGCATCCTCAGATGCGTGTTCAGTACCCCGAATTGTTTCCCTAGTGTGTGTTGTAGCTTTATGGGGACATAAAGCCGTTAGGTGGGGGTAATGTAAAACCCTAAAATTTCATGAAATGTTTTTTAAAAAAATTCATTGGAATATTATGAGTCCGCAGTTTCTAACGGCGCATGATTCCGAGGCCCGGTATGTCCGAAATCAATTTTTGAAGCTTTTTTCGGGTGTGTTCATTAAACATATGTGTGGGTTTTTTAATCTTTGGAACCAGTGTTAGGAATTGAAATATGAGAACACGGATAAACTCACAGCGCCGATATACTCTTCAGTGGACCTTTACCGTAGTTGCGTTTTCTCGAGAGGAGAAGATAATTTTTTAGATTTCATTAAAATAAATAAAAATTATGTGTTACATACTTTTTGTTTAGGGGGTGGTTATCTTTTCCAACGAGGAGTTTGAGGTGGGGCCCACACACCACATAATTAAAGGGTTTACACACATAATGAGAGGTGGAAGGTGGGTTTGGGATAACGAACAAGTCCGGACCCTTCGCTATTTTGTTCTAGAAGTGTGGTTTGTTGGGCGACAGATGAACGGAAGGAAAACGACGTTTTGAGGCAGTCGTATTGAAGAGAAAGACCTAATGAGTCCATAGGCGCATACGAGAGGAAAAATTGTCCATAATAACGACTCTGGTTGCCCGTTGAAGAGTACGACGACATGGGTCAATAGAGCGGCAATGCCGTTGACCAGAGGCGGCGGCCGACACCGGCTGGCTGCCTAGGGGCCGAGGTGCCCCTCGCGCACCGCCGACGGAAGGATGCCACGGCACCGGCCACGACGGTGGAGCGGAACCCGCATGCAGGTTCCGAGGAGGCCGGGCGGCACCACCCTTGCGCCGCCGTTACGAACACTGGGCCCGCCTGCTTCGTGCCCAGCACGTTACGCGCTCGGCCAGTCGGGCCGAGCCGCGTGCTGATGGCCAGCCCCACGACCGGGCCGGGCCGCCCTCGTGCGGGCCGGGCTACAGTGGCTGGGCTGCGCCATACTAGCCTGGACACTGATCCAGGTTGGGGTGACCCGGTTCGGGCCGACCCAGGGTGGGTTGGGCTGGGTCGGACCGGACCCATACCCCCTATTTCGGACCACTTTTAATTTTCATCCCATAACAAGCACTACAGACCTCCGAACGACACACTATTAGTTGCATAGGATTTCTTGGATCGAGAGGGTCGATTCGGAATATCACACTCAATAATTTGGGGAGGTTTGGGTATGACCGGGTTGGTTCGATTCCAAAACCAATCGGGCCCTCAGAGCGGAAACACTTGTGACATAAGGACTAGAAGCCTGATTGACGTGACATCAACTATGTTGGTTTCCATTAGATGAGACAGTTCATTAAGCATACTCCACATGCGGTTTGGACGATGTTAGAGTATGTTCAGGGGGTTTGATCCTAAAAACCAACTAGGCCCTTGGGACAGAAATGCCAATAACTCACAGTCCAGGAGTCCGATCGACGTGTCGTCAGTCGCGTTGGGGTTCCTTATGATGAGACTGAACTACAGGATACATAAAATCTGGAATTCGTGATTATTGATTTTTCGACCTCCATTTACTCAAGGAGCGGACCCTCCTGGAATCGAGCGTGCTGTATGAGGGAACCCTAGATCTGGTTGTGACGACTATTGTACCCGAATCATTTGTGGGTTCGACGACGAAGACTATTGTACTGGAATGCTCTGTGGGTTCGAAAGTTGTGATGAATACCAGACTGGAATCCTCCGTGGGTCTGACGATGATGACAATTGTACCAGAATCCTATGTGGGTTCGACAGTTCTGACAGAGTAGCTGGTCTTGTATCTTGTGTGGGTCCGACATCTCAGATGAATTAGTGACTACATATGATCAACTCTATTACTCTAGAATAGATGGATTGTATGATAGCTGGTCGTGTATCATGTGTGGGACTGACAACAAAGTCGGACTGCTTCATGTGTGGTTCCAACAGCTTAGATGTGGTAGTCGGCCATATATCCTATATGGGTCTGATGGATTAGGTGGACTGTATCCTGTGTGGGTCCAAAATCATAGATGAGATAGCCGGTCCTGTATCTTGTGTGGGTCCAACGACTTAGCTGGAATGTATCCTGTGTGGGTCCGACAGCTTAGATGATCTAGTGGATCCATCTATCCATCTAATCTCTCTTTTATTGTGGAATACATGTGTGAGATGATCCATGTCTTTCAAACATTATCATCGGGGTGATTAACTTTACTTCCTTATTGATTTTGTTTGTGCTTGGGCTCGAGCGTTGGAGTCGGACTGAGATTGGTAAGTTAGGTATATGTATGGTCATATTCCTAAGTAGGGTAGGTTGATGCTTCTTGATTGTATCTTACTCCTTCTTTATCCTTAGTGGATAATGTGAGACCTTGTGGGTCACAGGGTCCCTACATAGTATCATTATTCTCACCCCACCACAGGTTATTCCTACACCTCTTTTTATTGGATGTAGACAACAGACAATGCTGACGGAGGCCGAAAGTACCACGACTGGACGGTACGTGGCAGTGGACATTACGACGAGTCAACATACAGTGGAGACTGGCAGACGTGGGTGCTGAAGTGGCCATCTGTACCTACCCTTTATGTAAGATTCCCCAGAGGACGGTCCATGAGCTGTTCTTTAATTTTAGCTGTTAGTCTCATTATTTGTACTTGTTGTTTAGTTGGGTATGTATGCTGGCACATTAACATTCCATCACACTCTTTTGTATTGAGTTTTACATAGTGTTTAATTCATATTGTGTACTATGCTGCGTTTGATTATTTGAAAAAAAGGAAATTCCTTCCTAGCTTAGGGATTTATGCCTATGGTTCTAGTCGCCAGCCCCTGGCCTATGGAAGGCGGGCTTAATGTAGTCACGGTATGGGCCCCGAGGACGGGTCGTGTCAAATGCCTTCCTAGTTTAGGGATTTATGCCTTTGGTTATAGTCATCTTCCCCTGGCCTATGGAAGGTGGGCTTGGGGTAGTCACGACACGGGCCTCGAGGACCGGTCGTGACAATTATATATTTTGTTTGGCTGTACCTTATATTTTTTATAATATTATATCATTTAATAATATATTTTTTGTTGTAAAATATCATTTATGTCATTTGCAACAATATTTAGTATCTAGTTTCTGTGAAATTATAAAAAAGTTGATTTCATCAGAACAAATACATTAATTCAATACTAACATGTCATATTAACATATAAAATTAGTGAAACGCATCAAAAGTCTCAATATACATTTATTTAAATATTTATAGTATCAATTATTTCATTCATTCATTAATAAGGTAATTATTGCATCATCATTAGGTCATAAATAAATTTTATTTTTTAATTTATAAAAATTAAAAATAATATACCACGATTTTTGAAATATTATTATCATTATAATTATTATTTTTAGTCTAATATATATTATACATAACCCTGTATTAAAAATGTTTTAGACATTAATATTTGAATATAACACTCTTAACTATTCTTTTAATAAAATAATAATAAATTTTATAATATAATACATTTAGAAAAACAGGATCATATTTTATTCCTATGTTTTTTTGGACGAAATAGACTTTACAATAGAATTAGGATATGTGTTAGGGTAATAATAATAATATAATTTTTACATTTAATTACCCTATTTACATTTAACCATGGTAAATAAAATACTAATGTTAATATTCTCCAAAAATTATTTTCATCCTATTGAACCACATTTTACATAATAATGTAAAATATTTCTCTCATATTTTTAAATTCAATCCATAAAAATGGAAAAAATGTGTTTTAAGAAAATTTGATATTGTGCATAGAAGGCGGGTAAAAGACATTCAAAAGATCAATATAATTTTTAAATATAATAATATTATAAAATTACAACAATGAATTATATTGAACTAATATAGGTATTATGTGTCACTTTTGATTTAAAATAAATTTATATAAAATAAATAATTAATCATTTAAATAGTTTGTTTTAAATAATAACATAGTGTTTATCAATATTCATAAAAAATTTAATGATATCAGAAAAATAACATATAATCACCCTAATGTAATTTTGATATTCCGAAATCAATCATGAATTCTATTTTTCCAATTTCAAAACATATAAGTTGCATTAATTTATTTAAAATTAATTCTCATTGTTAAACCACGATGAAGGTTTTTGAATAGTAAAAACTATAAAAAGACTGATATCTTTTTATATACAATATCAATGTGAAATTACAAAAAATTACCTAAATTATATTAAATTAATTTCATATAATCTAATGATACTTCAAAACTACTCAAATTTATAATTTAAGACTAAAAAATTATTTTTATTAAAAAATTTGTTTTAAATTAAAATTTATTATGTTTCATTATTCATCAAAATATGAAAGTTATCAGAAAAGTACCAAAATTTTCTCCAGACTATATTTTTATTCCCACTTCAAAAGATGGTTTTAATTTCATTACATTTAATATATAATTTTTTCAAATATTGTATTTAAAAAGGGTTCGCCATTAGAATGTTGAAAAATATCATTTTTTCAAAAATACTTCCTTTATCTTAAAATTGAATTTGTTCTTATATTATGTCTAAGAAACACATAATATGGATGTTAAAAATATATAGAGTATATAAAATTCCAAATGATGTTAATATTATTCATAACTAGTTTTTGAACAACTAGTTTGGTATGTCTTGGTGCACTCAAACATGGTGTTGCCTATAGGAATGAAATTGATTTTTTTTAAAGATAATGTACTATAAATTCATATGGTGTTACATTCCCCTCTCATTATAATAAATTATGTCCTATCAATTTTAAATTGTTCTTTGAAAATAAGATGTTTAATATATAAAATATCTTCGTGGAAACCCCATATAAAAAATAAGGTTAAAAATATTTAGTCATAATAAGAGGGAAAGGGAAATTATGAATTCCTAACCAAATTTGGGTTTTTAATAGGACAACATTGGATGAAATTATAGACATATAATTGGTGGGAAAACCTAAATATAAATAGGAAGTGATTGAGGTCATCAATCAAATACACGTGAACAACAAATGTAAAATTGAGGGCCCTAATGCCATAAATATATGGTGACTTAAAATATCATTGGTTCATCAGAACATAAGGTATTAGGTTAAAACATTTTTGGTTTTAAGAAACTTTACCTAATGTTTAAGAATTAATCTCATTATATATTAATGAAAAAATACTTGAAATGTAGAGTTATATCCTTTAACTAATTTCCACCACAAACTCATCTTTCACTCCAAAATATAAAATAACTCAAAAATATTATTTTTATCAATATTGTATAAGATTTCTAAAATAATGAATATATAATTCATCTATCAGAACATTTAAATGACTAAAATATATAAATCAGGACCTCACATAGGCCAGTATTAGGTGTTGCACCCATGTCACCCTCCAATGGCGGGTTCATGTCTTATGGCCTTGTTGGACGCGATGTGTTTTCAACCAACCTGTATTTTGTCATTATTACAAAAATCCAAAAATAATTTTAAGAAATTTTTTAACCTTAAACAATGGTATCCAATTTCCAACTTAATTAATTCCAACCCTTAGACATATCAAAAATACTTCTGTCCAAACTCGTTGTCAAAAAATCTATAAGGGAGGTCCACATAACATAATGAAGATATCTTTATTCAATATAATAACATGTGAGTACCTTCATCATGTATTCTCGTATATCATGGTAACACCCTGAATTACCCTAAATATTTATTTATTACATTCATTCTTATTTATTTCTTATAAAATAGTTGATATATGACTTATATACAAATATTTTTTATACTCCAACAATGATGGAATAAACAAACTATTGATCAGTATCAAGGTACTCAAGAATATTCAATATATGGTTTATCCAAATAAACCACCTCTTGTTTGAAAATCACTACTTCAGTTATCAGAATCATATTAAGGTTTATCTTTCCTATAACGATGTATATTCCAATAAATTTATCTTTATGTTGACTCACTTTTCTTATTACCTTATAATTTCAAATCTATGATCAAATAGTATTGTTGTACAATACTTATTAATTTAAATAATTAATATAACCACTACATCATTTATACAACACTCAATTGATATAATTATTTAATAAAAATATAAGAACACAAATTATTCCGCTTCTTCTATGGTAGAATCATAACACGATTATTATAAAATAGCATCATTTGCAGTATACTTTGCTAATTGGGACATTGATTATCATTGTGTCACAACACCTTGTAGATTAAGCAATGTACATTTGAAACCTTTTTCATCCCCTTGAAATCACGTCCATTGTGTCCTTTTTCTCCCCTGATATAACAAAATCTCATTCCCTTCATTCATTTACCATGTTGATTCATTCCATAGTTATCACATATGGGAAAATTATATTTTCACTTATTAACATTATCCATATTTCTCTTTACCATATTTTTATTCATTTCCATCAAATCAAAGCCATAGGACTCAGAAAATTCTCTACTTTTCATATTAACAAATGATACTATTTCTTCATATGATGAGAATACGTGGGAGAATATTTCACTTTTAAATGATAGCTTAAGACCATGAAATATATGATCCTTCTTACTCTTTGGATCATGAAAATTTATGGAGTTATCATTCCTTATTGGCCACCATTTCTAAAAAATGGAATTCAATGTGTTAGTTTATGAATCACAATGAATAAATCCAAACTTGATAAATAAATAACATAAAATGAAAGGGTAAATCATATAATCCATTATCATAAAAATGATTTCATTATAGAAGTACTTACTCATAAACCCTTCATAATGGTTTGTAAATAAAACTTCAATTAACCTAAGCATATACCCAAGCGTGTCAATAACAAGACTGCAAAAAGGCCCATTTTCATGTACTAGAATTCCCAGGGTCAAACCTGAAACTCCTTGTCAGAGTGTTCACCTCTATGTATATATGTTCCAGAGCCTCCGAAACTAGTTTGTATCTAGATAAGGATATATTTTCTTGGAATACCCACATAATATTTATATATACAATATATTTGGAATTTCATCCATACTAATCCTCAAAGTTTTTCTTAGGGTAATGTTATTTAATTCGAGTTTTTTTAAATCATGGTTCCAAGGATTGTACTAAACCTCTCTCTGATACCAACTATTACACCCATACCCTAGTTACCCAGAGTCAATACATTATTACATAACATTATAATTATCACAAGAGATCAAGTCTCTAAATATAGATTTGTTTAGTAGCCATGGAATTATAAGATACATACATAAGTTTTGAATTACATTATGAAATGAAAAAATGACATCATTGAGTCCAATTTGAATAAAACCATATCCTTTAGCCTATTCCCAGAGGATAATTGTAATAAAATTATTCACAACCTAGAAAAATAAAACGTAAAAATGGGGTGAGCTCAGATGCTCAGTATGGATAAAAATATATCAGAAACTATAATAAATAAGAAAAAAAATTTATGGAAATGTATAAGAATAATACCCAATCATTTTAAATATAATCCTCAGAATAATATTTCAATGATAAATCAAATAATTCCATTTAAATATCAACATGGATATTATACTAGTCGAACAATCACATGTAATATCAGTAGCTAATTAATAATGATCGAATGCATTATGTAGAACTTCATAACCACATAGTCAAGGCCTTGAGACAAAAATAACATGTAATATAAATGTGATTTTCTAATAGTCAAACAATCACATGTAATATCAATAGCTAATTTATAATGATGGAATGCATGATGCCGAACATCAAAACCACATATTAAAGGCCTCGAACCAAGAATACAAAGAAGATTTTATCAAGGCATTGTTCCATAACAATAGTTTTTCTCCTGAGTCCTACCTATGCATTAAGGTGCTATAGCAGGCTCCACCCATCATATACTAATTCCAATGCATTCCTCATATGAATAATATGACACAATACATAATATTTCATATTAATAATATCATACAAAATGTCCATACATTTACCATAAACCATGAATGTTATAAAAAAACACATTCACAATCAAACATATCAAAAAACCATCAATAAAATATTGATGATTGTATCATAATAAATAAACTTCGAAAAAGTTTAAAATCAGTCAAAGGATGTTGACATAGATGAAATCAAAATTATTTTTAAGAAAAATCACTTTCTATTTTAAAATCCTTTAAAAGTCAAATAATTATAATAGAATACATTTATTTCGAAAATATTCATATATTCTTTTAAATGAATCTTAGAAGATGTAATAATGGTTGAAAATAGCCACCCTCCCTGTATATGTTAAAAAAACATTCTTACCTTAATTTATTGAAAATGTCATAAAGTACCTTGTTTGGAAAATGACCGAAATATTTCTTTCAAAACATTTTATAAAAAGACAAAAAAATGGTATAAATGGATTTAATCAATATTCAAGGAAATATAAATAATTTTTTTGAAATACATTTTTATGAAAAATATATGTGGATAATAAAGAAGTTTTTGTTTATACTTACGTACAAAGAACCTCAGATAATAAAAAAGATTGTAAAATTAACACTTACCATGTTCTTTTCCTTGGTCGAGGGTACAATAACTTCCAATATAATAGTTAAATAGTTGTTAATAAATTATAAAGGATATAAATAAATAAATATGATATCATATATGATCTTTTAATATTGATTTGATAATAATATTTCAGCAGTATCATTGTTTCTGGTGTTAACGGATTTGTTTTCCATTATATGTTTTTTTATGTAAGTAATGTCTGTTATGGATATGGTTTATTATAATAATATAAATAATGCTGTTATGTTATTAAGTATAATTTTTAAAAATAAAATGAAAATTATTCTTGAATGGTTACGATGGGGAATGAATCTCACAGTCTTCATGGAGACGATAATCCATGCGTACGCACGAGAAACAATATCATTCTTCTGAGGGTAAAATCACATGTAATGGGATGGTAAATCATATATAAAGAATAAATAACGTTTTAAGTTTATTATTAACCAAACTTATAATCAATAATATACCCATTAAAATAATTAAGTGTTGAATAACAATCTACCCCATGAAGATGAGATGGTAAGCTGTACGTACACATGTAAGGTGGCATTGTCATTTATAGGAAGGATAAAATATTGAATATTATTGAAAAATATTTATAATAACATCAAAATATGTAGAATTTAGTGGAGTTAATTTTTTTGGTATGGAAACAATAAAGGAAGAGGATGTGGTAGAAGAAATGAACATTGAACAAGGTAATGAAATTATTACATATGCTTTAGGAGCATCCTTCTGATTTGATCAAAGGGGATCTATAGGTTAGCTTTCTGATCAAAGTATGGCATATAAAATAAAATTAGGGTATATTGGAATATATTTGGGTAGGGTATGGATGATTTAAATGTATTTGGAGGTGTTATTTTGAGATAACGAGAAGTTCCCTTTTATAAGTAAGGTGATTGTCACTTTTGGAAATGATTGACATATTATTATCTTATAAAATCATTTTTTATTGATAATGGATCCAAATGGATTTATTTAGAGTCTATGTTGGGATTGGTTGAAATCCATTTAACCAATATATTTTATACAAGTTCAGGAATCCATATTAACGATATATTTTAGATTTAACTCCTAGTTCAATATTTTATCTTTTACAATGTCTTATTGTATTTTTATATTACATTATTAATAAAAGTACTATAAAATGAAATGAAAACCCAAAGTGGTTCATTAATGAAATATATATCATTATATTTTTCCTTTGGAAGAACCTTATAATTGTAAAAAAATTATATCATTTAATAATATAGTATTTCTTTTAAAAACTAGTTTATGTCAATTTTGATGCTATTTAGTATTTGTTTTTTGTGAAAGTCAAAAAAATTGATTTCTAAAAATATATTAAATAAATCATAAAATTTCGTATTAACCTAAATATTTAGTCGAATTCTTCAAATGTCACACTGTACATTTATTTTTATATTTACAATATGAATTATTTTAATCATTCTTAAATAAGGTAATTACTGCATCATAGTTGTGTCATAAATAAATTCTATTATAAAATTGATTATTGTTATAAAAAAATACCATGATATAGGAAATATTTTATCTTTAGAATTAATATTAATAGTCAAATATATCTTATGTGTAACCCAATATTAAAAATATTTTAGTTTTTAAAATTTGAATTTTAAACTTTTAACTCCTCATTAAATAAAATAATAATAAATGTCTTAATCAAAACCAAGTCGATCAAAGAAGATCATAATATATTTCTAAGGTTTATTTCACTCTAATTACACCTATCCAATAGAATTATGACATGTGTTAGGGTAACTATAATATCATTTTAACCATTAATCACCCTATTTACTTTTAACTGCGGTAAATAAAATTCATAAGATAGTGTTCAACAAAAAATAGTTTCATCATATTGATCAACATTTTACATACTGATGTGAACCATGTCTCATGGAATTTTGAAATTAAATTCACAGAAGCTGTAAAATTAGATTTTATGAAATTTTTCTAATGTGCAAAGAGGGTGGGTAAAACACGATCAAATGTTTAATAAAATTTTATACATCTAATGTTATTATTAAAGGGCTTAAATTAATTAAATGAAACTAATATTGATATTATGTATATATTTGTACATAAAATAAATTTAAATAATATAAATAATTATTTATATTATATGTCTCTTTTAAACAATAACAAAGAGTTTTTAACTATTCATACAAAATTCAATGTATTTATAAAAATACGAAACATTCAACCTAAGATAATTTTGTTATACAATTATTAAATAAGAAGTCTATTTTACCAAATTAGAAACTTTTTCGTTTCATTAATTAATTTAAAATTAATTCCCATTGTAAAAAATAGGAAGAGGGTTTTTATGAAATAAAAACTATAAAAAAATTGAACTATGTTTATGTACAATTTAAATGTGAATTTACCTAAAATGACCAAAAATATATTAAATGATAAAAAAATAATCTAATTAAAATTTAAATCCCCCCAAATTTATAATTTAACAGTATAAATTTTTTCGATTAAAAATGTGTTTTTAATTAAAATTTAGTATTTTTCAAGATTCATCAAAATATGAAAGTTTTCAAAAAAAAAGTACCAAAAATGTATCCAGACTATATTTTTATGTCATGCTTCTAAATAAAAAATTAATTTGTTTAAATTTAAAATATAAAAGTATAAAATATTGGATTTAAAAATGGTTCTACATTAAAATGTGGAAATTTTTCATTTTTTGAAAAATACTTCTTTTATATGAAAAATTGAATTTCTTCTTATATTATGTATAAGAACAAATAATATGGAAGTTAAAATTATATATAATATATGAAATTTGAAATTCAGTTAATTATATTCATAATTGATTTTTGAATGTTTAGTTTGTTAAGTCATGGGGCACTCAAACTCGGTGTTGCGTGTAGTGTCTGCTATTGAATTACAATAAAATATAATGTACTGTGAAATCTTGTGGTGTAATATTGATGAATGTTTCAACTGAACTGAGTTCATGCATTCTTCCCAAATGAGACACCCCAGCATGAAATTAATTCTCTAGACTGAAAAATTTCATGGAGAATAAAATTCATTTAAAATCCATAACAATGTTGTAACACCCCAAGATTTCATAGTAGGTTATTTCTTCAATGAAATTCAATAACTTGCACTACACACAACACCAAGTTCAAGTGAACCACGACATACCAAACAAGCCATTCAAAAGCATGTATGAATATTATTAATTTAATTTTGAATAATATATACTCTATATAATATTAAAATCCATATTATGTGTTTCAAAGACATAATATAAGTAAATAATTCATTTTTTCAGATAAAATAAGTATTTTTTAAAAAAATGTATTTTTACCACCTTTTAATGGAAACCCCTTCTTAAACCCAGTTTTTGACAATTTTTTTATTCAATTTAATGAAATTAAATTATTCATTATAATTTGGAAAAAAAATTTAGTTTGGATAAAATTTTAGTACTTTTTTGATAACATTCATATTTGGTTGAATAGTGAAAAATATAAATTTTGAATGAAAACAAATTATTTAATCAAAATAATTTATAGTTTTCAGCTATAAATTTGAATTGTATATGATTATAAATAGATTATATTTTTAACATTTTTTCCAATTTTTTTCCTTGGAAGTAATTTCACATTGAAATTGGATATAAACAATTGCCAATCTTTTGGTAGTTATTATTTCACAAAAATACGCTTTAATGTTTTTTCAATGAAAATTAATTTGAAATTAATAAATTAAATTTATATGTTTTGAATATGGTAATATAAACTTCATTTTTGAGTTCATAATATCATAATTATCTTAGGAAGAATTTTTTGTATGTTTCTGAAAACATTCAATTTATTATGAATAATGAAAAACAACGAGTTATTGTTTTTAACTGCCTTTTTATTTAAATAATTTTTTTTAAATTTATTTTAGGACAAAATAGATACATATTACCTATATTTGTTCAATTTAATTCATTGTAGTCATTTTATAATAAATTTAGATATATAAAAATTTTAATGAACTTTTTACCATCTTTTACCCATCTCCTATGAGCATTTGCCAATTTGCATAAAACATAATTTTACCACTTCTGTTAATTGAATTTTAAAAAATATTAGATACAAGGTTGATATTATTCATTAAAATTTGGTTAAATAAGTTAAAAATAATTTCTGTGAATAGTCACTTTGGAATTTTGTTTACCATAGTTAAAGTTAAATAGTGTAATTAGGTGTAAAAATGATATTATTATTACCCTAACACGTATCATAGTTCTATTGGATAAGTTCAATTCATCAAAAAACACATTAGGAATAAAATATGATCCTTTAGGTCCACATGGATTAGATTAGTACATTTATTATTATTTAATTCAAAGAAGAGTTAAAAGTGTAAAATTCAATTTTTAATAACTATAAAATTTATAATATAGGGTTATACATAAGATAAATTAGACTATAAATATTAATTATAAAGATAAAAGGATTTCCTACATAATTTTAGTTTATTTATAATTTTTATACCATTAATAATGTAACTTATAAATGACATAATGATGATGTAGTAATTAAATAATTAATGAATGTTTAAAATAATTGATATCATAAATATCCAAATAAATGAAATTTGAGACTTTTTATGAATTCCACTAATTTTATAGGTTAATATTACATTTTATGGTTTATTTGATAAATTTTTTCGAATTTATAAGGTTGTTATGACTTTTACAAAAAAAATACCAAATAGTGTCCAAATTGACTTAAATTAATTTTGAAAACAAATACAATATTATTTGATGATATATTATTCCAAGTAATCTATGTTTTTAAAAATGAATAAATTATCTTATATATGTCATAAATTAACCACTTGAGGCTCTCTTGGTTGTTTATTGTATGTTTATAACCATATAGTGTGAGAATACAAGAAGACATGATAAAAGTTAAATTATTTAACTTAGAGTTAAATCTAAATGATTAGGTTAACATAGTAACCCAAATATATTTAAAACCTATTGGTTGATATTATTTTTACCCAAATACACTTTAGCTTCGATATAAATCAATTTTGATACAGTATAAACCAAATATAATTTTATTATAAATTAATATTTCAATCATTTCCTATGGTGCCTCTCACCCCTCTTATAAAAGGGCAGTACCCCTTCACTCAAATTCACAACTTCTATTAAATATGACTTGGGAAAAACATTCCCAAATATTCTATAAAGTGTCCTCCCTTCATTATAGAGGCATTATTTGGATTGTAATGTTAATCTATGGAGCCATTTGGATCAAATAAAAAAAAGTACCTGAAGAAGAGGTGAATATTTCATCACATCTTTCATTTTCTTTTCTTATTTTACTTCTTCTATCTTTTTTGTTTGCATTTTAAAGCAACAAATTTAGTATATTCTATATAATATGATTTTATTATAAATATGGAACTACCATATTCATAATCCTATCCATCCTATGAATTACATGTCATTATTAGTGAAAATGCACGGTTTACCGTCTCCAAGTCGTGGTGTAGTTGTTATTCAATACATTATTATATTGTATGGGAATAATAATGATGTATAATTGTTGTAAATAATAAATATAACATTTTACAAATTCTCTATATATGGTATACCATCACATTATATACTATTTTAATATCAAAATAATGATATTGTCTCTCGTGGGTACGTACAGATTACCGTCTCCATGACATGATAAGATTCATTTCCTTGTTCACCATTCAATGATGATTATAAAAAAATTATTAATATGTATGTAATATAGAACATGATAATTCTACTATATATATAAATATATGTATTTATGAATTTACTTACATATATTATATTCCCATACTTCGGTTCAATACGATGTGAAAAAAGAAACAACATTTATGCATACGTACAACCTACCGTCCACATAAACAGTGCCTTATATTTGATATATACATCTATTATAATTATTTATATTATAAATATATATGATATATAAATCATGGATTATATTTTGGAATAATTTAAATCATGATTTAAATGATACGATCAAGAATAACATGTTAAAACACATACGATGACGAAAGAGATTATTAACCAAAAGGTTAATTTAACATGGAAATGATTATTAAATGGGTAGTATAATGTCATAAATGAATCATGTATGATATAATTAATAGAAATAAGGTTCTGGTATATTATAATAACATACAATTCTTGTAATACAGCAGGATAAATGTACCCTCGACCAAAGAAAAGTGCAAGGTAAGGGGTTATCATCTCACTCTTTATTCCTATGAGATTCATTCTATATTGCCACTATTTCCTTTTGTGTGGTGTATGTAATGCATAAAATTGTATTCTTAGTTGAATACTCCTTAATTTATGTGTATTTACATCTTCATTGAATGATACTTCATTCATGGGGTGTATGTTTCGTATGTTACCAAATTGATAAGTGTTAATATCACAATATCATTATTATCCGAGATATGTTTTAAATAAAGTGTATATTAGGACCACTTTTTCATCCAAATCCTTGTTTCATAAATAAATTATTTTTAAAAAATTATACTATTTATAAGAAAATGGGTTAAATTCATTTAAACCCTTATTTTAACTTATATGTTTTGAATGGAATCTTCCCATCATTTTCCAAAAAAAGTTACTTCATGACCATTTGACATAATTAAGGTATGAATGTTTTTTTAATTTATACAGAAGGTGCAAATATTTTCTTCCATTTTAACATCGTCGAATCTTCCTTTACAAGATTTTAAGAATATTTTCAAAATAAATATTTTCTTTATAATTATTTGACTGTAAAATGATTTCATAATAAAAACATATATTTCACTCAAATAGTATGGATTTCATCTATGCCAACATCCTTTGATAAATTTTACATTTGTTTAAAGTTGGTTTATTATTATACAAACCATCATAATTCTATTTATGGTTTTTTGATATGTTTGACTGTGGATGAGTTATTTTTATGCCATTCATGGTTTATGGTAAAGGTATTGACATTTCGTATTCTAGTTTTAATACGAATGTTTATGTTATATATCAACCTCTTTTTAAGATGAATGTGATAGACTAATATTTCTGGGTTAGGAACTGGTAAAAGTAAGCCCTCAGGGTTGGGGTCCAGTTACAGTAGACCCTCCGAGTTGGAGTCTAGTAATAGAGGCTCCCCATGTTGGAGTCCCGTTACAGAGGCTCTTCGAGTTGGAGTCCGATTACAGAGGATCTCTAGGTTGTGATTCGGTTACAGTTAACCCATAGGTCATGGCATGAGGCCTTGAAACATTAATTAATGACTGGTAATATAAATTCCCTGATTATGAAATTATTTATTTCATTTGATTATTTTACTACTAGAATATCTAGGTTCATGTTTATATTGTAATGTTTAATTTATTTTTTCCATATTATGTTCAATTTTATGTTTAATGTGCTGTTGTTTTTATTACACATCTTTCCTTAAATTTGTATAACTTCTGCTAAATTATTTAGCCTTATTGAGAATTTCATCTCACCCATTTATTATGTTTTGTTTTCCAAGGATCCCAAGAAGTGTTTTATGTTTGAGATGCAGGGTTAAGCTAAGATAACAATGACATGCTCGAACAATTTTTTTTGTTGTATGTTAGAAAGTGAAATGTAATGTTCATGTATGTAAGGTATTTTCTAAGACTGCAAAATTGATTGGTCTTTCAGGACTTGATTCTTTGTAACCATGACAATGTAATAAAAAAATGCACCGACTCTGGGAATCTTGGTTCTGGGTGTTACAGATGGTATATGAGGAAGTTTAGAAATAACCATGGAAATTAGATTTAGATAAACTCATATTAGACCACATTACCCTAAGATTGACATTGGGGATTAGAATAGATGAACTTCCAAATTTTTTGGAAATGTAGATATTTTGCATGTTTTCTATGAAAATACATCCCTATCTGGATACATGCCAGTAGAGGTGGCTCTGGAATAGATGTACTAAGGGTAAGACCCAAAAACACCACTTTGAGCTAGTCTCGAATGTGAACTGGTTCACGGCAACGGGCCTTGCTGCACTCTTGGTTACGACACAACTAGGGTATATGCTTAGGATATTTTTCATTTTCATAAAAAATCATTATGAATGAATTAAGAGTATATATATACACAATTTTTTTGATTACATATTATATTCATAAAATGATCAATTTATGTTGCGTATTTTACATATTTGGCGTTATCCTTTTGATTCATACATTGACCTTTTGTATGTCATTGTATCGAATTGGAAACATGTAGAAGGAAAGAGAACTCCAGCAATACATATGATACATAGAGTAAAAAAGATCAACTTATTCATTAAATTAAGCCAACAATTATAGATTAAATAGTCTCCCATGTGTTTCCAACATATGATGAAATAATATCATGTGATAATTAGATTAGTAAATATTTCTCTGAGTCCTATGGATTTTAATGGATGAAAGAGACGAAAATTATAATATAGGGAAAGATGGATAATTGGAAGATGGAAAATGAAAGATTTTCCCATATGTGGTAAATGTGGAAATAATATCCTTGGTAAACTATTGAAGGGATTGAAAGTTAATTATAAGTGTGGAGAAAAAGGACACCAAGTAAATGATTACAAGGGTAAGAAAAAATTTTCAAATGTAAAATGATTCATCTGCAAGGTGTAGGGACACTACACGAATCAATGTCTCAGTCATTAGAGTATTACACAAATGATGATATTGGATAATAATCATGATACTATACTACCTTAGATGAAAAATAATGACTCGTGTTCTTATGTTGTTGTTATAGAATTATTTCATTTGAGTGTTTTATCACCAAAATATTGGTTATATAAATTATGGATATAAATAATGATTGTACTGCAGTACTATTTTATTATTGATTTGAGATTATATGGTTCTATGAAAAGTGACACTATAGAAAGCTAGACTTTTTGAAAAATTCATGGGTGATGGAAATGTATTCCTTAATTTGGTCTTGATAATGAGGTAGTGATTCTGGAATAATAACTCGTTGATTTGGATAAATTGTATTGGATATTCTTGATATCCTTGGAACTGATTAATAGTTTGTTTATTTCATTGTTTTTAGAATATTAACAAAATTTTGATATAAGGAATATATCCAGTATTCTATAATGAATAACGGAGCATGAATGTAATCAAAAAGGTTTTATGGTGATTCAAGGTGTTACAATGATTTAAAAGAACAATGATGAAGGTGGTCAGATGTTATTACATGGAAAAATGGATCTGCATTGTGTTTAAATTCAATATATATTTTGGACTGTGTGTTTGGATAGAAGTATTTTGGATAAGTCTAATGGTTAGAATGGATTATGTTTGAAATTTGATACAACTGTTATGGTTATTTTTTGATTGTTATAAAAATGACATAAAAGAGGTCAGGCGACAACTAGTCATGTCTGGAAAGGCCGTGAGACTTGAACTCACAACCAATAGGAGATAAGGGTGAATCACCTACAATTGGCATATGTGATGTCCTAGATTATATAATGTAGTTTATTTTTTTAAAAGTTCAGATAGGTGAATTATAAATTCATTATTTTTGGAACCCTATACAATTAGGATAAATAGAATATTATTTTTTAGAAATCTTTTGGAGTGAAAGATGGGTTTTTGGTAGGAATTAGTTGAACGATGAAACTCTACTTGTCATGTATATATATAAATAAATATATATTTTACTCTTATTATATGGATACAGTAATTCTTAAACTTTAGGCAGGGAATATTAAAATGAAAAAATGTCTTATCTTATTACCTTTTGTTTTGTTGAACTGATAGTATTTTAATTCATCATAGATTGATGGATTTGAGGACCTAAGTATTACAATTTTTTGAGATTGATGACCTCAATTAATCAATATAAATATTTATGTTTTTCCTCTAATTATGTGTCCTTAATTTCCACTAATGTTGTCCTAATGGAGATCATAATTTTTTGGCCACCCTTTCATTTCCTTTTTCATCTTATTAAGACTACATTTTATTAACCCAATTTCCAATGGGGGTTTTCTCACAAAGGTATTTTCTATGTTCAAGCTTTTATATTCGAAAAACAATTTCAAATTGCGAGGATGCAATTTATTGATTGAGGGAATAATGTAACAACCCAAGATTTCATGGTACATTATTTCTTCAATGTAATTCAATAACCTTCACTACATGTAACACTGAGTTCAAGCGCACCACGTCTTACCAAACTAGCCATTCAAAAGCTGATATAAATTGTATTAACTTCAATTTGAATATTATATACACTATATAATTTTAACATCCATATTATGTGTTTAAATGTCTTAATATAAGATGAAATTCATTTTTTAGATAAAATAATTATTTTTAAAAAAATGGAATTTTAACAACTTTTTATGGAAAACTGTATTTAAAACAAATATTTGATGATGTTATATATTAAATTTAAGGAAATTAAATTATTCATTAGAATCGAGACATAAAAATTTAATTTGGATAAAATTTTGGTACTATCCTGAAAACATTCATATTGGGGTGAATAGTGAAAGTTACTAAATTTTAACAGAACAAACCTTTTTTAATCAAAATAATTTATAATGTTAAACTATAATTTTTAATGGTATTAATATATAATTATATTTTATTTCTACTAATTAATCCAATTTTGGTCATTGGAAATAATTTCAATTTAGAATTGGACATAAACAAGTGTCAATATTTTGGTAGTTATTATTTCATAAAAATACATTTTTTTTGTTTTGACAACAGGAATTAATTTTAAATTAATAAATATAATTTCTATGTTTTTAATTTGATAAAATAAACCTCATTTTTGAATTAAGAATAACAATATTACGTTAGTGTGAATTTTTTTTATGTTTCTAAAAGATTTCAATTTTTTATGAATCGTTAAAAACACTAAGTTATTGTTTAATACTATATTTTTTTATTTAAATAATAATTTATTTAAATTTATTTTTGTTCAAAATAGATACATAAAACCCTAATTACTTCAATTTAATTCATTGGAGTCATTTTATGATAAGTATAGATATATAATAATTTTATTGAACTTTTTATCGTCTTTTATCCACCTCCAATGAGTATTTGCAAATTTGAATAAAAAAATATTTTTATGCTTCTTTTAATTGAATTTAATAATTTCTAGAGTCATGGTTGATATCAGTAATTAAAATTCTGTTCAATGAGATAATTTTTTTCAGTGAATAGTAACATTGGACTTTTATTTACCATATTTAAAGTTAAATCGAGAAACTGAGGGTAAAAATGATATTATTATTACTATAACACATATCCTTATTCTATTTTTTATGTGTAAATCAACCAAAAAAACATTAGGGATAAAATATGATCCTTTAGGTCTAGTTGGATTAGATTAATACATTTATTTTTATTTAATTCATAAAAGCGTTAAAAGTGTTATATTCAATGTTTAATAACTAAACCATTTATAATATAGGGTTATACATAAGATAAATTCAACTATAAATATTCATTATAAATATAAAAGTATTTACTAAATAATGGTATTTTATTTATAATTTTTATACATTAATTAATTTAATTTATTTATTACACAATGATGATTTAGTAATTGCCTTATTAATGAAAGATTAAAATAATTGATATCATAAATATCAAAATAAATGTTATCTGAGGATTTTTATGAATACAACTAATTTTCTTGGATAATATGACCTGTTAGGGTTTATTAGATATATTTTATGAATTGATAAGGCTTTTATGACTTTCAGAAAAACAAAATACCAAATAATGTCAAAATTGACATAAATTAATTTTTAAAACAAATATTATATTACAAGTTAATATAATATTCCATATAAATCTACTATTAGGAAGAAGGTATTAAATAATCATATATATTATATTAAAGAAAACCTTGAGGTTCCTTTGGATGTTTATTGTGTGTTTATTAACCATATATTATAAGAATACAAGAAGACACGGTAAATGTTAAATTATTTAACATAGAGATAAATCTAAAAAATAAGTTTAAAATAGTAACCTAAACTTGTAAAAAAATATATTGGTTGAAATTATGTCGTCCCAACACCACTTTAGCTTCTAAATTAATCAATTTGGAGCCATTATAATCTAACCAAGAATTTATTATAATATATTATTTCAATATTTTCTTAAGGTGCCCCTCACCCATCTTATAAAATGGCACTCACCCTTCACTAAAATTCACATAATCAAAGCCATTTTTCTCTGCCAAAACCTACCCAAATATCTTCTCAACTATAATCCCTTAATCCTAGAGTCCTTAAATTCTTCAGAATGATAATATACAGAGCCCTTTTAATCAAATCCAATCGAAGAACCTGAAGAAGAGATAAATATTTAATCACCTCTTTTATGTTCTTTTCTTCTTTCACATCTTCTTTCTTTGTTGTTTCCATAGTAAAACAAAATCTCAAGTATTTTATATATATTTTGATATTATTATAAATATGGTACAACCATACTCATTATTCTATCCATCCAATGAAAGACATGTCACCATACATGCATACATACGCCTTACCGTCTCCACGTCGTGGTGTAGTTGTTATTCAATACATAATTATATTGGATGGGTATAATAATGATTTATAATTGAGGTAAATAATAAATATAACATGTTAATAATTCTGTATATAAGATATAACATCCAATTATATATGATTTTAATTTCAAAAGAATGATATTGTCGCTCATGCATACATACGGATTACCATCTCCACGATGAGATGAGATTCATTTCTATGTTCATCATTCAACGATGATTATAAATATATATATTATTAATAAGTATGTAATATATGACATAATAAGGATAATGGAGATATATATATATATATATATCTGTGTGTGTGTGTGTGAGTGTGTCTGTCTATATTTTTGTACTTACATATATCTTATTCACTTACTTCGGTTCAATATGATGTGAAAAGGGAAATAGCGTTTATGCGTACGTAAGACCTATTGTCCCCATAAACGGTGTTTTCCATTTCATATATGCATCAATTATAAATATTTATATTCTAAATATATATGATATATAAATCAATTATTATATTCTAGAATCATTTAAATCATGATCCAAATGAAAGGATCAAGAATAATAAGTTAAAACACATACGATAAAGGAATCGATTATTAACCAATAGGTAAATTTAACCTAGAAATCATTATTAAATGCGTAATATAAAGTCATAAATTAATCATGTATGCTATAATTAAAATAAATATAGTTATTTTATTATTTAATATCATTCTATGGTCATCGTTGAGGTGGTTAAATGTACCCTCGACCAAAGAAAAGGGCAAGGTAATGGGATTTCATCTCACTCCTTATTCTCTTGAGATTCATTATATATTGCCACTATTTCATTTTTTTGGTGTATGTACTTACCATAACTTTATTATATGTTTAATACAATTTAATTTATTGTATATACTTCTTCATTGTATAATAATTTTTTCACTGGGTCTATGTTTCGTTAGTTACCAAATTGGTACGGGTTAATTTCACAATCTCTTTATTATCCAAGATTGTTTTTACGTAAAGTGTCTACTAGGACCTCTTTATTATCCACATCCATGTTTCATAAAAAATGCATTTGAATTTTTTTTAATATTTACTATAAAATGGGTTAAATTCATTTATAGCATTATATGATCTTATATGTTTTGAAAGGAATCATTTTGTCTTTTTCCAAACACAATACTTTAAGACTATTTCGACAAAATTAAGGTATGAATGTTTTTTATAATTTATACGGTAGGTGCTGTTATTTTCCGCCATTATAACATTGTCGAATCTTCCATTAAAAGATTATAATAAAATTTTTAAAATAATTGTTTTATTTATAATTATGTGACACTTAAAAAATTTCAAAATAGAAAGAGATAGTTCTCTCAAATAGTTTTTATTTCATCAATGTAAAAATCCTTTGATAAATTTTACACTTTTTTGAAGTTGATTTATTATGATAAATATCTTCCATATTTTATTTATGGTTTTGTGATACGTTTGAATGTGGATGAGTTATTTTTATGCAATTCAACATTTATGGTAATAGTATTGACATTTGGAATGGTAGTTTTAATACCAAAGTTTATGTTCTATTTCAACCACTTCATAAGATGAATGTGTTGGACTAATATGTTCTGTGTT
Organism: Viscum album; assembly: GCA_963277665.1. Classification (NCBI taxonomy): domain Eukaryota; kingdom Viridiplantae; phylum Streptophyta; class Magnoliopsida; order Santalales; family Viscaceae; genus Viscum; species Viscum album. Next base: position 528,591,427 of record OY728161.1, on the reverse strand, counting down.
GGGGACAGGTAAATGTATGCCCTCCGAGTTGGGGTCCAGTTACAGATGACCCTCTTTGTTGGTGTCCAGTTAGAGAGACTATTTGCATTGGAGACTGGTTACAGAGGCTCTCCCGGTTGGAGTCCGGTTACCGATGCTCTCTCGGTTGGGGTCCAATTATATATAGCCCTGAGGTCCTGGCATGAGGCCTTGACACAGAAATTAATGTCAGGTACTATAAATTTCCTCATTATGAAATTAGTTATTACATGTGATTATTCTAATAGTATAATATCTATGGGATTGTTTAAATGGTAATGTTTAATTTATTTTTTCAATATTATGTTCAAGTTTATTTTTAAAAGTATATTGTTTTTATAACACAACTTTCCTTACATGTTTATAGCTTCCACTAAAGTATTTACCTTTACTAAGCATATGATATCTCCGCATTCTTATGTTTTATTTTCCTGGGATCCCAAGAAGTGTTTTATGTTTGAGATACAAGGTTAAGATAAGGGAAGAATCACATTCTCAATGAATTTTTTTGTGTCGAATGTTAGAAATTTCAATGTAATGTTCATGTATGTAATCTATTTTCCATGAATGCTAAAATGATCAGTATTTCGAGACATGATTCCCTGTAATCATGAAAATGTATTAAAATAATGCACCTAATCAGGGAATCTTGGGTTGTGGCATTACAAATATGTCCATTAATGTGAATTATTTATTTCAATGAGAATCATACATAATAAAATTGACATCTCGCAACAATTTTTGATATTCAATAAATGGAACCAAATAGGCATCAATATCATTGCTAGGTTTTTTTAGTCCATATATAAGATGATAAAACATAATGAATTTGTGCCTCATGTATAACCATTGTGAAAACATAAAATTTACCATCATATGTAGACATGTTCTATTTAGACTAATCTAAACAAGAAATTTATTTATTCCATATATATATAATGGATGATGGAAGTTTTAGTATTCTTTCTGAATTCATGATACTCTTAATCAATTTTCTTCCACAATTTGATGGATTAAATTGTATTCTATATTAATTCATGTATCTACATTCGAGGTTAATTGTATCATTGTTTCATAAAATCTATAAATATTTCAAAACCCTGAAATGAGTTGAAAGTATCATACATATTTCAAAGAACCTGATTCAACTTTCTTGTATCTATTTGTTCTAAAAATAAGTCATTTTATGAGTTATTTATAATCCTTGTAAATAAATATTCTTTCAATTGGATACACATGTATTTTATAGAGGTCATCACCGTTGAACACAGAATTCATTTAGCATCATATGATTGACATAAAAGTAAATTTTATTATTGTATGATATAATTCATGAGAAAAATAGTTAGGTAATGTTTGTGTAAATTCATCCACCACCAACATCAAAACTACATAACCTCAATATAGTTGACAATGCTTTGTAATTAGTATATCTATTATACAATCGTATCTTAGAACAAAGATTTAACTTCTAAATCAACTATGGATAATCATTAAGGACATATTCAATTTTCATTTTCATTTATTACATATGATCTCCATAATAATTTATACTAGTATTCATATCAAATGATCTATAAAAAATAAATACTAAACAAATCAGTGTGAAATTTTATTTTAATTTAATGTTTAGTCTAATATATATAACTTTTATATATTTTATGAAATATCTAATGTTCTACAAACTCCTAATGAATAATTTTATCTAGGATATAAACATCGTAAACAAGGAATCAGATTTCAGAACAGTTGTCTTCATGATCTATATGATATTTAATGAAATATTTTACTCAATCTTCATACTCTTTTATCATATGATTGTAATGAATCCATATTCAATTATTATCCATCCTATTATGTTCATAAAATATTTATTTTTTTCTATAAATAAATAAATACACATAAAATATTCATTAAAAAAGGAGAAAATTACAAATAATTATAATAAGGTGAACCCAACAATTGAATATTTCAAATAATCATAGCATGATTTGAGGTAAATGATTAATTGAATTTATGAAATGAATTACTCCATCAGTGGTAGGTGTTATTCTATGAATTAATTCAAAATGGCCACTGGTACCGAGTATGTAATGGGTACTACTCCGTGTAGTTCAATAAAAAAAATTTGGGAGATGGTGATAATGAGGATGAATATTTTCTTGTTATATCTAATTATTATTGAGCATGGGAGTTGTTAAATAACTGAACAACATTTCTTTTTTTTCATTCTAATGAAAAAAGTAGAAGTAATTGTATGATCCCTGCAATGGGTTCCTTAATTTTTATAACCATTATAAGTCTCACAAAGATTGTCTTACATGATCTGAAAATGTGTCAATAGTTGGAGTTTCTACATTAAAATAAATTCTTCATTTACTCCATGAATAAGAATATTCCTTTGTTTTAAAGATGGAATTTCAGATAGCCTTAGAATCCCTTATGCCAAAGGGTGTCAGAGTGGGGTCATGATAAATATAATATGGGTTTGATGGAGTTAGTGGCATTCTATTCCATATTGTTATAATAATTCTATATTATGTAGGAGGTGATATATTATGTATCTAAGAGGACTAATAAAGATAATAAGAATATATAATTTAAATACATGATGGTTTTGTATGAATGATTTTGATTGCAAAAAAAATTTTATGATGGTGGAATTGATAAATAAATATGGATACTACTAGGGGAACCTATATTTCCCTATCATTCGAAGATAAACTGATGTTTTACAATAATTATTTAATTTTGGTACACATAGACATACATAATAACCATCCTCGTAGAAAAACATGATTTAAGTCAATAATAAATTTAATATATAATATATTCTTATGATCTAGATTTTTTTTCCTATTTGAGAGATGACCTTATTTAGAAAACATATTAAAATTTCTAGTGTCTAGAAATACTTTTTTATTTATGAGGTATATGAAAATATCTAACAATAACCATTCTAGAGATTCGTACATCATACTAATTATTCATTGAAATATATTAATATTATTTATTATTCTCAAAATAAAATTAAAAGAATTAAAAATATTTTAATTTTTTGGAAGTTTGATATATTTTCCACTTTTATCGGGAAACTGATAATTCATTCCAAAAAATTCATGTGGTTATATTAATATAATAGTGATGAAACTGACATCAAATATTTCATTAAATATATTATTGAAATTAAAAATGTTTATATCCTTGATAATTTATGCAATGAAATTAATGTTTCTCCAAATTTCACACCCAATACAAAGACTAATCTAAACTACCAGAAAATAAACTAATGATAAATAATGAAAATAAATATGTTTTTATGATTTTAAAACCTAATGTTAAATCGTGATCTTGTAATGATGAATGAATTTCAGTCTGTAGATAATTTGAGAAATAAAAGATAAACAGAAGATTAGAAAATATATACAAAGAGGAACAATGTAAAAAATTAAAATGTAAATGATACAAAAAGATAAACAAGAGACTAATTGATATAGTAACATACCATAGAATTTGAGAGGTCATATTCACCTAAGAGATGGTTGAGGGAGAAAAATGGTAGAGTTGAACATTTGAGGCAACTTGAACGGTGCGAGGGAAATTTGTAAAGTTTGGGTTTTATTTGCATGATTGGGAAGATTTTTATCAATTCTTTTAAAAATATTTTGATAAATATATGTTTTAATAGAACATAAATAATAAATCCATTATAATACAACTGTTTATCATCCCTTATAAAAAAGTGTTGATAATGGGTAGGATTAATCATTTCTTTGTTAATGATGATAATGGGATGAACATATATGTGCACATCCAACATCTGATTCTGAGACATCCTACCTACTTCATTATATGTTAAACCGCAACACCATTACGATAATGAAGACTGACTGATATCAGGGGTTGCCTACCGTATCAATTGCCACCATATGTTGATGATGTTGTCCACCTTTTGTTGTGTGGGCCTCATAACCACACACCAGCATGATGCCCTAGTTTTCTAGAAAATCTCTTCTTACAATGTGTTGTTCTCTCCCTATAAGATGTCCGGAATAGAAGGCCTAATTCGGCTCTGCTATTTGGCACTTTTCCCAGTGGGTTGAGTGCTTTCCCAATGGCATAAATGTCAACCTCAAAAATAATAAAATCATAAAAAATTTCACATAATATATATATTTTAATTTAAAAAAAAAAAAATTAATATACTATTTGTTTGTATGTATATATATATATATAATTTATTCCATTATATTAACAAAAATTCCATTAATAATATTTTTAATTATAAATGAATATAATTATAAATATATTTAATGAATTGTAAATTTGAATTTTAAAATATAATTATAAATAAATAAAAATATACATAATTTTAAAAATAATTAATTATATAAGTATAAATATATTAAAATAATGAAGAATAAATATTTATAAATATAATTATAGATATATATATTTATAATTATAATTTTAAGTAAATATATTTTAAAATATATTTCTAAATATTTATATATAATTATAAATATATTAATATAATTACATATATATATATATATTTAATAAATATTTATAAATATAATTACAAATATAGTAAAATCATTCATTATTTAAATATAGTTGTTATGATTTTTAATTTTTTGGTATATATAAATATATTTTTATACATAGATAAATACCTTTATAAAAATATTATACATATTTATAATTTTAGTTATTGAATTATATAAATATATGTAATATACATTTAAAAATATATTCATTTGTAAATATTTATTTACAAATATATATTTCACATTATTAAAGAATATTTACTCTTAAATGAATTAATTTTTAAAAATATTGAAATTGAATAATTAAAAATGAGATGATTTAAAAAATATTAAAATAGTGTATAAGTAATATTAATTAAACAAATTATTAAAGAAATGAAATATTTGTATATATTGTAATGAAGACGAATACATATTGAAGAATACTAAAATATAGTAAATTAATATATATAAATAATTACTAGAAAATGATTAAACTATAATGAAATAAAAAAAATTATTCAAAATAAAAAAATAATACTAAAAAAATAATATTAAAAATAAATGAACAATCATTACCAATAAAAAAATATTTAATATATTATTTTAGTAAATGAAATAATAAGATTAAAGTAAAAATTTTCAAAAATTATATAAATATTAGTTTTGAATGTTTCTATATATGATTTCATTAATTATATAAAAAAGTGTCTATGCTAAATTAATGTGTATGTATATATAGAGACATAAAACACGGATATATGCTAAATTGATTGGTAATATGATATAAAATTTAAATTCTTTTAATGAAATAATGAACAATAAGAATTGCTTATTTTTAAAAATGAATAATTGGTATTAATTATATAGATAATTTTTTAATATATATATATATATATATATATTAAAATTAAAAAGAATAAAAAATAATTTTTTAAATTACAACCATATTAGAAAACATAAAGGTTAACAAATAAACATGAATAAATAAATATTAGAAAATTGATAAAATGAAAAAAAATTGAATAATATAAAATTGTAAATAAATTATTTGAAATATATTAAATATAATAATGAATATATATGTATACAAAATATACAAAATTAGTAAAATAGAAAAAATTAAAATGAATTAGTATTTAAAATCCATTAATTAACAAAAAGTACGCAGCCACTTAAAATTACAAATGAATAAATTGCATTGAATGAATTCATGTTAAAAATGGTGAAATTTAATAATATATTTATAATTCGATATTGAATTTACTTATTATAAATAAAAAATTCTATTAAATAAATAATATACTAATTAAATAATTTATATACAATTTTCTGTATATATATATATATATATATTTAATTAATTATTTTATTAATAATTTTATTCATTTTTATTTATTATAAACATTATATTGGTTATTAAATTATATATAAATATATTATTAATATAATAATTATCACTATATATATAAATATTTAATAAATTAAATTTTAACAACTTTTCTGGTTGGCCTGATCCAACCCATGAACATATATGCAATAATGTTTATGTAAAAATGGATTAATGTTATTTATATTAATTAAAACTATGTTATATACATTAAATGTTAAAATTTTATTATAAATTTTATTAATGAAATGTTTTTTAATAAAAAATAATAAATTTAATATATATATATACCCAATAATAAATTGTAAATAAATTATTTTACTATAATATTAATTATATAATATATGTTTTCATTTTTATTAATTATAAATAGTGTATCAATTATTTATATAATTATATAATTAATGTTATACATATTTTTATATATATGATTTCATGAATATTATTTTCCAAATTACAGAAATTATGTAATTATATTTTTATATTTCATATATATAGGTTAGTGAATTTATAAAATTAATATATAGTCCTAATCAGATTGGTCGAGGTAATATTACAGTACTATGGAGGTGGTGACAGAGATGATGATGCAAGTAGGCGGTGACCCAGGCATGATGCAGGAAGATATGTAGTGACATAGGCATGACATACGCTTGATGACGTATGAAGGATGATGCTCGTATGACATTGCACTTGGCTTTCAGGCTATGTTATGGGTTTATGACCACTAGGCCTACGAGCCATGTACTAAATAAATATTTCTTGATGGGGGGAGCTATCCCCATGGGGGATTGTGGCCTACCTTTCTGGACTGTGTTTATTGTGCGTGTGATTTAATTTAATTTCATCTTCAAACACCTAATTTATATATACATATGCAAATAAATAATAAATATACTAACTCTTGTATGAACTTAAATTGAAAAAATGGTCAAACATTATAAAGTCATATATTTTTCTTGAATTTAATTTTTAGATATTATATTTGATTATTATGAGATAGGGTGCCAATATTGTGCATGATTCAAAGGCCTGGTGTGCCTAAAACAAATATTTGAATAATGCATAGTTATTAATTAATAATGCTCGGGTAAGTATCTTTAACCTTTAATATCTATAAAATGGTTCCCAGATCATCAATCTGAGAGAACTATTTCTTCTGGAACAATGACTCTACCCTAAGGAGGGCATATCCTTGACTAGTGCTGGTTGATGGTGAACGTTAATTTTTGGATGTAATTGTTATAAAAATATTTAATAAAAATATTTCATATTTTTTTTATTAATGCAAAAAGATTTATCATTTTATATGTCTTATGTTAGAATTACCAGGTTTATTAACATAAACATGTGAATCCATTGAGGCAAGGTGAAGGATCCATTTTTTCGAATGCCAACAGATTGGCAGATCGAGGTCAGAATGCTGATTAATGAGTTGTGTATACAACAAATCAATCATTAAGGATTGATGAAGGACAATGTAAAATACTCTCTATATCTAAAATGAAACTAGATCCAAGTACGAAGGGTGTTATAGATAATTTGTTTTCCCTCATTCCTTGATTTGAGTGAAAAACTAATATCAACCAACAAACCGGAAGACCCACAGATCGATCGCATACACATAATGGTTTTGATTGTAGGAAATTGGTGATGTCTATATTGAGATTATTCTTGATTCGTTATATTGATCCCTCATACAAAATAGATCGAGGACGAAACCGAGAACGATCGAGCTTTGTTCCATGGGTTATTTAATTGTTCTTTTCTCACCAATATTGTTCAATTTGTTCATGGGATGATGAAAAATCATCCATTGTACAACTGATTCTTGGCTCAAAAATCTGATAATATGGATCTAGAATGATGGAGGTATGATGGAAGTGTGATGAAAACTGTGAAAGATAGATCGAAGCAATGCGGGAAATATCATTGCTCGAACATCTTTTCACCAGGAAGGATTGTGGCATGTATCGAGGCCCAATGAATGGAAGAAGGGGACCCGAGCATCATGGAACGTCTTCTTAATTGGAAATCAGACTATTGGAGAGAGACTAGTGGCATGCAGAAGAGGTCACTCACAGGCCGACATGAGAGTATTGGTGGAGTCACAGAACGGAACCCTCAAGTATGGGTCGTAACAAACAACCAATCCAATGAAATGGACTTATACAAGACACTTCCTTGGTGGGGAATAAGGACAACCTACACTAGCTATGGCAGTGATAGTTGGTGGGGATGGTACCCAGCCAGGCATGCATGATAGTGGAATATGGGCCAACATGTGTTGGTATGACATGTCATATTAAAGTTGTGTGAAAGTGTAATGGGTGAAAAATGACATAGACGACTCAAATGAATAGTGTTCATGGGACTGCTTAAAAAGAGGATCCAAAGAAATAGTTATTTCAAATGTGGGATACACACCATGTGGCATAACTGTTTATCCGTATTTATTTTACTCAGATATAGGGTAGTCATTATGAGTAGTTATTAAGCACTAATAAGGGTTAAAATTTATCATCAATTAAAAAAAGTATAGATAACAGATTATATTTATCAGTTCTTATATTTATCCCAGATAAAGGACACAATTTAACCGTGCTAAATAAAAGTATTGATAAGGATTACCCTTTATCAGTGATTTTATTTAATTTTTATATGTGATACTAATTATTGTTAATTGTTCTTTAGTAGTGATTAGAAAAAGGACCATTAGTGGCTTCTAAAGGCACACAACAACCATCAAATGAGTCTCTAATGTCTATAACTATTGGTCTATTCCAATTAACTATAGCGAAATCCATTTGATAGTTTCTACACAGAAAATGGTGAATGTCTAATGTGACCCCCATTTAGCGATTTATATAGGGTTGTGAGGCTATATCCTATTGAGACAGTTATTTGGACATTGTTATAGGTTGTTACCACAAGGGATATCGTTACATCTCTTTCTATACTCCCCATGTCACATTTGAGAGTTAGATGGAAGACACTATAAGAAGGTAATATTTTTTAAATACAACTAATACACTATGAAGTTTGAATTTTAAATAAACCAAAACCAAAAACATGATTAATTGATAAATTTAGTATATTTATTGTTCAAATTTGATTTTTGTGCATCACAACTAAACTCATCCATTTTTTTCAATTCCCTTCACCCATCATCCCTAATAATTGATAATCAAATAAATTCAAAATTATAGATACTATAGAAAAAATATATCTATAAAATAATAATTATAGAACATAAATTACATTAATGGATTATGAAAAAATAAACTTCATTAAAAAATTTTAGTCATAGGAAAAAATATAACCAAGAATATCAAATAACCAACACACAGAATCATCATATAAACTCCCTGAAGAATGATGAGGAGTATCTTGACTCTCGTCTATCATCGAAAATGATAACATAAAAGATGAATGAGGGAAAACAAAGGGAGAACCCTTTTAACAATCATAACTGGAATTATATACACCATTATCATGGACCAAACAAAGTGTGAATAAAAAACTAGAAGTAAAATTCTATAATAATCAAAGTCAAACCATGGTCAAGGGAAGTCTAAAAACCCTAATTAATAGATTGGAACTCAACCAATAGGGGATGTAATTAATATGGAGAGAATTGTGAAATGATAAATCAATAAATCAATTATCATTCAATGAAATGATTCCAATTTCATCTTATTATTTCTGGAATTTAGGAAACCAAATTAATTTTTCTAATGTATATTGAGGGGGTTTCAACATAGTCTCACAATGGAAACCATTAATCAAGGAACAAAAATAAGTTCTATTATTCCCATAAGATGGCCATTCCACTAAAATGGTCACACATAAGTTGGTTGACTGCTCCATGTGATTAAACAACAAATAATTGTGGCAAAACCAAATTATTCATTCCACCAAAGACATATGCAATTTAACTAGAGGGGGAATAGAATACTAGTTGACATGATATTGGAAAATCACTAGAAAGGATAATGAAATATAGAAAATTCACATCCCGAGGAAACCAAATAACCTCCTCTCTAGGGAAATATAAACTTTCATCAGAAGAAGATTCCTCACTACTAATATAAAGAAGGAATAACAATCACAAGATCAATGATGACAAGTGAGATAATCCTTTATTTAGAGAATTCATGTGTAGACCATCCAATATAAGAATATGACATTGTATGAGATAAGAAAATTCCACACCTGGAACCAATGATGGGGGTCTTGGGGAGTGTAAGAGTCACGAATGAATTGGTAAAAATATTCAAAAGAATATGCACCTGAGGATTTCCAAAAATAGTATAAATGATCCACACCAACACCAAAAAATAGGTATTTTAAGAAGAATATTGAAACCTAGTTAATTAATATAAGACCTGTAAATTATAAAAACACCAACCATCATGTATATCATTATATATTTACCTTAATATGTAATTTTCAATACCTAGAACATTAGGAGAAGTCACACACAAACTGATATTATCAAAAAGACACAAATCATTAAAAATGTTTAACTATGACCCATTTCTAATACTAAAAAATGTACTATAATGATAAGTGGATGCACTCCCAAATATCAAAAAAGTTTTTTTTTAATTTTCTCATCATATTACTTATTTTTAATAATTTGGATAATCTAAAAGTACTTGTTTGATTTTTCCAAGCACACCACAAGTCATATTGATGAATCCTCTACACATACAAATATACAATAATTCAAATAAACCATTATGATGATTCCACATCAATCTAAATTCGTTTTTACTGATGTTGATAATCACAAAAATATTTAGTGTTTTAAAATATTAATAAAATATTTTCGTTCATCGTTTAAAACTGAGTACTCAAATTGATGTATCATTTGTTAATATATTTCAAAAAATATTTATATAATTGGTTCCATATGATTTAATTTAAAGTAGAGGTTTATTTCATGGTTTTGACCCTCCTCAAAACATTTTTATACATTATAAATTTTTTAAAAATATCTTATTTTGACTGTCTTTGAACACCACATGTTAGATTGAAGTTCCATCCACTTGTGGACAGTAAAAATAATTCAAAGAATGTTATCCTCGGTTCACTTCAATAATAGGTTTTTAAAAAAAAGACATTTTAGTGTTTCATTAAAATAAAATTGTATTCTTAACCATCATAGGGAAAAATAAACTCAAATTCATGTGATGTATGTTCCTATATTTTGAATATTATGATACAATATTATTTATCTGATTTTATGGAAATTAGATATCAATATCATGGTTTCTACCCCATGATGCATGCTGTTGATGACTGTCAAAATCCATAAAAAATGCATGTTGGGGTTTTTTGGGAACAACATACCAATGATTGGAATACCATCTACTCATACATGTCAAAAATAGTTCTATATTATATTTTCAAAAATTTAAAATCAATATGAGGTTGTTTCCTATGGTTTTTAATGTTATATACACACTTCCATGTTCTAAAACTATAAAAATGTATTTTCAGTCGCCTGAGGAACATAACATATATTTTTGTGATATTTATTACTACATATCAAAAATAATGATTGGAATATCTTGCATTGATTTCAATGAAATCAGAAGAATTTTTCAAACATTTGAACCCTTTCTCAATGATTTTAAAGACATTCATGTCATTAAAAACATCTTATTTGGTCCGTCTTTGCACACCATGTGTCATATTGACATATCTTCTCCTCATGCACATAAAAAAGCCAAAATACTAATATTCTATTATTTAAAAACAATATGAGGACTTATTATAAGTTTTTATCAATAACATGGACGTTTTAGGGATTCAAATATCTATAATACCTATTATGACATTTATAAAAATGTAATACTCTGATTAATGTAAATTTGGTTACTAAATTTAAAAAATAATTCAATTGGTGTTTCACTCTATTTTTGTAGAAATGAGAGGCCATTTTAAATATTTAACCCCTAAGACATGTTTCTAAACACATTATGTTATCCCAACAGGGTTAAATTCCCTATGGGGGTGGGGGTGAATCATATTATGAAATGTTAAAACAAATTCCACAATGGATATTGTCTCATTATAAAAAAACACTCCTCTCTGTCTCTAATTTTGAAGAGAATAATAAAATAATTAAATTATGCGTAGGGCATAAAAACTTTACTCAGTTCACCCTCACTAGGATATGTCCAAGGACCATAAAAATAAAATGTACCTATATACCAAATTCACTAAAGCAATTTCTATTACAATGATCAAACCGGACTCACTATCGCTCCTGGTTTAGTACAATTTACTATTTCAATGATCAAACCTCTCTCAACTAATGTGAGCGCACTAATTCTTCATATGATTCTTCAGTTGTTCTAAATTACCTCAGAATAGTTTCACACATTAGTGTGTCATGATGATCTGTTTTCACCTGAATTGATGAACTACACTTCACTACATGGTGAATAACTTTTGGGGACACCTTATGTGAACTGTTCTTGTTTGTCCCTAAATTTCGTCAAACACTTGATGAACTAACATACCTTTCATCACAAGAGTGATTCACAATATAATTCATAAAACAATTCATTCACAATATTCCTCTTTCAAATAATCCTTTCATCAAAAAGTGATAATTATTTGTGGTCAACAACATATTTGCAAACTATAAAGCCCAAAAAATATCTTCCACAAAGTGAGAATGCTTTACAGATGTTCTACATCAAGAAAAACCTTCATTAATGAATTTATCCTTCATGAAATGCATAAATACCTTCATGATCCACTTTCAGACTTAACTGAATTATTCTTGGGAAAATATTCTCTAATGAAATTATCTCTCCCAATGATGTGATTTGAGGGTCATTTATATACGAAAATAGATATTAAGTACTCTATAACCATAATTAATAAATTATCCATTGTATATTGTCCATACCTACATACTATACTAGATATGAGATTATCATACTCTCATTGTCATAAAATGAAAATTACATTCCATTTGTGGCACCCATTAAATAATCACCATTTCCCACAAATGAAAACCCTTTTTGGTGAGCATAATGAAAAATTATACAAGAAAATCATTACATGGAATTCCCTGAAATCAACTACTTTGACCATAAATAATAAAACTCCATCATAATTTAGAAAACCTCCTATGAGGTTCCTATACCACAACTACTATGTGGTGCACCCTTTTTTGAAGGAAACCATTATTTAACATAATGGAATCCTGATTTTGATTCCAAAAAATTGGATAACAATTGGAAACTACGCCACTTTAAAAATAACATTCATTAACAATAAACATACTATAATATTGTCAACTAGAATTCATAACAAACACTATGAACTCCAAAACATTAAAATGAGACCACTTAAGAGTTATTCCAACAATATCACCTCTGTTTTTGTAGACCACTATGTACATTTTGATATTGAAATGAAGCTTCTATTTTTGATGTGTTGAAAAATCATTGTTAACTTTTATATTCCATCAAAACTCTCTTCTTGTTATTCTATATATTGATCAAATACGTAATCAACAGACCCACTAATCCTATATGCGCTTCGATAAACATGGGAAATAAGACTGACATGCGATGTTTATCAATGAATAACTTAATTCCAAAAAGAGTATAATGATTCCATCAAGAACCATATCTGTTGTTTTATATAACCATTGGTCTATTATCTTTAGTTCCTGAATATCAAAAACTCCCCCAAATTTTCTCCTCCACTATCAGTTTCTCCTGTTGTATAAATAATGTTATTTTTCCCCAATTTTCAATGAACCCAACTTTCACTTCTTTGTGGATACAAAATTTTGACGATTACATACGAGCACATAAGGGAAGAACACAACATACATCAGGGAGAGGGTCCCCACTTAAAATTATTCAATTATGGGAAATCAATTGAACTCTAAGATCCATTCAATTCCACTCAAATTTATTCTTGGGTAAGTCATTGATCATGAATGTCTACAACATGTAGTTCATTACAAACATACTCAATTTCACAGGTCCATGCTCCACATTCTCCATGGTAAAATGATATTAGATATCAATTCTCTTTGTTTATGAGTGATGGATTATATTTTTTCTAATATGTACATAATTTCAATTATAACAATGTGTTATGAAGGGGGATTTATGTTAAACTACTATATCATCAAGAAGATTCGATATTCAAAATAACTACGTTCAAGCATGAGTAGCCATAATATATTTATAATATCTTTTTCATAATGAAATTAAATCATGTTTCTTGTTTTTTTAAGAAATAAAAAATCCATCAATATAGAATTCACCACATAAAATTTATATTATATCATTTTTTGAACCATCTGAATCTTTATATGTATTACCCAATAACTATTTCTATAATTTATCATTGTATATCAAACTAAAATTACCCATACCATCGATATAATGAAGTATTACATTCAATAATTTTTTTTGGATTTCATTGGTTTTTCTCTACATGGCATGTAAAAGAAAAAATATCTCTTCATTTTATTGTAAAGTATAGTAGACTTCCAATTATATTCCTAATTTCTATGACATTATCCACTTATCATTAATCATCTCATGGTTGTTTCATCAACATAGCAAACAGAATCATCATTTCCTTGGAATTATACATTACAAATATTCACATAACATCCATAGAATATTAAGACTTATAAATAAATTTTCTATTCCATAAATGTGATAAATATAAATCATTGTAAATTTTAATCTCTCAAATAAATATCATTTTAGACTCACGTTTCATGAATTCAGAATGATATTTTCACTAAAATTCATATGATCCACATAATATTATGTCCTTGACACACAATAACACCATCATCATTTGAATACTATCATTGTTGACATATATATTGTAATCAAATCCACTATGTTGAAAACTGTTCTTATTGGAAAATTTATCATGTTTCTAATACCACTATCTTATTGTTTGATTTGACCCATATAACACCTTAGTCAGACGAAAAAATTTATTCTCATATTCAGGTGTCAGAAAACCATCTTCTTGCATTATATAAATATTTTTTTCTATATCCCCATTCAAAATAGATGTCATGAATTCAATATGAAATACATTGAATTTCCATTTCATTGTAATGGCCAAGAATTAATGATCAGTATAGATCATCAAAAAATGATCAAATGTACCATCAATTTCAATTACATTGATCTAAGAGTATCCATTTCAAGATTGTCATATAGTGTAATGAATTACTAATCAAACATCATTCAGTTTGTTCTTGGAGACCCATTTATTCCAGATGAAATTTTTATCTACTACCCTCGAAACAACATCCAATGACTAATTCTTCTGAATATGGTAAATTTCATTGTTCATATCCTAAACCAAGGTCTCATATCTATGTTAATATTTAATATAAATAGTCTCTACCTCAGATAGTATGGATTAATTTTATAAAGTTTATATTATCCATGTTTGAATTGGTGCATCCTAATAACCAATAATGTTTTGTCTGTCATTTTCATCTAGACTCTTTGCCATCCATCTAGACAATGATTTGTAATCCTCGTACTAATTATTAATATGTTCTTATGTATTATAATAATTCCACTTATACACCCTATGTCTCATTCCTCACCACTATTATTAGGGATACGTTCACTATGTTGTTGATGATTCTGATTATTTTATACTATAATGACATCATTTCATTCAACTAATTTTCCCTCCCTCATGATGAAAAATTTATCTTCTTTTATTTTTCTTTAATAGACAAGTGATATCCCCTCATCATCTTTAGATTCAAATTTCCTATGTTTCTTTTTATTATGAATAAAAAATTTACATACAAATATTTCATATTATTTTAATGATGGATTCTTATGGTACCAATAATTTATGGAGTCTATTCATATTTAAGACACAAAAATTCAATTTCAAATATTTAGAATGATGTTAAGAATACATATATTAATAATTTATTTGGTATGTAATTTTAAATAAGTATTATCTAAGCCATATTTTTATGATACTATTTCAACCATGAACCAACCCATTTTTTTAAGAGTTGTCACTACAAAAACATGATGCATTATAAAATGATTCATGAGACAATCATCCACATGTCTATTTATTACATTCATTAAATTATATATATGAAACATTAGAATATTTTATCCATGAATACACTCTGATTTCCTCTAATATTTGATTCTACTACTGAACACATCAGACATATGTTCAATGATAAATACCCCTGACAACCTATTGAAACCATAAATGAAAATAACATAATACCTCATTCTAGTGATTTATCATATTTATATATGTCCACACACATCTTCATGCACTAATTCAATAATATTCATCGTCCATTTTTCATTATCATTACATATTAATGATAATATTTCCTTTAAAACAACCATGAGGTGTGTGAGTACGATCACGTGATAAATTTGGTAGATCACAATCATCATATTATTTTACCAAATATTCCATGGATTGGTTGCATTGATGGAAAATATATTTATTCCAAAACCTATTATGTTCATCTTTTGATAGAAAGAACATATCATCTTCTCAAATTATAATATAGAGATCCCCCTTTCTATATATTCTCTTTAAAACTACTATAACATCTTTTACATTAAAGGAAAACAATATCTTGGTAATTATTATAGAATATCCTGAGTCACACAATTAACTAACACTTAACATATTGTGATAGAGACCTTTGAAAATGATGACATCAACATGTATCATATCATTTCCCATAAATTTTTCTTTTCCTATCCAATATTACTCAATCCCTCTTCATTTCCAAATTTTACAACACATTATTAATCAAATTTTAATCATGTAACATTATCATTAATTCCCATCATGTAGCATGTGTATCCACAATCAAGGATCTATACACAATTATGATTTGATGATTTAAGGGTAGTCTATGAATCAACTTCCTGATCAACACTTTTATTTTTTATCCACATCACTAACATCACAACTATTACAAACTGATATTCTTGATCTTCCTCATAGCATGATTGAAAAAATGCATCTTTCTATGATAAAAATAGATTTTTCATTTTCAATTCATTTTATGGTTCATTGAGCTATTTCTTATGATGATTTTTCTAATACTTCTCCAAATTACTCGGTATTATTGATGAGAAATAACTAGTTGTGTGTCCATATCCTTCACACTAGAATTAATGACCATAGAAATCATTATTATACAATTTAGCTATATATAGACACATTATATTATTCCATTTCGTACCTTTTCTCTATGAAACACATATATTGAGAATTATCCTTATTTCTATAGAAATAACACTTTGTATGAGGTTTATTACTATACATTATTATATAACTAGTTATTCCTTGGGTTCTATGAGTCTTATAACTCTGATCTGTATAAAAATCATTTTACAACCTTGGAGTGGGAACATGAGGTCTTATATAAATCAACACATCATTCTATTATTGATCAATATCCCTACCAATCTTATCATTTGGACTTGAATATTGCATCTATACTTCTAGACCTATATACTCAAATTCCATATCTTCTATATCCATAGTAGAAAATATCTGCTTCATCATATTGATAATCAAGAGTCTCTCATGAATAACTGATTTTATTCATAGGTCAAAAAATTACACTTCATGTTCTTCGATACATTCAATTTGATATTTATCTATAATATTCAGGTCATCGATCACTTAATTTTGTTATTAAACATTATTATTGTACTCAATAATCATTTCAATGTTCTCTTCCAATGAAGATATGATAATTTCAATTTATTCCATCAAATTATACTTTCATTCTTCCCACTCCATCATAGAGTGTTTGGAATCACAAACAACTCTTTGGGATGTCTTTGTTTCGGCTCTCCAATAATCTATCTCTTCAAGAGTGTCTTATAATTCATTTTTAAGATCAATTCTTCATTGGATTGTTCTTCATCATTGTCACTTTCTTCCCTTTTCTATAAGATATCTACAAATCCTAACATAAAATGTTAAATATGATCCTTACAACTTTCTATATCATCAACCACATATTCTTCCCAAGTGGTATTTTATTTTGAATGCAGATTATTCTATGTGAATAAAATCTATCTTCAATTATTTCATTCCATTCACAAAGATAAAATAATTATTCATTGGAATTTCTACATCATACTCATCATTTTCTTGGATCATTTTTTTGCATCTTTCTTCACGATTTCAAACCATTCCACATAGAATAAATTGGAGTGGGAGTTTCCTTTTCACCATTACTTTTCCACTTTATAGGTTTGAGGGATGGAATGAAAATACCGCATCCATATCTTCTTATTCCGATATATATTCAATAGTTAGATTAATCATTTCCTCAAAATCAACCTTCGTGGACTTCAATTTTTAAATAGAGTCAATATATTCATTTCTCATCTCATAAGAGACAAGATTTCTATTCAAGATATCAAATGTTAGCTTCTTTGGGGGTTTATATTATAGTATAGATACATTCATATTGAAATGAGGTGTATGCCTTCTCAAGACACACTTAACTATATTTACATGTTAAATAATTTCTATGAGACCACTTGATTCATTCCTTGAACATTCACCTAATCAAATAATACATCAACTACCTCATTGGAGTAGATTATCAGGTTCCTTAATTGTTCTAAAAATGTATAATTTTTCTTCTTTGACATTTGTATCACCAGCATAGATATATAATATCTTTTCCAACATAGAATCTATGGAACAAAATGACATCACATTTAAGTAGATTATATTGGAAAAATATCCTCATAATACATTGATTCCACTATCATTAAAATTATATTCCATTTTATTTCCTACAGATAAAGAAACACTATACAATCTAGGAAAATTTCAATGAACTAATAGTATAAAGATATCCATACCTATTGATTAGAAGTAGTTATAAAAATGATTCATATATAATTAAAAATAATTAAATTGATTATCAGATTCCCATTATTATTTACAACCTCCATTTAAAACCATGAGAGTAAAACATTGATATTAACCATTACCTATGATACTGATATTTAGCCCTACTATGTTAAAAACTCTTATGGGTGGGGGCTGAATCAGTTTATATAATATTAAATCAACTACCCCTTTGACCCATGTTTAATCATTAGAAAAACACTATTCTATCTTTATTGAGTATCAGAGAATAATATGTTAATTAAAACATGAATATGACAAGATAATTTAACTTGGTTTACCCACACATGGATAAATCGAAGGAACATACCAAAGAAATGTGCCTATATAAAAATTAACCAATGCACACTATAGTTACAACGTTTGGATTAGACCCACTATCCCTCCTATTTGAATTTCATTTTTGATTTGAAGGCTTTCTACACTTTAAATTTAAGTTTGCACACTACTAAATTAGAAGATTCATCTGTTGTTATGAAAAAAAAACAGAATAGATTCATATATGAGTGTGTCATGATGCCCTATTTTCACATGATTGATGAACTACACATTCCCATGAGGTCAATACCTTATGGAGACAGCATTCACAAACAATTATTATTCCTATATGAATTCCTTCAATCCCTTCATGAACTGACTTTCACTACATAGGATATTTGTTTCTTATCCTTCGTAAAAAAAATCAATCATTAGGTTCCTCATTTAGTAAAACCATACACCACATAGCACGATTAAATCACAAGTCTCTTCACTATTCTAGACGTCATACTTCCCAAACCACCACCACTATGGAATTTATCCTTCTCGTAATGCCTAAAACATTCCCAAACAACATTCAATCATAGAGGAATTCCTCTAGAGAAAATATTGTATAATGAAAATAACTCTCCCAATGATGTGATTTGGGGTCCATTATATAGGAAAATATATCCACAAAACCGAATAATCATAATTACTAAATTCTTATTTTGTTATTGTTCATCAATACATGCAAAAATTGATATGTGGTTAGCATGGTGCGACCACTATAGTCCACCAATGAAATTTAATTTACAACACCACTTAAATAAACAACTTACACGACAAATGTAAACACTTTGAAGTTTGTATAGAGAAAAATAATATTTACAAATCATGTTATGCAAGTTCCCCTAATTAAATTACCTTGACAACAAACATCGCTCCTATTATATAGTTCTATCAATTCCATTTTTATTTTTCATAACACAAATACTTTGTGGTCCACCCATTTTTCTATTTAGGAATCCGTGGTTTCCATAAATTTTTTTTTTCTATGGCCCAAAACATTGATAAACACATGGAAATTTTTCCACCATCAAAAGACATTTCATTAAAATAAATAAAATAGAATTTTGTCAAATGTATTTTTCAACAAACACAAACAATCAAAACTAATTATAATAAAATGATGACAGATCAATTTGGATACATTCACATCTATAAAAATATATTTCTTAATCATTCAAAGAACATCACTCTATATATTGATACCATTACTCCTCATACATATCTCAAATAAATAATAGAATGTTTTTTAATCATTTCATATCAATCCATTATCATTTTCTTTGGTTTGATAGTTACAAAAAAATTAATGTTTTAAATCACTAAAAATGTATTTTCTATTTTTATTGAAAAATGATAACTTAGCTAGACAGTCATCCCATTACTATATTTCTAAAATCATGCAAAGGTTGTTCCATAATGAATTGATATGAGTTATATGTAGTTTTCTTAGTTCTTATTTCCTACCACATTTTATTAAATAGAAAGAATTCATTAAAAAATAATATTATGATGATTTAACCACAGTGCATGTTGGATTTATTGGGAAAAATACTAATCCTAGGAAATAAAGTTTTTTTGAAATTCTTTTGTGAAACATGAATAATGTTGGGCGAGATAAATAAAATAATAATTTAGAAATTGTTTTCAAAAGATTTTTTTAAAAAAGAAAAAATATTTTATGTGGATGATTATAAAACTAGGGTGAAACTTACATAATACCACTCTAAAAATATAGAGTACATATTCAATGTAAATTCCTATAATTATGTTATAAATATATTATATAAAAATACTATATGAAAAAAATACATAATACTAGTCAATCGTTTCTATGAATAAATATTCCATTTGAAAAACACCTCCATTGCACGAAAAAAATGTCATGCTCAAAGATCCATATATGAAAAATTACCCATTAGGTAAAAAACCACATTAATTAATATAGAGGGATCCAGATATGTTTTATCATCACCGTGCTATAATACTACTTTGTTGATTTCAGCATTATCTATAAATCACGACACCCATGAATCACACTGATAACCTACATACTTCTTAAAGTATATTTCTCACGTTTCTCACCCCCATATTAAATTTATTGATACCTATAATGTTTCTAAAACATTATACCTTCTATTTTTTGGCATAGTATATTTTAAATTACAAACACTATGTCTCATCACATCATATTTCAAGCATTGATATTTTTATCATCAGTGCTAATGGTTCTCACATGCTATGAAAAATGTGACAACACCCTTCCTCTTCATGGGGGAAATCATATCGAGTAACTCCATTTTTAAATTTTCAAGTACTTAAACATAATTATAAGTCAACATCATCATACTAAAAATATTCTAATGTAACCTCTTTTATATACACCTAGTACATGTCTCCAAAAAATGCAGTCAGCGCCCCCTTTTTATCATTTATTGTTTAGAAAATATCTCCATTAATGATGAGATAAAGTAACCTATTAATGTTGAGTAAATATATCTATAAATTTATTATACCCCCAAATAAATGGTATGGATCTCATCAATCCACCCCTTAATCCCATCAATGAAGAGAAAACATCTAAAAAATCATTTTTAATGAAAAATTGTTTCTATCACACCAATAATATTCCTCTATATAAAGTATTATGAAACCCTTTTAGATCATTTATAGAAAAATAAGATCTCCCCAAAAAAGAAATATAAATGCCAAAG
Organism: Viscum album; assembly: GCA_963277665.1. Lineage (NCBI taxonomy): Eukaryota > Viridiplantae > Streptophyta > Magnoliopsida > Santalales > Viscaceae > Viscum > Viscum album. The sequence goes on along the minus strand of OY728161.1, from coordinate 528,569,495 downwards.
TATTCATTATATCCATTATTTAATCATCATACTGAAGAACATTAAAACCAGAAAATTTTTCTCCCCCCACGAGGGTGATATTAACATTATCCATATCCCCTCTTGATGTTAAATACCACTACTTGAATGGGGATATTTAAGAGCCCAAGTTCAAGGTTGAATAATGAATGTTTCCTTTGTTGTTGGTATATTATTTTGTCAAAAAAGTAAATCTGAAATGCATGTTAGGAGTTTATGATAATGGGGCATCAGATTTATTTCTTGATAATGTATCCATGTACATATAATGGTTAATAAGACTACTTACATGTATATATAAATGTAATGAGAGGATTAAATATTGAATATTTTAGGCGATGATGTTCAAGAAAAATTGTCAGAATTAAATACAATGGTTTATAAACTACTAATAAATTTTAATTACATGTTCTAATTTCACATAGAGAGTGAGAATTGTTTAAAAAATATAGAAAGTGAAAACTATGTAAATATTTATTTCCATGAGGAGTTTTTAAAAATTAGTATATTGTTTTCAAAGAACCTATGATTGGGTAGACGTTATTTCAGTCATAAAAATAATATTCTACCACATAATCTTATATAGACACCATGTCCATGTCTTCAATTAATGGGGCCAACATCCCCCTTCTTCCAATTATTATTAATTATATCTCTTTATTGATGTTCAAAGAAACACCTCATTTTATGATAAGGAATTATCAATATTAATTAATTTCAATCACTATTAAATGGGATGAATACCAATAATCTCCAACATCATCCCATTAATGAAGAGAAAACAACTAACAATGTTAGATGGAAATAAAAAATTGAATAATCTTTAAAATCTATAGAAATTCTCTATTTTGTGATGATGTAAAAGTATGGTCTACACCAAAAAACTTTTATTAGAGCCTTTGGATAAACATGGAATCAACCTGGTTTAAAATCCAAAAAAATTATTAGTGAAAATAATCTCAATTTATGGAAGATTATGATGTGATCTCGTCTTGTTCAAAAGGGGAAAATTGATTCCATTTATGGACCTCAAAACACATTTCTCATAGTCTACTGATGGGAAGACCATTATTTTATCCCACTATTTCTCTTATGATATTTTTCCAAAACCCCATTGTTATTTTCATCATTCTTTTGGAGAAAATGTTTTTAGAGTAGTTACTAATGAATGTACTACTACTGGTTTGTGGCTTATGTTTTTGAAATTAATCATTATATCTTCACATATTGGTAGAATTTATAATAAACATATCATATTTAGATTTAATATTAAACCAGTCGTTTCAATTAAAACAACATCTATATATTTCTCAAAAATAATGATTTAATTTTCCAGTATTAAATATGATTGTTTTATATGGGGATAATATATGATTCTTCTATCTTCATTATATAATTATAATTGAATTTTAGTAGATAATATGATGCATATTTGTGACTCTCTGACCCTGGATTTTGTAAAAGTCTGTTAAACATTATAATACATTCATCTTGATTTATAGGGACTATATTGGACATCATCCCATGGTATAAGCTCCAATTTTGATAACTTTATTGACGAATTTTCTATAATTGGGTGAATTTACATGTGTAAATAAATAATGTTTTGGAAACATTAAAAACCTAGAAAAAAATTGTTGAACATCTGGTAAGAAGAAAAATTAAAACCATGAAAAATGATAATGGTTCAGAATTCCTCTATGTGGATTAATTCAGTTCATCTAATCCAAGTGTATTGTATTGCAGCTGACTATTAGAGATACCACAAATATAGTGGGGTTGATGAGAAAATGAAAAAAACTATTCTTGAGTGAGTTCAAAATTGTCTTATATCCTTATATTTGGATAAATATTTTGGGCTTCAATATCCCAAAATTATAGTGTACATTATAAATAGGTTTCCATCTTCATATAATATTTTTAATGTCCTTGAAGAATTTTAGTATAAAAAATCATTCTTATAATCACCTAAAAGTTATTGGGTGTACTGTAGATAACGATGTCAATACTAATAAGCATAAACCATGGGATATAATGGGTTTTTGTTTTGGGTACCCCAATCGTATTATGGGATATATATATTTTTTTAAATATTAGATACCAATATTGTATAATCAGTAGTGATGTAGTGTTTCACAAATCTTGTTCTTCCAATTCAAAACCTATCACAGAAGACATTCATTATTTATTCATTTATGGGTCTAATGAGGCCCTGCTATTAACCCCATTTGTGTCATTTGTGAAACATCATCCACCTAATCCTCAGTCTATGAAATGAGATGAATATGGGTCATGTTCTAATTCAAATTCTGATAAGGATCCTCTAGGTAAGAATTATGATTACTTGTCGACCCGTGATTGAGTAAGATGAGTCTTTAGGCCTGCTGTGCATTTTATTAAATAGGATATGCCATCTTTTTTCCGTTAATGTTTCCCAATATATATAAAATATTCCCATCAATATAGAATGAAATTTAATAATGATATAGATTCCATGAAGTGTATCTATACCATAGATAAAGAAATTAACTCGTTAAAGAAAACCATATTTCACTACCACAGATCCGGTCGAGGGATGCACCAGCTTTTATCAGCTATAAGCAGAAAATACAGATAAAATTGGGGATTTTATTAACTCTTGTTAAAATCACTATTAAATCGTCCCTTTATCGGAGCTAAATAATGAGCTGATAATTAGTCAATTTATCGTGGAAATATTTAGCACTAATAAAAGATTGTTCTAAAAAGTATTATTATTTTATATAAAATAATTATATTAAATTCAAAAATAATTTATATTTGTATACATTGAATAATAAAATCATGTTTGTAATTAATACAGATTTTTCAGTAATTCAAATATATATATAATAAGTTTCATTATATAATAAAAAGATTTATTTTATTTATTATATTGATATATTTATAATTATATATTTATAATTATATCTCAATAATTTTTAAATATTTATTTATGATTATATTTAAATTATTTTTAAATAAGTATGTTTAAAAATTATAAAAAAATAAAACTAAATAAATATATATATAAATATATATTTTCCTCAAATGAAATTGGTCAGTTGATGCACAAATATAATTGATCTTCAAATGTCATATATTAATAATAAATGTTAATTTATACATTACACCGTTTTTACTATTCATATTGTACATAAATGTGATTCGTTTTTATGATATCTATAATTTACTTGCGGTATATGATTAATTCATTTCCCCATGAATCTATTATGTTCTCATATATACTTAAAACAGTGATGAATTTATTTACATAATAAATATATTTATTTATAATTATAAATACATATATATATTTTCATACTCAGAATATTATAATAAATATATTTATCATAATTCTAATTTTATAAATATATATAATTATAGAAATATATTTATAAATATTTATACATATTTATACATATATACATATATTTATAATTATAATTATAAATAATATATATATAATTAAAAAATTGTAAAATTATAATAAACTCATTTATTATATTTATAATTAAAATAAAAAATAAATATTTTTTTATTTGTAATAATAAATATAAAGAAATTAATAAATATGTTTAAATATTTATGAAATTTAAATAAATATATTAATTATAAAAAGTCATATATATAATTATGAAATTATAATAAATATATTAATAATATAAATTTTTTATAATTTCATAAATATTTATATTAATATATAATTATGTTTAAAAAATTACGAAATTATAATAAATATATTTATTATATTTATAATTATAATAAAAACTAAATATATTTATATTTAAAGTCTAAAATATAAACTCAAAAATTATGAGAGTGGTATAATTATATTAATTATATATATATATATTTATATTTGTAATTTAATAAATATTTTCTTAAATAATTATGAAATTAAAAAAATATTAAATTAATATATGTATTTGGTTTTCCAAATTATATAAATATATTTTTTGTTTATTAATATATATTTACTACTAAATATATATATATATATATAATTGTAAATATAATTATGATAAATATATTTATTGATAATGTATTTATTTTAATTTCATAATTATTTAAATATAAATATATATTTATTTAAATAATTATGAAATTTTAAAATTATTAATAAATATATTTATTATAATTTCAAAATTATTTTAATATATATATATTTGACTATATGTAATTAATATATTTATTTTAATTTCATATGTATTTATATATATTTAAATATATACAAATTTATTTGTATTTTTTTACTACAATTGAAATATATATGTAATAAATATATTAAATATATATAAATTTATAGTTACTAAATAATTATAAAATAATAACATACATATACAAATATAAATCTATATAAATATAGATAAATTCAAATAATTCTAAAATTAGAATAAGGATATTAATTATATATAAAAATAAATATTATAAATTTATAACTATAATCAAATATATATTTTTTAAATATGTAAATATATATAATTATATATTAATAGTATTGTCTGCGTTTTTTTAGCACTTATAACGGTGGGTGTTATCAACACATTATAGTCTAGCTCTGACAAAACATACATTTATCGGTGCTTTTTCCCTAGCACTGATAATGGGTTTATACAATTTAATAAATTAACCTTATTAGTCCCCTCCTCCTATCGCACAACTCAAAGCTCTTGCAGAAGCCGAACCCTTCCACTGCCTCCTCCTCCTCGGCCGCATAACTATACTCCTCCTCAGAAACCAATGTGAAGCCTGTTTCCTCTTCCCCCTCCTCCACCTCCTTCATCGTCGACTCCACCTCCTCCAACACCTCGCCGCTCGGAAGCCCTTCTCCTCCTCTTCTGTAGCCTCCTCCTCCTCCTCAACCATTGACTAATCATCCTTCTCCTCTGTTGACACCCATTATCAGCCTCCTCCCTTACCACCAAATCCTTCTACTGGAAATCCCTATTCCACGTACCCCAATTTTATCACTGATCCCCACCTCCCTGTGAAGTTATCCTCCTCTATGAACCTACCTGCGCTGCAAACCCAACTCGTCAAGTGCTACCACTATGAGTATTCTTTTAATAATCTAATTAATTTTTTTTTCAATAAGTATGTAGTTTATTATTTGATATGTGTGACCTATTTTATGTTTCGTGGCATAATAATTTCTTTGTTTGTTATGTTATCTTGAGAATGATGCCCATTATTGGCTGGAGATCTTGTCATTTAATATACCACATCATATTTTAGTTATGTTTTTCCAGTGTAGTTTAACATTTTTTTTGTCTGTTTACATATGGATATGGTTTAATGTTTCTTGTTGTATTCATATTGCTTGGTTTTTGTTTATTTTTACTGAAACACAACATGATATAAAATATTTAATCATGCCTTACATTCAATCATAAAGAAGGAAATATATTTTGAGAGACTCATGTACATGTATTAAAACGGATCAAAACACCAGATTATAAATAAATAAATATAATTTTCCATACATTATTCATATCTATATAATCTATCAAGTTACCCCTTCTAGATTCCCAGCTGAACCTATACATAATAATATATTAAAATATTTGGAATGGAGATCCATTATACATCAAATGAAGGGTGTAAAAAGAATAATCTATATCCAAACACCATGGTTCCCCATTTATTTGACACTATATAACAATATTATACATCTGTGTGAGAATAATCCAAATATTATTCGCTTGAATGGAAAACATTGTGATGTGATATTGTGAGTTTATGATGGTGTTATATCTCCAAACCCTAGATAACCTGTCCCAAGAGTGTAATAAAAACTAGGATACCCACATAAGATATAAGGGAGCAGATTTTAATAGTCATAATCTCACAGATAAACACATAAGAGAGAGTAAAAACAATTTTGTTACCACATGTATTGGAAAAAATCAATAAAATTTATAACATGGGAATTTATATGTATTAATTTAATGAATCTAGAAAAAGTAATAACATTATATGAAAAATGTATATATGAAATAAACATATCCAATATTAGATGAACTAGAATAACATCAAAAAAATGGAAAATATATGAACTATTATGAGCCAACATAACATATTTAACAAATATAATATTATATTCCATTCCAAAAGAGTATGACACATATCTTGGAAATTCGTTATATTGTATTTCCCCTGTATATCAGCACCCTAACTATAGTCTTGAAACCTGGAATATTGAAGTTTTTATTGAAGAGAGTGATATAATATTATACTTAGAATAATTCATATTTCTCAAGTACCTTGAGATTCAATCAGATTATGTATGTTTTGGTGCACCTTGAAGGGACAACCCGAGTCCATGATATAAATATCTCCAATGAATTCATCCCAACTCGATGTCGAACCTAATAATTGTTCAATAACATAATTATTTATATAGATTCATACCATTGGGAACCTATATATGGATTAAGTCTTCCTTATTCTAGGTTTATATGTTCATAAATGAGGATACGATAATCTATATGGTTCACCACCCAGATGAAGAATCCTATAACGAAGATATTTTCATAGGATACTTCATGGGGATGATTAATCTAGATCACTAGACGATTCTATAGTAATATATTTTCTATCGACGCACCACCCAATGTACTATATTAGAAGTATTAGACATAGGTAGTACATGATTCATGCATCAAATGGACGATGGTTCCCACTGTGAAGATATGAGAATTTATGTTCAAGTGACACTTATTTCTTTATCTATCACCCATTCACTCCTCATTGGTATTTGGGAGTAATCTATAGGATTCATAATATATATTCATGAGATACTAGATAATATATTTATATATTTATATTTAATAAAATTTTGGTTATTTTTTATTCATTTATCATTTATAACGTGCCTCACTTTGGATTTATATCATCATGAAAATACTTAAGTTTCTCTTTTAAAATAATTCAAGAGTATGGAAATTTTCTATAAATTTTTTTTGTCAATATTCCATTTTTTGGTTTTAAATAATTTAAAATGGATTAAAAAGGATCTGGGGTTTTTTTAAAGAGAATTGAAAGAGTATCGTGAAATTGGTAATGACCTGATAATCCATTTTCTGGCATTATATATAGATGGAGTGAATCCTTTTTGTTTTCAAAGAAGAAATCATAGTACATAGAAAGTCATGTTCATAAATTATTTCTTCCCATCATGGCATGGCATGATACAGAAACACATCATGTTATAAATGCTTATATCATGAACAAAACAACTGGTTAATGATATTGATATTTATTTGGTTCCATTGATCAAGGATTTATAATTATTGTGGGATTCAAGTGTTACGTTTTATGATGTGTAAAAAATAATGATATCATGTTGGGATCCTTATTGTACCGGATGATAAATAATTTTCTAATTATATAAATTTTTCAGTATATAGAATTAAAAGAAATAAAGGGTGTCCCATTTGTGATTTGGGTACACAATAAATTATGTTGAAACATTAATCTAAAACCATGTTTCTAGGACATCACAAATATCTACACCAATGACATTAGTACTGATCATGGAAAACATCATTAGATAGAAGTTAATAATAATGTATAAATCAATCTACACTAACAGGAGATCGACTGTTTGAAAAAGTAAAATATATGGAAAAAACATTAGGTAAACCATTTTGGAAAAACCATACGAAACCATGTTGAAAAAAGTGATCAATTTTTTAATTATTATACTGGAGTTTTCTATACATCAAACACATTATTGATTATATTCATGTTGAAAAATATATATTTGATAGTTTCATCGGAAAATTGTGAAATGAACCAAAAAAAGTGGGAATTAAAGATACATTATACATAGTTGACATGGGAATACAAGAAGAGTTAGTGATAGTGTAGGGTGAAAAATGATGTTTTCTTCCTCCAGCTGCTTACACTTTTTCCATGAAAATGGGATATCAATTTTGGAACATATTGATTGACATTAAAGTTAAATAGGGGTATTCCTCGAATATAATGAACATTATGCCAACGACAATATACACATACTAATTCAACCAATGTATAGAAAAATATTGACGATGTTTATTCCAGGGAAATTGAAGGTAATGAATGATTAGATTCATTGAAAAAAAGAGCACCTTAGGTTGACGTTGTTAGCAAAAATAATTATGGAGAAATTCAAAGGTATTAAATAAATAGTTGTATGGATTGTGAGGGTTCATTATGTTAACCCCAATAGGGTCGTGTTTAGAAATTATATTAGAATTGTAACTCAAATATGTGTGTTGATTAATGTTGATTCACAGAACCATGTTTAGTCTAGGCGGATGACACTAAGGTGGGAAAAAATTATTCTAACATTATAATATCATTTATTAACATTTCAAAAATATAAAATAATGACACATTGATTTACTCTTCATAATACATTATAGACTAATATTATAGTATTTGAATCCCATAAGAAATATATATTATTTCTTTTTGAATGGATTCATAGTGCATTTCAAAAAAGTCTAACATGTCATTATTTAAAATATTCTGAAGGGAAAATAAACACACACCCACCGGTTATCTATGCACTACTCATAACCAATGAAATATGTGTTGAATTTACTAGGAGTCATGATGATGTGTCTTTCAAGGTACATTGTGGCCTATAATACATCGACTGATGATATGTTTGATAATCAAATTGATTGATGTTTTTCATAAAATAAAAATGGAGTGTCGTAAATATGGAATGATTAGAAAATCTAGAATACACATACTGTAATTCGAGGATGGGGTACGCTTCAAAAAAAAATTTTTATTTTAAATTGACCATAATTTATTTATGTGACATGAAACAACGTCATAATTAATTTAATATGTTTATATGATGATTGATGACTCAAAATAAAAATCCACATCCTCCGCACACCTAGTGCTATGGAAGGAGGCATGTGTAAATATTGGATAACAATATATGGAACCACATAATAATTTTGTGAAGCATGTGAAAGTATTAGATAATTTTTTTTTCTGTAAATAAATATTACATAACAATGATCACTTATTTTTTTATATTTAATATCCATTATATTAATAGAAATAAAAAAACCTATACCAGATGAATACATACAATCAGTGTCCTTGAAGAGGCCAAAACAGTATGGTCGTGTCATATATGTGGGTATTCTAGGGATGCATAGAATGTATTTAGAGATAAAAACAAGAGAATGATAAATGTGAATTATTAAAATAGATGAGAGAATGAATATTAACCCTTGATGGAAAATTATAATGGTAGAGACAAAATACGGAAACATTAATGAGGTAGAATCAAAGCGAAGAAGAAACTCCATAACAACCATCGTGTGAAGATCTCGTACAACCCCACCAGTTATGAGGCCATCCATTCCCCTATAAGAGATGTCTTATGAGTTGTAATCGATGTTAAATAAATGTTTTTGTGAAATATGCATCAGAAAGACAAACATACCTTTAATATATGGATATTATATAGGGTGATAATGAATATGAGTGATATCTAGAAGCACCCACCCATCTCCTTGTGGTGACGTCTAATGTGTTCAATATTCAAAATGACACTCGACATAACATACCACTTCTAATAGGGAATCAGCAAGTGTTGATCAATGTATCCCATGATCTGAGCACCGAGATACCTTTTACAACTCATGAGTATGATATTAATATTATTGAAAATGATGTTGGAACATTTATCACTTGACTTCAAAATTTTGTAAAAAATATGTCAACAAAGAGGTATTCATTTACAATTAACTTTTTCAGATAAACCTTAAAAAATTAAGGAAAAAAGGTATGAGATGATTAATGATATTAAAAATATGCAATGGGAAGGGGATTAAACAAAATACATTCTGAAAACCATATAAATAATTGACCTATGATAAAAAATATATACTTAGAGCATCATTACCCCACTCGTTCTGTATCTATTTTTTCTATCATTTATGGATCATGTGGACACAATGTTAAAAAATGGTAAAAACGACTTTGTTTAATTTTATGAAAATATGTTCAAAGAGAAAGATCAATACCACTTAGGTATTGAGAGTGAAATTTAAATCCATGACTATCATTGGCAAGATGTCTTAGTTGTAAATGTATACATGAGGTACATTTTCCTGATTATATTTTCCAAAATGTGAGTCATTTAATTTATTATGACTAAATAAATATCATATTTTTAAGGAGTATATATGAAAATCAATTTAAAGGATTTGAAAATGAATGAAATTTGGACTAATTATTCCTAACATCATTTCTCCAAAAGAAATAAAAATTAATGCCAAAATGATAGCTAAAACAGTGAAAGTTCTGGTCAAATCATATAAAAGAAAAATATCAGATCACAGACTCTATTTAATAACAAACATACAGGGGTAAAACTATATAATTGAATATTATAAAATATATATTCATTTCTATCATCACATATTATTTATTGTTTTTCTAGGCATCATTGGATTATCATTGTAGAAAATTTGGATAATACATAGATTTAATTATTTGATTTATTCCATGGATATACGTCAAACCATTCATATATTATAGAGTTTGTAAATTTTTAATACTCGTCATAAATAATTTTAGAACTATAAATCATGTTATATATTGATTATTAACTTTTAATGGTGATAGCTTTATGATAGGTAAATGTATCTATGTTGTGAAAATCAAGGAATGAGGTCATGGACAAATAGCAACATCAAAAAAAGTACTACAACTGGATATGTATCAGGGTATATATAAAATGATTTCACAATCCAATCTTTTACAAAAAAAATTACTTATTTTCCTCAATGGTCATTCAGTTTCTAAAATAGACCAATAAAAAATTGTGGTTATTATGTCTGTAAATTTATTTGAGAGATCATATTCACTAAAAAACTATCATCCCTGAAGAGTTATTTTCGAAGATAATTACTATTTAATTTAATATATTTTTTAATCATTTGTGTATTTATAATTATTCAGTATTATCATAACTGTCAAAAATACTCATATTCAGAAGACAATATTGATGTGTTCAGAAATGGATGGGAAACATACCTGATAAATGAATGTTCACAAATAGAATGAAGATGTGACTACAATATAAGTAGTTATTTTTTTCACATGTAGGATTAATTTAAATAATTTAAATATTACACACCAGTGAAATGTTTTCCTATACCTGATTACTCATTTGTTTGAGTCAGGGTGGTATATTCGAAAAATATCATGCTCGTGAGAAATTGGACATCTTTGGAGAAATTGAGATAATAACAACAAGGAAATGGGTCATGAATTTATAAAGTTTAATTGGTACTAAATATTCAATTAATTATTTTGTTCATCATTTTATCTATTATTATTAAGATTATTACATTATCATTTTTATCTCATTATTAATTTTTTTTATAGATCCTTTGGGATGTCATGTTTTCCATTCAACTATCTAGAATGAACCAAAAAATAGAGAACTTGTTGAATACAATGTATGACTTCTCAGTATTAGAATTCAATGAATGACTTCCCAAATGATCTGTCATGCATATTTTCATTACCATTGTAATAATTAATAACATCTTAATTATTTTTACCTCACTCTAATACCTAGTGTGCTCTGTATGACTCAATGTGTGTGTTTTTAGTTTATAATATTCTTTGTTATTTTAAGAATCATGTTTTCTAAACTACCATGATTTGATCCATGTCTCTTTATTATGATTTATGATAAATAGGGTATTAATTTATAATGTTATAATCAAATTATTCCATCTTTATGCTCATGTTATCCTTTTATGATCACAGATATCTCCCATTTTTTCAATTATTGAGAATCATTGTTCCACCATTTACTATGTTTCATAAACATAGCTTATTAAGAATGGTTTTAGAAATGATATGTATAATAATATTTCTCGTAATGAATAACTTAATGAGAGACTCTTATTAAATATTTATTTATTTTATCATGTTTCCAAAAATTACTAAACCATAACTATTATGGAATGGATCATTATTTTTTTCCAAGAATATTAATATACTAATAAGTGATATCTAGGTTTTAATTTTCTAGGTCAATATTGATAGTATCATAGAAACCAAAAAAACTCCAAATTGTTAAAATATAACATGTGACGGGTATAACACAAATTGTGTCCTTTTATGTTAAATTGACATTGCTTTTATTAAAAACATCAAGTGACATAAAAAAACTAAAAAAATATGAATTCATATTGTTTTTGTATTTTTTTATAAATATCCATATGTCATTTGTGAAGTGGCCTAATCCACTACACGTCAATATGATTGATAGTGTGGCTGGTATGACATTATGTGTGTATTTTAAAATAAAATTGTCAATAAATTGAGAAAAAAGGACATGTGACATACTAAAAACCAATGAAACACATTTACTTTGTTTTTATATTTTCTTAAAATGATCAATGAGTCATTTTTGATATGTATCAATCAACCACCTCTAATTCTGAAACACAGTGAGACTAGTATGATTAAAAGAGTATGTTTTCTGTTTAAAATTGAAATTTTAGTTCAAAAAGTGTCACTACCAAAAAACAATGAAAACATACTCTCATTATATCGATAATTTTGGACATTGTTTCAAAATTCATTTGTAATGTGTACGAATTATTCTCATGTAAAACCAAAAAATGATGAGACCGGTATGACTCATAATGTGTGTTTCCAATTTGATGTTACATTTTAGTTAAAAAACATAACTAAAATACTAAAAACTGATAAAACATATTAATATTGTTATGATACTCTTGGAAAACGTTCAATATGTCATTTTTGATAGGTATGAATCATCCAAACACCATTAAGATTAATGGGGTGATGATATAAATCATAGTGTCCCTTGTTATTTCAAATTAACAACAATTTAAGTAAAAACAACAAGTGACATAGTGAGAACTGAGAAAACACATTTTGATTGTTTTTATATTTTAGGAAAATGATAGATGAGTCATTTGTGACACGTAGGAGTCAAACAATTTTCTATACAATGTGCGGTGTTACCAGTATGACTCCATCTATGACATTTTCGTTAAATTTGACATTAATTTATGTAAAGGAAAAATGTGACAAACCGAAATTAGAAAAAAGAATTATTTTTGTTTTGATACAATTGGAAAACGATCCATGATAGACTTGTGACATCTAATAATAATTTTAACCTCAATATGATGCATATTGTGGCCGGTATAACTCAAACAGTATCTTTTTATTTATAATTGAGATTAATTTAAGTGAAACAACATAAGGAATGTTGTAAATTGAGAAAAAACATTCCTCTTGTTTTGATAATTTAGAAAAATGGTCCATGAGTAATTCGGTATGCGTATGAGTCAGCCAGACCTCAATCTAATGCATGGTGTGACGTGTATGACTATAATTGACCCATTTTATTTATAATTAATATTAATTTTATTAAAAACAAAAACTAACATACTGATTATTTAGAAAAAATATTATTATTGTATTGATAATTTAGAATGATAATTTATTATTGATTTTGACATGTAGGGAACATACTCACCTCTATATGACCCATGGTGTGGCTAGTATAACTCAATTTGTATATTCTTGTTTACAACTGACGTTTACTTTTGTAAAAACAAGTGACATAATGAAAATTGAGAAAACACATTAATATTGTTTGGATATATTATTAAAATCATCCATGAGCCATTTGTTACATGTACGAGTCAACCACACCACAATCCAACACATGGCATGAATAGTATGAATATAATTTTATGTTATCATTTCAAAATTGACATTTTACTTTAAAACATGTCACTCACTAAAAACCATGAAATCATGATCTGACTATCTTGATAATTTTGGAATGTGATTCATATATAATTTTTTATTATTATGAAGTAGCCTCACATAAAATCGTCAAATGATTTGACAAGTATGACTGATAATTTTTGTTTTCAGTTAGAAAATATATTATTTTAAAAATACAACTAACATATTTAAAATCAATCTAAAACATATGGATTGTTTTGATAAACCAAGAAAATGTTCTATATGTAATTTATGGCATATAATAATCATCCACACCTTAATAAGATGGACATTGTATCTGGTATAACTCTAATTGTGTCATTATTTATAATATACATTATTTTTAGTAAAATAACAAGTGGGAAACTCAATACCGAGAAAACACATTCATATTGATTGATATTTGAGGATCAAGATCCATAACATATTTGTAATGATTATAAATCAACCCCACCATAATATAATGCACATTGTGTCCAATTATATTGTAATCAGTAAATAGTGGATTTATAAATGAATAGATGATAATACTAATTAAAATATATTCATGTTTAATGCTAGATTATTACCCTAATGATTCCTAAAAGGATTAAAAATAAACTATTCAGAAATATTTTCACTAGTTGTAGAACATTCTTCTATACAAAGGTTGCATGCCTTTTCCACCTATTACATATTTCAAATTGAGAAAATAGATGTGAAAAAAACTTCCATCATGATGACCTTAATGTGAAATTTTATATTAATCATTAGGATGGTTATTCAAAATATTTTAATTCTAACCACGGTTGTCTTAAAAAATCCATTTATGGTTTCAGACAAGGCTCTTGGTATTGGTATTATAAATTATATTCTTTCAAGATTAATAAAAAGTTTACTAGGAGTCAATCAGATTCGTTTTCTTATTTCACAACTATCAAAAACAGATTTCTTTACCTTTTATTATATGTAGATGACATTTATGTTATATGTTATAACATGATTCTCATTGTTGTTATTAAGAAATAATTAAAAGGAGTTTTTGAAATGAAGGATTTATGGGTTGCAAAGGAAACATGTGGTATAGAAATTGTTTGTGAGAGACCCAATAAAATGTTGTATCATTTCTAATATGAACATGTTTCGATTTATTTAAATATACTTGTTTGATTCTATCATTCTGCTAAATGGTCAATTTTGGTACTATTTTCAATATGATGTAATATATTCATTAATAGGTTATTTTCTCTCAAATTACAAAGGCCCTATATCTTGGAAATGTATTATCCAATCCACGATTTTTCATTAAACCACAGAAGTCAGATACATTACATTGATTGAGTCTATCAAATAATATGTATAGATCATGTGTTTTTCTTCTGAACACAGCCATTATAATTATATTATAACAATTTATATTTATATACCATTTCTATATATTTATCCAAACAACATGTATAACATGGTAAATATAAAAAAATTTATATTAGATTACATTTTAATAGTTATGTCATTAAATATGGATCCATATTTTTCAATAAGATTCATAATTATGACAACTTGATTGATAGTTTCCATAATTCTAAGGTTTCATCAAAATTAAAAATATGTTTACATATGATAAATTTTGATATCTTTGATTGACTATAGGTGTAATAACATCACCAATTTGAATAAAAATACTGGAGTTTTGGGATATTAGGTTTTTCAAATTGAAATAGGACTATTCGATATTCTACAATTTATTTTTTGAAATATACATGCAATTTTTTTAAAATTTCCTTAATTATTATTCTTCGTAGACATGTTTTACTACATCAATATATTTTTGTGATGATCTAGTGTATTCCCATGTCTTCATCCCATTCGGGCTGGTTCATATGGATTGCATTGGTTTAATGTACCCTTATCACAAAGGAAATCCATGCATGGATTCTCCTAGCAATTGATCCATTTATCTACACTTCTATCCTTTCCATAAATATGCTTTTGGGATTCATCATTTCTTTCCCTTGGATGTTTTTGCTCCATGATTGTGGAATGTTTTGGTTGGTTGGTTTAGTTTATGGAGAAACATTGTGATAGGGGAATGATGACCCCTGAATTCTTAGTATTATCACCATATGACTCATTCAGATCTTATGTTATGTCTCCAATTATTTGTAGAGAAAATACTATCTCTCATTACTATTAATTTTCATCTAGAGGGATCATAGAATGTCATCCTCATAATCTTCTCATTTTCTATTTCAGTACAATCGTGATGAAATCCCTTTCCGTCAAAAAATGTTGGTTCTTTTGAGTGTTCAAAAAATTCTAATGGTGGTCGAATCTTCAAATATATGTGTTACATGTGTGTTTTTTATAGAATCATTAAGATTATATGACTACTGGAGATCCAACCTCTCTAGCATGTAATTATTTCAGTTGCAACATAGAATAGTTCTGAAGATCACATTTCTGAATTTATAAATATTCATGTTGCATATATCATTGGGTTTTAACCTTTCTTTTTTTTATTATCTTAATAAATGTGTGTGAGGGAGGTTTTCACGTAGATCCAAAAAAGCCCAATTCATTTTTGATACCTTGTACATATTTTTCGCATTGTATTACATGTTTTTGAATCTATTTCTTGATTTGAATTGTGTTTTTGTTTAATTTCTACATTTCGGTATCATCATGAATCACCTCTGTCTATTATTTATTAGTTATTAAAATCATCATAACCATAATAACATTCAAATACAACTACCTAATTTAATAATCATGCATTGATCGTGGTGGTTTATCTTGGGTATTCTTTAACAAGTTTTTGAATATATTTCATGATTTGAATATGGTTTCTAGTTAATTACTATATTCTGATATCATCTTGAATCACCTTGGCCTATTTTATATTAGTTATTAAAATCATCATAAACATAATATCTTTCAAATAAAATTACCTAATTGATTAATCATGCATTGTTCTGGGTGGTTTATTTGGGGTGTACATGTAACGGTGTGCCCAAAAATATCTTTTTGGGGTTTACATGAATACTTTATCCAACCATAGGCCAGAAAAGGGACCCATTCAACATTAGGGAGGTGGAGAAACAGTTCATCCCCACCAATCAATATATGTCAGGAAATACCAGTTCCCAAAGGGAGTGTATGGTGGGAGGGAAGAGGAATATGGGGAAACACTATTGGAGCGGTTGCATGATGATGAAATCTACAATGATGCATGCCTCGTACACGTATATTATTTCAATAGGGAAGTGATTTGTTTTTATGGAATAGGACATCCACTGAGAAAATAAACTATGGAAATTGATCATATGTGGGCATTCTATATCCATCTAAAATCATATGTAAATATCAGAGTTCACTTGATAATGTGACTCGTTTCCATTTGATCAATGCAACAAGCATCTCCTTCAACCTCCATTATAAACGTGTTATGATTTAAAAATTATAATTATTTATGGTGAACATAATGATAATAATGATCAATAATTCTATGTGTAGTATACTATATGTTATTTAATGTTCTTTCAATTTGTGGAGAGATATAATGTATTCTTCCGCATCACATACAATTGAATGACTATACATATTTTGTAAAACTATAATGTGTTAATCACATGCATATTTCATATAAATACAATATTAAATCTCACTAATATGTGTCCAATAATTTTCAGATTTGTCTTTCATGGAGATAAAAAGCTCATATTTTTCTTGAGTTGAGTCCCACAAAGCACATAGTGGATTTTAGAACAGATAAATATTACAAATAGAAGTATGTCATATTTGAGAATTCAATGAAGTGAGCATTACTACAATGGTGAAAACCTCTTTTGTCAATACTTTTTGTTAAAATATGGTGTTTTTTGTGTTTTGGGAGGTCAAGGGGACTTATTTTGAACACTTTTACAAGTATCCAGATTCATGAATAGTGTTTCCTTTTTTGTGAATAGTCTTTCCAACATTATACATATTCAATGATCTGGTGCTTTCATTGAAATAAAATTCATTCAATGTCATATTTTAAGGAATTTAATGATTATTTAATTCACAAACCACCTATATTAATTTCCATAATGCTCTAGACGCGTTTAATTAGTCAAACATCATGGGTTATTGTGATCAGCTTTGAATGGATGATCCAACACATCATAAATCGCTTCTATGTTTAATATTCTAAAGGGATGAGATATATTCATCCCTTGTTATGACTTATTGTATCTTGGTGTGAGATTCTATAACCTTTCATTATTCCCACATGAGGGGTGTGATCAAACCCTAATCCTTGGATCATCCCCCCTTGACATTTTCTTCCTTCTACATGGACACCCCATATTTTGGTGCAAGAATCAAGTATCTTTTAATCACCAATAGACGGTATGATATAATTTTGTTATAATGTTTTATTTTATCCTTATTCACCTGTATCTACATTCTATTTTATGGCATGTGATAGACTTACTATTAATGGATATTTATTGGGTATCTGTTGGTGCGGTCGTGACACGACATCCGTGCGTGGATGCAATTATCGAGGGGGAAGTGATCCTAATAATTTTTTTGATCATTCGCATACAATGAACCTCATGGACCTTTTAATGTTGGTGAGTGATGGTTTATCTATTCATATACATGGAAATATAGAGTTATCATGTTTCATCCCACTAGATAATAATGGAATTAACATAATAAATATTTAAACTGAACAAATAAATTGTTATTAAACATATGTTATTGCCTATTGTTTATCTAGATAGTGTAATATATTTTCATCCCTTGTTTAGCATGTCATTATTGATTTAAATTGTTAAATAATGTGAATTTGGATTAATTGTAACTATTTATTCAAAAATAAAGTGGCATGTAAATGAATTTATTTGTTGTTATAATTGCAATTTTATGTTAATCAGACTGATTTAGTAAGAATGTTTAATTACTTTTGATAGAATACTATTTAGGTTTCCCATAGTTTAATCGTAAAAATAAAAAATAAATTAATTACAGATGGATTAATCAACCAGTTTTTTGTTAAAAACATAATTTCTAATAGGTTTTTGAGTTACCACCGTTCTTGTATATCCAAGTTCCATGTTCATTGGATCCATGATTGGTCACTATGATTGATGGATGGATGCCTTGTTTAAGGGACGAGATACAAGTTTATATAAAGTATGCTTCCTACTACTTTTGTTGCTATGTGAGAGCGGGTGGATGTTGTGATATGTGGAGGTGGGGAGGTCCATTGGATGTGGCTTCAGTTGACACCTAGGGTGGTGAGATGCATTGGTTTATGAATGTTGGTGTTAGGGAGGGAACTAGATATGATAAAACAGGTTGGATGTGAATGATTGGATGTTTGCTAAATTAGGTTAGTTTTTTTATCTTCTTTACTTTCCCCACTACCCAAGGAAGCTATACTTTCTTACCCTCCTTCAAAAAGGAGAATACATGAAATGGGTATTCTATGTGATTTTGTGTTTAGATTTGTGAGGGAGCAGTGGTATACACTCATTCTCCATATAGAAAAGACGTTACGGGTAGTTCATCTACTCACCAGGTTAATATTTCTTTTGTTTAGTAGCTTATAAATTTTTTATAGAATCCCTTGGAATATGGTAATGTAATACAGTAGTTAATAAATGATTGAATAAGTGATGTCAATCCATGGGTTTGGAGAATTTCAGGATGAAATGATGAGGTAATATTTCTGAGAAATTGTGGGCTTGGTTTGGTTATTCCATGAGGGATTGAAACATTGGTGTGATGCTAATGAAATATAATGTGGATTTTTTAATGGTAAATTAATGACTAATGAATTAATTAATATAATGTGAAACTGATTAAAACAAAATTATGTAATGCAATAAATCTCTTTAAATGGTTGTGTGATTATAGGATATATAGTCTTAGTAGTGGCAGTCGGGATTTCAAGAGATATCAGCTGTAGTTGAGTCTATGTCTAGGTTTTTCCCACACTGTTGTTGTGAGCTGTGATATATTCCTTGCATTTTTTTTGTTTCTATACTCTACTCCACCTTTTCAATTATGGAATCTTTCTCCCTATGAATTATGATCCTTAGGGGGTGTTTTACCCAATATTATGGGTGGATGATCAATGGATGACTACACCCTTTGACCCTTCTCTCTTATCTTGGTAGTTACATGTGCTAGTAGGAACAATGGTTTGTATTACCCGTATATTTGTATAGAGTTTTGAAATGACTTGTGATTATTCTAAACACAAATTCTGGATATAGATTCCTATGGACTACTATAGATGTAACATATAGGAGCTATGATGGATTGAGGATCCATACTCAGTGTATGGGATATAATGGAATGAGGTATAATTTCCAATGTATGAAACTCATTATAAGAGATGCAATGGCCCCTATAAACTACATAGTATCTTTGGTTACATGGATGTTGTTTTTGTGTTTCAAGAGGTTCATGTTGTGGTTCTTCTCCCATGTGTTTGCGGGAAAGAATTTTTGGGGAGATATTCTTTGGATGACTGATGTTGGGAAAAGGAATCCAACCTATGGAGAAGTAGTAGCATTTTACCCTTGATATTATAAATAATAATATGCACTCTTGTATGTAATACTTGGGGAGAGTAACAATAATTAGGATTGTAACACAGTATAATAGTATAGGTGATGATTTAGTATCACTTATTTTTCACATTGTTTTTGCATTCTTTCATTAAACTTTCATGAGAGGATCATGTGAGGATCCTACTGAGTATAATTATATACTCACCCTATGTATGTATAAAATGTTTTTTATGACACTTGGAGTAGGTTGGAGATCATGCTACTTAGTACTAGCTTGGTGTTGTAGGATATGTTCAGGCATTGTGGTCACTACTATTGTTTATGTTTCCTTTTGTACTAGAAGTTTTCCCTTTTATTTTTAGCAGTTTTTACAGGAAATTATCTATTTGTACTTTGTTTCTATATGATATTATACAATGAGTTGGACTTGGTTCGTTTATGTCAAATCTCTCTATTATTCACGGGTTCTATTAGAGTGCAGTGCCTCCCATTTGTATGTTTACTATACCCTAGGCACTAGTCGCCAACCCAAGTTCTACAGGAGGAGGGACTCAGGGGGTCTCTATCTCCCTTTTCACATTTCTAGACAATGAGGGTCACACATTGTGGGGTGGGGGTTTTGACAATGTGGTATTAGATGACTGGTTAAGGGAAATTATGGAGGTTGGTATTGGGCACAGTTGAGGTTGCATAGATAGGTAAGGAAAAATTGTCTGTCAATGTTAACAAGTGATGTAAACATTGGATTAATACCGAGATATAAGAATTTAGGGCCCCCTGTGATTTAATGTTTGAACATTTGTGTTATTAGTTACTACAAAACATGGTGATACTAGTTTCAGGATATAGACCTTTCAAGGGATCAAGCATCTGTCTTCATTGTGTCTATGTTTGAATGGGTAGACCATGTAGTACGTTATTATATAATTAATAATAGAATTAAATTAATTAATTAATTTTGATACATCCATATTCAAGTTTTATCAGGTATATATATCTTTTATTTTTCTATAATGACTATAGGTTGACATCCTTGTCAAGTTTTCACCATAGATGTCAAGAAGGGTGTGCCAACTTGTCGCTACAACATAGTGGTTGACTGCGATGGCAATTGGAAGAGTACACATCATGTGTTTCATTTCAAGAGACTCTATAAATATGATTGATCTTTTTTAGATATAGTCATATATGACTAGTTGGAGAAGGTTGAGATATCCTTCAGTTAGATCTGTGATCCGAAGGAGCGCTGGTTTATTTGGTTGTGATGATGTTCTGTGGGGAAGCGAGGCATTGATGGTTCATGATCATATAGGATCACGAGGAGTTGGAGATCACTTGGGATGAAAACTGATACATGTTCATAGTTGAGTTTATTTATTCAACAAAAATATATTCTAGTCACCAAAATCTAAATACCCTTCTATAGGGGAGCTCTAGTGTGTGACATTTTGGAATCTGTTTCTTGAACCATTAATGATATGCTTTATACCTATTTTCTGATGAGGAGGAAATGGTGAAATGTTTTGAGGAATCTTTTTATCCTAAGATCCAGTGCCCGGTCACCCTTGTTTCTACTAAAGGAAAATATAGAGGTGATGTAGAGATGAGAGGTCACCGAGAGGACGTTTTCCAGAACTGAATCATCATGATAGTGGAGTTATCACTATTCTTCATCAAACATAGATTTGGTATGGGGTTCAAGTTTTTAGGGAAGAATAGTTTCTATTTGACCAGTGGAAGGTGGTATCCCTTAGCATCTTTTTTCTATGGGGGAGATGGATCTCAGTCCAATTTGATGGTATCATATTTTATTTCATGTGGAAAATGATGTTATCAGCAAAGACAATGACCAACCATTCCGAGCGGTCATGGTGCAACATGTTTTCTGCTCGAGGTTCCTCTGTTGAGGCAGTTTTAGCCGATGTAGAAGTAGTAGGTTACACAATATTTGGATCAGCAGAGGTTATATGGGGAAACCATATGATAAACCCTTGATGCTCGCAATCCTCAGAGGGAATATAGAGTACATGGTGCCTTCCTTTATATGTGATAGAGAGGTTATGGAGTAGGTCTTTGACAACTTCATGATTTAGCATTTCCAATGCTAGTCAATCCAGGTGTCGTTCAGGGAATTGTTTTCTTATTTTATAAGTTCTTGTATTCATTGTATGATTTAGGAAAAAACAATCCATTATATCTCCTACCCTTTTCTATTAGTTTGGAAATGATTTAGAGAAGATACACGTTCCCATGGAGTTGAATACGCTAGATAGACGTAGAGCTGACTTGTTTGAAGTTTGTAAAGACTGTGAGATTGTTTTGGGGATGCACCTCACTTAGGTATATTTCATTTGTTTACTGATATGACCATAATATGTCATCCTTGGCATGGATTGGTTGCATTCGATGAAGTCTATCATAAATTGCTTCAAAAAAAAGGTGGGGTTCTTTGATGTCGATGGATATCCAATAGTGTTTCTTTTGCAAAAAGGACCCTTATATGTGTCAGATTTGCGTTCTTACCTTGTCATTAATAATTGATGAACTGATGTTGAATTTATCAGAGGATCAGCTGTTGGAATTTCACAGGGTTGTAGAAGAGTACCCTGATGTATTTCATGAGGAGGTTGCAGAATTATCCCTCATTGTAATGACATTTTGGTTGATGAATGCTACATCTATGTTCATCAAGTTGATTAACACTATGATCTATGAGTTTCTAGATAAGCTCATCATGGTTTCCATTGATGAAATACTTGGGTACTTCTCATATAAGGAGGACAATGTAAATATTATACATTCCATTTTGGGAGTTCATTGTCAATATCTACTGTTAGGGTATATTTCCAAGAGTGTGTATTGGGATATAGAATTTGATTCATGGGGAATGTTTTAACATAGCAGGGAGTAGCTATATATCATCCAATGATAGAAGCAATTTTTTTAGTAGCCCCCACAACTGCGGTAGAGGTGTTACGTTTTCATGGCCTCACAGGCTACTACAGGAGGACCATAGCTGATTTCTATCGGGTTGAAAATCGTACGACAACATTGATGTAGATGTATTAGGTGTTCATGTATTGTAATTAGTTTCCAGATGCTTTTGAATATTTAATGGAGAAGTTGGTATGTTCTCCAGTAATTTGTTTTCCAATAAAGGGAGTTCAGTTTGAGGTTTTCTGTACTGATTCCCATCATGGGTTTCGATGTGTTCTGATGCAACTGATACTAGTCATTTCTTTTGTGTCTCGGTAGTTGTGTCCCCATGAATTTAACTATTCCACCCATGATCATGAGTTGGAGGCTGTGGTTATTGGTATGATGTTGTGGAGATGTTCCCTCATTGGAGAATGACTTTTTGTTTTCACCGGTCAAAATATCCTGAGGTATGATTTTTCCTAGAATGACTTGAACTTGTTATAATGTTGGTGGATGTTGTTATAATAGAAATCAGACTTGAAAATATATTATACACCCGGAAAGGGGAATTTTTTATCTGATGCTCTCAACATGAATAATAATAATGATGAAGTGCCTGAATCTGATGATTCTTGGAGAGTAATAGAGTAAAATTCAATATTGCACCTAGATATAGGAGACGATGAGGGAATATAATATCTTTTTAATATGACAGTGCAGTCATCTCTGTGTATATGGAGGAAGATTCATAGGTGTGTGATCTAGATCTGGAGGTCTGGAGAGACCGAGTGTTTTGGGGAGAGGCCCCTGATGGTTTTTTTGAGGATGAAAAGCATCGAGTATTTTATTGGGGAATGCCATGCATTCCTTTTTTATTTAGTGAGACAGCTCTCTGAGAGTTCCATAGTTAACATTTATTGGTACATCATGGAGTCAGAAAGATATACCGGGACTTGAGGAATCAGTATTGGTGGCCAGGGAAGAAGTGTGAACTTGTAGAGTTTGGGTATCAATGTTTTGTCTACCAGAAGGTGATGTTAGAGAACTGTGTCCCAGGTGGTTTGGTTCAGCCATTATATGTTCCTCAATTGAAGTGGGAGGATGTCTTAATGAACATTGTTACTAGTTTACCTCAGTATCAGGGAGTCCATGATGCTATATGGGTGGTAATGGATCGTTTAACAAAATCATCCCACTTCATAGAGACAAATGTGATGAGATTTGACGATGTTTTTTCAAGGAAATGTCTTGAGGAGGTGTTGAGAATCCACAGAGACCTTAGGTTGGGCTTTTCTAATAATGATCCTAAATTTACCTCAAGGGTGTGGAGTGGTATCCAACATACTTCTAGTTCTTAACTATACCTTATCACTTCTTTTCATCCACTGATAGACGCTCAGATAGAGCAGATCATCCAGACTCTTGAAGTCATGTTTCACTCTTGTGTCCTGAATTTTGGAGGTTCATGGATTTGGAACCTGACCATGATTTAGTTTTCATAAAAAAATAGTTTTCACTCCACCATCAACATGGTTCCATTTGAATCCTTGTATGGACGTCCATTGCATTCTCTGTTGTGTTGAACTGGTGTTGGAGAGCTAGCAATTCTCGTACAAATACAATTGAAGAATACGACAAAGATAGTTCAAGAGAATAATGAGAGGATGAAGGAAGATCATGATCATAAAAAATAAAATTCTGTTCCAAATAGGAGACATTTATTGTTTTATGTTGTGTATTAAATGTCTCTGAAGGTCACTGCTTGTCGTGGGAATAAATGGATTGGTCATGGAAGTAAGATTTCTCTCCGGTTTTTTGGGTATTTCGAGGTGTTGTCTCATTTTGAAGCCATGGAGTTCTTGGTAGAATGTCCCACACAGTTGAGCTAGATAAATTGTTTTTCCATGTGTCACAACACCATCATTATCTTCATGATGAATCTCAAATCATTGATTCAGGTGACATCGATGTGGATGATTATGTGACCTTCGAAGAGCAGCATTTTGAGATCTTGGAATGTATAGAGAATATGTTGCGTGGGTGTTCAATCCCATTGGATCAGGTATTTTTGTGACACATTGGCATGGATGAGAGTACATTGGAACTTCAGTCACAGTTAAATTCTTAGTACCCTGAGACGTTTGATGATTAACTATTTTCTTGTATCAATATTCATTTTGGGTTGTAAACCTTTCTTGTTTATGATATTTATTTCTATTTTTTCATCTGTTGGATTATTTATTTGAGAGTTATATACCTAGAGAGAGTGTTTATAGTGGAATATGTTTTATTTTGGTCCCACATGTCCCCTTTTTATACGGTGGAAATTTTTTGGTGGACAGATCCTTGATATGTATATGAAAGGGTGGTTGTGTTGACCCCTTTTTCTATTTACTATTATGGTTGGTTTTAATGCCATGAGGATGTGAATGTTTTAAGAGATATTTTATGTAATGGAACAGACCTCTTTGGTCAGAAATATTTCAAAAATTTTCTATTTGGGGTGTTCTAGGAGGTCATGCCAACTTATTCCCAACACATTTGCAAATTTCCAGTTTCGTGAATACTATTTCCAATTTTGTGAACAATGTTTCCTTCTTCCTAAAGTCTCACCTCTTGGATAGTTTCTTAGACATAATTCATTCAAAAAAAATTTATAAGGAATTTAAGGCTGAAGAGAATCCCATAACTCCAATATTAATTTTCATAGGGCTCAGGATTTCATTACTTGGTCAATCCACGTGTTTTAATGTGATTCTATTTTAAGCGATAATCAAGCGTATCATAAACTACTGCTCCCTTAAATCACATAAAGGGGCAAGATTTCTTCCTCCCTGGTTCTGAATTCTTGTTCCCTGGTGCATGATTCTAGAATATTTCATTCATCCAATAGGAGTGGTGAGATCAAATGTTAATCCTTAGATCATTTCCCCTAAATTTTTCTTCATGTTTCATGTTCACCCCTTGTATTGGTGCACACATCTAATGTAGATATGTCATTAATAGAAGGTATGATCTACCTACATTTTTATGTTTTCATCAATAAATATTCAACCATTTATCCTCTCAATTTTATGGAATATCATCTTCATGCTTCACGTGGAGTTTTCCTAGGTGTCAGTTGGTGCAGTCAAGTCGTGGTGTCCTCAGGTTGATGCATTTGTTGTGGGGGGAGGCGTTCGTAATCCATTTTGTGTAATGTTCTTGTATAAATAATTCCATGAGAATTTTGATATTGGGGACTCATATATTCTCTATTCTTTTACATTAAACTATAGAGTTAGAATTTTTTAGCCCAATGGATCCCAATGTAATTGATGTAATGAATATTTAAAACAAACCAAAAAATTAGGTCTCTTTGATATGTTATTTCCTCATGTTTTCTAGATAGTGTGATATATATTTATTCTGTGATTATCAGTTCATTATTGAATGAAATTTTTAAAGAACATAAACTATGATTAATTGTATTTATTTTTCAAAGATAAAGAGAAATTTAAATGAATCTTGTTATTATTGTAATTTGATGTTAATCCAACTAATGCAGTATGCATGTTTAATTATTTATTACAGCTTACTATAATGTTTTACTATAGTTTGAACCTACAAATATTAAAACGGTTATTTATATAAGGATTAATTAATTGGCTCTATGAAATAAAGATAATGTTTGGATGGGTTCTGAGTTAACCTCTTCATTTTAAGATCGAGTGCCTTGTGACATGGATCCATGCATTCAAATTATGATTGAATTCTAGATGCCTTGATTAAGGTTCAAGAGCCCAGTTGATATGATGTTTGATTATTGATTATTATGTTGTGACGTGAGAATGGGTGCCTGTTGTGATATGTGGGGGAAGGGAGGCCCTCTAGTTGTGGCAGCAGTTGTCACCTTAGGTTGTGGGAGGGATCAATTTATGTAGGTGTCTGTCAGGGAGGACAGTAGAGATTATGAAACTATTTTGATGAGAATGATTATAGGTTTGATGAATCTTGTTGGTTTTTAATCTTCTTTACATTCCCCACAACACAAGGAAGCTGGTCTTTCATACCCTCCATAAAAAATTGGACATGAGGTGTGGGGTATGCCACCTTATTTTTAACATCTTCAGGGATGAAGGGCATACACTCCTACAATAGGTGGAAATGACATGAGGGGTAGTTCATCTGCTCCCCGGGTTGATCCCCCTTCTGTTTAGTAGAATATATAGTTGTTTTATAATTCCTGGGATTATGGTAATGTAATATAGTTGTTAATAAATGATTGAATAAATGATGTTAACCCATTGTGTTGGAGCAAGATATGATTCAATACTGAGGAAGTATTTGTGAGAAGCAGTGGACTTGGTTTGGTTATGCCAAGAAGCTAGGAAACTTTGGTGTGATGCTAATGAAAAATAATTTGGAACAGTTAATTGTTAATTAATGATTAAAAAATTAATTAATTTAATGTGAAACTAATAAAAAATGAATGTAGTAATGTAATAAAGCTATTTAAATTGATGTGTGATTCTTGGATACCTACTCGTAGTTGTGGCAGCAGGGAGTCCGAGATACGTTAGCTGCATTTGATTCTAAGACAAGGATATGACCATAGTGAGGTTGTGAGATATATTATATTTTGTACTTTTTATGTTTCTATATGATACTCCACCCCCATATGTTAGAGAAAGTGATTCCCCTAGGATTCTTATCCATGGGGGGGGGGGGGTTCCGCCAATCAGGTTCGATGATGGATGGTATTCTACCCTCTTTGTCCCCACACTCGTCTGTTGGTAGTTACTTGTTCTAGTAGGCACAATGATTAGTTTTATACATATGTGTGTGTATAGTGTTGTAATCTATTATGGTTATTCAGACACATGTATTCTAGTTATAATTTCCCATGGATCACTATTAGTTTAACATGAATTGAAAATTATTACATGAGGATCCTTACTCTGTGTATGGTCTATAATGGATTGGGGTCTAATGCCTAATGAACAATACATGTTATACGATCTATGGTTCATCCCGGAAAATACCTGATAAATTTGATTATGGGGATGTTGTGGTTATGTTTCATGAGGTTCATGTTATGGTGCTTGGACCAGGT
The DNA here is from genome assembly GCA_963277665.1 of Viscum album. NCBI lineage: Eukaryota > Viridiplantae > Streptophyta > Magnoliopsida > Santalales > Viscaceae > Viscum > Viscum album. The sequence continues at coordinate 528,541,082 of OY728161.1, read as the reverse complement.
GTCGGCATGAAATCTTTTTGGGAGGGAGACACATAGGATGTGCGACATTTGGGAAAAGTGTAAAACTAGTGGAGAAGTAGTAGTATAGTATTGTTGATATTAATTATTATATTATATACTATTGTATAGGATTCATGGTGAGTGTATCCAAGGTGAGGCTGGGAACATAGTATACATGTTTAGGTGACAATTTATTTTCCCTTGTTGTTTTCAGTGATTTATCATGCTTTCATCACTTTTTCACGAGATGCTTTGGGTAGGATCCTTCGTAGTATATTATTATACTCAATGAACATATATATAATCTATTTTTCCTGTCACATGGAGCATGTTGGGGATCATGCTGTTTACTACTATCTGGGGGATGCAGGATCTGTTTGGGATTTTTGGTCACTATTTTTTTTACTTTCATATGGTACTTGTATTGTTCCCTTTCAGTTGTAGTTGTTCTTTCATGGAATTACATATATGTACATGGGTTTTAATTTATATTATAGTATGAGTTGGAGGTGGTTGGATTATATATTATCACTCTCTTCTACATGTGTTCTCTAGAAGGAAATGCCTCTAATTTTAGTTTTTACTATACCCTCAGTTATAGTATCAATCCTAGGGCCTTGTGGAAGCTGAACACGGTGGTCACTACCTACCTTCTTACATTACCGGCCTTAGAGGTGTACACGTTGTGGAGAGGGGTTCGTCACAATAACTACAACATTTTAGATCTGGTGTGAGATATTTTCAATACCAATTTTCATATTCTAAGAATATTATGATGATACATTACTTGTAAAAGGGAAAATTATATCAAATATGCTTATAGAATTATGTTTATGTTAGGTGGTGCAATATACTCAAAGATAAGATAAATATCATTCCATCAGAAGAATTATCAAGGTTGTGAAAAATAATATCCTTGTGACTGGGGTATTTAACCAGTTAGTAAAGAGTATTGATTATGGGATGTATATCCTATTTTGAATTAGTATAATAGAAGATGATTTTGGTGTCTATCCAACTGAGGAAGAATATTTTGTTGTTGGGTTGGAGAACCAGGATCAACAGGGTGATCAAATATTGGGGAATATAACTACATGATTATTTATTAATTATAATCATTGAAAATATTGTAGTTGAGAATCCATATAGTTGAGTCTAAAAAACATGGAAAAGATTAGGCCTATAAACCACATCTTTTAAATATGGTATATTGCACTCTATCTTCCAATTTATGTATATGATGTGAGACATTGAGATTTCATTTAGTCGATTGAGAAACATAATAAGATCAATATTTTTAATTAAAAAGAAATAATTCATAAATGTTATATAAAATTTACCCTCCCACTCTCTGTATTCAACATGGACTAGGGAACTACACTTCTCATCATCCCTTGACCATAATGGAACCTAACCATTATCGTCAATATATAGTTCGTTTTCAATTGGATGAACTCTCTAATAAAAAATTATTATAATGAAGACTCGAAAACCACACATGAACACCATTTACTTCTAAACCTTATTCTAACTCACACATGGATCATTAATCCTCTTGATAATAACATCCATAATTCACAAAATAAAAATTCAAGCATGAACCCTCTTTTGATACAACTTCGGGGACGAATACCGATCCTGATGAAAAATTGCATGTGAAATATTATCATGAAACCCATTGAAACAAGGAATTGAAAAATAAATGAATAATGAAAAAATGAATCATAAAAGATATATTAATTTGGAAAAACTATTAAATGTATGGGATTAAAAGAAATAATGAGATAAACTAAAAAATACACTATAACCAGATTGTAAAAAATCTATGTAAATTTTCAAACATGAGGTATAGTGATATCATAGAAATAACAAGTGTAAAAACCCACTTTTATATGCCTATGCCTTATATCTAAAAAATAATCCTATTGAATAAAATACCATTTTAGGGTAAAACATCATTCTCAATGATCTATCTATGAAAAATGTCAAAAATATATGAATAAATGCTACTACTTATCAGATCATGATCCATACAGGAGTCATCATTAGCATGTTACTATAATGCCTCTTTGATGGAGTCTCCAAGATCATTAAAGTAGTATATGTTCTAGAAATAATGGTATCCCATCACATCATAGATCCACCATCAGTGCTTCATTCATCATCCCTATTGTTTCTCACATGCTACAATAAACACTTGAACCCACTTCTACCTCATATTGGACTGCATCATGTTGAAATCCCTTTATAGTTGTACATGCACCTCCACATGAGTAGAATTAAATTACATCATAAAAAAATTTTCTACGTTGTCGTCTTATATTGAAACTATGTCCATATCTACAATTTATGTCATCAGGATCCCACATTTTTAGATTTTTTGTATAGAAAATCAGTCAATTAAAATTGGTAGAAAATCCTCAATTAATGTTGGGGAAATCACTAAATTAATTAATTTCACTCTCAAATAAATCAGTGAATCCCAATATGAATGATGCACAACCTACTTATATACATAAAAAATATTTCAATGGTAGTTTTCATGTCATTTCAAAACAATCCAATCTCTTTTTCTATGTTTTTGACTATTACATGTAACCCTCTGTGTTTGAAAACAAAAAAAATGATTCTCTCAACATATTCTGATAAAAAAAAATAGTGATTAAATGGATGTCAATATATAAATTTTAAATATCATGCTTCAGTTTTATTCTTTTCTTTTCATTCCAATCAATGGATTCTTTTTAGTTTTGAATTTCTGCCTCAGGTTTTATATTATTGTTAAATAATTAAAATAGTTTATTTGGTCAGGTCTAGCACACCACAAATTTGATTGATGCATTTTCAATCATGAAACATAAAAAAACAAATTTAAAATAATTTTAATATTCTTTTACATCAATATGTGATGGATTGACATAGTTTTTATCATTACATAAACAATTTCGTGTTTTAAATCACTAAAAATGTTTTTTCAATCATTTTTTGAAAATAAATACTTTAATTGACACATGATTAGTTCATACAATTTATAAATAATGTTAATTTTTTCCTCCATAGAATTCATGGATGTTTTTGGTTATTTACATTTTTTTTAAACCTCACCATCAGTTATTAATGGATTCCAAATCATTTAAAACTACTTATTTAGTCTTTTTGAGAACACCACATGTTAGGATGATATTTTATTTACTTGTAATCATAAAAAATAATTCAAAAAAACCAATTATTTAATATTTATATAAGGATCATTCGATGGGATTTAACCACTATAAATATATTTTTGGTGTTTAAAATAACATTTTCTAATCATATTAGGAATATGAAAACATCGATGGATGCGCAGTCAATTCCTTCATTTAATTAATATATTTAAGGTTCCTTTAAATTGAATTCATGAAAAATGGAGTTTGTTTTTTTGGTTTCTCAAACCCACCAGTTGTTTAAATGCATTAGAATCTTTTAAAATAAAATATTATGTTGGTATGAGCACACCACATATCAAATTGGCATTTCGTCTACTCGTATAAACCCTTAGTAATTAAAAATTGTTTTTATATGATTTTATATAAATATGATGTAGTTTTCAATTGTTTTGAAAATTCCATAAAAAATTTAGTATTTTATAATACCATAAAAACGAAATTTTAAACACATTAAATACACCTCAACTCATATTGGCTTGTTATCTATTCACACACTTCAAAAATCAATTAATGAATTTTTTTCAATGATTTCATGTAATTTCACAAAATTTTTATGTATTATTTTTAAATATTATATCGAATTATTCCAATATATGGCGCTGAGATGGAATAAGAATTTAAGGCCCGATATTCCCTAAATAAATGAGTGAAATATATTAAATATTTTTCATAGCTTGAGAATGTGGTTTTAAAAAAATTGGAATAACATCTAAATGGATGCACATATAAAAAATATGAAGTAACAATTTTGTTCAGAGCATTATTTTTACCCTAGGTACAAGTTAAAATCGACCGTCCTTTCTCAACAATGAAATGTTGTTTTGGAATTTTAATAAATAAAATAAGTTGAATAATTTATTTTATTTTTAATGCTTTGATGAAGAAGCAACATTTATTTTTTAAAATAATCCTTTAGAGGGAGATATAGTGTGAGTCTGATAACCCTAGAATTCCATGCAGGATTTCTGGATGAACCTGGATATTTCTCTAAATGTAAAACTATGACGAGAATTGGGATCAGAGACCGATTGATGCCATTCTCGACAAATATCACCAATGACAGAAACACAACGATCAATATTCTTTAGCCAGTGATCCAACCCCAACGTATGATGTTTTATTTGTTTTTATTTTACTTTTTATAGATTCAACAATGAATGTAGACCAACCCATGATTAATTTGATTTACTATTTGATCATTCCAAGGGAATGTGCTTATTTTTCAGGCTTTTTATCGAGGAATGTTTATATAGATTTTTTCTTGATTTATTCATCGTTATTATGGGAATGGATTAATCAAAGAACAAACATTTGGATAATTTCATTTTGTGGGTTGTTCAATGTGCTTTTTCTCCCCCAATATTTTCTTCACATTTTCATTCATCATGTCTTATTAATGATCGATCATTGTGCCTTTGATTTTCAGTGAAACATTATGAAATTGAAGAACAGACATTTGGAAAACCTAGATGAGGTGTGATGTCAATGGATATGGATGTATCAAAGCTATTGTGGAATACCCATTCTTTAGATGATTTACGAGTAGATTATTATAATTGGATTTTGTATTCGATTAAAGGCCTCAAACTCACTAATTCAATGCTATGAGGAAGATGTGACTTTGGATTTGAGTTTTCGAGGAGAACAGATCACCAAAATGACATTGAGATAATAAAATAAGCCACATCGAAAAATAATGATGGTTCTATAATATTCTAGGGAACCTGATGTGTAATTTGTATTACACAACGTTTGTCCCCCACAAAGTAGTTTCTATGGTTTGAAGAGGTTTTCATGTGTCACATGGAGTGTGATCCCTATAAAACTTTTTGTAAACCCCTCCATGGGACATGGTGTGTATCTCAAATGATACACAACCATGGGGCAGAGTAGAAAGTTTTCCAACATGGCGTGTACTCCCACAGATGACTTGGATGAACCAGTTATGCATATTATCTTATGTGTTGGTGCGAAAACATGGAAAAATGGGTTTAATCCATGTGTTGGGACATTAATAGTGCACATGGGAAGACCTCAGATTGTATAATATGATGGTTGAAATTTTCTACATATCGTGCACACCTTTTATAAATGACATGTTTTAATTACACGTGTTGTTGAACACAGGCAGTACTCAAGGTCAATGGATAAGACATGGGACCCTACTAAAAGGCATGTATCCATTCATTGAATGGTTTATTCTTTTTTTTTCACCATATCTTGTACAAGTTTCATTTTTATTTGTGCCCTTTATCATTTCCCTGAATGTTGGTGGGTGTCATTTCTTACTACTACGAGTATGATCCCTTCAGAAAATCATCGTCGTTAAATTTTTTGGAATACCACAGGTGTCCATGATAGGATCCTCTATTAACCTTCATGATCTTGGTAGAGTATTCAATATTTATGTGACCAACATCACTACGAATATATAATCTACTAAAAAATTTAATACAAATGGAGTTGTTATTATCACCCGTGACCCTAAATCTGATTCTCATATGATGAACCATATCTATCTTCAAATATATCAATTTATTTTCCATTCTCTCATGATGATACCCAACAAATAGTACTTCTATAAATGGATTCAGTAGTGATATTAGTCTCAAGATTATGTTTTATCGAATGAGTGCGTTGTTGAATCATCGAGATAAACCCCTAGATGTGGTTTGAGGTAATCATCACTTACCTCTAAACTGTTTGTCTTGGATGAGTATATCTGTTTATTCTTGTTATATGATATAGAAATATTATTATGTATAATTGATGATAAATTTTCTTTGTTAATTTCTTTGTGTTATTGAGGTATCCTACTGATTATTTCAAATACTCTCCCAGACACAGGTTTTTCCTGAACATATCACATCTTGTTCAGACAAGAAACCTTGTGACAAAGTCCTTGGAGGACTATGAATATGACTAGGACCAGAAGATAATTTGAAAGATCATACAGGATGAGGAGTTCCTATGACTTCATATAGTAGTCCCAATACATTTAGTTTATTAGTTTGAAATTTTTATTTATTGACTCTTTTTGGCGGGGTTCTATTGTAGTTCATTTTAGTTTACGTGCTTTACTTTTGTTATACTATGCTAGTTGGGATAGTGAAATGCATGCATTTTTTTCTTATTAAAATTTACATTTCATCATTTGCGGACATTGATTTGTGTTCATGCTATAGGTACATAGAAAATGCCTCCCATGTTAGTGATACTCCTACTCGGTGCTAGTCACTAGCCCCGGGCCTATTGGAGGTCGGATTGTAGATTAATGGAAGTATCCCCACCGGGATGGGTTGTGACACAATGGAATTAGAGTGTTCTATTATTAATTAGGTCTAGGGGTTTATTAGATTGGTTTGGGGAAACTGTGTTTTGTGTGTCATGTTTAGCTTTTAGGATACTGACTCTACTTTTGTGGAGGGTGGCCAATGAATCCATATATCATGACTCTAAAAACCTATTTTTTGACTCGGTACATGAGAAAATTGGTTGTAGAAAAAACAATGCTACATGAAACATATATGAATGGGTTTTGGCTTCCAAGTCCAACATGAGCCCACAATACATATGTACTCATTAACTATGGTACATCTTATTTTACTATAGGATGCCTCCGTGCCACATACATGAATGGATATAAGAGCTCGATCAAGTAGATGTCCCCATAAGTGGAGAATATTCAACACAGGGACTAGTGTCCTAGATGGTACCTCTAGGTGTTTCACCATCCATACCACCAACTATGGAGCATCATGTGGTACCCCCAGTACCTTAAGATTCGGAGAGCAGGCAGATCATGATTCATGTGTTTCATAGATAGAGACCCCCAAGGTTATGAGGTTATACCAACACTCAGGAGGAGGATGAATTATTTGAGGATGTGAGCTGATTTTTCCATCTAGTATGGAATCTAGTGGATCAGATGGTTGTACTTGTAGAGATCCTATTCTAGGTCTTGTCTGGGTGATGGTGTATTTTAGCGATCTAGAATCATGATTATGGGACTCATCTGTGGATAGAGTTTGAAAACCTCATTGGAGTGGATTAGTCACATGTTATGATGATGGATGTGCATATACAGGAGCTTCTTTATCTCCACAAGGGAAGCATGACAATGTCTTATTGTCAATCTATTCTCACCAAACATTCTTTTTACATGATTGATATGGTCATTGATCATTATTTTAAGACTCCAACCATAGAACGAGGATTGCGTAGAGACAAATAATCCAACATAATCTATCTATGAATCCATAATTTTGATTTGGTGTTAGAGTGACATTTGGTGGTTGGATAATTATGAGATGAGTATACATAGTTAAGGATACTCAACAATTGATAGGATTCTTTAGAGACATGGGTAGTGGGGATCCAATGTAATACTTTGGGATCTAGACATCATATACGTTTCAGGTAGAGGTACAAAGACAATGGATATATAGTTTATGGAACTCGGGTTGGGTCCATAAATCCTAAGGAGAGGTGATGCTATGTGACAGTTGGGTACGTGTCACTCATGTTTTTCTAAACTATCGAGATACTAATAGGGAGATAGTTGATGGACGACTGATGCATAAGAAGTGGTTGGAGAAGGAAGATCCATAGTGATGCAAACATGGAATAAGAGTTGAGAGAGCTGCATGAGGTGGTCGATGCTTCAACATGCATCCAACACCCCCACCTAGTGGTCCATGTCAAGCATAGGGAGATGAAGTAAATGGCTGGGTAAAGACGCATGAAACCGAGGAATACAAACCAATGGATCTAATAATTATTCTAGGTAAAATTGTTTCCTTTTCTACACTACCTTCCATACTAACGGGAACATGTGCTCATCATTCCATTATATCCATATTTAATATAGAAGACCATGATATTTTGGTTGAACTATTGGCTCGTCCCTTTTTCTTAGAGACACATACTCGAAGATACTTGATGTCCACACATCTTCATTCCAACAGTGTGACTTGACTCTTGGAGGAAATAGTTTTGTTGGAACCACTTGGTGGCATTGTTAAGGCCTTACGATATCATTCTAGGCAGGGACATGATATACTCAGTCCATACCCAAAAAATTGTTATCAGTGATGGGTGAGGAATGTCCACATAAATTGAATTAGATTTCCTTTTTGGTGAAAACTAAACTCATGCAGAATAGGATAGACTCATACATATGATGGTGTAGCCGATTACTCATCAGTTTGATAGCCATACCCTTGATGGAAAAAATGTTATGAGTTTCCATTTCCCAGTAGTAGTGGCAGGGTATGTGGTTTTCTTCCATAATGGTGTTCCAGTATTATCTCCTCATCATGAGATTGACTTTTTCATTGATCTACAACCTCGTACAACATCGATATATACTCTAGCATAATAGAAGGCTCCATCATAGTTTCTCAAAATGAGGGTTTACTTGGAGGATTTACAAAAGAATTTTTTATTGATACTCATTGTTTCACCCTTGGTGGACCTAGTGTTTCATCCATGGTGGCCCAAGTGTTTCACATGTTTTGGCCCTAATTTTTTTCCAATGGATGATCATAACATTACGTTGTGTGTAGACTACCAGTGCATGAACCAGATTTTCCTGACAAGAATTCATTCATAGCTGAGGATTTATTACCTCACTGATTAGTTAGAGGGGTATAATGGTGCTCAAATATAGTCCTCAAATCATTATATCACTATCAGCATGTACAAGAAAAGTATATTTCAAAGATGGATTTAAGATTCTGCTATAGTCATTATTTGAACATAGTGATTCCATTGAGTGTGAAGAATTCCCAATTTGTGTTCATGGGACACATTAAGAAGATATTCCCACCATACATAGACTTTATTATGGTGGTCATCATCGATGATATACTTGTTCACCTGGGTGTCTGAGGTGGAGCAAAAAAGACACATTAGGATGGTTCTAGGCATACTACTAGATAACAATATTTATGGGAAGGTTTCAATGTTCCAATTCTAGATTCATGTTGTCCAATTTCGGGGATATGTTATCTCAGTGAATCGAGTGGATGTGGACCCAGAAATGGTAGAGATACTGTTATATTGGGATCCACCTTGGAGCTCGACTAAGGTGTGGAGATTCTATTGGATGGAAGGATATTACCAGAGATTAATATATGATTTTTCTATGATATTTGAAACTATGAAATTTTTTACTCAAAATGGGAAACCTATCGTTTGGTAAAAGAAATGCCATCTGGATTTTTATATGTGGAGGTACAGTTTGACGAGAACCATGTTCTTGAGATTACTGGAAGAGGGTTTTGAGTTTGTAGGGTTCTGTGATGCATTAGGAACCAGTATTGGTTGTTCCCTAATGTAGAGGCAAGTGGGAATTTACTATGGTTTTTTCTAGGTGATACCACATATGAAATTCTACAAAACTCATGATCTTGAGTTGGTTGGGATTGTCTTTTCATTGAAGATGTGGTGACACTACCTGGTGGGTGAGAGTGTTTCCATCTACATTGATCAAATGATTCTCCAGAATTTATTCAATCAAAAGTATATGAACATGATAGAGAGAAAGTGTGTAGAGATCCATTAGTATTATGTTATTGATATTTACATTACTCTTTGGAATTGGAACATGGTTGTAGATTCTCTCTATAGAATATTGAGTTTGCAGTTTCTAGATGAGGCTTCTCAACAGTTTGCCTCTTTGTAGTTTTCATTCATGGATGGATATGGGTTAGAATGCCTCTAGTAGGTGGTTGTTATCTTTATACTCTTATATTGAGTCAAGTAGGTACATCTTGAGGATAACGAATGTGAGCCTCTACATGTTCAAATATCTCCAGGATAAGTTTCTGATGGATATTCAAAAGGTGGGGATCACATAGTTCCTTTCAATGGACTTAATGTGGTACCACTAGAATTGTGGGAGGAGGTTCTGATGTTTTTTCATATGTCCCATTTTTTGGTGCATACATGTGTGTCTAAGATGTACAGGGTCCTCTGACATTAGATTCATTTGCTAGGAAATTAGAAGGGAGTGCGGTGTTTGTCTCTTAGTTCATTACTTTTCAGCAATTAAAAGAGGAGGACCCGGTTCTAGTGGGTCTAGCTCAACACCTTGAGGTGCAAGAGTGGATGTGGTATGAGATAACAATGGAATTCATGGCTTTTTCTCCATGTACGTCCATGGGACAAGATGCAGTATGGGTTATTGTTGACCAAATCACTTAGTCAACCCATATCCTAGATATCTGTGAGTAGACTTTAATAAAGTTATTGAGATGCATATACATGCAATAGAATGTTAAAATTCATTGAGTTATATTGAATATTCTCTAATATTGTGATGATTGTTTATTTCCAATTTTTTGAAGATATTGAAGGAAGAAATTTGGACCCTGTTAGACTTGACCATAGTATTTCACCACCATATAGATGACCAGACAGAGCAGACTATTTAGGTTATGTAGAAGATGTTATGGGATTTCATGTTGGACTTTTTCCATTGTTGTGAGGATAAATTTCCATTGGCGGTGTTTGTATACATCAACAAATACTATTAAACAATAGATATTTCACCATTCAAGACCTTTTACGGGTTACCCTATTGGTTAGAACATTAATAGATTGACCCTGAAGAGTAAGAACTCTTTGACCAATAGATGGTGAGTGCTACTTCCATGAAGGGGTAGATCCTCAAGGTGAAAATGAGGAAAATAAATTGACATCAGAAATCATATACTAATAGGAGACGGAGGCCCTTGGAGTTCATGTAATGAGGAAATTTGTTCATTTGGGTCTCAGCTAGAGAGGTATTTTAGAGATTTGGATGGGGTGACAAGTTATCACTGAGTTTCATCAACCCTCTTCATATATTATGTTGATTTTATGAGGTGGATTACCACCAAATTCTACAATTATAGTTTCACCAGGTACATGATATCTTATACGTGTCGCAGGTAAGGAGGTACATGCATGACCCATTTCACATCATTGACTCAGGAGAGATAAACATCCATGATGGGGATAATTTTTTTGAGTACCCAATACAGATCAATTATTAGCTATAAAGGATATTTAATGGGTTAGAGTATTTCTGGGTGCATGAATGAATGTATTATAGGACGCTTTTAGAGGGAACATGGGAGCGGGAGGCTCCAATTCATGCACAATAACCACATCTCATTGAATTTATTTAGTTATGGATTTTTAGGGATTCAAATACCTAGAGTTGATAGAATTTATTGTCCCATACTTTTTGTGTATTTATTTCAAATATTATATGGAATTAATTCAATATTAGGTGCTAAAAACTGCTGGGATTTCAAGGCCTGGTGTGCCCAGAATAAATATTCGAAATATTTGAAAAATATTTAATTGTGTGTGACAAGATTTCATGAATAACTGTAATAAATTCTAAAAGGATTCCCTGAACATAAATCTGAGGTCGTCGTTGCATTTAGAGAAAATATTTTACCCTAGGAAAAAACTACCATCAGCCGACACAGGTCAAAAATAAAAATTAGATTTCAATATTTCAATAAATAAAATAAAGTGATGATTTTTTATTATTTTCAATGTTTCATTGATGCAGTGAGGTTTTACTTTTTTAAATATTAATTTATGAAGGGATCTATGTGAAGTCTCATATCCCTAGAATTCATTGGATTCACTAGAGAGGAACATGGATATTTATCACAATGTCAGACAATAATGATACTTGGGATCAAATAATTACAAACTTCATTCATGGAAGATCTCAATAATAGAATCGATGTGGAAATAAATATTCACCACTGAGAGATCCATCCCTAAGCTAGGATTTTTTATTTGGTTTTCCTTCCCCATTTTGGATTCAATAATGAACTTGAACCAACAAATGATATATTGATTTGTTGTTCAATCGTTCTTGATGGATGGGATAATTTTAATGTATTTTTATTAAGGATTTTTAATTTATAATTTATATGGATTTATTCATCTTTATTATTGGAATATATTATGGATGGAATGAGAATGGGATGATGTTTGTTCCTTGGGTTGTTCGTTGTTCATTTTCCCAGGATATTTTCCTAATGTTCTTCATTCTTGTGGGTTACAAAAGATCATCTACTACACCTTAGTTTATCATCACTATGTTATGAAATTGTTGTTCTGACATCGGGACGACATAGAAGTGGATTTAAGGTGATGGAGGAAGATGAATTAAAGTTGTTCGGTAGTGCACATTATTTTTAGGATTTATGAATGAATGATCGAAATCAGATTCTGGTGCCGATTGAAGGTCCAAGGCTCACTGATTCGTTGCTATGATGACAAGGCAACACATGATTTATGGTTTCGAAGGGAAATGGTCCACAAAAAGGTATTGGGATCATCAACCAAGCCGCATGGAGTAAAATTTATGGTTTTTGAAATTTTTGACGAACACATAGTAAAATATTAATTAAATGGTGTGTGGACCACACAAAATATTTTCTAGGGTTTTGGGAGCTAGTAAAGTGTAACATGGCATGTTTACCATATAAGATGGAATGATAGCACCTCCCCGAGACTCGGTGTGTATCTCTGAAGATACACGGCACGAGGTGGAGTACACAGGTTACCAACAAGGTGTGTACTCCAACACATGGCTTGGATGACCCAGTTATGTGGATTTCCCCATATACTTGTACATGGGAAATGATCCATGGGTTGAAGCCATGTACTGTCACATGACTAGCATGTATGGGTGGACCCCAGATTGTAGAACATGTCATGTGAAACTTTTTACATTACATGTAAAAGTCCTCTACATGACATGTTCTGATGAAACTGGATGTTGAAAAGTGGATGTACCCAGGGTCAATGCTTAAGATATGTGACCCTAGTTTATGCCATGTAACCCTAATTGCATGGATTGATTCTCATGTGCATCGTATCATATATAAGTTTTTTTAGGTTTTGTTCCTTTAATCGTTTCCCTAATGGTTTTTGGGTATCATTTCCTACTCAAAAGAGTATGATCCCTTTAGCAGGACAACATGGATAGAGTTTTTGGAATCAAACTAGAGGCCTATAGTGGATCCTCTATTCATCTCCATGAACATGGTAGAGTCTTAATTATTGATATGACTAATATCACCGAGCATCTATCCTCAACATAGTGATATAATCTAGATGGAGTTGTTGGTATCATCCCATGTCCCTAGAAATGATCCTCATTTGATGTATTGTATCACTCTTCAGATCTATCAGTGTGAATATATATATCTCTCTCATGATGGTAGCCAACAAATAGTACATCTTGGACATGTTTCATCAATGATATCAAAATAAATATTTTGTTCTCTTCTATGTTTTATCGGTTCAATCCTCAAGATGAATCCCTAGTGGTTGTATGTAGTAGTTGTGACTTACCTCTAGATTGTGTGTTTTGGTTGAGTATATTTGAATATTCCTATTATATTATATAGACACATCATTTTGTATAGATTAATGTACATTTCCTTTTTGTATTGATTTGGTGTTTTAGGGTGTCCTACATAGTATTTTTATACTCACCCTACACATGGTTTTCCCACACGTGTTAAATCTTGTACATACGAGCTACCTTTTAATGGAGTCCTATGAGGACCAGTACCCGGACCATGACTAGATGGTAGATTGTGGGATAGATAAGATGAGGTGTTCATTCATCCTTATACAAAATTCCAATGAAATTTTTTATAGTTTATACATTATTGTTTAAAGATACTTCTAGGTGGGATTGTATTCTATCATAGATTACATTACTTAAAGGGATGATGACTTTCTCCAAAGGCACAAAAAAATAGTGGTGACTTATTACTAATAACCTATTAACAAAAATGAATCTAACTCAATGAAAATAGTGAAAATAGAAAAAAATGATTCTTATCTGCTATATATAAACCACATGCATTCATCGACCTATAAATAGTACAAGTATAGAAATGTAATGAAAAAATGAAGAGGGATAAAATACTCATCCATGCATAAAAAAAGATCCACATCCCAGAAACATGTGAAAACGTAATGAATATAAAAGATCCCCATTCCATGAACCCATGATATGACAAAAATATGATGTTCATGCGCTAGTATCCCTATGATCACCTAATGTCATAATAATAATGTCCATCATCTGCAAGGGAACACCATGTGCATGCAAACCACAAGAAGGGGAGATTATAAAAATACATTATGTGATTCCACGATGTCTCTAGGGAGTATTAATAGAGGTACTAATGTGGGGAGAATTAAGAAATATAATAAATGAATACCAGTATATAGAACAAGGTATAGTAAAAGTATATACAGATCAACCCAATAAAAGTGTAATGTAAGCTCATCCAAACACATAGAGCTAGAATGAGAGAGAATATAAGCTTCTGGTCAGGTGTTCACTACCTATAGATAGAAACTAGACTCATTCTACCATGAGATGATAGACATTAAAAGCACATGGAAAACCCCATGCATCTTCACCTCTAATGGAATAGGTGAATCCAAAAGCCAAGGACTACGAAAAAGAAATTGTATATATATATATATATTCACTGTTAAAGAGACCCAAATGAGAGAGTAAAGGGATCTCCTTCTCAAAAGATCATCCCTTTAAAAGTGAGTCTCCAACAGTTCTTCCAGTAACCATCAATGCATGCAATCCCATATGTCTCCCATAAGCTACATATCAAAGGGTCTCAATCATTGATCACTGACACTCTCTGCTTTGTGCAGGTCTACCTCACCATAACAAATTTAAGTTTCATCATAAGGACACATCTTTGTGTGAAATGCACCCCTCTTTCTTTAGAGTCCAATTTCATATTGAAGCACATATCTTAATTGTGACACACACTCGAGTGATTGTTTCTCAGAATAGTGGATATACATTTCATGATGAATCCTGAGGATTCCACACAAGTAAAAGTCATAGAGGATACACAAACCATGATGCATCAGTAGGATTCCACTCATGTAGATGTTTTTGAGCCTACCCAGATCCAAATGAATCAGGGGGATTCCACTCTAGTTGATTTCATAAAGGCTACCCACACCCTAATGTGTCTGGGAGATTCCACTCTAGAACATTGAGTAACACTGACCATCCCTACTGGATGGTACCTATTGGAAAAACATCATGGAAAACATGAAATCCCTATTCGATGGTGCCTTTCAAAAAACCATTGAGGAACATTGCCCATCCCTAATGGATGATTCATCTATAAAAAACCCTACTAAAATCATTTGGTGCCTCCAAAGATAGGATTCACACCAAGAATACCTCAAATCTTAAATTGTAAGACATTGTAGAGGGAATACTCACGTTTTATGTGAAAAAAGAACCAGGATAGTCTATGAGCATGTGAAAATAGAAGTTCAAAAGAAATATATGTGAGAGAAAAATGATTCATAATGTAGTACGCAAAATGTTTCAGTCCCACGCATCTTGTGTCCTCAACATGTTACTTGGACATGTAGGTAACCATTATAATTTATAAAACAGTGAACAAGTACCCCTCTTTGGGAAAACATACACCAAGAGTACATGACATGCCTAATCAAATGGTTGATGAGGGAAATCCGATCATCGTTGATCTGGAGGGCCAAACACACAATTACACTGGAACAAATTCTCATACATTTCCAAAGAATTTCACCATGTATCATAAAACATCATCTCATATCTCAGTAGATTCAATGTTGGAACAATAATTGGGTTCTCCTAAAACACATAAAAAGGATCCTCCACCGATATTCCATTCATGTTTCCACACATAATGAGATTGCAATATTGCTTATTGCAACCAAACTGATCACACCCATGAGATCCTTGCAGAAAAACACCCAAGATCGATTATTCATTCATGCCAAATGGACATCTAATGAAAAAGTTGCACGTTGTTTCATTTTTCATGAATGACATCCCATAGGACACATGACGTGGTCCCAAAACAAATTATATAGATCATTCCTTCGAAATCATCTTGAAAATACACATAACTTGGACTAATAATTTGTCCAAAATGGATAACGAATGAAGAAGTTTCATTTCAACATAATGCATGTGAAATGAACCCCGTGGGCCCTACACCCCAAATTTTGTTTAAAAACACATAAGTCATCCTAAAAAGTCAGCGCATATAATGGTGGCACTTCCATAGGTTGTGTGTCAAACAGAACTCCCATTTAAATGGCTGGTCCAAATCAATTTATATGAATAATAATAAATATTTTATTATTATTAATTGTAAGAGTTTCATGAAATTGATCCATAATACAAAAGTATAAACGTTATGAAATTATATTAGAAGATCTGTCTCATCATCAGTTTCATAGCACCTTGGACATCACATCAAGTTGAATTCAAATGGACGTGCTGCATCAGAAATGAGGAACCGTGAAAAATAATAATTAATATTAATATTAATTAAGAGAGAATTTTTCACCACCCGCATTCCGTCTTGACCATTAAAATTCACAAGACCACTTCTAATGGGATGGATTGAATCAAGGATCTTGTTTCCATAGATAGAATGAGAATCGGTGGCCCATATAAAAAATAAACTGCTTTTAATGATATCGGTCACAATGATGGCTTCATTGGCCTGATGTCGTCGGTCCGCCCCGCCTGGGCTGACCAGAGCCACCTTCGTCGGCCTGAACGACTTTTGCTGCAAGGTCATCCATCTGGCCCACCGTCTGAGCCTCCGCTCTCTCATCTCACACCGCCCATGTCCGGCTTCCCACGTGCGTCTTCATTCCTCATCCAGCCGTCCATGTTCCACATGTGACAACCGCCTTGGTCCCCTTCCAGCCACCACAAGCCGTTTAATTCCGATGACCCCTTCCGAGGGACACTGCGACCAAACTAGGGGTCAGAAATTTATTTCAAACCCAATTAAGGAATCCACAGAATGTGATCTCCACAATTCCAACCTTTTTTATATGATATTAGGTCATTTTTATGCATTTAATAAAATTATGACGATTACCACAATGGACGATGAATAACACAGAATGAACGAAAGGATTTACTACATGGACTAAGGGCTATGTTCATACAAACATTAATAGTGATAATTAAAATGATGAAACAAACCGAAAAAATGATATTTAATTAAAAACATGAATTGGAAATTAAAATTAGAAGAATTCCTACTCAGATACGTCCATTTTTTCATTCTTATTCGATCATTGCTCTCCAACATTGATCAGTTGAAGATTGTACAGAGATCTCTCCTCAATATGATGAATAATGGTGAATAGAATTCATGAGAGAAGAGATAGAGAGTTGTTATAGATAGAGAAGGTGATTAGGGTTTTAACCCTAACATGTGATCTTAACATTATTTATAGTCACCTCACTTGGCACGAAAATCTAAAATTCTTGCGTGCCCTATTTTTATATCACGCCTAGGCAAATCACCCCATTCCAAACTCAATAGTAGTCTCGGTTCTCTATTATGATAGCATGTTAAAAAAGAATTGGCATCTGAGATAAAATATTTATGTTTAATTATTATAATTACCATTATTTCCTTGTGAGGTGTTTTTCATAGAAGTACCATGCCAATAAATGATATACCCCACCTAGGGTAAATGACACGTTCCAGACTCAACCATGGCCTCATTTTTCAATCATACTTACTGAATAAGATATATCATATTTTGGAAATATTCACTGTACAAAATACTTCATATATTTGTATAATTTATTATAGACACACCATTCCTCGTAATTAAATGCCATTTCAACTTACGACACATGAATTTTTCATAGAAATTTTTCAATGTCTTATAAGGTGAAAATAGTTTCTCTATAGATATTTACCACACCCTATTCTATTGGAGTTGAGCTGGGGGAATCACAAAACGTGGTCCAGTAGGACGAGTCGGGACATTTCATATCAATCAGTTGTAGTTACATTTGTTTTACCCCACACCAATAATATTTAACAAATGAAAAATCATAAAAAAATATTTTTTTGGTTAGTTCAACAACAATTCATGAAAGATTGATGTTTCATCTATTTATACACATCACAAATTAATCTAATTCAATTGAAATAATATTCCACTTCAAAATGATGTTGTTTTTTAGGATTTATACAAATATATGAATGGTTTAGTGTCTTAAAACACTAATAATGTGTTTTTGGAAATCTCCAGTAGACAACATGTCAGATTTATTATTCGTTAATTAATAACTGTAAAAAATAATTATATGGATATTCTCCTCTATTTTCACGTCAATTGGAGGTCATATGATTATTTTTCCCCCACCACATATTTTTAAACCCATCAAATCGTTAAATACTGGTTATTTAGTCAGTCTATGCACACCTCATGCCATATAAACATTCCATGTATTCATAATCATCAACAATAATTCATATAATTTATTCATTTTAATCATATTATTCATCATCAATTAGAGGTCATTTTCTATTATTGTAACCATTACATGAATGATTTAGTGTTTTAGAACATTAAAAATGATTTTTTGATCATCGAAATAAACTAATTACTCGAAATAATGTGTAATAAATTCCTATATTTCACAAACAAATAAATACTTTTGTTTCTTAAATATGATGTTAATTATTGGTCATTATATTTCTTTGGATCTCCCAACAAAAAATTTTAAAGTATGTTAAATATTTTTAAAATCAATATTCAGTCAGTCCGAGAAAACATCTCATCAGATTAATGTGCCTTCTACCCATACATATCGTAAATAATTCAAAGAATGTTTTTATAAAATTTCACATCAATTATAGTTCTTTTTTTGGTTTTTACCATCACACACATGTTTTAATCTTTTAAAACTGTGAAAATTTCTTTTCATTCATCCTTAGGAAAAAAATCTTCGATTGACACACAATGAGATCCTAATTTTCAAAACTAGTTCTAACATTGTTACATTATTATTTCATGAATATCTAGTGTCATTTTCATACTTATGAAACCTCATTACAAGTTTTAACGAAGTATTAAATCTTTAAAAACTTCTTATCTAATCAGTTTGAGAAGTTCACACATCTTACTGATGCATCTTATACACAAAAACAACTTAAATAAATAAAAGACTCATTCCTTATAATTTTATATCAATCATTGGTCATTTTTTATGTTTTTTTACCATTTTATATATGTTTCTTTCATTTAAAATAATAAATATGTGATTTCGTTCATCCAGAGTAATCTAAAAGTCTGATTTTTCCAAATATATTAGTAAATTTCAATGAAAAAGTGATATGATTTTTCATTTTTGTGTTCATGGAAGCAGTTGGTTGTTATCCTTGTTTATACCCCTTAACTAACATTTTTAATGAATATCAAATAATTAACAAATATACATTCGATTAGTCTGAGTGCACCTCATGTCACATTGATTAACTATATTCTCATATAAGTAAAAAATAATTCATAAAAATTTATTATAATATTTCACATCAATTCATTGTATTTTTGTAACAAAAACATATGAATATAAATTTTTTTCATTATTTATTTGTATTATATAAATAAATAGTTAATTTAAATTTGTTATGTAAATCATAAAATAAATAATTTAAATTAATTTTTTTTATTGTTATATTTAAATGAATAATTTTGAAATTAGTTAATTTTAATTTGAAAAAAATAATTTAACTTTTTGAATTCATCATATTGAAATTATATTAATATAATGTTTTTTTTATTTTTTAAAAATGGTGAATTTTTTTTAATAATAAAAAATTTATAATTTTCTGAAAATACATTATTTTTCTGACATCATCAAGACATATTTATGATATAAAATTTATCAAATTTCCAGAATGAAAAAATAATGATATTATAAGATAAATATTTTAAAACATTTATTTAGAGAATATAAATTATAATTTATCAAGTATAAAAATCATTGTTAGTGCCAATGCAGTTGCTTCAGAGCATTGAAAAAGTCAAATTTGGTTCAAAAAATAAAAATATTTAGTGATAAAAATCCAATTAATGGATTTTTTTAATTATTATATATAATTGATGTTGTTTCCGAATATTATTGTGTATTAGAGTTATATAAAATGAACCTTATCCAAATTCTTGTGTATTTCATGCACAAGAAAGAAAAGTAAATTAATAAATTAAAGAAGTTCTCTTGACATGGATATTAGATAATAAAAAAAATGAATAAAAAATATTATGATGAACCTAATTATTTTTTCATTATAATATTAAGTTATCTAAAATTTTATATAAGAAATAATTAACCTTAATGATTAATAAATGCTGATGAAGTGCTTGTGAAATCAGAAGAAAAATCAATAAAATGACATTAATTAAAACAATATGATCCATTAATTAATGAAATTTTTATTTGATATTTATTTATATGTGTGAGCCATAATATTATTTCCTTAAAATTTGCGACCTTTTGGTCCCACTTGGATCACATTATCACCCGTAATGTAATTTAGTTAAAATAATTTCAAGTTGTTCACACTTATTTTATAACTATTAAATGATTTTAATATATGGTTTTCTAGAAGAGGATTTCTACCATAACTAGTATTTAAATATCTATAAAATTTATCTTAATTATGATCATATATATTTAATTTTTTGTATCAAAAAATTACTATAAAGTCTTTCACAATGATGATTCAATATTAAATAATTTATTGGACAAATAAAATAAACTATATTAAAAATATAAAAATAAATATAATATGACAGAAATAATATAATACACGAATAATCAAGATAAATATAACATTTATAAGATATAATAAAATATGTGGTTCGAAATTTAATATTTGGTTTACTATTTTAAAATTCAATGTAACGAACAGTGTAAAAATTGATAAAAGCTAAATTTTATCAATATTATATATTAATAATTTATTTAAAAAATATATCAAAATATATAATGATTCTAAATAGAATAAAATTTTGTAAAAAATGTTATCCTATGATACTTTAGGGAATTTGGAATTATTTTACCTAATAATAGACTTATTATATTTTAATATTTGAATTATTTCTAAAATTTACACTATCTTAAATTATAAAAGGGAGCCCCTTACATCCCTTAATTTCATCATATCAAGACTTATTTCTTGTAATTAATATAAAAAACATTCATATCCTCATCCACATCAACATTTCAGTGTTTTTGGTCTCACAAAAAGAAAAATTACATCTTCCTTAAGGTGGTTCTCTTACAGAAAATATTCAAGAGGTAAATTCATCATTCCCTTTTAAACTCATGATTAATTATACCTTATCCTCAACACATTAAAATTTATTATTAAAACAATAGTATCATATATATATATAATGTAATTTATTATTTTATTGTGATTCCCAAATAAACTTATGTAAGAACCTTTTATTCGATAGTCTGTATGACATGAAACACCAAATGTGTAAGGTAATATATTATCTGGATACATAATAATATATTTAATATTTAAAATAGATAATATATATTTAAATTCATGAAACACCACATTATCTTCTTTTACATGAAAGAGAGTCATTCTTTGATTGCTTGTGTCACATGCAAGATCGACCTTCCTTGATAATGTGCATTATACCCAAGATAGAGTTTCACTAAAAAACAATAATATTTTAATAAATTATTAATATTTAATATAATATGATGTAACCTAGATGTTATATTAGAGGTTATTAATAATGTTAATGATGTTCATTAAATTAATGGTTTTTATAAATATAAAATTCAATCGTTGGTTACCAATTAATAGGGATCAAAAAGAAGTACAATGGATATAAAAAGAATTTTTTTTATTCTTCGAAAGGAGTTGTGTAGGAATAAAAATAATTAAAGACATTTATTAAATTATTTTAGGGTAATATATATTTTATATATTCAATCATATGTTTTTTATATTCATCCATTTGGATTGATATGTAGAAGATATGAACACACTCTATTTTACACATAATAACAAATATTTTCATAAAGTTAATTTTTACATCACTTAAATCAAATAAACATTTTAAATTTGAATGTAAACTCCTTTATTTATTTAATATGTATAAATAACATTCATATATAAAATAAAAACATAATAATTAGAATGCAGTTTACATTTTATATTTTTTTAAAACATTTAAATTTTTAATGAGTAATTTAAAATTATGATTTCTAGTTCAAAACTGAATTTCCATCAAGATTACATATAAAGATAAATTATTGTTTTAAATGGATTTAAATTTTAATTAGATCATATTTTAATTAAATAAAAAATTTATGTCATTGGTGTTAATTATACATTGAAATTGATTATAAAAATATATCTTCATTTTTTACATTTTTACTCTAAAAACCCGTAGTGTCATCCCATATGCGGGATTAATTTTAATATAAATTCAGATAATTCTATGATTTGAATTTGAAAAAATGTATTCCATATTTGAAATCAAAATAATTTAAAAGTCTCCAATGTGTCATCCCTATAATGATCAAGCTTATTTTTCCAAGGAGATTACATCTGAGGATGGTCATGCTATTACTCCCACAGTGTTAGTTGAGACTCAATATTCTCCTAGTCTCTCTATGGCTAGATCCCCTTATTGCACCGACCTTCCAAATATATGTATGAATGGTAGTACTGATTTAGGGTTAAAACATGATTATACTGTTGATTTTTCCCAGGAATCTGGGCCTCCTCAAAAATTTTATTGTTACCATGAAATTTATAATCATTAGATCTCCTCTATGATTTTCGGGAAGTGGGTGACATATCTAAGGTAGAAGAGACAACCGAGGGGTGCATCGGTCCAAGAACATTCAATGATACACTACTCTCTTGGAAATGGAAGGTTAATGATATCATAACCTACACACCTGCTCTCTCGAAGAGAGAGCCATGGATGGATTATTCTATGTATCCTTGTCCGGTTAATACCCGATCTTCTAAGCTTTCTAGCATTTTCAATTATGATTTTCTTAAGATGCTCAATCAGGGTATTTCCATATCGTAATGGGACACTTCTAATGATCATGATTATGTAAATGTCATGTCTTATTAGGATTTGTAATTTTCATCTTGACAGATGAGGGGATGTTCCTTTTTTGACCTCGCTCGTCTCCTTTGTTCCTTTTTCATTTATTAAATAAATATTCAGAAGCTTTTCTTCTAGCTGTTCTTGCTGGAAAAAAACATTATGGTTCAATCAAGCTTAATAATGGACTACAACTTTAATTTAAGGTCCCAATTGACATATCCAATTGTAAAATACCCATTTTTGGTACATAATTCATCCATGAACATTAATTTCATGAGTTTTTTTGTTATTAAATTTTATTGGTATGAACATGCTCACACCTAACATATTTCTAAATATTCTTAGTGTGTAATTTTCCTTCCATATAAAATTCCACCTCCACTCCCACATTATCACACCTCTCAATCATAATATGATTAGCCAATATATGGTAATATATCATCCCAAAAATCAAACCATCGATTGTGAAGACTCACATTGGTCCGAACGTATCCCAAGAAAACCCCTTGGTAAAACCAAAATTATTTACCCAATCAAGAGGTAACATGTCCACTCAAGCTTTTAGTTTCATTTCCATTGTCGATAGCCTATACTCTTATAATTATGTTTTTATATAAAAAAATTACCATAATTATAATATAATGTTTTTAATATAACGTATTCAAAATACACTTCTACGAAACTCCATCTAATGGGTAACAAACATATTGTTTCCTTGAATGGCGAACTGCTGCCTCACAAAATAACTATCGTTCAATTCTCCTTACTTCCACTTATTTTGACCATTATGATCTAAAATCTAAATATATGTATTATATATGATATTTATTGTTTATTTATACTTATATAATCCTCTTATTAGACATACATTTAATACTTTTCATTTTAGTTTAAAGTGATAACATCGTTTGAGGTTGTGTGGACTATCACCCCCTCAAAGCGATGTGATTCGCTAACATGATACAAGGAATGTATAAATTAATGATTATAATTAAACATAAGTGACAATAAAAACATAAAAAATATAATAATTACAAACTAATAATTCATTAAATACTATAAATACATATATAATCTATTTTATTATCCATCACACACATTAAAAGAGATAATGTCATTGGTGGACGTGTGGACTACTTCCCTCTTGACATGATGTGATTACTATTAATTATATAAATTATATATGTAAGTATATATGATTAAATAATATGGAATTTATTATATAATTATCATTATATAATGTTTAGTTACTTAATTTCTTTCCAAAAGGATCTTTTTAAAATGAGAATTTTTCTCTTCCGTGCATACGACCTACTGTCTCCATGATTGTAACATTGATTAATTTTTTCTTACAATATATAGTGATTGATTCTAAAATTATAATTGATGTATAAAAATATTAATTATTACAATATTATTATTCCTGAAATATATATTTAATGAAGCATTATACAATAGTTGACCAATAATATTTTTTTTAACAAGTAAACTGAATTTGTTCAAAACATCAAATGTAAACTTAATTGTTTGAGTAGTTGTAAATAACATTGTAATAAGGGAAATAAAACTATTTATAAACCATAAAAATATTCTTATGAAATTATAAAAAAACATATGTTTATTATATTTGATGTTAATGGACTTTCAATTGAATGGAAATGAAAGGAAAGGATTCTCATACCACTTTTTACATCTGTGCGATAAATGAAATGTTCACTACTAACAACTTTTCTATGGTGTATCTAATACCTCATCTATTATATTATAACATTAATAATTTTATCCTCATGGTATCTTAAAAATGAACTTAATATTATTAATTTATGAGGATATTATTAAAAATTACTCAATGTGTTGTGGGACTCTTTAAAGTGTATAAGATTATTTTCATCAACTATAATTTTAATGATCAGTCAATGGTATTTCCATTCAAGGTAATTATATTACCATTGTTCAATAATCCTTTTTATTATTACATGGTTATTCATGAAAACTCACAATCATTAGTACCCTTTTCCCACACCTTGACATTCAAAATGTTTTAGAAGATGTTTCTAAGTAAACCTGACATGATTTAACTATTTAGTTAGAGAACATGTTTTATTATAAAAACCTAAAACAAGCCTCAGAAAACTTGATGAGTTATTTATATATGAATCAATGAGACAGAGGTTTGAAACAAGGAAGAGTCAAAATTTCGGGAACTATAGTAGTAATGTAGAAGTACCAGAGAAGTGTTGTGTGGTTATTTTAGCATGTACTATAGCATTTATTGTAGTAGGTACTATTTGGTACCGTAACATCTACACATATTTTCTGTGTTCCACTGGATTGTGTTTTGAGTTATTTAGGCCATCAAGGAACCCTGGACTTTGGGTCAATAAATAATTCGGTCCACCATTATGGCCTTCAACCACCTAAAGGTTTTTGGGAGACATGATGAAATGCAGATCCCCAGACAGACTCTATAAAAAAGAGGTTCCCCAGAGGTAGATTTAGTGCAAGAACACTCACTATAGATTAACCAATTAATTCTAAGAATTAGAGGGTTTATATAAACCATATGAACCAGTCTGTTCTTGCACGAGAAGCTTAACCAGAAAGCCGTGTGAAGGTGGAGGGCTAACATCATGATGACAATGTATGGGAGGGGTAGTTCCTTGTAGTTATAGTATGGACTAATTTCATAAGTCCTTCGGGGCATGTAATGTCTCATAATCTTATAGTCCATGTAATCTCTAATTCTTATGTTCTTATTAAGGGTTCCCCCATATCCCTTGAATTGGTGGTTATCAAAAATGATTAATAAAAAAGAAGTCATTTGGGCCATTTGGGCTAAAAACAATGTTGTACTGTTATCAATTCAAAAATCATTTTAAATTATTTTCTAACGGCATTTTTAACATTTTTACCATTAACAAATTAATTCAATGGAATATTTTTTTTCACATTCTAAATGAGGCATTTTTTAGCCATTTATCTTAAAAAATGAATATAATTTTTACCATTTATGAAAAGAACGAATATATCCACCATCACCAAGTTGAATCACACTTCTAATGTTTAAATGTTTTATTTTTATAATGTTTTTAATAGTGATTATCAATGAAAAATATTTTCTAAATATTTATAAAAAATGGACATTTTCTTGAATAATATCATAAATATTTATTCATTTATTTCATCAATGAAAACAATCATTTCATTTACCCCACATGGGATTTATATTATTGATATAATCCTTTTCATCAATTGGATATTTTATTGTTGATTTGGACAAGGATAGTATTCACATTAACTTCCCTATTTCATTATGGGGGCCCCTTGTAATTTTTAACTTCATATGATCATTGATCATTAAATTTATTCTAATTATCCATATCATTTATCATGTATATGGTTATTTCCTAAACCATATACTATTTTACATACAGTTCATACATTAATTGTTATTTGATTAATTATTGAATTATTTTTTATCCATATCATATATTCAATATGGATATATTTTATTAAGACACATTGTTCACGAATATGAGATATTACATGGAGTGGTACGACATGGGTGGTTCCTGGTTATATATATCCCTACGATCCATCAGTAGTCTCATGGGACAATTCAATTGGTGACTAACTCTTTGTGTTTCTTTATAATTAGAATAGTCTAGTATGATATAGGTTGGGGAAGGGTTAATGAAATACCCTTGATGCATTAGTAGTCTCATGGGATATGATAGTTGTATAGACGCCATAAATGGGGGTTTAATCGATAACTAAACCATATTGTGAATGATATTGATGGTACTGGTTCCATGTACCTAGGAAACAAGGCATCCAATAATTAAGAATTTATTTCATATTAGTTTGATCTATTATATATTCATTGGATTTTTATTCGATATATCTATAGATGCATTTCATTTTCAGTTCATTAATCAACTAACATGTGTTATAGTTTCATAAATTTCTATATTTATTTTTATTCATCTACTTATTTGAATGGAATGTGTGTCCAATTATTACCCATCCATATTTTTATGCACATTCTTCAAATTTCGATGATTGTATGGAATGTGTGTTAGTTTTTTTTAACAATTATGTAATTATTAAACTCATTGATTCATTATTTCATCTATTATATAATTCCCTTAGTATGAATTTTATCATAACATTATATTGTTTCTTTCCAAAGGATTCCATGTAGAATACAATTAATGATCTGTATGGATTTACTATATGGATTTGAGTTATTATAGAAGTTTATTATTTGTTTATAAGGGGAAAATTATTATGAAATTAATTTAATAATTTGTAATACAAGCCTCTTTTATGTGTATCATTAACCAAGACTACAAAACTAGTTGGCCTTTCTAGGATTGATTCCTTGTAGTGATGAAAATTTAATTGACAGAAGACACCGAGTCCAATCCATCTGGGGTTGGGTCACTATATTTGGTGTTAATGAATGTTTAGTAGAAACCTTAGGAAAGTGATTTTGGACAATATATATTATATTAAATTACCCTACGAAATAAGTTTAGGATATTATAGAAGAACAATCTAGAATTTTTTAATTTATTAATTTTGTGGGGATTTCTCAAAACACTTCCATGTCTGGATAGTACAATTGGATGTGGTTCTGGAGAAAATATATCTAGGAGTAACATATCAAAAAATGTGTTTTGGTAATGACTCGAGGTAACCTGGTACAATACAATGGGCCTCACTGTGCAACTTATTTGACACAAGTAGGGTATATTTTTACGATAATCCAATTTTTTATAAAATCCATTAAGAATAATTTAAAATTATTTTTACAACTAATCATCATGGAAAAACCTAAGGAGTTTTAAATTGAAAATAATTTGTCCTGATTTAGATATCCAATTTAGGATTTAATAGATAAACCCTAGGCCAAGCAAGAACCTATGTTGAAATAAATTGGTTGAATTTGGTGATCATTAATGTTGTTGTGAAATCATTTATCAAAAATATATTTAGTGTTTAATATTATTTAAATGTTTTCCACCATTTTTATTTTATGAAGTATATTAATATTCTTTTGTAAAAGGAAAATGTGTATGACAGGTGAAAAACAATAAAATCTAGAATTTCCATAGGTGATTAATCAATGACTGAAGGAAGATACAAGTTTCACACCAACCATTGACCAATGAAATGTCCTTGTAAATTTTACATTGTTTGTAGTCAAATGATTTGATTAAAAAGGTTTATAATGATCTAGTAATATCACTTTTTAGGATGATAGAATAGTAAATTATCTATATTTGTTTAGAGGATAGTTAAAAACAATTTTTTTACATGAAACCCTTTTAAAAACATCATAATTCATTAAAATTATCCTTCAGGTCCTCAGGCATAAAAACAAATGAAAATATAATTATTGGTAATTAATTTAGTTTAGTTAAGGAATGAATTTGAATTTGATAAAATAAATACAATAAGTTATGATAGTTCAAATGAGATTGATTCCTACCAATAATGAATATATCTTTATGGTCATTTTCATAAATACCCAAAATTAGGAAAATAACATGGAAATTAAATGTTATCCTAATACCTCAATTTCTGTAGATATAATGGTCTTACAAATCATCATAGATTTTTGGATTCGAGGCCCTCGTATTTAAATTTATCTTTCAATAGTTTTTGATTTATTACCCCATTCACTCCCTAAAAATATTTATGATTTTCATTTATGTAAAAGTCTCTACTTTTGAAAAATGTTCTCCTACATAGAAACCGAATATCATGGTAGTCTTGCTGTCCTTTGAACTTGCCATTCTATCTTATTAAATCTTTTCATGATGTGGGATTTTAATAATAGGAATTATAAAGAAATATATAACCCAAAAATATGATTAAATTTCGAGGAAAAATTTAAATAATGTTGGGAGAATGTGACTCCCAAAAAAAATGTATGACCCTTGAATTTTAAAGCGTGTGTGACACGCAACACCCAGCGTTCAAGGTAATATAAAATCAAAAAACTTTATAATATTTTTTTTTAATTTCAAATTGATTCTATATATATAAATGAAAGAGACACTCTTTTAGTGTGCATTACACGTAAGATCAACATTCCTCAATACCTTGTGTTACACGCATGAGCTACCTTCCATGATAGTGTGTGTTATACTCATGACTGTGTTTTACTGAACAATAATATACTATTAAAATAATATTATATAACATTATATGATTATACGATTCCATTATGATACTTGTTATTAATAATATTAAGTAACATAAATATATTTTTTTATTTATATTAAATGTCAATGAATTCAAGCGTTACCAATTAATGAGGAATGAAAATAAAAATCGATTTGATATGAAACGAATTATTATTATGTTTTTTTCCAATGAATTTATCTATTAATAAAAATAATTAATATGAAACTAGATACTAATTATAATGGAATATATATTTTATATATTCAATCAAATATTTTTTACATTCATCCATTTGGTTTGATATACATAACAAAAGAACAAACTCTATTTTACACATAAAAACCTCTATTTTTATAAAGTTAATTTTTACTGCCTTTTGATGGAGAACCAATTTTAAATTTTAATTTAGAAAAATTACATAATTTAATATTTCAAAATAAAAATCATATTTATATAAAAACCTAAATATTATGTTAAGGTAAATTCTTCAGATTTTTTGGAATGATTTTATTTATTAACGAACAGTTAAAAATATTGAGTTATAGTTCCAAAATTCCCTTTCATATATTTTATTTGTAAAGATAAATTATACATTTTATTGGTTTTCATGTTTAATTAATTTTTTATCAATTAAAAAATTATAAGCCGTTGTAATAAATTTCAATTTGAAATTTATTATGAAAACATGGAAAAATTCAGTATATTTTTACTCTAAAAACCATCATTTCATCCTATCTACGAGATTAATTTTAATATATTTTCTACCAATTATGATATTTGATTTTGGAAAAGTGGATTCCAAATTTATAATTTGAAAATTTTATATAGTATAATAAATCCTTAATTGTTTTTACCAAAATTAATAGTGAAAATGAATAAAGATAATAAAAATTATTAATGCTCAATCATGCGTAATAACAGAATAAAAATTTAACTAAAGGGAACAATTGACATAGAAACATGATTAAACACCATTTTATTGATATATTTAGAAAATTAATCTTCCATTAAAGAGTTTAGGTGGTTTTATATGACATTTCTATGTATGAACATGTGCACACCTAACGTATTTCCAAAAATTCAACTTGATTCTTTTTCCTTCACTATAAATGGTCACTACCTATCCCACTTCTTCAAACCTATCAAAAAATTAGGTTGGGACAATATCTAACAATATAGCTTCCCAAAAATACATTCTTTGATCTTGTAGACACACATTGGTTAGAAACCATCCCAATGAAGCCTTTTGGCAAAACCCAAAGGTGGTAACCTGATTTAGAGGTAACGTCTCCACTAAATCATTTTAGTTCCATTTCTATTCACCACATCCAAAATTATTATTATTCAATAATAACATAAAAAATAGTATTCAAAATAAAATTTTATTCAGTTATGTAATTATTTATATCTACACATACACACACCTACTTTTAATGGGTAACGGACATACTATTTCAAGATAAGGGGAACTGTTTTCTAAAAAAATAATGATTTTCAAATATCATTACCGACTCTTATGGTAACAATTAATATGTATAATTGGTTTATATGTTTTATATATGATATTTAAGGTGTATTTATATTTAATTAATCCATGTATTACACCTACCTTTAATATTTACAATTTTATGTTAATGAAATAACATCATTTGAGGTAGTGTGGACTTTCACCCCTCAAAATGATGTGATTAGCAAAAATGATTGTTATAGTGTATTAAAGATGTGTTTCAATAAATATTAATTGACATAATAATCAAAAATATTATATTCCTAACATAATTATCAATCTATAAATATAATATATATATATATATATAGCATCATTTTTATTTCCCATCACACACATTAAAAGACATGATGTCATTTGTGGACGTGTGAACTTTCGCATCCTCGATATGATGTGATTCCTTTTACATAAAATAAAAAAATATATATATGTGTATATATGATTAAAAAATATGGTGTATATTATATAATTATCATTTTGAAAGGATTTTAGTTAGTTACTTTTTTCTACAATGATGATTTAAATATTGTAATTTCCCTCATATATACATATGACGTACCGTTACAATGAATGTAATGTTGATTAATTTTTCATAACCATCTTTAATTATTTATTTTAAATGTATAATTTATTTATAAAATTATTAATTATTCCATGATAATTACATTTTATATTTTCATTTAATGACCCATTTGACAATTGCGATAAAAAATTGTTGTTTTGACACATAAATAGAATTTGATCAAAACACACGATGTAAAGTTAATTTTGTAATTAGTTTTACATGACATTATAATTAGTGAAATAAAATTAATTATAAATTTCAAAAAGGTTCTTATGAAATACAAAATTTAACATTAATTTATTATATATGGTGTTAATAGACATTCACCTGAAATGAAATGCAATATCAGTATTCTCATCACACTTTTTCTATCCGTGAGATAAATTTCAAATTCACCAAATAAAAAATTTTGGTGGTGTATATTCTAACCATTTTATTATAATATATAATTAAAAATATTATATTAATGATATTATAAAATTCAATTTAATAATATTCCTTCATGAAAATATGATCTAAATGTTTTAAAAGTGGTTTGGGACATTTTCGAATGTTTAATGATTATATTCCTCAAAAATAAAATTAAGGAACGTTCAATTATATTTAAATATGAGGATTTTATATAACCATTTTTGAATATTCCAATTTAATATTCATGGTTTATTTATTAGAAATATCATGTATCAATGACATTTTACCACTCATTTATAATCAAATTGTTTTATGAAATATTTTATTGAAAACCCGAATCAATTTCTCTATTTTGTCAGAGAAAATATTTTCTTAAAAACCCATGTTTAATTAAAATGATTTCAAAAATTATTTTTTCCATATGGAGAATAATTTTATATCATTTTTTGTTTTATTAATTTTTTCAATTGAATATTCTTTCAAATTTCCAAGAAAAGAATTTTCTACACATTTACCATACTAAAATAATATTTTTCATACATCGTATGACATGTACATATTTATCCACAATCAATTTTTTGAACCAACTACATTAAAATAAAAGGGTTTTTAAAAAACATAAATGGTATATTCGCTGAAAATTAATTCTGATATAGTTTTCAAAATAAAATTATATTTTCTTCAAGTATATTTTAAAATGATATTCATTTATTTCATCAACTATAATTACCTTCTATTTATCTTCAATTTGGATTTGTTGTATTGATATAAAATTTAATCACACAAGTTATATTTTATGATTCATTTTGAAAATTAAATTATTCACATTAACCTACATGATTAATTTTGTAAGTCCCCTTGAAGTTTTCAACTTCATATGATCATTGGGAATTGAATTAAATTTAATTATCTATATCAATTATCAAGGATATTACTATTACCTAAATTGTATACCATTTTACATATGGTTCCTACATTGATAGTTATTTGATTAATTGTTGAATTATTAATATATCATTATATTCCATTTAATATGCATACATTTTGTTAAGACCCAATTTTATTGGATATGAGATATTTATGGGACTATTAAATTAGTGGTTGGGCCCGATTATAAAAATACCTTCAATGCATCAGTAGTCTTATGGGATGAATAAGTTGGAGGAAAACCATTTTTGTTTTCATCCAATTAGTATAGACTTGTAAGAAATGGTCTAGGGACTATTTAATGAATTTTCCACAATGCATATGTAGTCTTTTGAGACGAAGTTGATTTTTAATTTCGTTAGATGTGGTTTTTACTAGATAGGTAAACTGTCTTGTGAATGGTCAAAACTGTAATGGTTCTCTGTACATAAGAAACATATAATCCAATAATAAATTATTTCTTTCATATTAGTTATAATTATTATTCAACCATGAGATTTTTGGTCGACATTTCTATGGATACATTTCATTTTTTCAGAAATTAAATGGAATATGTTTTAGTTTATTTCCTTGCAATATTTTTTATTCCTTATCAAGTTATTTGAATAGGTTATGTTTCCAGTTATTACCTTCCCATATTGATTATGTTCTCCCATCTTAGTTAATTGTTTATACGGGATGTGTGTTAATATATTTACCATGTCATATTTATTATTCTGTTTGATTCATTATTTCATCTGCTATATTTTTCTCTTACTGAGAATTCTATCTCACTGTTATTATGTTACTTTATCCAAGAATCCAAGTAGTGTAAAATGAATGATATGAATATATTTAATAGATGGATTAGAATTATTATCTAATTTAATTATATATTTATCAGATTTTTTTTTAATTACTCTATTCATTTGTAATACATGCTTCGTTTATCTATCTAGTTTACTAGGACAACTAAACTGATCGGTTATTTTGGGGCTTGATTCCTTGTAATCATGCATGTTTAATTGATATTAGACACCATATCTTGAACATTTTTTGTTGGGTTTCATTAGTTAATGTTATATCCATCATGAAATATATAGTCTCATCCTTTTATTATTAAAAAGGTAATCAACATCCATGCCATGTCGAATCACCGCTTCTGTGGACGAACTGTTTTCATTTCTATTTTTTACATTCCTGAAAAGATTAAATTCACTTATAACTTTTTAAAATTCCACAAATATATGTGTTATATATAGTATCACATTTATTAATTAATATGTTTCCATAATATTAAACAAAATGATACAAGATCATGAAGGTTTGAAAAACCACCAAAATAAACTAATATTTTATCATTCATGTTTTATCAAATGAGTCAAAGTCATATTAGAAAGAAATATGATATTTGTGGAAATTTTAAATTATATATGTGATTTATTACAATTTAATTTTACATCTGGAGTATTATTTCATTTTGGAATGAATATACATAATAAACCGACCTTCAAACCATCAAATGAGCACACATGAAAAAATGAAAATAACAAAATATTATTTATAAACGCTAAGAATGTTTCCATACAGAGATAATATATGGTATTATATATATTAATATTGTTCTATAAGAAATTAATAACATTATTTAAAACCTAATATAATATTTTTGGACATGTTCGAATGATGCCCAACCCGATGTAAAAGATTTTCATTTAAATCCTTTTTTTGACTATTTTTACAAAATTCCAAATGAATAATTCATTAGATATTCAAAAGGATAATTTCTCACCTTTTTCATGTAGCCTTATTGTTTTTAATCCCGTTTTAATATATTACCTAAATTTTTTAAAAGAATTTTTTTCCTTGTCTGTCTACAGTTTTATTTTAAAATTTGTTATTTTCATAAAGGAATGTTTTTATGTTGTAGGAATACAAATTTGTTTTATTATATTAAGATTTATGGGAATTGTTACGATTACTATTGATTCCATTATAAAACATATAATTGATGGTTTTTTATATACATCCAACGAAATGTGTATGTTGTAAGTTGGACGTAATGGTTATTCCAACTGAAACCACAATTGTTACATCACAAGGTCTCCATGAAGGATACTTTGTAAGGAATATGATATGGTTTCAAATTTAATGTTGTCCATGTGGGTAAACATTATTAGTAAACATGGTATGAAAATGATACACCACATTACCGAAATGTTTTTTATGCTTTTTATGTTTTATGAATACCTCATGTTATCATAACACAAGTATATGTTACTTTTATTCGGTGATAGGTATATCATTAAGAAAATTACCTTATGTGTTTATATGTATTTAAGATATAATAATTTATTCCTTCTTTTTTATGTCTCATACTAAATTTTTTTGTTCTCATCTAATTTTTTAATTATTTTCATAGTCTATAAGGATGAGAATAAGAATGAAAAATCAAAGATGAATTTTGTGATGATTTCTCATGAAAAAGAATATTATTTTATTTTAAAGAATTTTGTTAATGGAAAAAACGTAAAATATGTGTATGTTTCAACTTTTAATGTATGGATTCACAATGTAATAGTACAATCTAATTTTTAAAAATTATAAACCTGAAAAGATCCGCAAATTCAAGAGAATCATTTCATTACATAAAAACTCAAGATTATGTAATTTTTAAGGTCTATCACTATTGGTGGGAGTTGGAACTGACAATTTTTTAATGTAATGGATTAATTTATGCATGATATAAATGGATTTTTTATCCATGAAAGATAAAATCCAATGATATCGGAAAGGAACATGAAAACAGAGAAGCATTTAATGTAAAAAAACCCTC
Source organism: Viscum album (assembly GCA_963277665.1). Lineage (NCBI taxonomy): Eukaryota > Viridiplantae > Streptophyta > Magnoliopsida > Santalales > Viscaceae > Viscum > Viscum album. Next base: position 528,505,449 of record OY728161.1, on the reverse strand, counting down.
CTACATTTTGTGCATCTTTTTTCCCTCTAGTATCTCAAGACTGGATTAAATCACTTGAAATTAAATTCAAGGTTATGGGGGGTTCCTATAATAAAATTTAATGACATTATATTTATTATTTTGAAGAAAACATAAACTATTTGTGGTCAATTATTAATAATATTGTTGAAACAGAAGAGATTGATACCTTCAAATGAGATGAATTTAAGAATCTATTATTTGAAAAATATTTATCTAAGATAGCTCATATTATAATGTAAAATAATTACCTTGAAATAATATAATAGGATGATTTAGTGTCCCAAAATTAATAAAACAACACATTATATGAACGATATTCTCAAAATATTCTTCTATAATTTGGAAAAAATTAATTTTACTCAGGATATAAGCAATGATATCAAATGGAATATGATTCCTGTGAATTTAAAACGAATGAGAAATAATTTTTATTTTCTAAGAGGGTGTGAATGGAATTATCTAACCATCATGTGTACTTTCAAAATAAAAATTTCAAATTTTTAATATAGAAACAAATGGGTAAGAATCAATCAATGAATTATGATTGAAAGAAAATCATGTTTCTAGATTGTGGTAATGATTGTAAAAAAATCATTTGTAAAGCATTAAAAATATAGTAATTTCTTCTAAATAGGTATGATTAGACATACAACTTGAGAGTGTAATGTAAAATATATTACTGTTGGTATTTTAGTGATAATAATAAAACTATAAAGTGTTAAAAATGTACTGACAAGAACTATTATAGACTTAACATCTAAATGATGGGATTCATCCAGACTATGTGTTGATTATAGTAGTGAAATTATTTGAAACTAATTCAGTAGATGTTGTTCAATACAAGAATGTGTTATCTAGTACATTGTTTATTTCATATTTATCTAATGTCTTGTTTGATGTAGGGTCTACACATTCCTTTATTTTTGAGAAAATAACTGGTAAATTAGAAATTTCACATTAAGATATGAATCCAGAAATAACAGTAAAAAATAGGAAAATATAAATGGAAAAAGAAATTATATGAATTTTTCTTGTTTTTTTATCTAAAAATAAATTACCTACAATCCTTGGTGTCTTTCCCATGTATATATTGATATTATAATCAGTATGTTTTTGGATTCTATTTACCAAGGAAAGATTAATTTTAGAGATAATGAATTTGTTTTTTTGAAAGTGTTTCACATTGTATACATGAAGGATCCCATACCAATGATGACATATCATGTTGTTGAGAAACTATTAAATTATTCAAATGAAATCTATATTGAAAATGTTGTATAAATAATGGGAAGTTTTAAAATTAAAGATGTACCATTGTTAAATTTATATATGGATGTTTTTACTGATGAGTTAATATGTGTTATACATGATTGTGTTGTTGAATTGACTATTGAATTAATTCCTAATGTTAAGGAAATTTCAACCCCCCCATTGAATGGATCATGTTGAATTTAAAATGAACATAATGAAATATTTATCATGAATCTCCTGAAATCATTATCATAAATCCTGTAAAATCACCATCGGGTTATTCAATTTTGTTTTCTTTAAAAGAAATATATTTCCATTATGCTTTATAATCAGTACAATTCATTGAATAAACATTATGTTAATAATAATTAATCATTACCATATATCAAGTACTTGTTTTACCAGCTCCAGAGAGCACATTATTTTTCCAAGATTGACTTGAGATCCGAGTACCATTAACTGAAGGTGAATGATAATGAAATTTTTAAAGCATCATTATATACTAGATGTGGGCATTATTATTTTGTTTTTATGACCATTGGGTTAAAAATTACACATGATGTATTTATAAATCTTATGAATTGAATATTCTTTGAATATTTGGATAATTTTTTGGATTCTTTTATGGAAGATAATATGTTTTTTTCAAAATTTTATTTGGATCATTAAAAAAATATATGGATATTCAGACAAACTCTCAATGAAAATAAGATATACTAAAAATTTAGTAAATGTTATTTTTGGATACAACCAATTTTTTTCCCTAGGAAAATATCAAAAAATACTACATAGTAGTCAAATCCAAAAAAAATATAGTGGTTAATTAATTTAAAATTCCAAAAAAGGTTATTTAGATTCGTAGTTTTCTTATATTATCATCATATAATCTGTGGTCTATTTAAAAAAATTAATTCATAGCTATACCACTATCTATGATAACTCGAAACGGAGTTAAATTTATTTGGAAAAAAATTATGATAATTGTTTTTAGGAATTAAAAATTAGCCATATTAATTGACCGATTTTCAACATAACCTAAAGAAATGGTGATTTTATTATCTACAATAATGCTTAATTGAATGGAATTGGATTCGTTCTGATAAATAATTACAAGGAAATTAATTATGCTTCTAGAAAAGTGAAACATTGTGAGTTAAATTATCCTACACATGATTGGAAATTAGATTATATTGTTTTTTTTTGTTTAAAATTTTGTATATGTCATTTTGATGAAGTCGTGAGTTAAATATATTATAATCATAGAAGTTTAAAGTTTATATATAATTAAAAAAATTGAAAATGAGGCAGATATGATGGCTAGAATAGATAACATATTACGATATCACATTCATATACCATCTAGAAAAAAGTTAACAATATATAGTATGAATTGAGTAAAAACCATCATGCATCATTAACAATGTTATATATAAAACATTAACATTTTTTAATTATTTGATGTATTCTGTAATGAATGACTTGGGTGTAGAAAATTTCCTTATTTTGATTTTAGTGTTAGTAAATTGGATCTATTAGACAAAATTAGGAATGATTAGAAGGAAGGATGTGAGTTATAGAAAAATGAAGAATCGATTATGAATGGGACGGTTCAGGAATTAAATTTTGAAAATGATTGCATGTTAATATTTAGAAAATGAAGATGTGCATATTTTGATTCCCACATAGAATAAATAATTATTTTGTAATGACCATTGTTCATTGTTTTCTCCTTATCCTGGAAACAATAATATGTAAAGAGACCATGAGGAGTATTACATGTGTGATGGAATGAAAAAATATATTCATAATTTTACCATTAAATGTTTGACTTGTGAAAAGATTAATTATGATTGAAAACTACAAAACGAGATGCTTAAAGTATTTCCAGTTCTATAGTGGAAATGAAAAAATATATCCATGGATTTCCTTATGGGACTACCAAAGAATAAATGAGGTATCAATTTGATTGGGGATATTATTTATCGACTAACAATGTTTATATAATTCCTTCTTGTTATATATACTCTATCATTGGATACACATTATAATGTATCCCTCAAAGTGATTTTTAGGTTTCATGGTGTTCCTCTCTCCATTGTATCTAACCATGATCCCCGAATAACTTATAACTTTTGGATGGAAATTAAAAAACAATGGGATAGAAATTTAACTTCAGATAGTATTTCATCCTTTGTCTTACGGGACTTGGAATGAACAAGTAGGAACATGAAATACATGATACATTCTTGTTCAATAGATCAGTAGAGAAGTTAGGATCAACATCATTATTTAGTTGAGTTTTTCTGATAATAACAGTTTTCATTATTGATTATAGATGACACATTTTTAGGAATCGTATTAAAAGTGGTGTGAAACTCTAGGTTGTTTTTATGATGTGTGATAAAGAATGATTATGGTACCATAATAAGTATATTATGTGGATGAAAAAGTAACGGTTGTACCAAAACATATGAGGACAACTCCATGTAGGAAGGAAAGTTAAACATATAACAGGTGGAAAAAACATTCTTTTGTGGTAGGTGATCATGTTTTTCATAAAATACCTCCCTGATAATGTGTTATTCATTTTGGTATGAATGGGAATATAAGTCCATATTTTATTGGACCTTATAAATACCAGTATAATGGTAGGGAAGTTTCCTATCGAGCTTCCGTACCTCCGAGTTTATCCCATGAAGATAATGTTTTCCATGTTTTCATGTTAGGATAGTATTTTCCTGATTCATCTCATGTTTATATCTTAATGGAATATTAATTAGAAGAAAAAAATTCATATAAATAAAATCTTATACATATTATTAATCATAGATATATTGTATTGTAGAAAAAGTAAATTCATTAGGTTATGTTTTTCTAGGGAAACCACATGGATTATGATGAAACATGGAAATCTGAAAATCCGTTGAGGTAATGTTATCCCTATTTGTTTAATAAGTGAATAAATTGAGAGGAAACAATTTATAAGTGGGGATAATGTAACAACCCTTATACTAATTACTTAATTTTCATGATGCTAATTTAAATTTCATTTTTATATTTAAAATAATTTACATTGATTATTATCCAATGATGATGTAATTATTATAAAAGTGGAAGAAAAAAGAATTTCAATTAAAATTATTTGAACCATTAAATGAACCAAAAAGAATGAATAAATATTTTTGGATGAGTAATTTTTGTCCAAAATATTATTTTGTTGGAATTTGAGATCATTGCAATCCTCCTGGATCACATTAATCCCATTGTAATATTTTATTTAATGGAATTAAAATCCATTCAAACTTTTGATTTTAATTAGTTAAACAATTCAATATATGATATTCCAGAAATTTTTTATAAAATAAATAATATTTGAAAATGTAGAATATATAACATAATCATGATAATTTATTTTTATTTTTTTGGAAAAATTTATAACCTAATGGTTTCCACAATAATGATAAAATAATTATTAATTTTATGGAAAAATAAATAAATGATATTAAAATTATTAAAATTAATTCAATATAATATAAATAATATAATCCATGAATTAACATGATCCATATAATAAGCATATTAAATTTTAATATTTTACGTAATTTTTAAATTTCCCCTCACCTCAATTATATAGGGGACTCAGTCTTTCAGTTATTTTCATCCACATTAGCCATAATTATGGATCATTCCCTTCCAAATTATCTTCTAATAATCCATATCCACATTATAGGGTTTTACACAATAAGTCCAATTTCTAGTTCATTGATGTAGTTCTAAAGGGAAAAATATTCAACGAGTAAATTAATCATTTTATTTTAAATTGTTTTACACCTATTCCTTATCATCACACATAGAATTGTTTTATGAAAAATTCAAAATCACTTATATACTATAATTTTTAATTGTTTTTTTGGTATATCCATCATAACATCTCATAAATCCCCTTTTATTTGTAAAAGACATATCAACATCCATGGTATGTTGATTCAACACCTTCTTGGAAAGGCTCCCTTCTCACCAGTGAAGGTAAACGTGGTCCCATATTTGCGGACACACCACACAGGGTGCCTAATACTGTCAATTAGAAGATGGACTATAGAAAACTATTCCATACCCAATATGACATCATAAGGCCTTGATGCCGCTACTAGTAGATCCCAATCGAAGATCTCACCTCCGAGAGTAATCTCGCACTGCCTCCACCAGTGTATAATCATCAAATCTGCTCCCATAGGAGTATCTACCCATAAAGATCTTTCCAATGGCCCTGTAGAAATCTATGAGCTCCAAAAAATGATAGTGAAAATTAAAAAATGGCTGGCACATGTGTCTATATTTACTGCAGCTAAGGTAGAGAAGACACAGATTGTAACTCATGTCATCTATGGAGATCCATGATCGTAGGCCTTAGATTTCTAGAGTTGAGCTATCCCATGTCCACCTGCTCCCTGCAGTCGGGGTGGACCACCTGGTGGTGGTGGCTGTAACATCTCAAATCGTCACTCAACGCTATCTACACAACCAAATCCTCCACCACGTCAGCCTTCTCCCTAGAAACCTCCTCGATCAAACCTCTGTCTCTGCCTGAGAACTCCTTAAACCATCTACAGATCATCCACATGGCGGGTCTGATAGTCACGAGCCATGTGACCTTGCAATCCACATGTGTAACACTTCTCGCTCCTGGCATGAATGGTTGTGCCTTGGGTTCCCTTTAAAACAGATCATGTGTCATGTGGTCGTCCTCATGTAGGTCTGGTCCTCATGGACCTTTATAACATTTGTTTGTTACCAAATGTTGAAGACTCTGATACGTGTCATCCTGTCGTGGGTCTCACTGTTGTTGAATGATCAGCAAGGAAACTCTCCACTAACAGGGATCTCTCCAACACACCCGCCTGCGTACGGATGCTGAGTGTGATCATAAAAGCTATGATATCCCGCCTAAGACCTTGATCAATTGTCTGGGCCCTAAAGAATGGGTCATGCATAATATCTATGGAGTAAGCTTATTGGTTGGTGAACCTCACTGAGTAATGAGCCATATTCATGCTGCCCTACTGAAGATGAAGTAGCTCCGGTAGTTGCAATCACTGTAGATTAGTTGGGACAAATTCTGCCTGAAACATGCTCTCAACATCTGCCCAGATATTTGTCACCAAATTGTTATCCTAGAGCATCATGATCCCCAATTTTCTTGATTCCTCCTATTAAAGGATAGCATCAAGTATCACCATGAAATCACATGGTGTCCCTACAAGTTGGAAAAAACTCACCACAACCTCCATCCAATCCTCAGCAGCCTGTGGGTCTGTCTCTCCCCTGAACCTGGGTGGCTTATGGGGATGGAACTCATGCAACACGCTCTAGAGGTGAGAAATATCTACTTCTGTGGTTAGTGGAATCGGTGGCCAAACTAGTAGTGGTACCGCTGGTGCCTCTACAAGATGAGGGCCCTGCACTGAGGCCTCGTCGCTCAGTGGGCTATCAGTGCGTAGTACATTCAGAACCAAAGATGGCTGTCGTCGAGGAGGAATCCTGAAAATAAACAGGTGTTACATGGTCAAAGTGTTATACCTGGTGAGCTAACTCAAAATGTTCACAATGAACACTCTTGAAAACACACACACAATCAGTGTTTTTGTGCACTGTGTTGGAAATCAAAATCCAATGTCCTAGTGTATGGATACATCGGCCACCACACAAACACTAGTTTCCTTAAACATATATCCACACTCACTACATGTAACACTATTTCTGTTAAAAAAATGATCAGAGTACTATTTTCAATGATAGAACTGACTCCTCTAACTCAAATTTGTCACGACCCATCCCCCGGGGCATGCGTTGTGACTACCACATGCCCGCCTTCCATAGGCCAGGGGCTGGCGACTAGAACCGAAAAGCGTATTCCCTAAAACTGGGAAGGAATTAACATTATAATATGTAAACAAACATAACACTTCATGTAACAAGATAAACACAAAAGTCAATTATATAACAAAAGGACTTCTGAAAGTAAAAGGGGACTAATTACAATCCCAAATGTAAAGGTACAAGTACAACCGAAATACACTAAAACTGGAGTAAAAAATAGTTGATGGGTCATCCTCTGAGGTTCCTACCTGAAGGATAGGTAAAAATCACATCCTTAGCATTCCACGTCTGCATGTCTCCTCTGTGTACCGACTCGTTGTATGGTCCGCCCCCAAGCACCGTCTGGTCTTTGTACCCCTTCCTCGATCAATGTTGTCTATCGTCTGCACCAAACACAACATAGTGCAGGCATATCCCATGTAGGGGTGGGAATAACCATACCCAGTAGGGACCCCAAGACCCTTAACATCTCAAAAAATTCTCAAAAGATAACCCACAAATCTAGTAAACCAGTGACAACCCTACATAGGTATATGACCATATATATACCTATGTTATCAAGTAAACCCATCTCAATCATATAGAATTGTAGAGTCCAACAATAATGATCGAAGCACAAAAGATCCTCAAATGAAGGAACATCACAATGGCAGTACCACACAGGTACGCTACACAGAAGAATAACACCATGGTATTACCACAAAGGAAAGTACCACACATGTACGAACACGTATCACACAAGGTATAAAATAAGGAAAACAGTAGTGATGATTAGATGTAGCAGCTGAATCATCATACTATATAATGAAGCTAACCCAAACATGAAATATAGGAGGTAACCCTCACAGGATTACAAGGTGATGACCCACACAGGATAGTAATAAGATGACCCACACAGGATAGCAATAAGATGACCCACATATGATCGCTACGAGATGACCCACACATGATCGCTAGGAACTGACCCACCCAGGATCGCTAGGAGATGACCCACACAAGATAGTTAGGAGATGAACCCCACATGATCGATTAGAGTTGACCCATAGAGGATCGCTAGGATCTGACCCACACATGATCATTGTTCATTCTTCTCATCACAGCCTGTTACTGGGTTACTCCACTATCCAATCTGATCTCCAGGAGGCCAGGCTCCACAAAGTATTGGTCGATAATCCATCTTCCATGAAATTCCGGGAATAAGTATCTCAATGGTCTTCCTCGTCCTAAGGGTCTCAATGAAATAGACGGTGCGTTAGTCGGGTGCCCAAGCTTTGATTTATTATCCTTTTTGTTCCGAGGGCCTGGTTGGATTTTTGCATGATCTAACCCGAAAGTTCCCCAAAATTATCCAAAACTCAAGTAGGGTATACAAAATGTATGTTCTCTCTCAATGGTTTCTGGCGCTGCTGATGGTTCTTCAAATAGACATTTGGTTCAAATGTTACATCCCAAATAATGTATAGGGTCATCTTCAGTCCGGGTCCGGTCCCACTCAGCCGGACTGAACTGTCCCAACCCACGTTGAGTTAACCCAGCCTGACCTTCTTGTTTCGGCCCGGCCTGGATGGGCATGAGGGTCGTGAGGCCGCAGGGGTGTCGCGGGGGCACGGGGAGGCTCATCAGCAGGGGTGTCACGACAATGTGGGGCAGCTCGGCTGTGGGGGGTGCAGCGAGGGTGTGAGGCCACGAGACGGCTCGGTTTGGGAATCATGGTTGAGGGGCCATAGGTTGTGGGTGTCATGGGGTGGCTGGGTGAGGCCATAAGAAAGGCCAGCCGGAGCGGCTCAGCCGGGAGTGCGGTGGCCGCGGGACAGCTCGGCCGGGAGGGCCGAAGCCGAAGGTAATGACCCGACCATAGGTGGCGGCTCAGCCGTAGAGGGAGGCAGCTTGGCTACGAGGTGGCGGCCCGACCATGGGGCGATGGAAACTCGGTCGCGCAGAGATGGCCCAGACGTAGGGTAGTGGCTTGGTCTCGGGGTTCCGGATGGCCGCGAGGTGGTGCAGGCTCAGGTGTACAGCGGAGGCCCGACCACGGGGCGGCGGCTCAGCCGCGATGTTCAGATCGACAACAGGGCAGCGGCTCAGCCACTGGGTGTGGAATCCACGGGGTGGCATAGTGGTGCTAGAGCATTAATCTTGGCTGTCGGTGGTGTGGGATTCCATTCTCTTTCCCGATTGTGGTTCGTAGTAGTTTTTCCATCACGATCAACAATTGACCACAAGGTTTGCCGAGTGGACAAGCCATGTTTGTTTGGCCAATACTCTCTACATTAGAGCGGTGGAAAGCGATTATAAATTCATTTTGAATTATAATGAATTATCATGAATGGAAAGAGGGAATAATTTTAAACAACCACCTTATAACATCCCACAAATAATGAAACACAACTAAACCCCTACCATACATTGTTCATTGACCTTTGTGTAAGAAGGTGGTCAAAAAAGGAAAAGAGAGTGCCAATGATTGTTTCTTCTGAAATCATGCTTCAATGTTGCGCTCACTTGTCATCATCTTCATTGATTTACAAAGAACTTTCTTCGATGGCATTCATCGTTGGAGAAATGAAATCCTCCAAATATTTCTCCTCTCCTTAAATGTACCAAATTGCAAAGTAGCCAAAAATATATGTTTCCCCAATCTAAACTTGTGTTAATTAATTACATAGTATGGCATAGTAAATTTACGTTAGTGGAATCATATATGTGGGGGAAGTATAAGAGGCTTCACAACACTTATGAGATAGTTCAATGGTTTTTAGGGGTTTTAAGCCACCGGTGGTCCCCACCACCATAACATATCATGCGATGTTAGGATCGGTGGTCCCAACATCCATAACCTCTAATGGGTGTTTTTAGTTCATGTGGTCCCCACCTGTGAAATATCCACATTGGCGGTCTCAAAATAAAAAAAATTAAATGTTACACCATTTTATGTTATTTTACTCTTTCATGAAAAACCCAAGTTCTAACTTTCACTCTCGACCCACTGCGGATGAGGTGAAGGTCTTCTTATGTGAATATTGGCTCTATGAGTTCAACAGTCCCATCATATTTCAATTATGTGCACCTGTTTAAAAGATAGAAAATCCTGCTCACATGTTTACTGTACGTACCTCAAATAATGTTCAGAAAATCGTTTTGGGAACATCGAGCCTCGGAATCACACACCAAGAATTTTTGTGGACTCATAAAATTCAAAAATATTTAAAAATAAATTACATGGAAGTTACAGGTCCTTACATTATTGAAATATAGAATGAAATAATCAGTTACCAATTAATGAGAAATCAAAATAATAACCAATTTAATATAAAAAAATTATTATTATTTTTATGATTCCAAAAGAGTTATGTATTTATAAAAATAGATAATTATTATTAGATAATTAATATAATTAAATATATATGTTATATATAGATTCAAATTGTTTTTATATTCATTCGTTATGTTTGGTATGCATAAGATAAGATTAAACCACATTTTACGCATAAAAACAATATTTTAATATTGGAAATTTTACAACATTTTATTAGAAAACAGATTTTAATTCTGAATATTTACACGATAATTTATTTAATATGATAAAATAAACATCATGTTTTAAAAAGAATGATAAAAATTAGGCTAGGGTGATTCTATTACATTTTTGAAGAACATATCATATTTTAATGAATAGTTCAAAATACTGAATTTTAGATCATAACTGTTTTTTCATATAATTTATTTATAGTGAAAAATTATACATTTAATATTTTAAAAATTATAATTAAATGATATTTTTTCATTTAATAATTTTTTTTTCATTTTAAAAAATATCATTTTTAAATTGATTATAAAAACAATGTAAACAATAGGATATTTTTTCTATATGATCCTGCATTGTTTTAATGCAGTGGGACTAATTTTAATTTATCGTATTACACTTATATGATTTAAATTCAGATAAAATTATTCCATATTTGGAAAAATAATAAATTAATATTTCTATAGGGTAAATTTAATTTAGACAAAAAAATATAGTGAATGTGATGAAAATTAAATGTAATTATTAAGGTTAAATCCCGCTTAAAAATAGAATATACCATTTACATTGAGTCCCAAATGACTGTTAAAATTGTACAAAAAAAAACTCTATGGATCTAATTTTGTAATTAACCATCAATTGAGGAACTATTTTGGGTTTTTATGACTTTGTTTAGGAAATAAAATTTTCACACATAACTTATATTCAAAAATTCTACATAAGTTCTATTCCTTCCCTATAAAATGCCACCGAGTATCACAGTTATTCACAAATATAAACCCTATTAGGTTCGTCCAAGGTAATCCCTGATATCTTCCCAACAATACTAAAATCAATTAAAAAGGATAATTTTTTTAAAAAAAGCCTCCAAAGAATTCTTTTGGTGCAAACCAAAAGTAGTTACCCGGTTAAGTGGTAACATCTTCACTCAAGATTTTTTATTTTATTTCTTTTATCCATTTAATATACTCTTTCTATAATATAATTTAATAAAAAATAATCCAATATATAATATATTGTTTTTATGTAAATTGGAATACCTAAAAATACACACTCCTCCATATAATGCGTGACACCCATACTAATTCTATGTACGGTGTACAACTGCCTCATGCAAAGATTATTGTTAAATTCTCCTTTACCTCCTCAGATGGAGGATATTATAATGGAAAATATTTTTATATGATTTATAAATTATATATATAATAATTATACTTCTGTAATTATTATCTTTAACCCACCTCTATTATAATGCCCCAGCCTTAAACCTTACTTAATCTTGAGTTATTACAAGATTACACATTGAGAATCTTTTCGTGTTTAGAGTTTTAGAGAATTAGATCATAATACTTTCATTACATTCCTCATATAAACAAAGTGGTTACATAAAGATAGTATTCTTCATTCCCATCAATGGAAACATATTTAAAATAAAACATTTATTATTTCTTGACACTTCCTTGACACTATCATCATATCATGTACCTTTCCCTTGACCTGTGAAAAACATTTCAAAAAACCTGGGATGAGCATAAAAATCTCAGTAAGGGATATAAAAATATGGAAAGGAAACATGGGTACATACATACATAAGAATGAGATCATACATTACCCATAAAACATAAGCACTTTAACATACCTCATCAAATCATGAATAAATCATAGAAATCATAAGACATAAAGGTAACTTGAGTCATTCATAACATTCTTACGTAGGGAGTAACCCTCTTGGTTACGTTTGGAATACCCATCACAGTATATTCCCTAAATATCTTCTTAGAAACCATAACGTTTCACTCCTTCACGTTACCCAATGCATTGGAGAGCTATATCAGGCTCACCCGCCCTTAGTTTATCATGGAACCACCCGTCTTCATAATAATGCCCAAGAACCTCAACATAATCATATCACATAAAACATGCATAAAGGAAACATAAAATTCCCAACTTTCAATCAGAAGATATAAATACAACACATTGATATAAAAACATTATGAAAACCATTTTCAATACCAAAATAAAATAAAAGTAAAACATGGTATTTATTTTTCTTTTAAAAAGATGGTATGGCTTGTATAGGAATCCGAAACTCAAATAACGGTCACGACCGCGGAGAAGTCGTTGTCACCGCATACGTACGACAAAAACATTCGCTTTTGTCGTTTAGTAAAATGCTTCATATAAAAAATATTCCTTTTGGATAAACGTAAAAGTCAAAGGGGTTTATACACCGTATAAAAGAAGGTTGTGTATAAAACAAAATATGCCTCAATGGAAGGAGATTGAGATGAAGTCCCATACCTCGGGTCCGACTTGACTCGATCGTTCTTTAATGTCCTGAATAATAAACTTGAGTTAATTTATACTTGCTTAAGAACCTTTTTCAAGTTCATTATTCCTTTTATATCACTTATTACCATGTCATGAACACTATGTAATTATTTAAGTTAATAATGGTCATTTTAAAGATCATTGGTACATGAGTCAAAAATAAACCCTTTATAATTACAAGTTGTTCATTTATCCATTATATCCAGAATGGTATTCATGTTGTATATATCATATATGTCATATATATCCAGTACATGCATGCATTTATAATATTACATAATCATTTAGAGGTATGAAATGAAATGCACCGTTCATGGAGATGGTAAGCCGTACGTACACATGAACGCTACTTTCATTTCTATTTCATATTTTATAGAATGGAATCATAATGATATAATGGTATATTATAATTCCAGTATAATATCATATATAATATCATAGTTCCATCCTTTATACGTCCCACATATGGTATTTAACGAATCAAATCACTTTGAGGGGGCGGTAGTCCGCACTTCCTTAAATGAATATATCGTGTTTACCCATAATGGAAACCATAAAGATATGACCAAAAAGAAAAATACAGAAGCATAAGGAAAACATAAACTTATTATATATAATATATAAATATAGTGACATCTTAATGGCCAACTTTGAAGGTGTTAAAAGAATGTTGAACAATCATCGTTTCGGGAGGCATAAATTCACCATCCACAGAAACACTATGTTCATTAACCATTAGATGTAGGTGTTTGTAAGTGTAGCTCGAATCATTATTATAACAACATCCTATTATATTGAGGATACTGGAGTTTTTAAAAAAGAAAAAAATAAAAAGTGTTTATAGGGTTGGAGAAGCAAAATAAAACAAAAGGACTCAAAAGAAGACATTACCTTAAAATCGGGTAACTCCCTTTAGTTTGAGATCAAAGGCTTCCTTGGGAAGACTTCTGCCCAAAGTGAGGCTTCAATGAGTAATTGAGGGAAGTGGAGAGACAAAATGGGCAGGGGTTGGCTGAGCCAATGGCTTTGGGAGTGTGGGTAAGGAGGTAGAGGTGGGGGCCTTTTATAAGAGGAGAGGAGGGGCACTCTTGGAAAGTAAAGATTAGTTACTTTATTTTAAAATGAGTTTCGGATTCAAAAGGTCCCACATTGATATAATTCTAGGATAAGGTGATAAGGGGTCGAAATCCACTCATCCAATTGGTTTTGGCCATTTGTAGGTCTTATATTTTACATTATCTTTCCATTTAATTTAAATCGTTTAATAATGAGGTCATCGCTGCATCATCATGATGTCATAAATAATTTAATTTATTTAATGTCTAAAAATTATAAAAAAATACTATCATGTAGTAAATATTTTTATCTTTCCAATGAATATTTATAGTAAAAAATATGACTTGTATAACCTCATATAAAAATTGTTTTTGTAAAACATATTATGTTTGTGTCATTTTTACTTTTACATTAAATAAAAATTTATTTATGTCATTTCCCAACCAAAGTGGCTCCATGGGGTCCCCATGTTGACCCATGGCTTGTCTCGGTCGTCCATGACACAAACAATGAGGGTAGGACATGTTTCAAGCTCGTCTCAAACTATTGAAACATTATTTTTACCTTAAACTACACTAATTACCACTAATCGCGATTAAGAACTTAGGAGTTACTATTCACCAAAAAATTATTTTAATCCCATTGAAACACATTTTACTTCTTAATGACAACCATGTATGTTGGAATTTTGAAATTAAAAACACAATGATGTCAAAATTTCATTTAAACGGAATAATCAGTTTTTATAAGTACCACTTAGTGGTGTCACTATTCATCAAAAATTGATGTTTTTCCGAAAATTAACAAAAAATCACCCTAAGCTATATTTGATATTCCGAATTAAAAAATGAAGTCTATTTTTAAAAAATTTAAAACATATAAGTCACGTTAATTAATTTAATAATTAATTCCCGCTGCCATGACAAAAAGCGTGTTTTTATGAAACAATAAGTATCAAAAGATTGACATTAGTTTAAGTCCAACTTCAAAGTGAAATTGATTCCAATGACCACCATTGGATAAAATGGTAAAAATATATTCCAATTTCACTTTAAAACCAATTCAAAAGATAATCTAATCATATAAATAAATTAGATTAGAAAGAGGTTTCGAATTAAAATACATCATTTTCAATATTCATTAAAAAATGAACTTTATCGAAAAAATACCAAAAATTCACACAAAGTAAATTTTGATTTCCCGATCAAAAAGAATACGTTTATTTTGACAAACTTTTCTTATAAAATTGTCAAAAGATTGATTTAAAAATTGTTTTCCATTAAAAGGCAGTAAAATAATCTTTTAAAAATATTAGTGTATTCCATGCTTAAAATTGGATTTATTTTCATTTTAAGCATCTAAAACACTATCTAATTAATTAATAGGCATAGATAAAAATACCTATTATTCATTACTTACTTGGGATGTTACATCTATGCCTTCCATCTTGTGTAAATACAATAATTTTTTTTGACGATGTGCAGAATATTACCCCCTCAATGTGATATGACTCATTCATTCCATACATGGTAAACATAAAAGATGGTTTTAATAAAACTATATAACATATATAAAATATATATTATACTATAATTATATAATACATAAGTATCATTTATTTTTAATTATTTTAATAGTATAAAAAAATAATTTAACCATAATGCTTTCATAAGACCTTCCATCTCCATTAACGGTGCACTTCATTTATTATCTCCAAATATTATAGAAAATTAAAATTAAATATATATAAAATATAAATATGATTTAAATATCACATAATTAATTATTTAGAGGATGAAACCATGATAAATTTAATAATAATAAAAAACAACAACATAAAACATACTCGACAATATTGGAAATTAACACCCGAAATAGTTTAAATAATGAATGGTTATTATCAAATAGGTAAAATGATATTATAAGAAGATCATATATGATATCATAAATATTAATATAAATATATATATATTATATGTTATTAAAGTTTTAAAAAACCTTTATAGAAAATTTTAATGGACATTCACTCGAAAGAAAACACAATGTATGTAATTTTCATCTCACATTTTTAATCTGTTAGATTGATGTCATATTCACTACTTGATTATTTTTTGTTATATACCCTCTAACCATTTTGATATATTATATTAGGATTTAATTTTTTTTCCTGATATTATATTTTTAAGTTGATGTTACTCTTTCATTTATCCCCTTTCTCAAAATATACTCATTTAGTAACAGATAATCATATCACTTTTTAAATCAATGATATTATTGTCTTGTTCAAAAAGTACATATTTAATATATTGTTTCTACTTATCCTTTTCTTATATTATATCATTAATCATTTTATATTAACGTTTTATTAAATATTAATTTAATATTATTCCTTCATTAGATTATGATTTAAAATGTTTTTATCTAGTATGGTATACTTTGTGACGTTTAACAACTAATTTCCTCAAGACTAATCCTAATGATCATTAAATAGAATTTAAATTTTGGGATATTAAATACACATTTTTTAGTAAAAAACTTAATTCTCTGTTATTTATTCATGACCATTTTCATGTATTTGTACAATTTTTGCACGCATAGGATCTCAATATATTTTAATTTCATTAAGAAAACCCATCATTGTTTCTCTATTTAGTTGGAGACCCCATTTTCATATAAAAGACATATTTTATTAAAATGTTTTCAAAAATGTTTTCAAAATGTTTTTAGTGAAATTTTTACCATTTTTTATTTAATCAAAATATAAAAATTAATAATGTTTTCACATTATAAACATGGAATATTTTTTACCATTCACTGAAAAAAAAGAATGTAGTTTTTTACCTTGTACGGCTTGAATTGATTTATCCTACGCCATTTCTTGGAAGAATAATTTTAATGTTTAATAGGATTATTTTTAAAGAAAATGTTTTAAAATGATATTTTCAATGAAAACCAATTTCAAATGTTTTAAAAAAGGAATGCATATTTTCCTCAAGAATTTTTTTATAAGTTAATCATTTATTTCATCAACGAAAACAACCCTATATTTTACCCAAAATGGGATATGATGTATTAATACAATCTTTATTATTCAATTGTATGGTTTTTTGTTGATTTTACCAAGGATTGTTTTCAAATTCACTTCCATTATTTATTTAATAGTCCACTTTAAGTATTTAATCTCTTATGATCATTAAACATTGAATTTCCCCTAAATTATCCATATCATTTATCATGTAAATTACTATTACCTAACATGTATACAATTTTACATACGATGTCTACATTGATAGTTATATGATTATTTTAGGAAATATTGATTACTCTATATTCATTAAAATATATTGATATTTGAAAAAAAAACATTGCTAAATAAATTATTCAATAAATGAGGATTGTTTTGGACTAGTACAACACGGTTGGGGACCCATTATAGATATCCCCTCAATGCATCTGTCATCTCATGAGACAAAATATATGTTTAGAATCTTTAAATATGGTTTTTACACCACATTTTGTATGTCTTCTAGTGAATGTTCTTAACAGCAAAGGTAGGATGTACCTGGGAAACATGGAGACCAATAATTTAAATTTTCAATCATTTATATTCACCTAAAATTCATCATTGAGATTTTTTGTTGATATATATATGGAATATTTTTCATTTTTATGTTTCTATTATTATTCATCCATATAATTTTCCTTTGAAATATTTATGGATACAATTTATTTTCAATTATTCAGATATCATGAGTTTCAATTTCATACCTTTCCATATTTCATTTGGCTTATCTAGTTTGTTCAATGGAATTTATCTCAAGTTATAACCTTTCCATATTTCATAAAAAATTCCATTCCCTTTATTGATTTCATGGCATGTGTTTTTTGTTATTTACCTTTTCTATATTGACAATTTTCATTGATTCATTATTGCTTATACTATATCGATACCTTACAGAAAAATTGATCTACCATTATTATGTTTCTGTCCCCATGATTCCATGAAGATTATTATTAGGATATTTCAGGATTTACTAGATGAAATAATGTTCCCTTCATATTTATTTATTTATACATATGAAATTTTGAAATATTATGTTGTAATTATTGTATTTTTTTAATAAAATTATCATTAATTTATTCGGTCTACAATGACCACAAAACTCATGGGTCCTTCAGGTTTTGATTCCTTATAATCAGGCCAATCCCATTGATAGTTGACAGTAGATCTGGGATATAAGGTGTCAGGTCACTACAGCGGGTGTCAAAGAATGTTTATTCGATACCATGAGAATTGGATTTATGAAAACATGGGTTAATAAACATAACACTAAGATTGAATCTGAATATTATTTTATATTGAAATCCAAGAATTTTGTTAAAGTATAGATTATGTGGTCTTCATAAAAATACATCTCAATCGTGATAATACAAGTGGATGTAGTTCTGCCATAGATGTACGTAGGAGTAAAAACTCTGATAAGTTGTTCAAGGCTTCACTTGGTGTAACCTGGTACTCAACAATGACCAAACTATCCACCAAGAATGACACTCTTTGGAGATATTAATATGATAATAAACTTTTTCATTACAATAAATTATGAATAATTTTAAAAGATAATGATAATTAATAATCATGGATAAACAAAACGAATTTTAGATTGATGAAAAGGTGTCATGATTTAGAAATCCATACAAATGATATTTTCATTAAACCGTAGAATATTTAAGGAACAATCATGATGAAGTATTTTTCGGATTCAATAATTAAATTCTATAAGTATTTTACTAGTGGAATTTTATATATTAGAATCATAAGACATGTAAGGATTGCGCTTGATTTTAAAATACTATGTTTTATAGGAAAATTTTTGTTTGAGGAATAATTCCTTTACAGTAATATAAATATAATTTCAAAAGTTCTTGATAACCTTTAGGGTTCATATAATCAGTAATGAGATCATAATAAAAGTCAAAGAATATTATGAGACTTTGTTAAAAAATTGTTCTACTGAAAACCATCGTTAAGAGTATATTTAATAGAATAAATTTAAGAATTTCAATTAGATTTATTTTTATGATTATATTAATTTAAAGTTAGAAAAGGACAACTGATCAACCGAGTGACTAAAAATCAAATTTGGCAAGGCCATGGTCCATGAACTCATGATCAAAAGAAGATAAGGGTTTTTCACCAACCATGGACCAACACAATGTCCATGATAATTTTTCATTTTATTAGATATAAAATTTATTGATAAAAAGTAAAATATGAGCCTATTGTATTTTTTTTATTGTTTGAGAAGAACATATTATCCATAATGGTTTTGGAAGATAGTTATGGATAAATATTTAGTCTTGTCACTCTTTTATAGGCCTTACTGTACATTAAATGATTCTTTTAGTGATTCAGACATAAATACACATTATTGGTAAATAATTTCTCATAGTAATAGAATGAAGTAGAATTTGATCGAAGAAAAAAAAGTTAGGATTTTAAATATAAAATTGGAACCTACAAAGTAATAATGTTTCGTTATATTCATGGTTAGTAAAAAAATACCTCGCATTAGAAAATGACTTAGAAATACAATGACCTCCCAATACATTAATTTCTATGGACCCAATGATCTCCTAAATCATCACATATTTATGGATCTGTGGTACTTATATTTCAATTGATAATTCAATTGTTTGTGATTGATGACCTCATTTATGATTTTCATCCATGTAAATATATCTACATTCCACTAATGTTATCCAACATAATTACCTTTTTCTGTGGTAGTCCATGTAACCGTTATGTGTTACATTCTCTCTTTTATTGAGGAATACTTATGAACCCTTCTCATGATATGTGAATTCAAACATAGGAAGTATCAAAATTTCTATCACCATGATCATGTTTAAATTATGGGGATGATATTTAAATAAGTTGGGGAGTATGTCATGGCTAGAATAACTAATGTAAGAACCTTGTTTTCGATAGCGTGTATGACCTACAACACCCAGTATATAACTTAATATAATATCTAGATAATTTATAATATTATAACTTTTTAAAATAAATAATATATTTATCAATGCATGCAACACTATTTTAGCATGCCTTACACGTGAGAGAGACCTTCATCGATACCTTGAGTTAAATGTAAAGGCGACCATCCTCGATAGCTGTTGTTATACACAAGTCATCGTTTCACCAAATAACAATGTATTGATAAAATATTATTATATAATATAATATTATATAACCTAATAATTATTAATGTTGTTATTAATATTATCAACTAATTTATGAAAATATATGATTTCTATTAATATAAAATGAATACATGGGTTACTAGTTAATGATATATAAAAATAAGATCCAAATGGATATAAAAATAAATAGTATTATTTTTTTGCTTCCATTGGAGTTTTGTTTTAATTAAAATATGTAATTACAAGAATAATATTATTTTAATGAAATATATATTTTTTATATATAGTAAAATATTTTTGATCAATTCAATAATTTTTACAAGGATAAGAGAAGAAAAAACTATATTTTCCTCAAAAAAACATATATTTTTTATAATGGAAATTTTAAATCCATTTATTGCAGAACCCATTTGAAATCATAATTATGAAACATTAATTTATATTATATAGAAAAATAAACATCATCATTGAAATAAAAACATAATAATTATTTTAGTTCAAAACTAATTTTTCATCTAATTTATTTATAAGGTCAAATTATAATTTTAATCAGTTTAAAAGTATAATTAGACAATATTATTGTCACTTAATAAAATTTATTTCATTATAATCAATTTCACTTTGAAATTGATAAAAAAACGTAGAATACATTAGGTAATTTTACTGTAAAACCCCTCATTGTCATCATATTTACAAGATTAATTTTAATTTACTATTTTCCCAATCATATGAATTGAATTTACAAAAATTCCATCCAAATATGGAATAATAATAATTTGAAATTTCTAAAAATAATGACACTGTTTTATGACAAAAATATTATTGAAAGTAATTATAATAAAATACAATTATAAGGTTAAAACAAGCTTAATAATGAACTCATTCATTATCATATGTGACCAAATGACATAGATACATGTATAACACCTTTTTCATGTACATAATTCGATAATTTACTTTACAGCCAGTAGTTTATTTTTTTATATATTACTTTTTTAATGAAATAACATGTGCTCCCCTTACATTTTTCGAAAAATTCCAAGAGAGTCCTTTTCCTTCCGTTTAAAAGGCCACCACATGTCCTACTTATTCACACCTCTCAGACATATTGGTTTTGGCTATTCTTAGAACAATTTGTTTCTCAAAATTCCTCTACTAAACCATGAAGCCTCCTTCTGTCGAAAATCCTCCCAAATATGTCTTTTCAGACAAACCAAACATAGTTTCCCGATTACAATGTAACGTCTTCACTCAAGCATTTTAGATTCATGTCCTATCTACAATTCCTAAAACCCTATAATTTATTATTACATAAAAAATATCATCCACAATATAATATGATTTTTTCATGAAACATTTTCTACCTACACATACACAAACCCCTATAAAATGTGTAACAAACATACTGTTTCTCTGTACAACGAAGTACTACCTCATGAAACGATGATTGTTCAATTCTCTTTTACTATCTCTCACGATGGAAATTATGTGATAACATACTTTAATATTTGTTATATTTTAAATTTATCATATATTTATAATTAAATTATTATTATCTATATCATACCTTTTATGCATTTCATCTTGTGTATATAAGATTTTTCTTTTGAGGAAGGGTGGATTTCCAACCTCTCCAAACAATATGACTCAATTATTCCATACATGGATCATATTGATGAGTGTTTTAATAATAACATGTAACATAAATAATATGTATTTGATAATGTAATTATATTATACATATGTATCATTTATATTTAATAATTTTTATAAAACAAATAATTGAATGTAGCATTCATGCATATGTACAACATACCATCTCTATGAACTGCGCAACAAATTTCTAATCTCAAATTATTATAGACTAAAAAAATAAATATATAATGGATATATATGATATTAGAATCATGGTTTTAAATTCATGAGATATTTAAACCATGATATAGTTAATAAGAATTATTTAATAAGAACAACAAAAAACATGTTAAAACATACTCAACAAACTCGGAAATTAACACCTGAAAATGTTAAAATAATGAAAATTTATTAACAAATGGATAATAACAAATTATAATAGAATCATATATGATATCATAATTACTAATGTGTGTCTTTTATATGTTATTAACAAGTATAATACCCCTTATACTTGAGTTTAATGGATGATCATCTGAATGTAAACACATGGTAAGATATTTTCTTCTCACTTTTTAAATCTGTTAGATTAATGTCATATTCAATAATTATGTATTTTGAATGCTAAAACTACTAAATTTTTTTATATATAATATATTTATTTAAATTTAGTTCAATTTTTTTATTTTATTAAATTATTTTAATCTTTCATCTAACCCATGAATCCAAATATACTCATGTAGAACCATATTGTCATCACACTTTTTACATCTGTGAGATTAATGCATTGTAATCCACTAGAATCATTTTTGTGGCGTATCTACTACCCCTTTTATTGTATATTATCATTACTAATTTTATATTCATGGGGTCCTATACATTAATTTAAAATTATTCTTTCATGATTATATGATATAAAATGTCTCTATGGGGTATTGGAATCTTTGGGATTTTTAACTAATTATTTCCTCAAGACTAATTCTAATGATAATTCAATGGAATTTCCATTAATGTAAATTAAATAACCATTTTTTAATAGAACTATTAATTATATTATGGTTATTCATGACCATTTTCATTTTTTGTACCATTTTTACAGTTATTGGTACTCAATATGTTTTAAAAATTTCGTTATGAAAACACAAAATTTTTATCGCTTTTTTTGAAGAACCAATTTTCATCTATAAGACGCCTTTTATTAAAATGATTTCAAAAATATTAAAACAAATATGGTAATTTTTTTACCCTATTTTTATTTTACCAATTATTTCAATGGAATATTCTTATCTCATTCCAAACAATGCATCATTTTAACATTTAGTGGCATAAAAAATTTTTTTTTTACCATGTATGAATTGTACTGATTTATCACCAATCATTTCATTGATTCATCATTTTAAATTATAAAAATTTTATTTTTAATGAAAATATTTTCAGAAGGAATTTTCAATGAAAAATAATTTAAGGAGGCTTTTTAACTGAAAAAGGTATTTTACTCATGAATATTTTAAAATTTTAATCTTCTATTTCATCAATCACCACAACACTCTATTTTTCTCCACATGAGACTGGTTTTATTGGTTTCATATTTATTAATAATTTGGATAGTTTTTTTTAATTTTTAGAATGACTGTATCCAAATTCACATACTTCATTTATTTTTTTCTCCTGAAATATTCACTCTTTTATAATCAATAAACATTGAATTTACCTTAAATTATCAATTCAATTTATCATGGAAAATACTATTGCCTAAATTGTATACCATTTTAAATATAATATAAAATTTTATAGTTATTTAATCTTTTGGGATAATATTGATAATTATATATTCATTAATCTATATTGATATTTGAAAAGGCATATTGTAAAATCGATTATTCGATAAATGAGTAATGTTATGGACTATTACAAAATGGGAGTTGACAGATAATAAATATCGCCATGATGCATCGACATATTCATGAAACAAAATTAATTTTTTTTCATCTTTAGATGGGGTTTAACCCTTTATATTATAAACCATATGTTGAAATTTCATGATGGTAATGATAACATATACTATAGAAACATGTATTCCAATAGTTAATCATTTCCTTCAATTATATTCAGTTATTATTTATCCATGATGTTTCTCATAGACATTTCCATGGATGCATTTAAATTTTTAGGTTTGAGTTATTATTCATCCACAATATTTTGAGTCGATATTTCTATGTATACATCTCATTTTCAGTTATTTTGATGTCAGTTGTTTTAGTTTCTTACATTTCTATATTTTATTTTCCTTATCTAGTTATTTCAAAGGAATGCGTTTCCTTTTATGATCATTCCATATTTCTTGCATAATTCCATACAGTTTAATGATTCCATGGTATGTTTTGTTAGATATTTATCATTCCATATTGAATATAATAATTTAATCATTATTACATAGGATATATTTTTTCCATAATGAGCATTTTAGGTCACCCTTATTATGTTAATTTCACTAAGAATCCAAGACGATTTATATGAATGATATGATGGGATTTAATTAATGCAATAATGTAACCCATATAGATATTTATTTAGATATAAGTTATTTAAAAAATATTGTAATTAGTGTGTTTATTTATAGTTCTATAATCATTTAAGTATATGGTTTTCCACGACTATTAAATAGATAAATCCTTTGGGAAATGATTCCTTATAATCTTGCTAATGTAATTGATAAAATACACTGACATCAGGCTATCTTGGGTCCGGTTCCTATATATTACATATGGTCTCACTTTATGGAATTAATATATGGACATAATATTAAAAAATTGAACTAGATCATGGAGTTTGGAAAATAAGAAAAAAAATAAACTAAACATTAACCATTATGTTTTTATCCAATGAATCACAGTAAAAGTAGAATAAAAAATGATATTTGGGAAAAATTAAACTTCTATTTGTGTACCAATACCATTTCATTAAACCTCAATAGTATTATTTCCATTTGATAATAAAATCCTTAATGATCCAACTGTGAAACCATGAAAAAATTGAACCTGAATCAATGGAAATAAGAAATTATTATTAATAAAAGGTTTCAAATATGTTATAATGTGATCATATAAGGTATTATAAATATGAATATTGTTCTAAGATAAATTAATAAAACAATATAAACTATTATATTGAAGGTTTTAATATGTTTTAAGTAATTAATCATGTGGTAAGGTAATATGTTTTAAATTATCCACAGTGTATCGTTTTTAATATTAAAAAAGACTGATATTTTTACTTATACATCATTAGTGAATGATCTAGATATCATGACAACATATTTTTTGAATACTCCTTTACAATATTAAATAATTATTTTCAATGAAATGTTTTCCCATGATTGTTAACAGTATCTTTAAAAAATATTGATTTTCCTCAAGGAATATTTTTATGATGAACGTATATATATTTTATGATTATTTTATTATTCTTGCGAATTTTTATGATGACAGTTGGTTCCATTATAAACCAAATTTCGGTGGTTCCATGATATCCCTCCAATTAATTTGGATATGTTGCAAGTTTAACATAATGATTTTTTAAATTGTAACATAGAGAGTTACATCCTAAGGTATCCATAAGGGTCATATTGTAAATGAGACATGTGGGTAACAAATCATATGGTAGCTGTGAGTATTATGATCATAATTAGTAGGTCAAAAAATGATTCCCCAAGTTACCTGAATGGTTTTTTATAGTTTATATGTTGTATGGAATACAAATATTTTCAAAATTTATATGTAATCTATAAGGGTGTGAAATATATCATTTCTAAAATTACTTCATGCATTTATATGTATGCTTGTATTAATGATTCTTTCATTATTTTTGTTTCCTTCACTATGATTTTGGTGATCATACCCTATTTTAATTTTTTTTTCATAGGGTTTATGGATGGGTAAGAGAAAAAAAGTATCCAAGGTAAATGTCTTGATGATTATTCTTGAAATTTAATCATTTTTTCTTAAAGAAAATATTTTGAGTAAAATTTTTATTGGTTATAAGCTTCCACTTGTAATGTACATGTTCACTGTGTAAATTTTATTCCTAATTATCAAAAACTCTATAAATAAAAATATCCCAAAATGTAATAGAATCATTTATTTACTTAAAAAATCATTATTATATAATTTTTAATGATGATTCCTTATACATTTTCTAGTTTTTAATGGTTTCATTAATATTTTAGTATTTCAAAATATAAAAAATTAATTTTAAATCTTCTCATGCAAACAACAACTCTATTTGACACACGATCAGTTCCTAAATATGAAAAATAATTCTAAAAATATTTCAATATAACTTAATGTTAATTTCATGTTGTTTTCATGGATTCTACCCCACGCCAAAAATATTTATATACTATAATTTTTCTAAAATCATTCTATTCATTTGATCTAATAACACCACATGTCTAATTGTGGTGACATCTAATTGTACACATAAAAAATAATTAAAATATAGTTACGCAATGATATCACATAAATTAAAGTTAATTTTATATATATTTGATCATTACTTTCATGTTTTAGTGTTTAAATATAATATAAATGAAAATGGAAGTGAGGAGAGGGTTTGATTGAGGTTGGGATGAACTTAATATGTTTTTCGATGTGGAGAATTGAGGAAGGGAGTGTCCCTTTTATAACTGATATGAGTTGTCATTTTTGTAAATATTGAAATGTTTCCAATAATGGCATGAAATTAAGGAAATTGGATCCAAAATAGATAAATAATTGAGAGGATAATACATAAGACCAATAAACACCTCAACAACTCAATTAAAATAATAATTTTATGCGGTTCTCCATTTTTCAATTTGGTTACCCATTTTTACCGTTTTGTTTTTCACCAAAATATATTGTTTTTACCAAGGTAATTTACTTATTATGTCCAATTAAAAAAATCTCATTTTATTATTTGTACTTTGTAATTCTAAATTTGGAATTCATTTAATTGCATTAAATTTATAAAAGTGACTAATAGTAATATTAAAATTGAAATCTATAACGTATTATAAAAATGTTCTAGAAAATATTACATATTTTCTTAAATAACGTATCTGATTTTAATAATTTAAAACAAATGATTTTAATATTATAATGTCAAATAAAAAATATATATTAGGACTTAAGATAATTTCTTCATGAATTTTAAATTCATAATTATATACTAATAATATAATAAAAGTCATACATATTTCGTAAATAGTTATTTTTCACAATTCACTAAAATTTCATTCTCAATTTTTTTTAGAAATTAATCTTATGAAAATATTTCTATGATGAATCTGAAAAAAATTTCCACTTTCTATACTGAAAATTATAAATTTTAGATTTTTAACTTTTAAATAAAAAGATGAGATATAATAAAAATCTAATTTTATTGAAAAAAATGTGTTTTGAATATTAAACATTCATATTCACATTTCATTTATAACTTAATAATTAAGTTATTTTAAGAAATTATTCATGTCAAATATATATTATAATCATTACTAAAATGTTTTTTGTATTATAATTTCATATATCATTGAAAATGAATTTTTTAGTAAAAAATTATCAAATTAGTCATTTTAGCTATATAGATGAATTCAATTCATATATAAAAAATAATTATTTTATTTCTATTTACATTTCAAAAAGTTATTACTTATATTAATTATAGATAATTTCATGACTATGATTTAATGGTCTAAACATATCACATTTATTTTTAGTTTGGAGTTGCATGTACGGTAAGATATCGTACACATTTAATTATTTACAGGTATTCACATATTAAAATTTTGAGGTGTAACATCATATCATGATGTACCAAATTTAGTTTATGATAATAATATTTTATATTCCTTCCATATTAAATAAACATTTATTGGAAAAATCAAATATATATTTTTAGTTCCTTGATTATTGTATGTTCACTGAAAGGGGGAAGGAGTGTAATAGTGATAAAATTCATTTATGAATAATTATTATTAAAAAACTCCAAACAATTTACTGTTCATATTCGAGTCAATGATATCTAAAAACCAGTCCTCATATGTAGTAACTATAAACAGAGTGATAAACACACAATATATACATGTTTTGGTTAATATAATTTATTATTTTCAATGTTGTATATTCCCCTAACATGGATTTCTAATAATCAATTCCTCGTTATTTCAAATTAATATAATGAAACAGGTTCTATAAACCATTAATCAATCCTCCAGTTGACTGTGGTTGTATCCCCTTATGAAAAAATCTTATTCCACAATTGGTTATACACCACAACCATTATTATTTTACCCAATTATTTTTTTACTAGTTTTGGCCATATCCATGGTCCTATTTAAAAACACTTTACACCCCCATCTATAATAGCTTCCTTCTTCATTTTTTATAAGCTGTAAAATAAACATATTTTTCAGATAATCTTCCTCTATAATCATGTTAGATCACATTTTCTTGTGTAAAACGTCCTTAATATCATCAATATATCTTTAAAAATTCATAGAGGATTGAAACATCATCTGGATATTGAAGGATGTATAAAATAAAAAATATCAACCCCTCTAATCCATTTCTATAATTATTACTAAAAAAATTATCTATTAATACACATTTTAGTGATCTTTATCTAGTACCATTGATTCATTTTACCCCTATATGGTACCCCTTATGTCATATGTAGCTCTACCTAATATACATTATTCTATTAAACCTCTATATAGTCCTCCTTTGTTGTTTCACCTCATTCCTATTCTCATTCTTCATTTGGTACTCAATCAAACTGATACTTCACTATTTAGAGATATTTATTCCAATAATCATATTATTTAAATATATATAATCATGAACCGTAATTCATGAATTTCTCTCTCAAAAATAGAAAAACATTTACAGTACAAAACCAGTAACACGAAAACATAACAATGCTTCTAATTCCCTATATATACTCATTCTTATTTTAAAAAACTAGGATGAATTGGAGGATCTATATTTTTTTCCCGACTAAAATTTCATTTGATCTCATTAAAATCCTAAAAAAATTTCAAATTTAATTTTATTTATAAGGATTTTATCAAATAATTGAATAATGAATCTCATCAATATAGCTCAAATATCAGATATTTGAACATGAATTGAATGTACTACTCAAAATCTCCATAATTAATTACTTTATAATGTATTTGGAAATATCAATAGGAAATCATGTTATATAAAACTTATATATATGATAATATTGGTATAATAGCCCCAAATTCAAATATTTTCTATATACCACATTTCATTGTCTT
The DNA here is from genome assembly GCA_963277665.1 of Viscum album. Taxonomy (NCBI): domain Eukaryota; kingdom Viridiplantae; phylum Streptophyta; class Magnoliopsida; order Santalales; family Viscaceae; genus Viscum; species Viscum album. Next base: position 528,476,230 of record OY728161.1, on the reverse strand, counting down.
CAGACTTTGAAAATCATGGTATGATTCTCCATCAGGTGATTTTCATAAGAACTCCTCCCAATGATAAATATCCATATATTGATGATTCTTCTATATCCCCACCATAATATAGCCTTTGTCTGATAATACCATGTTTAATGATTACAAACAAAGGGATTACACCATTTTATGACTTCACATTTTTCTCTCTCATTCTATGTGTGGTTTCGTCCATCCGATAATCTCCCAAATGTCTATCTGATGAATAATATAATATCCCAAATATTTTAGAAGTATGAACCTATTTAAATTATAAATTAAATATCTTTTTATTGGTTAATTATTTTTTTTAATAGGGGTATGAGAGTCCTTAGTGTTTTCCAAAGGGTTCGGAACAGGGAAGAGAGGAGAACCAGGCCAATCTATGCAAGGGACATGGTTAAAGAAACTGTGCAGAATTACCAGGAAGATGTGAATCCATGGAAATATGCTTTGCGCATGATTTTTCAAACATAGTGGAGATTCCTATGTAACTGTGTGACCCAAAATATATGAAAATGGATTTTTCATGGTTTATGTATGGTTTCTCAAACCGTGCGGACAAACCCAACTAACCATTAATGTTGGAAAAATTTAAATATCCTCCATTACATTATTTTAATACCTCAATAGTTTTTCACTTTTCTTTATCATTTAAAACATAGTGTAAAAATATATCCCATTAGATTATGATGGTGATTCTAATTTATCAATACGTCATTTGGATAGTCATTGATTGTGGATCAAATCATCAAGTAATGCTAATTCCCTCTCTTGTTTCTCTTTTTGGTTTAGGGTTGTCATCCCTCCTTTTTCTCCATCTGATTCTCAAAAAACAATTCATTTCTAGTGAGATCTAGGATGAGTCTTAAAAGGGTGGATGAATCATTATCTAAGGATTGGATTAATAGTGCATCCACCAACAGATTTTCGATATGTGGTGTACAAGTTGTATCCCATGTTGGTATTGTAGATTTCTGGATGATTGTCCTTGTTCTTTGTCACTTATTGTTTTGATCATGATCTCATTGATATTTATTGGTATAAGTGTAATATTAATGATTAATGGAAAACATCATGGTCCCCATGGGATTTATCAAGGAATATTTTATTCATATAAGGCCACCCATGAGGTGCACCGATATTTTTTGGGGTAAGAAGATAGATCAGTAAGTGCTATACCATTTTGTGATAATGTAGAGCACTATTTGAGTATGTGGATGTTTTTTATGATAGTGAAAATGGAATATTGGACACAAGTTTGAGTTTTTAATAGATTAATAGGGTTTATTAATATGTGAAATTGTTTTATATAGGATAATTACAAAGTACACTTACCGAGCTAGGCTTTATAACGAGAATAAGGAAAATGGGATAAGTAAATTGAATGTAAATTGTGTTAATGGGTTATGAAAAAATATTAAGCCCCATATTTATTATTATGTATTAATATTTCTATATGAATTATTTCTTCTTGGTTGTGATATGGTTGTGTGTGTTGAAATGATTAATAATATTGTGCCAAGGATTGGTGGTGGGATAAAGGACTATAGCTCCTCCCATGGGTCGGGTTGGACTGATCCTCTAACCCCGCATCGGGATGCATTGCATGGGTAGTCAGAATAATCCTCTCTGAAACCAATGGTTTAATTCTATTGAATAAATCCCAATAAGTCTCTATGGAATGTGTGGTTATTTCCTTATTATGTTCATCCCTAATGAGATATGGACATGGCATTTTACCTTATATGGCATGATAAATTCCATGAACACTATGTGAATGATGTAAATACATAAACTATGAAATTTTTATTGATTATGAACTAGTAATGATTAAGATTCACATTATTCATTTGAAACCATGGTTAATAATATCTGATTAATGATTGATAACTAGTGGAATGAATTGTATTATTTTCTATTCATTCATTTATACATGAATGCCCTATATTTTAAACTAGATATTTTGTAGAAACCATTAGTGGTAGAAAATGGTGTTTTAATCACACCTTACTCAGGTCACCGATAGGTACATCAGCATATTTCACTGTTGTAGTTATGAAAAATTCTAGGGTGTCATGATTGATAAGTGAGAGTGATTTGGGGGATATGCATGGAGGAGGATACATACGTGGGGTCAAGACCATTTTGGGGAGTCCACTATTTGTCTATATTTTGGAATATTTCACTTGGAACAATATCATGAATTGGCATATTTCCTATTGTATGTGGGTTTTCCCAAGTTTGGTAGGTGGTTTTACTCAGGTATATAGATTAGCTTATGTTGTTTCCACTATTTTATATGTTTCCTACTGTGGCATAATCTGAAAAAGATGGTGTATTATCCCCTTGTGATTGTTATACCCTCACTAGTAGGAAACAACCTCTGGCATATGGTGATGGGTGTTTGAGGTCATGTGGGGACCGGGCTCAGAGAACTAGTTAGTGGAAAGCAGTTTAGAGGAGTTACAAAATTTTATCAGATACACTCACTTCATTGACATAGTAATTACATATGGTATATATTGCATTAGTAATATGTCAATACATGGTAATGAGATTGTTCTAAGGTGTTTCTAACCCATATATGAGGGAAAATCGAATTCACCTAGGGGGAATTGTTATTCACTTTGTGTGTTCTCACATTTGAAGATATTTTAGCATCGAGTGATGTCCTTGTTTTTTTATGTGATAGTATTATTATATTTTACACATGACCATAATTGTATGAGGTTGGGAATTCATTATCATTCTAGATTCCTATGTTTATAAATTAAAAGCATCATAGTGGGAATACACACATGATGAGCGTGTGGTACATAGAGAGTAGGATACATTTGATTTCTTGAAAATGATGAAAATTTTGTCAAATGATATTTTGAAAATGAGTAAATAATATTAAAGGAATTATTCTCTATAAAGGGTGTTATGTGAATGAAAATATTATTTATTTATGTTTTAAAATGATAAAATTTTGAAAATATATAAAATGTAAGGCCTGCAACTGTGTGAGTTAGTTTCCTATGTTAACTATTGTCTATGGTAGAGATGGTTGAGGGTAGTGATTCGAGTGTAAAAACACACATTTGGGTGGTGTAAGTGAAATTATTTTTTAAAGTATAGTGATGGGATTTCCCTAATATTTTGTGAATGATTTAAGGATAAGAATTCTAATGTTCATGTATGGAATTGTAGTGAAATTCAAAAAATGAGGACACATGCATGTTGGGAAACAGATAGACGTTGTCGTGAATTCTCTCCATGTAGTGGAGCAAGGTGATCCAATGGTTCAGGAGAACATAACTCGTTTTATATAGATTATGGAATGAGACTCACGGTAGGTTGCACTGAGTATGTGTGAGTTAACCGGACCCTCTGAACTTTACCAGAGATGGTGGTCCATAGGAAGCTGAGTTCTCTATAGAGTATATCCAGACAATTATTGATCATCTATACAATCCTTATAAGAAGAGAGTTATGTTAGAGGCCTATATGCTGAGGGGTCTGGAAGAGAGTTGTTGTTATATTCTAGGTCAAACTGAACTGGTCAAGGGAATGTTGTGATAATGATTTAATGAAAAGGAAAAGGACCATTATTACATGGAATCATTGATGTAGGATAAATATGTGGAGTTCAATACACTAACTCATGGGTGGTGCTAGTTATGGGTTATGCATTCCAGTTTGTGGAATTGAAATGTTTTGTTCCCACTTTAGATGGAGATGAGGTAGCTATGGAATGATTCATTCTGGATGGAATTTGTCATGATCTTATGTCCTAAGTAATTATATTTTGGTTGAATAAGTTTGTAGAGGTAGTGGATCATGCCCTTATCTCAGAGGGAAACGTCAAGGAGTTATCTAGAAGAAGACATGTGATTCTAGTGGGGTGAAATAGTGGAACAACATATAATAGTAGGAAACATTATTTTCAGAATTTATAGTAGGGGTAGCGGTGGGATGTATATCCTGAAAAAGGAATCATAACCTCCTTCTAGGGATAAATATTTATGTTATCATTGTGGTCAGATGGTAAAATTTTGATGATAGGGTTCCTGACCACTAGTTTAGTGCAGAGCTTACAACAAATTGGTACATATACTGAGGTTTGGAAGAAACCTGTGAGAATTTAAAAATTATTGGGGTTAGAGACCATTGCATAATAATGTATGGTGGTCGGTTACCCCATATCAAGTGGGAAGTGAAATATCTATGGTCTATATGGATAAGGATGGTGGATCTGGTACCCAGAGGCATGATCATCCACCATAGCAGGGCATTGCATGGATGGGTTCTCAGGCATGAACCTATATATGGGTTTCAGGCCAACATCACCCAGTTTAGTCTACACCATGCGGCGGAAATTCTAGGCCATATACTATTCGACGTATGATTATTATAGCTTCCACACCCCCTAATGCTCTATTTTATACATGTTCAATGAAATATTTTATCTCTACATAGTTTGTACTTGTGTTGGGTCTATCCTTAGAGATGGTATGTGGGGTTATGTCTCTTGACACTCTATTGGGGATGGTATATGAGGATATCATGTAGTGTATTGTATTTAATTAGAGGTTGGGGGATATCATTTCCTTTGGAATCAGTTTGACCATGAGATGCCCAGTTTTGACATGACTGTAGGCATGAATGGGTCGGTGCTGTATCAATCCCCTAATGAATTTTACCAATTTTGGGTAATGATCACATCTCTCGATGGAGAAACTTATGTATTTTTTGTGTGTGGGATGTTTGGGCGATTCGTAAATGGACAATTTCCCAATAATTGGGAGAACTCACAACCCAGGTGGCATTGCTTATTCATGATGATGGGAGGTTGGAATGACAAGTCATTACACCCATGGTGGAATAGTTTCATGTTTTGTCTCTAGATGATTTTTCAGAACATCCACATGATAGGGATATTGAGTTTATGATTGAGTTGCTGCTAGGGGTAGAACTAGTTCACATTCCACCACATTGAATGGCACCAACAGAACCCTAGGAACTGACAGTTCACATGGAAGAGTTTGATTATAATAGATTTATCCATCCTAGTACATCACCATGGGAATCACCATTGCTATTTTTTAAGATGTACAATAGTTATATGAGTTTATGTGTCAATTAAAATATGTAAAATCAGATGATGGTTAGGAAATGATACCTACATCCTAGAATTAATTACCAATTTTACCAACTGAGGGGTGCGTCTGTGTTATCGAATATACATTTGAGATCGGGATACCAAGAGTTGAGGGTGACACTTTATGACATTCCACAAACAACTTTTTAGAGTAGATTCAAGCTGTACTAGTTTATGGTTATGTTGTTCGGGATGACCATGGAACCATATGTGTTTATGGAATTAATTAATTAGATATTCCATCCATGTCTGGATTAGTTTGTAGTTTCCTTCTTTGATGACATCTTTGTGTACCCAAGATCTCTTGATGACCATTCCCAATATCTTGACATCATCCTGAGTACAATAATATAATATAGGATCTATTCCAAGATATCAATGTTTTATTTCTATATTGATAATTTGAATTTATTGTGACACATCATTTATAGATCTATTGTGTTGGTGGATCTTGAGAAAGTGGAGGATGTTATATTTTGGGGGTGACCCAAGAATTTTTCTGATGTTCTTAGTTTACTGGGACTGGCCAGTCACCATAAATGGTTCATTAGGGATTTATCTCATTTGGTAGTTCCACAATTTGTATTAGCCATGAAGGGTTTTCTTTTTGAGTTGTAAGAGAAATGAGAGATTTTTTTTCAATAGATTACGAATCGGCTGACTACCACATAAATATTGATTTTTCCCATTAATGGTATGAGGTTTACATTGTTATGTGACGTGCCCGGTGTCAGACTCGGAGAAATTGTGATGTTTAATAATATTATTGTTTCATATGGGTCAAAGATATCGAGGAACCAAGAAAAAATTAACCTACCCATGATCATGAGTTGGAATTTTTGGTTTATTCTTTAAAGTGTGGAATGCATTACCTGTAGGTTAAATGTATCACAATATTTATTGATCATAATATTTTATGTATATATTATCATAATGGGTTTTGTATCATCTGTAGTGAATATTGTTCGAGGATATGCAAGTCTTCAATTTTTATTTGGTTTACAAACTAGGGAATGTGAATAGTGTTGCAGATGCTGTGAGCTGGAAGACTCAGAACAAAGTGCTTCCAAAATCCAGCTCCAATTGGTGAGTGATGACCTTTTTTATTGATATTCACCTAGAGGTACAAGATGAATATGTTAAAATGACCCTTGATTTGATAACAGTTGAATCAATGCTTTTGAGCTTGGCCAAGGAGAGTCAACAGTTGGATCCGGAGAGCTTGACTATGAGGGAAAGACATAATTGTGGGGATTCAGTTTCTAGTTTGGTTTTTGGTACTGATGGTATTGTTCATGTTAACGTCCTTATTGTGGTGTAGAGAGGTGTATGAGAAGAATGTATGTGTGATTTCCATGCAATGAATTGTGATGTAGATCCAAGTTTGACTAAGATGTATTTTGATCTTCATAGGTAATATTGGTGGCCAGGAATGAATAATGATGATTTGGGTTTTTTTTCATGATGCCTTACATGTCCACAGATGATGGCTGAGAATCAACACCCATGTGAGACAATTCAATCAGTATATATTATATGGTTAATGTATAATGATGTAATTATGGTGTTGGTCTTCCTTGGTCGCCTCATAAGAATGATGAAAACTAGGTGGTTGTGGAAAAGATGAAAAAAGTTGGTTATTTATGGACAATATTGAAAACATACATAATGGATGAGTTGGGAGAGTTGTATGATTGAGAGATAATGCAGTTGAATTGTGTGTTGAGAATAATATTTTATAAGCATGATCCAAATATCATATATCACTTCTGTAAGGGGTTACAGAAGAAACATGGTACTCATGTGTTTTTTATTAGGACTTATCACCCGGAGATGCTTGTGCAGTCTAAGCATACAATCCAGATATCATATGAAATATTGGGATCATGTGGTCTAGATTATTGTGTTTCATGTGAAAAAAACATGCCACATGTTTTTTCTGATAATAATAGTTTTTAGGATACGATTCAAACAGATTATTTTGAGGAACATTACATGTGATTGTTTAGTTATACATTATTTTAGTAAGAAGATGGGTAATATGTTCTATTAAGACTGAATTTCAGGAAAGATACTTCAGAGATGGATCGACTGATTCAAAAGAATACGACAACATTTTAGTGTAGGAAGAAGTAGTATTTAGATCGACATCATAGTCCACATATGTTAATGGTGGGATATATTCTGTTTCATTAGGTTTCTCTATGGTTGGCTCATCGTCAAATTTAGATGAAAGGAAGGTTGAAACCCATGTTTGTGGACCGTTTGAGATTTGGGAGAGGATCAAAACTATGGATTTTTTATTGGATCTTCCATAACAGTATAGTGTGATGCATGTTTTTTTCATGTTTCAAAACACCAAAAGTATCACCCTGATCCATCCCATGTTATCGATGATGAAAATTCCAATCCTGAGGCGGATGCGTCCATTGAGGTGCATCCATTTTGTAATGTGGACTGTAGTGAAAATGTTTTGTAGGGAAAGACTATGTACATAGTTTTAATTTTATGGAAATACAGAAAGGTACATGTAGAAACTTTGGAGAGAGAATTAGATATTCAATCCACATGGCCCAATCTCTTTTCATTAAAAACTATATGATTCTTTAGATGATATACACAATAATGAGCCTTCTAAAGTTGTGGAGTTTGTTAAATCTAAGACATCATTGGAGTATTCCTCTATTTAAATGTTGGTTTGAATCACTTTTTTTAGGATAATGATATTTTTATATGGGTGTCTGAGGGACCTCGAGGGGGTCATTTGCATTCAGAATACGCAAGAGAGGAAAATTTGGCCAATCTATACAAGGAACATTATTGGAACATAGTAATTAAAACCATGTAGAATTCCCCATAAACTATATTGCTTTGGTCATAAGATTTGTGAATTCTTAGTGAAGTGGTGTGGATCTACCTAGGAAATGATGCAACTCAACATCGATGCATAGTGGCTCATGCCCGAGTGATCAAACTGTGCAGGTAAACCATGTGACACTATAATGTCTGGAAAATTTACAAAAAATTCATTATTGGATTTAATCCCTAACCCGATTTTCACCCCTATCTTCTTATTTTTAATCCATAGACACAAAAATTATAAAAAAAGATTACAATGGTGATTCTGATTCATCACTAGGTCATTTAGAGTGTCATCAATTGTGGTCTGAAGCACAGGGTAAGGCTAATCCCCCTATTTCTTCTATTCTTGGTTTAGGGGTTACATCACTCCTTTCTCTCCCTCATTAAGATCGAAAAACATTATTTTATAGTGAGATATAGGTTGAGGTTTTACATGTTGGTCGAATTGGGACCTAAGACCAAGTTTAAGATGGTGTCCACTAATGAAATTTAGTAAGTGGGTATACAATTTATTGCACATAGTTTGAATTTAAAATTTTTCATGTCCAACATTGTTTGTTATCACATCTTGTTTTTATCATGATACCTTTGGTAAATTATGGAATAAGAGGTTTCTATATGTTGAATGGAAACCAGCATGGTCTCCATGGGATTCATCAAGGATGATTTGACCCATTTAAGGCCACTCAAGTGGTGCACAAATATTTTCTAGGACTATAAGTTAACCAAGAATGTGCTAGGATGTTGTGAGATAATGTAGATCCCCTGATGAGTATATGGATATGTTTAATTATAGTGAAAAAGGAATATTGGTCACAATTCTATGTTAGTAATAGATTATGAGGATTGATTAATATTTGAAATGAGTTTACATAAGAAATTACCAAATACTCTTAGAGACATGGGCTTGATAATGCGAATCTGGAAAAATGTGAAAAACAATGTAAAAGAAAAATGTGTCAATGGGTTATGGAAAAAAATTTATTAACATGATGAATATTCTATATTTTTAATGTTGTTTTTATTTTTTGATCTTGGTTGTCATATGGTTCTGTGAGGTGAATGGGAGATTAAACATGTGAACATGGGTTTGTGGTAGGATAAATGACTATGGCCCATCCCACGAGTTGTTTTGGACTGACGATCTAACCCCCACTAGGGATGAACATGTTGGAGGGTCATATTGATGCTCTGTTACCCCAATGGTTGAGGTTAATTGATTAATATGAACTAAGGTTCCACATAATTTATTATTATTACCTTATTATGCTCATCCCTAGTGAGATATGGAATCAAATTATTCCTTTATGTGGCATTATAAATTGAATGAAAACTATCTGAATTATGTAAATACCTAAACTATGGATTATGTGCTGATTAGGAATGATTAAGGATGAATATGCACATAAATAATTTGGAACATAGGTTAAAAATGTATTATTATGGATTGCTAACTAGTGGCCCCAAATTTTCTTTATCACATGTAATTAATTTATACATGCATTCTATATATTCTAGACTAGATATTTTGCAGACACCATTCATGGTGTCCTAATGAGTTCCACTCAAACCCTTCTTGAGACATTGTTAAGTACCCATGTAGTTTTGGTGATTGTAGGTCATGAAAAGTAAAGGGACTCATACTAGAGAAGTGATATGTATTTGGGGGATATGCATGGAGCAGGATTTGGAAATGGTGTTAGGATCGGTTTGGGGATTCCACTGTTTTCAATTATTTCTAGTTTTTTCCCTAGTAACCGTAGAGTGACATGGAATATTTATGGTTGGTTTTGTGGTTTACCTTATTTGGGAGATGGTTTTATGAATTGCCCCAGATTTTATTACACCATTTCCACTATTTTATATGTTTTCTTTGACGTGGCATACACTGACAAAGAGGGTATAGTCTCACCTCACGACATTTAGACCCTCGCTTCTTTTCAAAAATCATTAGCATATGAAGAGGCATGCTTGATGTCCTGTCACGTCCCAACTCGGAGAAATGGTTAGTGGTCCCTGGTTGGGGATGTTATATATTCAAAAATATTCAACATATAAAGTACATTTCCTAGTCATTATTCTATCTAATCATCTATATCCACTAAAGGTAGTCTAATTTACATCAATTTTATTCATCAGGTGATCTTTAAATATTTCTTATGTGCAGTACAACATCATATTTTATTCTTGATCATGTAAAACATTATACCATTGAAACTGTAATACTTCATCGAACAAACATTGTACAATATTTCTCTATATTTTACCATTAGTCTAGATGACTCGATTTCATTAATATTTAACCTTTAAACACACTCCAAATTAATCATTAATAAATTCAATATTTTTGTTATTTTTGAATTAATAATGTATCATCTAACTCAAATTGTTTCTCTTCACTGACTAATATCTCATCTCTCAAATTATTCTTATCTGATTCTACTTAAAAATCCTTTTGAACTAATAAAAAAATTGAAGTGAACACACTTTGGAATAATAATATCCCCCGCTGTGTATGTTTTCAACATCTCCACAAATATTCAAATTCAATATGTGTTCTCAATTATTTCTTCCCATATGTGGGTGAATCTTCAGTATTCACCCTTATTAAAAATAAAATATAAAATGGAAACATTGGGGTTCTCTTAACATATAGTCTTTAATCTCAATAACATGTGAAATTTCATTGAGATATGAATTAATTTACATGATTTTAAATAAAATAAAACATTTAATTAGAAAAATAATTGTGTATCTGGGAGAACCCAATGTAGAAAATTTGTATATATTCAAGGTGATAAATTTTGTCAATGCATATTATTTTATGAAATAATTCCCAAAATTTGGTTGCGTCGAATTTATTTTAGTGAAAATATTAGTTTTTTTATTATTTAAAACATAAAAACATATTAATAATCACATTAAAACATTTCAATTGTATAACACAAAACATCCCCCATATCTCAAATTTCTAAACAATCATCACTCCTATTTGATGATCAGATTAGTTACAACCATGGAATGTGTGATGGTCAAAACTCAACTTTATATTGTATCCACTAAAGGGTAAATAAATTCTTTTTTATGGTGATCATAATATTTTCTGATGGAAATATTTTCAATTTATAATACCACTAAAACAATTAGACATAATTAATTTTTTTCTCATTTAATTCCCTATAAGTTAGTTCAAATATACATGAATATTTGGAAAAGGTGGATTGTCAATGATTATTAAAATGTATCATTCAGACTGATAAACATCTCTCAGTTGAGACATATTTTTATTATTATTTGTCTTATAAATGCATGTGGTTTTTACAATGTGATTCTTTATAATATATTTGCTAATGGATATTTATCATTATTTGATTATTCAAATGAATCTACCATTTTATACATAGCTTTAAAAATGACAACATTCTCATGAGTTTTTAATATCCTTTTCATTAATTCATCTTATAAAGGTATGATATACATATAGTCCTTAGTCTCATTACAAGATTTATTATACATCTTAAATTTCTTCTTAATAATTAATAGACATTCTGTAAAAAAAACATAAAATAAACATTATTCTCACTTTAGAATCATTTTACTTATCATTTTATTCTGAAATCTATTTTTATTCATTCGCCTTTTTAGATTTGGTAAATCTATACTAACAAATAACTATGTACTATTTCATTCATTACTCAAAATTATTATTGTTCTTAAATAACTCACTTAAAAATGGTATTTTTTCACCATATGTACTTCTCTCTCTCTCTCTCTCTATTCTTAGTTTTTTGAAATGCTTGTTCTTAACTTAACTTCATATCTCCTCTTAGATACATACCTCTTTCCCTTTAATGTCTTATTGTACCAAAAAGAATAGTATTTTTTCCGGAATATGACACAACACCAGTAGTGAGCTATGAATCATGATCTTTCAGAATATTAAATTTCTCAATATGATGTTATTTTATAGTTGTGTCATTAAAAATTATGGGAGTCGTTTTTTGTGGGGAAATCGTTTTGAAGTATTCGAGTATTAATTATAGAAGATGATTCATCACCGATATTCATAGTCATAACTAATACATATATAATTTATGATATTATATTATTATTAATCCAAAATGTATATTGTGATTTAATGGGAATAAAATTAATGTACCATTATGGACACTTATTTTGACCATCTTGAGTAGGTTAAACTTTAACCTAAATTTATTTGGTGAAATCTTCTCTAATAATCATTAAATATATTTTTTTCATTGGAAAAATTGATTTTGTCTCATATAAATCTTATGTATTCTCAACAAATCATCAATAATATAAATTACCATATTCTAAAATTAAAATAACTTCAATATGTAATTCTTAACTTCCTAAAAAATATTATTTCTTCCATATAAATATTATTCTATCTAGATAGGGGTTCTTAATGATCTTAAACTTCTTTTCATGATCTAATAGTTTTATATCATATATTCTTATTTCATTATAGTGTTTTATTTATTTTTTCAAATAATCATAATTTTAAATATATAACTACATTCATTCATAATTAATATTTTTCTTCTCCTTCATGGGTTATTAAATTTACTGAACAGTTATTTGTGAAATTTACTCTTAGACCAATTCCAATTATTTGTTCTTTTTATTTGAATGATGAGTTTTTGAAGAATCAATATATATTTTAACATGTGATATGTAATATACATTACCACCATATTCATTAAATTATAATAAATCAACCATCACTCTTCTAATAAAAACATGTATTCTTATTAGTCAAAAGAAATTATTATTTATTATTCAAATTATATTTCTGAAAGAAATTATCTTTTTTTTGACATAGAATAATAAATATTTATATTTGTATAGTTACATGAATAATGGCTATTTTTTGTAATTACTTTACTGAAGATATTTTTACATATTCTATTTGAATTTACCTTTCTATATATCTTATAGATAAGAGATTTTTTTAACTCTTCTTTATCCTCCTCAAAATATAAAAAATTTGGGTTTTGATATATTTAATAAAAAAATTAATTTTTTACATATTTTTAAATTTTATTTCTTCATAATAATTATTTTTAATGACAGTATTTTCATTCAAATAAAATTTGACATGAATATTATGAATTTCATCTAATAATAGATCCACTCAAGAATACAGAAATGAAACTGTGGGATTCAACCATTTTGGAATTTCAATCAATGTTTTCTTGAAAATAGTTGAATCATCCATCTTCACACTAAAACATATGATATTCTTTAAAATTTAATTATCTGTTGTAAATTATTCATCAACGTTTTCATCATCATCCATATTGATATCTTCAAATCTGCACCTCAATATTTTCAAGATAGATTCTTTGAAATTAAAATTTCATTCTTAAAGACTTATCAACTTATCAAACATATCATTAGATGTTATAAAACCCATAATAGTTATAAAAACATTCTCAAAGAGAGACTTAAAAATGTAATTTTTATTTATTCCATCTGCATCCAATTTTCTCCCATCAACAACTATAATACAAAAATCATTAATAATAGGACATCCCACTATATTAACATCTATAACTTCCAATAAAATATATTGATGTTAGAGTTACATAATTTTTCTCCATATATGATTGATCCTTTATAGAGAATATGAACTCCCCTATTTCTAAAATAGTTTATATTCTGTATCCTCAGTATAAAGTATGATCTATAAGGGGAAACCCTACCATTGATACTAATTATATTTCCTATCTTAGTGTAAGATAATTTGAATGGGGAGGGGTGAATTAATGATCACTATATTTTATGAATTATTCTCATAACTCAACAAAAGTAAGTTAATATAGTTCATAATAAAATCAATAATATCTCATACCCCCTACTTGTATTTTTTAAATATAAATCGAGATTGATCAGGACAAGAAAATTACAATAATCTGCCAATGAGACCAACTCCTTTCGATGCTACCTATACACTGTAACATGGATTTTACACTTAAAAATTTATCACTATTACTAAGGAATAAAAGTAACTTGTTCCACACTATAGTAATCAATTATCTTATTGATACATGTTCAACCACCATCAACCAACTCTTTTTCCATAGTAGGTTATACTCCCAACTGTCCTTTTATTTACATCATCCTTCTCAAATAGTAACACACTATAACCAATGGACTCTTCAATAAAAAATTATATCCCCACTTTAAAATCTCTTTATTCATAATTTTTTTCTAGTTTAGATATATCATTGTTATTATATGTTATTCATCCAAAAGAAATATGGATCTCCTATTACTATGAACAGATGCATCAATGTTTTCAAGAGGTCTAAAAAAATATGATAGGCTCAAAAAAATTTCCAAATATTGAAGAACCTGGATATATCCAAATATTTACCTTTTATAAATTTTAATGTTATTCATCCTTAGAAAATGTCTATCCAGTAGTATTCTATATTGTATGTATTTTCTCCTATCATAATCTCATTTCACCTCTATCTGAAACCCCTTCTGTTTAGTAAAACATTATTAGTTACACATCACTATAAGGATCCTTTATGAAATACCGATATGTATGATGTATGTTGTCATTATTATCGTTGTTATTTTGTTACTCTATCTATCTAGAACTAATATTTAATGGTGGATCTCTCCTAGACCACTTACATCTGATTCTCCTCTTTTTAACCAAGTATAATCAAGGTCGGTAATCACCATATGCTCTCTCAATAATAGTAAAAATTAAAATTTATATCATTAGTAGTAGTATGACATATAATTAAGTATTTTTCCTTTTATAAATTAAAACATATTCCCTAATACTAAGAAGTGTGTGATCCAATTTTGAATATTTTTTCAAATAAAATTTCATTTTACTACCTTCAAATCCCATGAAGAATGGAAATACAACACTATAATTAAGAAAATCCATAAATATCGGCATCAGTGATCTATTTAATCATTATAATAATAATTAAAAAATTTATAAGTTTTGAAATTATAATTCATCATTTTCATAATGGGTGGTCGTAGAATGTTATTTTAATGATCCTAAAGCCATCATCTGATGTAAAAATTTCTCTTTATAATCCTTTCTATTCGATTGATCTACATTTTTATGTTTATTACATACATAATTTCTCTATCTAATGACCTAGAATATCTTTATTTATTTTTTCATCCATTTATATTTGATATATTCCTAATTTTAGTATCTCTCCATCTGATGATACTTTTTCTGGATCCCCTCAATCTGATATCCTTTGTCCAATTATATCATATATAACGATTACAAATTTGAGGGATTATCCATCTATTGACATCAAATTTCAATGTATTGTTCTCTATATAGGATTCCACAGTCTAATAAACATACTAATTTCCATCTGGTGGATTGATGAATCGTCAGTTTATTTAATACAAATCCTCTTACTTACTTTCATCTGACTATCTCTATAAGATAATCTATATCATTTGTGCTTCATAATTTTCTACCTAGTGATATTCATATATTATCTACATATAGTACTACATTTTATTTTTCTCTTTCTGTAAAAAAATTTATAGAAACATAACTTTATGATTTAATATATTGAAATTTGTAAAAATCATTCTCTATCTATTATGATTCTTCTGGATAAATCTTGTTGGTGATAAATCAACATTCGGATAAGCTCAACTAGAATCATCAATACTTTTATAATGTTTATTAATTTAGTAATAAACAAACATTTATCTAACTAATTAATGTTTCCAAAATGTTAATCATCCCATGGTACCCATATATTTTCCCAAACACCTTTATTGAAAATACATACTGACTGATTGAAAACAAATACAACCAACATACTTTGGAACACTACTTTTTCTAGCCCAATCTCATTAAGAATAATTTTTTTTGTATTGTAATTAGAATTTAGAATCCCATTTCTTTATCTTTGTCTCTCTTTCAAAATTTCAATCAATTTCGAGTAACTTTTATCAATCTACCCATTTCTTATTTTCAACATTACTAATCTCATAACTACATATAGAACTTTAAATTTAGTGCAACCAGAGAACAATGGATTCTCAATATACCCATAATATTATTCACTAAATAATATTTTTGATGGATTTAAAACCTACAACCTAAATTAATTCATTATGATGATACTCTATCATATGATTAATATCACCATTAGCATTAGATCCTGAACTATCTGTTATTTTACTATGAAATATCCTATTTGTATAATTGTGATTAAAACCATAGAAAATCCGAAGTTATTTTCTTTCTTGATTCTTTATCTTTGTCATATTAAAAAGTTTCACACATGAAATGAAAAACATATTTGACATTAATATTTTTTTATCAAACATAATGAAATGGTCAACTTCTTTCTCACATTCATAACTGGTTCTATATTAATTTTTCCAACTAAAATTGATAAATTAAATATGAAAAAAATAAAAATTATAAATATATCAAAAACATATAAAATTTCAAACATTTATATAAATATATAAATATAAAAAATATAATCATATAAATATATAAACGTGCATCAATTTAAATGAAACAATTTACTACTAAATTAAATTGATAACATGAAAATAATATATATCCGAAAACTATTATATTGAAAAAAACATCTTATAATCGAAAATAATGTTCCCCCTATTTCAAGAGTTTTAATATGTAAAATATTCTGTTATCTTGAGTACATTTTATTTATAACCCAATATACTTACTATTCTTATTATTTTGGTTCAGAACTAATTCTTCAATATCCCCACTTATTTATTCATACATCACATATTCTGATTATTTTTAAGTTGATTTTTGTCACAATATCACTCATTTTTGTTATATTTCATACCCTTGAAATCTATTCATCACAATTTTATATGTAATCTCTCATGAGAGTATATTATTAACTTATACCTAGAATATCATTTATTTACAGTTCCTCAATATTTTCATTTATGCCAAAAAGATTATGATAAATGTAAGAACATCATTATAACCTCCCATCATTTATGATATTCTATATTTTTAATCATCTATTTGAGAAATATTATATAATTTTAATATGAATAAAAAATATTATCAATTATATAAATTTTGAAAATTAAAATGTCATTTTATTGTTTTCAATTATTTAATTCACATATCACCAGTCTATTTATTATGTAATTATATTCCACAACTATATATTTTATCATAAATTAATTCATATTCTATTGTAATATTATTTTATCGTTTTCATTAAATTCAGTAGATTTTATTTCTCATTTCGTTACATTCGTTTAATTTTATTCCTTAAATATTTCATATAATACAGAAATACATAAGGGATTTCCTATTAACATTGTTATAATTTCTAATCATATGTAACATGATTCTATTCATGTTAATTAATTTTTATTATATGATATATTCATTTTTCATCAAAATAATATAATTTTATTTGGATAAAATTATTATTTTTTCATCTATTCCTTTAATTGATGCATTCATTGTTATTTTTTCAATATTTTATATTCAATATGGAATCATATTAAATTTTTTCTCACAATTACATATCTTACTATAATGTATTTTCTATATATTTTAACAGTAATTAATATTTAAATATTTTATTATTATTTATATTTCATTCCTTCTTATTATATAATTTTTTTTAAAAAATAATGCATGAATTCAATTATTAGATTTCCATTTATATATGATATTATAGAAATGAAATATCTTCATGTATATAGATCAATCACTACCTATATAATTTTTTTTCAAACATTAATAAAATCACCTTTATATAGATACCATTATAAAAACTCTATATTTCCAATATCCAATCAATTATTATAAATATATAATGTTTTTTATTATATAATTTCATAAATATATATGTTTTTTTTTTCACTTTTTAAAATTTTCAAGTATATTAGTATATATAAATATAAATAAATATATAATATATAATTTACAATGTTAAAAAATATAATATAAAAAAAATTTTCTGGTAAAAATATATATATATGTCAACAATATTATAAAAAACAATATAAATGAACAAAACTAAAAATGATTTTAACCATAAATAAAAATAATAAAAGATAATTTATAAATAAGAAATTATAAATAAAAAAATTCTAGAAAAAATAAAATTAAACACATAATTTATAATCCCAAAAAAATAACAATTGAATTTAAGAATATTAAAAAATAAAAAATAGAAAACTTATTTCTAAAATATAGAGATTAATGTTGACAATCCACTACCAAAGGAGCCAAATAATTGAAATTTGAACTGCATAATGTTACCACTGATAGATAAGGCTGACTAAGAATAGATAAAAAATTATGAATATTAAGGAACATGAAATAATAAAATTGAAATGAAAATTTAGTGTCTAGTAATCGAATGCGGGAAACTAAATCCCCCAAAAAAGAAAAAAATCAATAGAAAGAATGAAACATGAATAAAAATTTGTGAAATAAAATATAGATATTACATCTAGAATGAAATTGATTAAGGTTTTGAAATGAAGAAATCATGGGATTGGGATAAATTTTTCTAAGTGGTTTTGAATGTTTTTTTAAAATGAATGGAATGTGGTGAAAGAATTCCTTGTTTTTAAAATTCATTAACATCAGTTACCAAATAACCAATTTATAAAAGAGTTTTTATAGTCTTCCATTTGATAACAAACAATAATAATTAATTTCTGAAACTTATATATGATAACCATAATAAAAAAATATATTTAATTTCGGTTATCATATAATAGATGTTAAAGTGAAATAAATAGTCCATGAATACAAGCTATTAAGAAAAATCAACATTCGAATGCATTTTGAGGATTTTAACCTTGGTTGTGAGATAAGAAGAGTTAAACCCCCAATGTAAAATATAATTTTCCTATTACTGGTTCATAAAAAAGGATCTTGCACATAGTGAATTCACATGTGATTCTTGATTACGAGACAAATAAATTACAAGACCAGTACCTCAAAAAAACTATACTCAATCCATTATGCATTTTGATATGGAGATATGTGATTTTTCTGGTAGTGTCACAAATTTAATTCAGGGCTTCAATATATCATGAATATTCCTTTATAAAATTATCAGATTTCCATGAACCCAAATTTCACATTTAAGAAAAAAAATTGTGTTGTACATGTCTATATATAACATCCCCAATGAAAAACGATATTACCCCAATGAATATTGGGGATTTAAATTGGATTATAATATCAATTAATCAATGTGTATCATTATAAAATGATAAAATATATATTCAAAACTAGATTTTATTCATTTAATTTTAATGAAAAACGGTTTCCAATACTAAAAGTTCAAATTCATTCATCATCAAAATAAATATCATGGAAAACATCTTCAGTAATAATTTATGGTCCTCAAAGAAATATTACTATAGTTTATGTTTACGATATTTTTAATTTTAAATATTAATTAATTTATAATATAAATGAATTAAATTCATTAAAATGTGTTATAGAATCATTTAAAACCTTTTTGAATGTATCGTTAAGAATTACTATCCATAAAGTTAATTCAGATGGTGTTACCAATATTGAATACAATATGTGCTTGAGGCTTGGGAAACCAATTGGTTATAAAGATAAAAAATCATCCTCAAATAAATGCTAAATACCCATATTTTTTAATGAAATAAATAAACATTATGATAAAGAAAATTATCTTTATCATGAAAATCCATTGGAAATAAATATTTTAGAAGAACATGATAGTGATCTAGATAAAATTTCATAAAATTTATCATACACATTAATATTTTATATCTATGTAGATAATATTTTTATTTAAAATATTTCATTTAATTTGGTATATGAAATTATTTATTTGTATCAAGAACCTAAAATGGTTAATGAATATAAAAAAAAGACTAGATTGTGATTAGTTGAATGTTGTGAACTAATATGAAATTGGATCACTTACTAAAAATGAGTTTTGTTGGTCATTTGTGAAAACCCTGAATGAATTAATCTTTTTGATTAAAATAGACATTTATTATAATTATAAATGAAAATAAGGATGTTATGTGATATAAATTAAAAATTATTTCACAAGGATTCTTAAATTGACGAATTATTGACTATGAAGAAATGTATACTAATGGAATAGATTTGATAACCTTTTGATAAATGAAGAAATTTTTTGTACATGAGTATCATGAATTATTCCTGTGAGTTTTTTTGAATACATATATTTATGGTAATATTGATAATGATGTGTTCAGGAAAATCCTAAATATATTTCAAATTCTTTAAAATTAATATGGATCTCATGATTTTTATCTAGTTGTGTTGAATAAATCATTATATGGATTTAATAAATAAGGGAATATGTTGTATTATAATTTTAGTGAATATTTAATGAAAAATGGTAACAAAAATGATCCAATTTTCCCATGTTTCATTATTAATAGTATTGGGACTGAAATTTTAATCACTATAATGAAAATTATTTATTTTGTAATATTTGAAACTATTTTCTAACTTTTTATGGTATTGTAATTTTTAATAAAGGAATTTGAATTGAAATAATTTGGTAAGATACATTTCTTACATGGATTAAACATTGAATACCATTAAGGTGAAACTTTTATTAATCATGATATACTGAAAAAGTACAATAATGGTTCAACATGGACAATTCACATCATTTACATACTCCAATGATTTTATAATCTCTTTATTAAGCTACAGATCTAGTTAAAGAATGTGGGGATAATGAATAGACTAATTATCCCGAAGTAACATATATAAGTTATATTAGAGAAACAATAAACCATAAATATAATATAATGTTATATATATATATATATATCATTATTTGTGATTTTTTTGTCTGTTATGTTTATATCGTAAATTTCATCATAGTAATAATACTAAATAAATATTAATATACCTTCAAGGATCTATATATAAGAAGGTATTTTATTCAAAAAGATCTAATCAAAAGATAGATGGTTATACTATAGTAGGATACTTGTCTAACATATGGAAGTAATGATCTCTTAGAATATAATTATTTATATATGGTGGAAATTCAATTATTTAGTTCTCTTAAAACCCATTTAGATGACTTCCCTTAATTATGATTAATTTATTCCAATTAAGTAAAAAAATCTGGAGTTGAATTTTCTAAAATTGGGTTTTTATCATATTATATTTAATTAGGGGTTAGATGTAACTAATTATTTTACAATGAACTCATATAAAAACCTTGATGCTTCAATAAAAAAATTAAAGGGTGAATGTATCGAAGAAAACCCTTCTTACCAAAATTATTTTTAACTCATTTTCATTAAAATAAGGTTGATATTGATATATAATAAACATGGACTAATGAAAATATTATAGATTTATTTTCAAAATCATATCCAACTACACCATTTGAAAAATTTATAAATAAATTTAGTATGAAAAGGATAAAAATTCATTCTTGAATTTTTTTATAGAGAGTTGGGAACACTGTACACTTTTTCCCTTCATCAGGTTTTTGCAACTAGGTTTTCCTGATATGGCTTTTTATTAGGTATCATAACATGGAAGTAAATTAATTTTGATTTAAATGTTATCAAAAAATGTTTTATATGTGATTACGATATGATATTCCATGAAATTAGTAGATTTATGGGAGAGTATTATAAATTTTCAATTTTTTTGTGTTTATTTAATATGATTAAATTTATGAAGACAACACATTTCCCAAACACTTCATAATGACCAAAAATTTGTTTTCTCTAACATTTTTAATTCCAACTGTTTTAATATATTTTGATGTTATTAATCTCAATTTCTGTATTAAATCTTCAATAATATATATACTATAACATTTACTTTTAACTTCACACAATGACATTATTTATAAAAATATTTTCACATTAATATTTTTTAAGTAAATTTTATATTTATTGATTTAACGAATTTGAGAAAAAATTCATGTATATCAATCCATTATAATTCAAGTAACTCAATTAAATTTTTCCCACACAAAATGTATTCATAAATTTAGACTCATGTTTAATTTCGAACACACAATATTCCTTTAAGTAAAATTCCCATTAATTTATTTTAATTCTTTTGAATGATCTTAAAAATTTTAAATTTATATTAAAAAAAGATCTTTTTCATATATAAAAATAAATTAAATATAATTTTTTTGTGGAAATATAAAAACATTGAAAATGATTAACTTTTTTACATAATAATCACATTGATCAAAATAATCCCTTACCATTGAAATAAACATTTAACAAAAAATATTTATAAAATGTTTCATTTGAAACATTAAAGGCTAAATCATAAATCATGATGGTTTTATTAAAAACATTAAAAACATTATTTAAAAATAATATTCTCACCTACAGAATTGTAGGAATATTCTATTAAATGATAAGTTAGTTATCGTATAATTTTAATTACTACAAAATTTCCATAAAAATAATCAATAACATAAAAATTAAATATATACATAAAATTTTAAACAATATATTAGATAATGATAACTTATAATTATGATAGATTTGACAAATTCATTCAACACAGCCTTATGATCAATGCCTCATTCCAATAAATGATATATAAATAATGGGACATATGAAAAATACCCAAGATTATATATCTCATGTGACCTACTGATGTATAATGTGGATATAACTAGCTCTAACAATAAATTACTATGTCCAAATCATTAATCATATGAAATTAATGAATAACTTGATATTATATATACTACATAATCATTCATTTTAAAAAGCATGCATGAAAAATAAAAATATTTTCCCAAACCAATATATTGAACATAATGATCATATGAAATCCAGAGGAAGAAGGTGGATAGTAACATTAGAATATATCCCAACTTAATTATAACCGTTATCAAATAACATAGATAGATATAAAAAATCCCTCCTACAAATACATATGAATTTTAGTTTTAAAATATGAAAAAAGAATTATTAGTTTTAAAAAATATGTTGAAACAAAAAGTTCCAAAAAAAGAGAATATTATTTTCATCAAAAAATATTAAATATATTAGATTAATTTTGAATATTGATAAAAACAATTTGTGGACATGTAGTAAACTTAAGAAAAAATTCATTTTATAGTTTTGAAAAAGGTTAAAATAAACCATAATGTAAATGTTGAAAAATTTATTTTTTTGAAAACTCTGTAATTAATGTAAAATTTTATTGGAATTAAAATTTAGTAATATTTTAAGTATAAGTTTGAAAATCGTTTTGGTATTTAAAATGAACATTATGATAGAGTAAATCCAGTTTAAAATATTTTAAAAATTGTTATAAATAAATATCCATTTCCACTTTGGAGACATTTTAATGACAGTGTCATTGGTGGAGGGAACATGAATAATATATTAAGCCACATTATTTTCATTAAATAAGTATTAAAAGCTATCCATATGTCATTTTATACACAGAAAAATTAGGATATGTGGTGAAAATATAATAAGTCTCAAGTAAATGAAATTGAGATGAAAAATACCTAACCTTGAGTCCTGAAAAGTTTCATTATTAATATTTTCACTTTTAATTAAAATTAAATCATTCCTTTTATTTTATTTATCTCCATTACTTATTTAGGTACTAAATCGGTTAAGTTTACATTGGATGTTTTGAAGATGTTCATTTCATATTCATAAAACAACTTTTGTAGGTTAAATATGGTAAAATGGTTTATTGTTCCATCATCTAAAAATAATAATGAAATAATTATATCTTTTATATAAAATTAATATTTTTGAACCATCAATGAGTTAAAGACTTGAAAAATTATTCGCATCACTTTGTGGAAGTGGTAGTCCTCATGTATGAGCAAACACTGTTATAATTATCCAATCGATGAGATTTTAAAATATTTTCTAATGTATTATCATTATATAGTCATAATTTTTTTATATAATATGAATTCATTAAATTTATAAAAATACAATCATTTTTATTTGATAATTTATGATAATATATATCTTTTCATGTTTATGGTATCCAACATGTTCATATGAGCATTGTTTTCATTTCACATTAGATGAAAAAGGTGATAAAAATTTGATGACCCATAAAAACAATAAAATTCTATTATATATAATATAATTATGGTATCATATTAATATGGTTGTAGAATATTTGATGGATTTAATAGATTATATAAACAAGAAAACATGTGACTATGACTTGTTACTCAAATTTTGATAACCAGCTTTGGATGAAACATTAATCCTTATAGATATGTATTTTGGGGAGACTAAAACATCATGTAAATGGGGAGGAATGAATGTAATTGATTTTTTTAGATATTTTTCAATCTAAATATATAGATATATTTTGGTAATAAAGGATAAAAGGATTCATTTTATAAGTGATATTAGTTGAAATTTGTTAAAATCAAGAAATATTAATATATAACATGATTCTAACTCATATAAAATGCATTAGAAGTTCCATTGAATAAAAAATAAAAAAATTAAAAATGTAAATATTTAAATAAAATTCGACATGTTTATGTGGTATTTTTAATATTGTCTCTTCAATTAACCTCCCCATTTAACCATTCAACATTATCTATGAGAAAACAATTTCAATCTATAAGGTCCATGAAAGTAATTTTAAAATTTTAAAATGGGAAATATATTTAAAATTAGTCAAATCCTTCATCATTTACCATATAATGTAGGTATGATGTTATTTTTTAAATTTTATAAGTTTTAAAAATAATTTTTAAAAATTTAATATCATTTAAATTCATATTCAATGATATTCATTTATCATGACGTTATTGTGTTAAATATAAAAATATAATTTGAATATAATCACTTTCACCATAAATAATACTCTTTGAATTATCCATGAAATATATGTAACCCCATATTTCATCCAAAACACATCACTTTTAATTCTTTTGAAATAATATCTGTGATTTTTCTATTACTCTCTCAAGTCCTTCATCGATGTTACATAAGTGTTGAATTTAATAATATGATATGTAAATCTAAAAAATAAATTATGATCATATATATAGATTCTTACTCAACAATTTTATCATATATTTTATTTAATAGATATATCTATATATTATCTATATAGACATTATGAATACATACTAAGTGGTAGATAATGACATTTTGTAATTATCATTTACATAAAATAACATAATTTCAAAAATCAATTGAATGTGGCCCATATATTCTATATTTTTTAATTTATGATTATTTTGGTAGAAATAAACTCGTACTATGAAATTTAGAGATTATTTTGGTTTAATGTTTGACCAAATTGCCTAGTTTATATTCTATTTTACTAATTCTATCCTTTACCATAGTGATAAAATTTTATCATTGTTACTATTCATTATAGGTAAAAAATTAAATTTAAATTATTACATAATATAAATATGAAATTTTAAAATATGAAATCCTATTCATATGATTTAATTTTTATAATTGGAATAAATTAAATTTTAATAAGAATGTGTGAAACACAACGAAAATAGTTATTAGAAAAATATGTTTTTTACGAATAACAATGATTTATTGTAAAATCTTTTAAGTTATTGATTATAATGGAATTAAATTAAATATGTTTATTAATATTAATATCCTATGTCTTTAAAATAAATATAATGGAAAATATATCCTTGAAATTAATTTTATTATAATTAATGAAATGATATTTTGTGAAGAATAATTTTTTTCCATTTTATAATAATATCATATTTAAAATAAACGCAAAAATTAATATTAAGATTATTTGGACGTTATAATTTCAAAAATTATTTGGATTTCATAATATTATATTTGTAAAACGTGAAAAAATTAATCATAAAATTAGAATATAAACAACTATTGATGCTATTTTTAATGAATAATAATTGAATAAAAATAAAATGAATTTAAATTCATTAATTATTTAGAATCTAAAGTTAGATAAATGATAATTTATTTAATTAAATATAATATATTTAAATTTCATTAAACTAATTAATCTATAGTGAATAAATTAATTTATTTTAAAAAACAAATTTCATTTTTAAATGAACCTTTTGAAAAATATCTCTTTATATCGTACAAGATTTTATTTTTAATTGTATTTTTATTTACTAGGAATTAATTGTTAATTTATTAATATGTAAAAAACTTCTAAATATATTTCATAATGAAGTTACACTTTTTCAAAACCTCCAATAATTTTACTAGTTTAAAATGATGAAATTTAAATAATATTATTATAATATTATGTTGTAGTTCTATTTATGCTTAGTATTTCATGTGCTACAAAAAATCCAACATTGTATTATTTTAAAACATAATCTCATTGTGTTAAATTCTCCCCCTAAATTAAATTAAATCTCAATAATTAAAATTTGATTCAATCAAAATAAATTTATCCTAACTTTGTAATAAAATAATATATATATTATTGTGAACATTTATTTATAGGTCATGAATAGGAAAAAATAAAAGAATATACCACTATTAGGATCATACACTCATACGAGTTTCTAAATAACTATGTTTATATTTGAATGTTACATTTTTGAATAATACTCATATAAGGCCCTAGCCTTAAACCTTACTTAATATTGAATAAAATGAGTAATTCACATTGAGGATCTTTTCAGGTTTAGAGTTTTACAGAATTAGGGCATAACTATTAAATCTCAAAAGATTACAAAGTAGTCGCTTCTACTAAATTTCCATAAAATAAAAAACACTTAAAAAGAATCATGTATAGTTCCATGTTTTAGGTATCATGACTTTCCCTTGATCCCATCCTTGACCCTATTCCACGCTAAGTCCTGTGAAAAACATTTCAAAAACATGGGATGAGGATAAGAAACCCAGTAAGGGATACACAAAGAATGTAAACTGTTAGTTTTTCAAAACAACAAGTAAACCATGGATAATTTATCAATGTAATACTTTTAACCTTCATGAAGTAGTAAAAACTCTTCACTGAAAAAAAGTATCATTACTTACCTTTTTGTAACCAAAGGATTACCATAAAACCCATATAAAGAACACATAACATATATAAAGGTAACTTGGGACATAAACATACTTAAGTGGAATTACCATACAGTCGACTTCCACACATATCACTTAATGGAATAGCCATACGACCAATTTCCATACATACATAATGGAATAGCCATACGGCCGACTTCCATACCCAATGCATTGGAGGTTATAACGTATCCACCTGTCCTGGTATTCACGGCACCACCCGTCATATGGTTTATAACGTAACCACCCTTTAAAATGTCCATGTACCAATATAAAATCATAAAACAGAAAACCATTATAAAGGAATGATAACATTTCCACATTTCAATCACAATATATCATAAATATATTGACATAATAGAATCCTTTATCAAAACCATTTTCAATACCAAAATACATAAAAGATTATATGGTATTTATTTTATTTAAAAAACATTACAGCTTGTTGAGGAATCCAAAGACCAAATAATACCCGCGGCGGCGGAAAAGGTCGTTGTCACCGCGTACGTTTAAAAAAACATTCCTTTTTGTCATTTAGTAAAACGCTTCGTAGAAAAAGATTCCTTTTGTATAAAAGTAAATTTCAAAGCAGTTTATACACCGTATAAAAGAAAGTTGTGTATAAAACGAAATATGCCTCAATGAAAGGAGATTGAGACGAAGTCCCTTACAAAGATGGTATCCTTGGTTTAAGGATAAATCAATTGCATAATTATGTGTGACAAACGAATACACCAAATATAAGTGGATATTAATTGTAAAACAATCAGAGGTTATTCACACATATTCATAGAACGATATATTCAAGGAGTATAAGTTTATCCCAAAGAATCAAATTTTGGCTAAGAAGTTCCCTTGCAAAAATTTGACAGCCTAACGGCGTCAATTAAAAAATTCCGAAAATGAGTTGATGAGAGATAAAAAGGGAATCTCATCAGTTGGACATAAAATTTTCATCAATCAGGATATATAATAACATATCCCAACATAATAGTATGTGAATTAAAAGACAGAACAAATGAAGTCTTTTAAAAAGAGGAGGGTGAAAGGTTCCCTTACCGACTTGGGTAACTTTCGAAAAGTACACCCCATTGAAGAAGTGTCATACAATGAATATGTAAATACACATAAATTGAATTATATTACAAATGGTGTTTAATAATTGGCAGTACATAAACCACTCATAGGAAATTGTGGAAAATGTAGCATAAATCTCACGAGATTAAAAGTGAGATGAAAAATCTCTTCAGAAAACTCGGCAGTGTAACGGCGCCACTTAAAACTTCCAAAATGGATTGATGAGAGGGAATAGGGTCTCTCATCATATGAACATAAAAATTACAGTAAGAGTAATATAAAATAACATCCCAATAACAAGAAAGATGAGCTTAGAAGGAATGACATAAAAGAGTGTATTTAAAAAGAAAGAGAGGAGTAGGATCCCTTACCTCAAGTCCAAATTGACTCGATCGTTCTTTAACGTCCTGAATAATAAACTTGAGTTAATTTCCACTTTATTATGAAACTTTTTTTATAGTTCATTATTCCTTTTATACCATGTTATAAACATCATGTAATCATTTTAGTTAATAATGTTCATTTTGTCGGTATTTGGTTCTTAAGTCAAAAATAGACTTCTTACACTTACATGTTGTTAATTTGGTCAAAGGTTCGTTATATCCATAATGATATTAATGATTTGGATAACATATATATCATATATATTCATCATATACATGTATTTATAATATTACATCACATTTAGAGGTAAGAAATGAAATGCACCGTTCATGGAGATGGTAAGCCGTACGTACGCATGAACACTACTTCCATTTATATTTCATATTTTCTGGAATGGAATCATAATGATACAAGAGTATATTATAATTCCAGTATAATAACATATATAATATCATTAACTTTATCCTTTACACATCCCACATATGGTATTAACGAATCAAATCACTTTCAGGGGGCGGTAGTCCGCACTTCCTAAAATGAAGATATCGTGTTTACCCATAATGGAAACAATAATGGTATGTCATAAATGAAAAATACTTAAGATTAAGGAAATAATAAACATATTATATATCATATATAAAAATAGTTACATCATAATGGCCACCTTCGAAGGTGTTAAAAGAGTATTGAACAATCATCTTTTCGGGAGGCAGAATTTCGCCATCCACGGAAACCGTATGTTCTTTAACCATTTGATGTAGTTGTGTGAGAGTGTAGCTCGAATAAATCTTATAAAAACATCCTAGTATATTTAAGATACTTGTGTTGTTACAAAAGAAGTAAATAAAAAGAGTTTAGTGGGTTGGAGAATCAAAATAAAACTAATGAACATGAGAGAATGAATTACCTTTAAAAGTGTAACTCCTTTTGATTTGAGCCTAAAGGCTTACTTTGAAAGGATTCTGCCCAAAAATAATCCTCTAGGATGAGGAGAGATATGTGGAGAGAGTAAATGGGCAGGGGTTGGCCGAGGCAAAGGCTTGAGTAGTGTGTGAAATGAGGTAGAGGTGGGGGCCATTTATAAGAGGAGGGGAGGGGCACTTTTGGAAAGTAAGAAATATTACTTTATTTGAAAATGTGATTATGTTTTAAAAGGTCCCACATTGATATAATTCGTGTATATGGTGATAAGGGTTCGAAATACACCCATAAAATATGTTTTGGACATCTGTAGGTCATAGAGTTTACATTATCTTCTCATTTTATTTAAATCGGTAAATAATGAGTTCATCGCTGCATCATCATGATTCCATAAATAATTTAATTTATTTAAAGTCTAAAAATTATAAACAAAATACTTTTATGTAGGAAATCTTTTTAGCTTTCCAATGACTATTTATAATAAAAAATCTGATCTTTATAACCCCAAGTAAAAATTGTTTCCGTAAAACATATTATGTTTGTGTCATTTTTACTTTTACATTAAATAAAAAGTTATTTATGTCATTTTCCATCCAAAGTGGCTCTATGGGGTCCCCAAGTTGACCCATGGGTTTTCCTGGTCAGCCATGACACATCCAATGAGGTTAGTACATGTTTCAAGGTATTTTATTTTTATTATAATATCATTTTTGCCTTAAACTACACTAATTACCTCTAATCGCGATTGAAAACTTAATAAGTTACTATTCACCAAAAAAGTTATTTTTATACCATTGAACCAAATTTTACTTATTAATGACAACCATGTATGTCGGATTTTTTAAATTCAAAACACAAAGATGGAAAAATTTCATTTAAATGGAAAAAATCAGTTTTTATAAGTACCACTCACTGGTTTCACTATTCATCAAAAACTAATGTTTTTCAGAAAAATCCCATAAATTCACCCTAAGCTATATTTGATATTCCGAATTCAAAAATGAAGTCTATTTTACAAAATTCAAAAAATATAAGTCACATTAATTAATTTAATAATTAATTCCCGCTGTCAGAGCAAATAGCGTGTTATTATGAAACAATAAGTATCAAAAGATTGACACTAGTTTAAGTCTGATTTCAAAGTCAAATTAATTTCAACGACCACTATTGGATTTAATGGTAAAAATATATTCTAATTTCACTTTAAAACAAATTCAAAATATAATCTAATCATATAAATAAATTAGATTAAAAAGAGGTTTTGAATTAAAATACAACATTTTACACTATTCATTTAAAAATATGAACTTTATCGGAAAGATACAAAAAATTAACACAAAGTAAATTTTGATGTCCCAATTCTTAAGAAGAGTTTTATTTGGTCCAAAAGGATGTATAAGAGTGGACAAAACAATATTTAATGACGGTTCTCCATCAAAAGGCGATAAGTTAACCTCCAGTGAAAACAAGGGCATATACGCCTAAAATCGAATTATTTCCGTATTTTATGCCTTTATCTTTTATTGGATAAATGATAAAACATTAAAAAACATATATAATAATATTTTAGTTATTTCTATCCATTCCCTCCAATACAAAGACTTCATGTTAACTACTATTTAAAATAATATTATTTTATTATTAGAGTGCACCGTAATATTCCCAAGAAACTCGTTGTTGCGTGTTGTGCATGCCATCGAGCATAGCATCCCCTTTAAAGACATATTAATATTTTATTCACAAATATGGATAAATATAAAAATGTCATATTCTTTATTTACCTGGGGTGTTACATCCTTCCCCCCTTTTGGGAATTGCGTCCTCTTAATTTTTAAAATTGGGCTTGGAAACATCCTTGAAAATCCCACATCGGAACAAGATTCGGTAATACAATCACTTTAAAATAAAGAAAGAGAAGTATGGAGGTCACCCAAGTTAATCCATACTAGGATTCCATTTAGGAAAACATGGACATGGAGGAGAAAACATAGGGTCATGTTCTGATGGAGAGTGATAGAAAACATGTTTAGGAGAATGTTAACCACAAGAAAATCACAAACTTGTGATGGGTTAAACGGTATTTGATTCCCCATTAGGAAAAGTTAATAGAAAACATTTTTTTAATTTAATTTTTATTGAGTAATTTATTCATAGGGAAATATAATCACCTATCATGTTGACTTTCAACTTTTACACATACTCATATTTTCAACAAAAGATGAGTATTTAGGAAGACTTGTTCACATTAAGAGTACTATAATCAACTTCTAGAGAATCACCTAATCCACCAAAGAGAACTATATACATCCCATGTATTTATGCTTTAACCAAAACCAAAACCAAAAAAGGTTAGTACAAGGTCAGATAATCCAGAAAAGGATAACCCTTTAAAAATAAAATCTATGCTTAATCTCCAAAATTTGTCAAACAAAACCCAAAGTTCAACAAGGATCATTCGATAAACAAATTGTCCATAACATTCATCAAAGTAAACTAATCTAAGATATAAACCCAAATGTTTGAAGGGTTTAGTCACATAGTCTTCCAAGTTAAATTGTAACATTTATCTCCAAACAACATCAGTTCCTCCTAAAGTCTCGTATTGAAAAGTAATTAACCTAATCACATATCCTCCATGATAGGTTAATCATTTTCATAAATAACCCAAAACCAACTTACTCTTAATTCATAAAATAATATAACTAAAAAGAATCATTCAAACTAACCAGGGAATTCACGTAGTCCAGTGGTAGGCGATAAATATCAGTCGCACTTTGGTTGTGGGTTCGATTCTCGCAGCTTTGTCCGACGCGACTGGTAGTCACACGGTCTGCGTGTTGTCCTTTTTCCAAAACTATATAATTCTCAAATCCTTCCCCAAAAAGGGATAAAATCATCAAAAAAGATCATTAAATATTTTAACCTCAAGTTTATCTCATGCCTTTCATTTTCCAGCATATCATATAATAACCCATAATTACCTCAAAAGTAAGGATCATATAAACTCTAATGGTTACCTTTATAATTATTATCTGAACTTCCACATCGATTGGTCATCTCGTACATGATGCATTACAGAACATACCAAGGTTCAAGTGGTTGATCATGACTCCTTGATAGTTGGTTTAGAACAACCATGAGTTTCCTCATTGAATACCCCATTTCATCCAGCCTCTAAATCAAAGAACCACCACAGTTTCCTTCAATCCAATTGTAACTTTGGTGCCTGCTAGATCCATCCATTTACTAAAAACAGAAATGTCAGTGTGAGTATATCAACAAAACCATCATGTACTAATGAGGAAGGCAAACACTAAGATACACTTACTCATTTACTTTATCTAAAACTAGGACTCTTTCTGAAATCCTAACCATTATGGTAATGTCACTTATTCTTAAAGAATACTCTAACCTCTAAAGTTATCTAAACCGACCGTTGATACCAACTATAAGGCCCCAGCCTTAATCCTTACTTAATATTGAATTAAATGAGTAATTCACATTGAGGATCTTTTCAGGTTTATAGTTTTAGAGAATTAGGGCATAACTATTACATCTCAAAAGATTATAATGTAGTCGCTTCTACTAAATTTCCATAAAATAAAAAACTCTTAAAAAGAAATATGTATAGTCCCATGTTTTAGGTAGCATGACTTTCCCTTGATCCCATCCTTGAACCTAATCCACGCTTAGTCCTGTGAAAATCATTTCAAAAACGTGGGATGAGCATAATAAGCTCAGTAAGGGATACACAAAGAATGAAAATTGTTATTTTTTCAAAACCACAAGTAAACCATGGATACTTTATCAATGTAATACTTTTCACCTTCATGAAGTAGTAAAAACTCTTCACTGAAAAAAAGTATCATTACTTAACTTTTTGTACCCAAAGGATTATCATAAAACCCATTTAAAGGACACATAAAATATATAAAGGTAACTTGGGACATAAACATACTTAAGTGGAATAACCATACAGTCGACTTCCACACATATCACTTAATGGAATAGCCATACGGCCAATTTCCATACATACTTAATGGAATAGCCATACGGCCGACTTCCATACCCAATGCATTATAGGTTATAATGTAACCACTCGTCCTGGTATTTATGGCACCACCCGTCATATGGTTTATAACTTAACCACTTGTTAAAATTTCCATGTACCAATATAAAATCATAAAAAAGAAAACCAATATAAAGGAATGATAACATTTCCACATTTCAATCACAATATATCATAAATATATTGACATAATAGAATCCATTATCAAAACCATTTTCAATACCAAAATACATTATAGAGTATATTGTATTTATTTTTTTTAAAAACATTACGGCTTGTTGAGGAATCCAAAGACCAAATAATACTCGCGAAGGCGGAAAAGGTCGTTGTCACCGCGTACGTTTAAAAAAAACATTCCTTTTTGTCATTTAGTAAAACGCTTCGTAGAAAAAGATTCCTTTTGTATAAAAGTAAAAGTAAAAGGGGTTTATACACCGTATAAAAGAAAGTTGTCTATAAAATGAAATATGCCTCAATTAAAGGAGATTGAGACGAAATCCCTTACAAAGATGTAATCCTTGGTTTAAGGATAAATCAATTGCATAATTATGTGAGACAAACGAATACACCAAATATTAGTGGATATTAAGTGTAAAACAATCATAGGTTATTCACACATATTCATAGAACGACATATTCATGGAGTTCAAGTTTATCCCAAAGAATCAAATTTGGGCTAAGAAGTTCCCTTGCAAAAATTTGACAGCCTAACGACGTCACTTCAAAAATTCAGAAAATGAGTTGATGAGAGATAAAAAGGGAATCTCATCACTTGGACATAAAATTTACATCAATAAGAATATATAAGAACATATCCCAACATAATAGTATGTGAATTAAAAGATATAACAAACGAAGTCTTTTAAAAATAGGAAGGTGAAAGGTTCCCTTACTGACTTGGGTAACTTTCAAAAAGTACACCCCATTGAAGAAGTGTCATACAATGAATATGTAAATACCCATAAATGGAATTATATTATAGAAGGAGTGTAATAATTGTCAGTACATAAACCACTCAAAGGAAATTGTGTCAAATGTAGCATAAATCTCACGGGAATAAAAGTGAGATGAAAAATCTCTTACGAAAACTCGGCAGCCTAACGACGCCACTTAAAACATCCAAAATGGATTGATGAGAGAGAATAGGGTCTCTCATAATATGAACATAAAAATTACAGTAATAGTAATTTAAAATAACATCCCAATAATAAGAAAGATGAGCTTAGAAGGAATGACATAAAAGAGCGTACTTAAAAAGAAAGAGAGGAGTAGGATCCCTTATCTCAAGTCCAAATTGACATGATCGTTCTTTAACGTCCTGAATAATAAACTTGAGTTAATTTCCAGTTTATTAAGAACCTTTTTTTATAGTTCTGTATTCTTTTTATACCATGTTATATACATCATGTAATCATTTAAGTTAATAATGTTCATTTTGTCGGTATTTGGTTCTTAAGTCAAAAATAGACTTTTTACACTTACATGTTATTAATTTGGTCAAAGGTTTGTTATATCCAGAATGATATTAATGATTTGGATAACATATATATCATATATATTCATCATATACATGTATTTATAATATTACATCACATTTAGAGGTAAGAAATTAAATGCACCGTTCATGGAGACGGTAAGCCGTACGTACGCATGAACGCTACTTCCATTTCTATTTTGTATTTTCTGGAATGGAATCATAATGATACAAGAGTATATTATAATTCCAGTATAATAACATATATAATATCATTAACTTTATCCTTTAAACATCCCACATATGGTATTAATGAATCAAATCACTTTCAGGGGAGGTAGTCCGCACTTCCTAAAATGAAGATATCGTGTTTACCCCTAATGGAAACAATAATTTTATGCCATAAATGAAAAATACAGAAGATTAAGGAAAGAATAAACATATCATATATCATATATAAAAATATTGACATCATAATGGCCACCTTTGAAGGTGTTAAAAGAGTATTGAACAATCATTTTTTCGGGGGGAAGAATTTTGCCATCCATGGAAACCTTATGTTCTTTAACCATTTGATGTAGTTGTGTGAAAGTGTAGCTCGAATAAATATTATAACAACATCCTAGTATATTTAATATACTGGCGTTGTTACAAAAGAAGTAATAAAAAGAGTTTAGGGGGTTGGAGAAGCAAAATAAAACAAATGAAGATGAGAGAATGAATTGCCCTTAAAAGTGTAACTCCTTTTGATTTGAGCCTAAAGGATTATATTGAAAGGATTATGCCCAAAAATAATCCTCTAGGATTAGGAGAGGGATGTGGAGAGAGTAAATGGTCAGGGGTTGGCCGAGCCAATGGCTTGTGGAGTGTGTGAAATGAGGTAGCGGTGGGGGCCTTTTATAAGAGGAGGGGAGGGGCACTTTTGGAATGTAAGAAATATTACTTTATTTGAAAATGTGTTTCGATTTTAAAAGGTCCCACATTGATATAATTCGTGTATAAGGTGATAAGAGTTCTAAATCCACCCATCCAATAAGTTTTGGACATGTTTAGGTCATAGAGTTTACATTATCTTCTCATTTTATTTAAATCGTTAAATAATGAGGTCATCGCTACATCATCATGATGTCATAAATAATATAATTTATTTAAAGTATAAAAATTATAAAAAAATAATACGATGTAGGAAATCTTTTTATCTTTCCAATGAATGTTTATAAACAAAAATATGATCTTTATAACCCCATGTAAAAATTGTTTTCGTAAAACATATTATGTTTGTGTCATTTTTACTTTTACATTAAATAAAAAGTTATTTATGTCATTTTCCAACCAGAGTGATCTATGGGGTCCCCAAGTTGACCCATGAGTTGTCTTGGTCGACCATGACACATCCAATGAGGTTTGTACATGTGTCAAGGTATTTTCATTTTTTTATAATATCATTTTTTCCTTAAACTACACAAATTAGCTCTAATCGCGATTAAAAACTTAATAAGTTACTATTCACCAAAAGAAATTATTTTTATCCCATTAAACCAAATTTTACTTCTTAATGAAAACCATGTATGTCGGATTTTTTAAATTCAAAACACATAGATGGCAAAATTTCATTTAAATGGAAAAAATCAGTTTTTATAAGTACCACTTAGTGGTTTCACTATTCATAAAAAACTGATGTTTTTCAGAAAAATCCCCAAAATTCACCCTAAGCTATATTTGATATTCCGAATTCAAAAATGAAGTCTATTTTACAAAATTCAAAACATATAAGTCACATTAATTAATTTAATAATTAATTCCCGCTGTCAGAGCAAGTAGCGTGTTTTTTTGAAACAATAAGTATCAAAAGATTGACAATGGTTTAAGTTTGATTTCAAAGTCAAATTAATTCCAACGACCACTATTGGATTTAATGGTAAAAATATATTCTAATTTCACTTTAAAACCAATTCAAAATATAATCTAATCATATAAATAAATTATATTAAAAAGAGGTTTTGAATTAAAATACAACATTTTACATTATTCATTTAAAAATATGAACTTTATCGGAAAGATACCAAAAATTAACACAAAGTAAATTTTGATGTCCCAATTCTTAAGAAGAGTTTTATTTGGTCCAAATGGATGTATAAGAGCGGACAAAACTATATTTAATGACGGTTCTCCATCAAAATGCGATAAGTTTGCCATAAGTTAAAACAAGGGCATATACGCCTAAAATCGAATTATTTCCGTATTTTATGCCTTTATCTTTTATTGGATAAATGTAAAAACATTAAAAAACATATATAATCATATTTTATTTATTTATATCCATTCCCGCCAATACAACGGCTACATGTTAACTACCATTTAAAATAATATTATTTTACTATTAGAGTGCAACGTAAGATTCACAAGAAACTCGTTGTTGCGTGTTGTGTACGCCATCGAGCATAGCGTACCCTTTAAAGACATATTAATATTTTATTCAAAAATATGAATAAATATGAAAATGTCATATTCTTTATTTACCTGGGGTGTTACATCCTTCCCCCCTTTTGGAAATTGCGTCCTCTTAATTTTTAAAATTGGGCTTGGAAACATCCTTGAAAATCCCACATCAGAACAAGATTCGGTAAAACAATCACTTTAAAATAAAGAAAGAGAAGTATAGAGGTCACCCGAGTTAACCCATACTAGGATTCCATGTAGGACAACATGGAAATGGAGGAGAAAACATAGGGTCATGTTCTGATGGAGAGTGATAGAAAACATGTTTAGGAGAAAGTTAACCAAAAGAAAATCACAAACTTGTGATGGGTTAAACAGTATTCGATTCCCCAGTAGGAAAATTTAATAGACAACATTTTTTTTAATTTACTTTTTATTGAGTAATTTATTCATAGGGAAACAAAATCACCTATCATGTTGACTTTCAACTTTTACACAAACTCATATTTTCTCCAAAAGATGAGTTTTTAGGAAGACTTGTTCACATTAAGAGTACTATAATCAACATCTAGAGAATCACCTAATCCACCAAAGAGAACTATATACATCCCATGTCTTTATGCTTTAACCAAAACCAAAACCAAAAAAGGTTAGTACAAGGTCAGATAATCCAGAAAAGGATAACCCTTTAAAATGAAAATCTATGCTTAATCTCCAAAATTTGTCAAACAAAACCCAATGTTCAACAAGGATCATTCGATAAACAATTTGTCCATAAAATTCTTCAAAGTAAACAAAGCTAAGATTGAAACCCAAATGTTTGAAGGGTTTAGTCACATAGTCTTCCAAGTTAAATCATAACATTTATCTCCAAACAACATCAGTTGCTCCTAAAGTCTCATATTGAAAAGTAATTAACCTAATCACATATCCTCCATGATAGGTTAATCAATTTCATAAATAACCCAAAACCAACTTACTCTTAATTCATAAAATCATATAACTAAAAAGAATCAGTAAAATTATCCATGGACTTCACGTAGTCCATTGGTAGGCGATAAATACCAGTCGCACTTTGGTTGTGGGTTCGATTCCCGCAGCTTTGTCTGACGCGACGGGTAGTCACACGGTCTGTGTGTTGTCCTTTTTCCAAAACTATATAATTCTCAAATCATTCCCCAAAAAGGGATAAAATCATCAAAAATGATCATTACATAGTTTAACCTCATGTTTATCTCATGCCTTTCATTTTCTAGCATATCATATAATAACCCATAATTACCTCAAAAGTAAGGATCATATAAACTCTAATGGTTACCTTTATAATTATTACCTGAACTTCCACATCGATTGGTCGTCTCGTACATGATGCATTACATAACATACCAAGGTTCAAGTGGTTGATCATTACTCCTTGATAGTTGGTTTAGAACAACCACGAGTTTCCTCATTGAATACCCCATTTCATCTAGTCTCTTAATCAAAGAACCACTACAGTTTCCTTCAAACCAATTGTAAATTTGGTGCCTGCTAGATCCATCCATTTACTAAAAACAGAAATGTCAGTGTGAGTATATCAACAAAACCATCATGTACTAATGAGGAAGGTAAACAATAAGATACACTTACTCATTCAATTTATCTAAAAATAGGACTTTTTATGAAATCCTAACCATTATGGTAATGTCACTTATTCTTAAAGAATACTCTAACCTCTAAAGTTATATAAACCGACCTTTGATACCAACAATAAGGCCCCAGCCTTAAAACTTACATAATATTGAATTAAATGAGTAATTCACATTGAGGATCTTTTCAGGTTTATAGTTTTATAGAATTAGGGCATAACTATTACATCTCAAAAGATTACAATGTAGTCGCTTCTACTAAATTTCCATAAAATAAAAAACTCTTAAAAAGAAACATGTATAGTTCCATGTTTTAGGTAGCATGACTTTCCCTTGATCCCATCCTTGAACCTATTCCACGCTTAGTCCTGTGAAAAACATTTCAAAAACTTGGGATGAGCATAAGAAGCTCAGTAAGGGATACACAAAGAATGAAAATTGTTATTTTTTCAAAACAACAAGTAAACCATGGATACTTTATCAATGTAATACTTTTCACCTTCATGAAGTAGTAAAAACTCTTCACTGAAAAAAAGTATCATTACTTAACTTTTTTTAACCAAAGGATTATCATAAAACCCAATTAAAGAACACATAACATATATAAAGGTAACTTGGGACATAAACATACCTAAGTGGAATAATCATACAGTCTACTTCCACACATATCACTTAATGGAATAGCCATACGGCCAATTTCCATACATACTTAATGGAATAGCCATACAGTCGACTTCCATACCCAATGCATTGGAGGTTATAATGTAACCACCCGTCCTGGTATTCATGGCACCACCCGTCATATGGTTTATAACATAACCCCTCGTTAAAATGTCCAACTACCAATATAAAATCATAAAAATAAAACCAATATAAAGGAATGATAACATTTCCACATTTCAGTCACAATATATCATAAATATATTGACATAATAGAATCCTTTATCAAAACCATTTTCAATACCAAAATAAATAAAAGATTATATTGTATTTATTTTATTTTAAAAACATTACGGCTTGTTGAGGAATCCAATGACCAAATAATACTCGAGGCAGCGGAAAAGGTCGTTGTCACCGCATACGTTTAAAAAAAACATTCCTTTTTGTCATTTAGTAAAACGCTTCGTAGAAAAAGATTCCTTTTGTATAAAAGTAAAAGTCAAAGGGTTTTATACACCGTATAAATGAAAGTTGTCTATAAAACGAAATATGCCTCAACTAAAGGCGATTGAGACGAAGTCCCTTACAAAGACGTTATCCTTGGTTTAAGGATAAATCAATTGCATAATTATGTGTGACAAACGAATACAACAAACATAAGTGGATATTAAGTGTAAAACAATCAGAGGTTATTCACACATAT
Organism: Viscum album; assembly: GCA_963277665.1. NCBI lineage: Eukaryota > Viridiplantae > Streptophyta > Magnoliopsida > Santalales > Viscaceae > Viscum > Viscum album. The sequence goes on along the minus strand of OY728161.1, from coordinate 528,435,781 downwards.
TCATAGAACGACATATTCATGGAGTACATGTTTATCCCAAATAATCAAATTTGGGCTAAGAAGTTCCCTTGCAAAAATTTTGACAGCCTAACGACGTCACTTCAAAAATTCAGAAAATGAGTTGATGAGAGAAAAAAAGGGAATCTCATCACTTGGACATAAAATTTACATCAATAAGGATATATAATAACATATCCCAACATAATATTATGTGAATTAAAAGACACAACAAATTAAGTCTTTTAAAAAGAGGAGGGTGAAAGGTTCCCTTACCGACTTGGGTAACTATCGAAAAGTACACCCCATTGAAGAAGTGTCATACAATGAATATGTAAATACCCATAAATGGAATTATATTACAGAAGGTGTGTAATAATGGTCAGTACATAAACCACTCAAAGGAAATTGTGGCAAATGTAGCATAAATCTCACGGGAATAAAAGTGAGATGAAAAATATCTTACGAAAACTCGGCAGCCTAACGACGCCACTTAAAACTTCCAAAATGGATTGATGAGAGAGAATAGGGTCTCTCATCATATGAACATAAAAATTATAGTAAGAGTAATATAATATAACATCCCAATAACAAGAAAGATGATCTTAGAAGGAATGACATAAAAGAGTGTACTTAAAAAGAAAGAGAGGAGTAGGATCCCTTACCTCAAGTCCAAATTGACTTGAACGTTCTTTAACGTCCTGAATAATAAACATGAGTTAACTTCCAATTTATTAATAACCTTTTTTTATATTTCATTATTCCTTTTATACCATGTTATATACATCATGTAATCAATTATGTTAATAATGTTCATTTTGTCGGTATTTGGTTCTTAAGTCAAAAATAGACTACTTACACTTACATGTTGTTAATTTGGTCAAAGGTTTGTTATATCCAGAATGAAATTAATGATTTTGATAACATATATAACATATATATTCATCATATACATGTATTTATAATATTACATCACATTTAGAGGTAAGAAATGAAATGCACCGTTCATGGAGATGGCAAGCCGTACGTACGCATGAACGCTACTTCCATTTCTATTTCGTATTTTCTGGAATGGAATCATAATTATAAAAGAGTATATTATAATTCCAGTATAATAACATATATAATATCATTAACTTTATCCTTTACACATCCCACATATGGTATTAACGAATCAAATTACTTTCAGGGGGCGATAGTCCGCACTTCCTAAAATGAAGATATCGTGTTTACCCGTAATGGAAACAATAATGGTATGCCATAAATGAAAAATACAGAAGTTTAAGGAAAGAATAAAAATATTATATATCTTATATAAAAATAGTTACATCATAATGGCCACCATTGAAAGTGATAAAAGAGTATTGAACAATCATCGTTTCGGGGGCAGAATTTCGCCATCCACGGAAACCGTATGTTCTTTAACCATTTGATGTAGTTGTGTGAAAGTGTAGCTCGAATAAATCTTATAACAAAATCCTAGTATATTTAAGATACTGGTTTTGTTACAAAATAAGTAAATAAAAAGAGTTTAGGGGGTTGGAGAAGCAAAATAAAACAAATGAACATGAGAGAATGAATCACCTTTAAAAGTGTAACTCCTTTTGATTTGAGCCTAAAGGCTTCCATTGAATGGATTATTCCCAAAAAGAATCATCTAGGATGAGGAGAGGGACTTGGAGAGAGTAAATGGTCATGGGTTGTCCGAGCCAAAGGCTTGTGGAGTGTGTGAAATGAGGTAGAGGTGGGGGCCTTTTATAAGAGGAGGGGAGGGTCACTTTTGGAAAGTAAGAAATATTACTTTATTTTAAAATGTGTTTCGGTTTTAAAAGGTCCCACATTGATATAATTCGTGGATAAGGTGATACGGGTTCGAAATCCACCCATCCAATAAGTTTTGGACATGTGTAGGTCATAGAGTTTACATTATCTTTTCATTTTATTTAAGTCGTTAAATAATGAGGTCATCGCTGCATCATCATGATGTCATAAATAATATAATTTATTTAAAGTATAAAAATTATACAAAACTACTATGATGTAATAAATCTTTTTATCTTTCCAATGAATATTTATAATCAAAAATCCGATCTTTATAACCCCATGTAAAAATTGTTTTCGTAAAACATATTATGTTTGTGTCATTTTTACTTTTACATTAAATATAAAGTTATTTATGTCATTTTCCAAACAAAGTGGCTCCATGGGGTCCCCAAGTAGACCCATGGGTTTTCTTGGTCGTCCATGACACATCCAATGAGGTTAGGACACGTTTCAAGGTATTCTCTTTTTATTATAATATCATTTTTCCTTAAACTACACTAATTACCTCTAATCGCAATTAAAAACTTAATAAGTTTCTATTCACCAAAAAAATTATTTTTATCCCATTGAACCTCATTTTACTTTTTAATGACAACCATGTATGTCGGATTTTTGAAATTCAAAACACAAAGATGCTATAATTTCATTTAAATGGAATAAATCAGTTTTTATAAGTACCACTTAGTTGTTTCACTATTCATAAAAAACTGATGTTTTCAGAATAATCCCAAAAATTCACCCTAAGATGTATTTTATATTAAAAATTCAAATATGAAGTCTATTTTAAAAATTCAAAACATATAAGTCACATTAATTAATTTAGTAATTAATTCCCGCTGTGAGAGCAAATAGCGTGTTTTTATGAAACAATAAGTATCAAAAGATTGACACTAGTTTAAGTCTGATTTCAAAGTCAAATTAATTCCAATGACCACTATTGGATTTAATGGTAAAAATATATTCAAAATTCACTTTAAAACAAATTCAAAATATAATCTAACATATAAATAAATTAGATTAAAAAGAGGTTTTGAATTAAAATACAACATTTTACACTATTCATTTAAAAAAATGAACTTTATCGGAAAGATACCCAAAATTTACACAAAGTAAATTTTGATGTCCCAATTCTTAAGAGGAGTTATATTTGGTCCAAAAGGATGTATAAGAGTGGAAAAAACTACATTTAATGACGGTTCTCCATCAAAAGGCGATAAGTTAACCTTAAGTGAAAACTAGGGCATATACGCCTAAAATCAAATTATTTCCGTATTTTATGCATTTATCTTTTATTGGATAAATGTAAAAACATTAAAAAACATATATAATCATATTATAGTTATTTGTATCCATTTCCGCCAATACAACGGCTACATGTTAACTACCATTTAAAATAATATTATTTTATTATTAGAGTGCAACGTAAGATTCCCAAGAAACTCATTGTTCCGTGTTGGGTACGACATCGAGCATCGCGTCCCCTTTAAAGACATATTAATATTTTATTCACAAATATGGATAAATATGAAAATTTCATATTATTTATTTACCTGGGGTGTTACAACTCATTAGATATTAGAAATAATTTATCCATATAAAATAATAGTTTTTTATAATAAAAATACAATATTTATTTCAAGTATAGAAGGTTAATCTTATAAATAATTTGTCATTCAATCAATTTCCACTACTATATCATAAAATATTACAATCATTAAATGTTATAGATTAATTTATCATTCCCATCGTATTAAAATAAAATTCAAATGGATTATAAGATACATTAAAAATAACAATTTAATTATCCTATTTTTATCCATTAATAAAATTCCAGAAAGGGGCATTACAGGATTAGAAAATATCCTGTATGATGAAGTAATATATTAATATCCAATGTCAAAAAATAATACCAAATTTTAAAATTAAACCATTGTATAAAAAATCATAAAACTAGTCAAAATATGTAAGAACAAAAATGGAACCCCAATGTTAGGAGGATTTGATTTTATATTCTTCTAATACCAACTTTATTGTTATATATATATGAAACCATTCACTAAAAAAGACACATATAATGATTGCACATTCCATAATCATATATTTAGAATATTACGATAATATTTTCCATAAATAACACTAATAATCGAAAATCAAAAATATAATCATATGTGATTAAAAAATTCAACATAATATTTATTCCTCAAATAAAATCCCATCATGTATAATATTATTATGTTTCACATAACCATATAATGTTCTGTCTGTAAATAAACTCTTTAAAAACATTTTTAATCACATAATCAGAAAATAAATTTTCAACCCCATAGTTATATATTTGAGAAATGCTATATTCCCAAAATAAAACATCAATTTTCCCCAATTAAAAATAATTACCATTAGGTCGAGAAACCTTATTAACCATAACATATTTCATAACAGTAAAAGTATTTCACAAAATATATTAAATCAATATTTTTTAACTTACAGTTTCACTAAAGAACATGTTAAGGCTAAGGGTTATATAAACATAAAAATTTTATTAAACCCCATTAAATGTCTTCTAAAATATGAATATCATAAAAAACAATTGAAATCGTATAAATTCCATTAATTCTATGATAATATTTAAATTTTTTAACCCTAAAATAAAATTAAACTATAAAAAAATTCTAAAATCCACTATGTAGACACTTCATTATTTCAAAATTATTCATAAATCGTTATCCGAGATTTTCCATAATATTCCTTAATTCATAATTACTATAATAATAACGAATAATATCCCAATATTCATATATACAAATATATTCACGTTTCCTACTTATAATATACAAAAAAAATAACGTAATTCACTCTTTTTTTGTTATGATGTACCTTTTTATTCACCAATAATTTTTTTATCGTAATAAAAAATTTATTAAAAAGATATTTAAAAATACATTCTTGATCATTTCTCATTTTTTCATGGAAGTTTATTACTCTATGTCCCACATTACATCATTTCGAATATCATTGAATTCCTTAAATACATTTACAACTGTGATTATTAGCAATTTATTAGCAAATATGAATTTAAATATTTTTATCATCATTACCATTATAACCATAAATACAGTAAACCACCATTTTTATTTTATTTTGTGAAGTAGAAAACACATGTAAGTTTAGGCTGTTGATCATAACTCGGGATAGATAGATAGGAAGAACCATATGGGTTTTCACTTTTGATTTTATTATATTAGGTTTCTCATTTAGAAATCCATTGCATTTTCCATCACAATAATTTTTAGAAATCTTCATTTTGGATTTACCCATGCACTCAAAGAAATATAGTTATTGTATGTATATACAAAAAAAAACTTTATAATAAATAATTTCTTCAGGACGATAAATACTATTATATCCTTAACCCTTCTATATTATAATCAATTACAATATTTATTCATATCATATTAACCATTTAAATAATAGAATAATTCGACCATATTCTCCATTAACATCCTAACATATAATGTTATATAATCCTATAATTTGATACCAACAATAAAAAATGGTATCTTTAACAATAATTAATTACATCAATCATAACTAAAGTTGCACAATCATAAATTTTCAGGATTATTTTTTCAGTGTTTTATAAAATTATTAAAAAAATATTAAATATAAAATCCTTTCAATATAAAGTGGAAACATCCTCTCAATGTTTATTTTTTTCTTAAAATAGGGGATTCTTAAATTCAATCTCATGTCTCATTCCAAACACATTATTTTATAATATGTTGAATCTCAATAATTGAAGGATATTTCATGTTATAGATTTTAATCATTCATAATACTTGTGAAAAAGAGATGAAACTATTATAAGATAAAAAATTTCTTATAATGTGATAAAAAAATATGATAATCTAGTCCCACGAAAATTTTTATCATTCTCATGTAATAAAATTCTAGTACAAAATAGAAACATACATACTATTCAAATCAATATTTTCTGAAACATTTTCTTATACATATCATAAAAATTAATTTACGAAATATTAGAATTCTTAAAGGTTTCTTTTATTGGAATGAAATTATTTCAATGAAAAATAACTTTTTATATGAAGAAGAACATGATCTTTCATTTAAATCATTAGATCATCTTCTTAACTTTTGAAATAAAAGTATTCTTATTAGAAATAATCATTTAAATAATCATTAAATATATACATGGAAAATATAAATAATCACAAGGATAATAAAAATCTATTTCATAATGATGGAATTCGTAACTCTACAAATCATAATCATACCATTAATAATTCATTCATAGAAATCATATATAAATAGATATGTTAGGTGAAAAAGAAAAAATATATTTTGTATCATGAGACTAATTATGAATCAACTGTATATAACATTCCCTTACACTCACTTAATTAGTCCAATGCATCCGTAGTTAAAAATAAATGTATAAATATACAATATATTATCAATATAAAAATTCACACTAAAACAAAATCATGTTAATTGTTAATATTTTCCCCACTCAATGAATAAAATAATGTGATCATGTGAAATATATAGAATTTTGTTGAATATCGTAATTATATTATATACATATTGAACTATTAAATTACTTAATGTATGAAAAATCAGAAAAAAAATGAAATTATAATTACAATATAATATCACATTTATATGAAGAATAAATATATTTCCATTTCATTTTTTTAAACTAAATATTAAATGAATGACTATAATTATATTTTCTATAAAAGAACATGTATACATGGTAATAAATAGTAGATATGATTGTGGTAAAAATGGTCATGTGGAAAAAGTTAAATATATATTATTTTTATTTTTATTGTAAAAAGAAAAAACAACCCATATAGGAATCACTGAAAAGATTTATTTTAACAACATTTCATTGAAATAAAATATTAACATTAAATTAACATTAAAAATATTTTACATATAAAAATGATCATTTTGGAAATACTAAAAATAATATTCACAGGAATTTAATTTAGTTTAAAACATTAAAAAACATGGTAATGAAATATCATTTACAAAATTTGGAAACATTTCATTTAACAGATCACTGAATGAAATATGATGAAAATTTTTTGAAATTTTTTTTGAATATGAATATATTATTTTTAATATGCATTGAAATTGTAGTCTATTCCCCAATATAATAATAAATGTGTTTAAAATTTAATGTCATAATGAATAGAAATTGATATGAAAAATCACATTCAATGATCTATGACTCAATTAATAAATTATTTAAATCATGAAACATAAAAATATATTATTATTGTTATAATTTATTAATATAATATTTTAAATTCATTAAATTGTTTTTTCCTTTTATTTCAATTATTACCATGAATTTTTCTGTCACAAATCTTTTATGTTTACATCTTTTATTTTGAAGATGATTTGTTCATATTCTCAAGACAACTTCTATAGCCTCACCAAGGTAGAATGGGTCATGGTTATATCATTTAAAAAATAATAATAACGACATAATTACAATATTTTCTGGTTAAATAAAATTTTATAACCATCCACAAACATCTATCATGTATAATTATTCACAGCGCTTTATGGATGTGATAGTCTAAATTTATGCACAAACGATATTATAATTTCCCAACTGATTGAAGGATATGATAGTAATTAATATAATTTTATTCTAGATTTATTATAATTTCAATGAGATTATATATATTCATTTAATACAAGATAATAAAATTCCTTTTGAGTTTGTGAGAAAAAATGAAACACATTGCTCTGTGGTGATGGTAGTCCACAAGTACAGACAAGCGACGTTTTCATTTAAAATAAGATGAAAAAGCAGATGAAGAATTGTTTTGATGTAAACATAATAAAATTTTAATATATATATGATAAAAATTATTTAATTTCATAATGGTAATATAATATATTATGTATTTGGAATTAGAAATAAACATGAAAACACTTAGTTATGAATTATAGCTTTAATATGGAAAACCTCACATGGATTACACATTTTTCCTTCTTGGGTGGTATTTTTGTATGATAAGTACCACTATGAAATAGGAAGGAAGTTTGAAAATTATTTAGGAATAACATTGTAAGGATAAATGGCTCAGGTTTTGTGTTGAATATAGAATTGGATTTTCTCATTTATAATTGATGTGGGAAAAAATCATATAAATACATGAAATATTAATATGTAATATGTGACTAGCTTATGTAAAATGTCCTAAAAGATCCATATAATTGTATATAAGTACTATAATGTGTAATTATATATAAATAATAAAATTTATATATTTTTATGTTGGAATTTGAACATTATCTCTAACATTAACCCCTTATTTATCCTTTTATACATCATTATGGTATCAAATTTAAATATCTAAGGGACGTGAATGTAATTTTATAAATTATAATGGAACATAAATATTTAATTAATTATATCATGAATAATTTAAAATTAAATTTAGATATTATAATTTCTATTGATTTTATGATGATTTAATAAAAATTTTTAAACTATTAAATATCATTTAATGTCTTATTCATGAGTATTATCATATCTTGACATTAATAGAATGAAGATAAAAATGAAATTAGAATATATACACATTAACAATGAATTATTCTTTTTAAATATATATATAATATTTGGAAGACCAGATTTAAATAAAAAATATAATTTTAATGTTTTTAAAAGATGTTAATTTATTTATATATATTTTTCACAATCACTATGTCTGCAATACGTATGCATTGAACGTAATTATTATATTGAAAAAAATAAAAAAAATTTAATATAATAAATATTATTTATTATTATTCAATTTTATAATATGTATTTAGTTCTATAAGATATATATATATATATTATAAATCCATAGTATAAAAAACTAATAAGTGAGAGATAATGATTTTTTTTTATTTCCCCTTACCCAAAATTATATAAAATTTGTAATCAAAGGAAAGTGGGACCAGAATTTTTTTAAAAAAGAATGATGATGGTCAAATTATAATCAAAAAAATAAATAAATTTACATTTTTAAATATTTTTCAAACTATATCCCATATTTGTAACCTAGTTTATGCCATTTTACCCTTTACTATGGTGATCAACTTTTACCATTGTTACAATTAATTATGATTAAAAATGAAGTAGAACATTTTTCATAATTTTAATATGATGGTTAAAAATATGGAATCTATTTTCAATGATTTTATTTCATTAATTGGTGAAATTAAATTTTAACTTATGTGTGTGAAATTCAACAAAAATGTTTATTGAGAAATGCCTATTTTATGCATAAAAATGATTATATACTAAAATCTTGTAAAATGATAGTTCAAAAATAATTAATAAGATTATTTTTAATAATATATAATATATTTAAATTTAAAAATAATCCAAAAAAAATGGATCATATAAATTACAATGATTAAATGTAACTGAATTTTTTTTTTCAAAATCAATATCTTTCACAGTTTATCCAAATATCATAATTTTTAGAAAAATAATAAAAATTTATGTAACGATTTTTTTGAAATTAGGATTTCAAAAATTATATAAATTTTATTATATAATATTTATAATATTGTATGAAATTAATTGTAATATCAACATAAAAAATTCAATAAAAACCATTTGTGAAGAAATTGTAATTTTGATATATATTATGATTTTAGAGTCATTCCATATTAGTAACAAAAAATAGGATAATATTACTTTATATTATTAAATATATGATGTATAAATCTAATTATAATAATTCTTATATATTGATTACTGTGTTTTATGTTGATAAAAATACATTTCAAAAATAAATCATTCATTTTAAAATTGTAACATTTAATATTATAATATTTTGATTACAATTGATTAATTATTTTCTTGAAATAAATAAATAAATATTTAGTAATGAAAAATTTTATACATCTATTTCATAATGTAGTTTCAATTTTTCATACCCTTCAATTCAATGGCTAGGTTATATTTATTATATTTTAATAATTATTTTAACAGAAGTGCGTAGTTTTTTTTAGTCTCAGAATTTTTTATGGTACACACAATCGAACATAGTATTATTTTAAACAATAAATATTATATAGATACTCTACATATATGGAGATATTTTAATGAAATTATTGAATTCATTAAACAATATAGTGTTATTTCTATATTATGTCTATCTCTTATATTATATTTTGCCTTCATCATTTCCAAACACAATTTTGATACCTAAACTCATTAACAATACAGTTCACCAGTGATCAGTCATATGCTTACAATTTTGAATTTCCTCTCAGTTTGAATTGACATTTGATTCATTTTACAATAGTTTATTATGATCTAGATTTCAAGAACATCATTAAGTAAAATCAACCTTGATGATATAATAAATTTATTATTTACAACACTTTCCTAAAAATATGAAATGTTATATACATTATTTGAGTTTTATTACATTAAAATAAGGACCCCAAATGAGTTCTTTTTCTAAATAAATATGATATTTTTATGTCATTTAATTAAATAGATGACTTAAAATTGTAATTTTTTTATTAATTTTACATATATAAATTAACACAAAATCGTTTAAATAATTTTAGAGAATCAGAAACAAGATAGAGTATCTTCTAATCCAAAATCACATCATTTTTCATTTACCAATATGTTTTAATTGAAGTAATAATTAGAAACATGAATTATAACGTATATGAAAATTTTGAAATTTTATTTATAGAATAAATTCAATATAAAAAATTAAAAATTAATTAAAAAAAGTAAATAATTCAATATATTTCTACCTAATATATAATTTCCTTAATTATTAAAAAAAATAACCAAATCAATTTTTTTTTTCAAAATCTAAAAAATTAATCTCATTAAAAATAAAATTAAAAAAAATTAATCAATACATATAGTAAAAAAATTCAATAGAATGTTAAATAAAACACATTATAAAATTTATATTACAGTTAGTAAAATATATATATATATAGTTTTTTTCATTTTTTTAATCATATAATTTTTTTTCACCACATTTATTCAATATAATAATACTTATTTAGTCATTATGTGTACACCACATATCAGATTAACCTATAGTTTTCTCATAAGTGACACACATAATTCAATGATAATTTTTATATGATTTCGCATAAATTCATGGTACATTTCTAGTTTTTCACATTTACACTCCTGTTCTAATGTCTTAAACCCTTAACATATATTTTTTAGTCATCATGAGTAATCCAATCCTTGTTATGATGTGTATTGTGATCTTATATATGTTATATTAGTCATCTATCTTTAACCTAACACCATTAGAAGATTGAGTGTTTGTTATGCAGAAATTAGATGATTTCCATTGGGTTATATCTATTTCTACTAATAGAAAAATTAAAATGGTGGTCCCAATGCTATTGTGGAAAATCATGAAAATTCCCCTCCATACCATTTTTTCATCCCATATACCCATGCTACTTCATTGATCCCCATATAATCCGTCCCCAACAATATTTCGCATCCCCATGTGATCTTCCCTTAGTTTTCACACCTCAATATCGAAACATTAACTTCCCGCCATTTAATAAAAAAGGCCTTATCTATGCTTATCTCTGCCTTAATCATCCCCCATTGTTTCACAAATTCAATATATCTCACCTCCGCTCTGGTATACCATCCCTTCCTAGGATTCCCTCCCTTCCACATCTCCCCTCCATATCATCCTTCACTCCAAGGTAGTCATGTGACCCCACCTATAAGGAATCATTCATTAAATAGAAAATAATGACATGTTTTAAATATGGGTGTAAAATTTTTATGTTTCCAAGATATTTTTTTAGAGTATTATATAACTAATAAATCCATTAAAAAACACAATATAAATTACCATATAACGTACATTTTTTCTATAAAAATTTGTTTCAACATTTACAATAGTTATTTATTCCTGAAACATTATCTTCTTTCAATATATTTCACCAATTACCTTGCTTTTTCCACATACATCCTCAAGACATATTAAAATCATTTTGAATTGTTTTAATAATAAAATTAAACTCACTATGTGGTATAAAAATCATATAATCTTTTTAGTCATTTTGAAAAATCATTAAGAACAATAACGAAATGTGACATTACATAATAAAAATTGATCTTAAATTAATCATTAATTACCAATAAAATCAAGTACATTGCCCAATTTTTTTTAAAAAAATTTGATTTAAATTCAAATAAAGGATATATTTCCTTCAAACTGAATTCGTGATAAACCTTATTGCAAATAGAGAGTTAAATCATACTTTGAAAACATGGTATTTTCTTCAAACTACCTTATTTTAAATAAAACGTTTTAAGGAACAACATGATGCAACATTTATAATAGTGTTATTGATTATAGACTAAATACTATTTTTTATTAATTTTAATCAAAGGATAGTTCCAACAATAATCATGACTGATACGAAATGTGACTGAGAGAACCATTATATTTATATTTGGATAAGGGTAACCAGTCATATGTGTCTTCTACACTATGAATGATTAGTAAAAAACAAGAATACATATTTCAATCAATTTATAAATCCATAAAATTGCCTAATCATTTTTCATAAAAATTTATATTTTTTTCAATATAGATAGAATGGTATTTGGAATATTGAAAACTCTTAATAATAATTTTATGCTTCAAAATTATTCTTAATTAGATTTAATGATTACTTTCCTCCAAATATTATTGAGCTATTTATTGATGTATCTCATTTTTTTTGATAAATATTATCGAAAAATAATTACATGAGTGATATGAATGAACTACAATGAAAGATTATTCTTACACTGTGTCACCTGGAAGAAATGAGGTTTTCCTTCTTAATTTTATTTCATTGTCTACTTGGTAATAGATTCCACTAGAGAATTCATTTATAGTGGTCTCTTTTAATTAACATGGATGTATTCAATATATTAATACATCAATAAAATGAAACAATATGTTCACTATAATATTTTTTTGGAAGTTTCAATTTCCAATGGTTATTTAATGGATAATAGTTACAATTTTTGGGAAACATATATATAGGATGCTGAAATTTAAATATTTAGGGGATTATATTATGATCCAAAGAAGTAAAACAACCCCAATCACAACCAAATTTACACATTCTAGAATCGATATTCATGTAATATGAAATGTAGAATAAGTGTATCAAAAATGAAAAAAATTACATATAATTTTTTGATGGATTGTTGTTTGATGGTGATCATAGGAGAAACAAACATAGATACCCTTCCTCTATAGTTGATCCATTAGTTGAAAAATCCATGATCATATCACATGTATTCCAATTTTCATTAAAGGGATTTAACCCCCCTAATTTTTGAAAAAGGTTTTTTTTAATAAATAAGATATATAAATCTTTTTATAAAAGTAAGGATCACCTTCCCTGTAAAATTGAAAAAATCTAATTAAGAAACTCAGTCCAATTAAATTGGTGGTTATAGATGTTCTTCATCGATTGATAATATATAAAATTTTTATCACATTATATGATACTAATTATTGTTACATTCTCTTCATTAAAAAGTTTAATAGAGATGGTATTATATTTACTAAACCAATTAATGGATTTTTAATCATTTGAACCCATGTTGGGAGTGATGTGGAAATTCTTGTGGTAATAACACACACTACAAAGATGAAAAATATCTTCAGGTTGTGTCAAATTAATACCAAGGATGTGTTGGTGTCCAATGTATTATTATGCTTCACCTTGAGAATATGTTAGGGGAATCATATTATTGTTCTATTACATTATGATACTTTTGTTTCCAATATATTCTTATGACACATTCATTATATTCATATGATATTATTTTGCTTCCAATTATCACTAACATGAAATAAAATGCATTAGGAATTTATTCAAATGTCAAGAAATATATATTTGAACCCATAAAACAATTTTGGATATATTTTTATAAAGATATCATAAAATTTGAATTGTTTTTTTCAAAACGTAATCCTTAAACAAATTCTTATGATTTGACTATGCATGACAAATAAGAAATGAAAAAATTATAATATTCATTTTTCATATATGTTGGAAAAGATAATCCTATAAATAGTAATTAGTGTGACTCAAGATATAAAGTGTTACAGTGTGATCTCTATCAAATACACTTATATATCTATATGATTATGTATTCAACAAAAATGTATCATATAAATTATATATACATCTATATAATGATTTTTTTCTATGAAAATGAGTGATCACTAATCCTGGAACATGCTAATATATTATATTCCAATCATGTTTTCTCAATTATCAGAAAATTATTTGCCACATAACTAAATAAATCACATGGAATTCAACTTATAAATTAATACATATCATTTCAAATATCTCAATATCTGAAATAAAAATATGTGATTCATTTAATATTTTATATGGGTTTTTTTATTATAAAATCATTAAGGGATTGTTTTTATACTTGATATGAATTTTTACAGATCCCATCATGGTTTTGATCCAATTACTAACATGATCAACAACATACCCTGGAATGACCCTACCACTTCAGTTTATAAATCGGTTCATTTAACCCCATGGATAAACTATAATACTTTAGATTCCATCCCAACCCAAAATATTTTATTATAAACTGAGGTCACTATATGGAAAATGACAGTCCTAATAGGGTAATATAATTTATTTAAATGTAATTTTTCCTCAATTACACACAGAGAATGAAAATTACCATGAACTCAACCAACCAAAAGCAACACAAAAAATTCATTCTTAACTATAATGTTCTAATTATGATGATTACCAAAAATAATGTTTCACCTTTTTGAAATGTATTGTCCAATTATTTATGTTACACCTCACATTTATAAGGATGTTACACTATCTGCCCATTTAATGAGCAACATCCCCTTTGTGATAATAATAACTAAAACCTAGGAAGTTCCTTTACACTTTTGGTATGGTATTAGCTATGATGCTTTTTATAATAACCTGAAATCCTCAAACAATTTAATTGTTAATCTAAACTAATTGGGCTCATATAATACCTTTGTATCCATCCTAGTACAGAATAGGCTATTTCCCATTAATGTAATTTCATGAAACCCTCTCTCCAATGGCCCCTTATTAGGATGGAAATGGTGGATTAGATATAATGACCCACCATGTCCCACCTCTAATAGACCTAAATCCAGAGAAAACACCAAATGTATAATAATATAAAATATATGAGGCACTTCTATCTATAATATAATTATCCGCCAAAGATAGGATTTAATTGATCAATCAATTGATAAAATAAGATAAAATTAATCAAAAATAATAATAAAAATTCATATATATAAATAAATAGATACAAGTTTCTCTAAATAAATACCCAAAAAGAAATATCTCAGGTAGTGACCCAATAAAATTCCAGAGGTATGAATTTTTAATATCTATCGTTGGCTATATATTACTCATGGAAACTATAAAAATAGTTTTTATAATCATTGTTTGACCATAAAAGTATACACAATAGGATACATAATGTCACTCTGGCACATGTGAATGAAGTATACAAATGAAACTGTGAGAAAACAGTAGAACCAACAACTCCTAAAATATGTAATGTAAAAAATCCCATCCTGAACAAGTAACTCTCACATAAAAATGAATCCATGTATAATAATATAATTAGATTTGTATTGTTAAATGGTAAATCGTATAACATTAGCACTAATTTTCCACTCTCAAACCTGGAGAATGTATTCCTTCACGTTTCCATATCATCAGTATAGCATACATACCTTATTGAACAAAGACACCTAGGCCTTCATAACACGTCCTAGCCAGAACTAGATTTTTATGTTTTCTGGAAAATAAAGGAATTCAATCTCATTCCTTCCTCCAACCATAAATGACCTAAAATGGCCTGGGAAGTGGATCATTGAGGAGATTCCCAAAAATGTTGTTCTATAAAAAGGTTCCACCAAAATTGTGGCACTTGTAAAGGTATAAAAATGAAACAGTGGCACCACTGGTAGTGTTCCACCGAACCATTGGCACTGTTACGGTGACACCCTAACAGTCGCACCGTGAAGGTGGCACCGCTTACGGTGTTCCACAGAACGTGTGGCACCATTACGGTGACTCTATGACGGTGGCACCATGATGGTAGCACACCAAAAGGGCGGCACCACTTATAGTGGATCCGTGACCATGGGACCATTATGGTGTCTCATTAAACTATGTCCCAGGCTTCATTCTTTTTCCAATTTTCTACTTTTTCAACTCCCACAATGTTTGTTTTGAAATAATAGTATTTTAATACCCCATTCAATTACATTTAAAAAACGGTAAATTATATCTAAAAGACACCATGTTTTGGAAAACCCATAACATAGAAAAACAAGTGTTTTTTCCTCCGTGTCACCCCCTTCCCCATAATTTCATGTTCTGCACCTATTACACATTTTCTTCTGGTTAAAGGAATCTATTTAACACAAAGCAGTTATAGACACCTCTCGGATGAGAATTTTTAAATGAAAATAAATTCAATTAGGGGTAACCACCAAACTACATTGTGAAACCATGATCCTCCATTAAATACCATCAAAATTATTATCCCATAACTCTAGGATATCATATTTTATTTCACCGGAATTCCTTCGTTCCTTCTTCTTAGTGGCTGGTTTCCTTCTTCCACATATTGCGTTTGGAGTTCCCCTTCATGAGGCTAGTGGTGCGACTATACTGTAGCCTTACTAGTCATCCTTGGAGTCCATGATGTTTCTCCCATTAAATTCATGCATCCATAGTTGCTGGCACCAAGAGAAAAAACGTCGATCATTGATCAACCATGTAGGGGTTTTCCTTTACCTCTCTTTATGGTGTATCATACAGGATGAGTTTGCTAATATTTCTATGTGAATTGATGAAACAAAAAAATAATGATGATAATAAACATAATTTTAAAAAATTAAGGGGTGAGATTCATGAATCTTTTTTACTCCATTATCAATTGTTATATGTTGTGAATTGTATGACTATAAGTACACTGAAAATTGTGTCCATTGACGGTCCCTTATTGCACAGTAATTGACTCATGTATTCTGTGATGATTGAATGGCTATGAAAAATGAATTATTTAATCATATAAAATCAGTTAAATAAATAGATTTCCAGTGAACAACAATCCAAGTGTGATCATTCCAGTTAATCAAATTAACAGAAGGAACATAATGAATGGTGTGTTTGAATAAGAAAAATACATTGCTATGTCTTAGTGACAACAGTGTTGGATATTCTTGATGTTTGTGGGTTTACATGGTTGCGGATGCGATCCACTACTGTTGTGATGTCCTTTTATTCATCTGAGGCCTTCTGGGGAAGTATGGTGGGGCTTGGTTTGCTTCCTGTACATTGTGGGATCTCACAAATCCCTTTTGTTGTTGTGACATCTCATGAGAATTAGGTGTGAATGCTTAAATTATTGTTTCATTGTTTCCATTCATTAGATTGAGTCTTTCCTATTAGTTTACCAGTAGTGTAGATTTGTTTTAAATGATGATTCTTGAATATGGTAAACAAAATGAGTTCAATGGGGAATTGGTTTCTAGGAATGTGTTCTGACTCAGATGTGATTGTAGCGCATTTATGAATGAATTGTAATGAGGAGGTGTGTTCTTGGGATTGTTTTGGAACCCCTAGGCTGGGATGATTTCCTGTTACCTATATATATAATTTAGTTCCACTATTTCTTGTTCGCAACCCACCCAAGTTGATTACTTCTTAACGAACACCCCCATTCAATGTGGAGGGTGTTTCTCCCATCACACCTATGAGTGGCTAGTTTTTAGAACCTTATCCTCTCACATTCCCTAGTATCCCAAGATTTTTTGTGAAGTTTGTGATAGCCTGAGGACCATTATTAGCCATGAATCATCAGGTAGGTTATGTGGTGGTGGTAGACCAAGGTGTTTATGGAATGGTGGTTTCCCAAGTGTCTACGGGGTGAGGCCCCTGTGTCTTCATACCTAGAAGTATTTGTTTGGGCTCGAGATTCTTTGGACCTAGAGGTATCTTTTCCAGACCAGGTTTCTACCGGCATAGTCACATGTGGATTTTGTGTCCCATGTGTTTGCGGGTGGGATGTGTGGTTGTAGTATCCCAGGTGTGAGTGGGTGGGGTATGGTAGTGGGACTACTGTGAGAATGGCGGGAGAGGTCTCACGTGTAGGATGTCTTCAATAACCAATGGGAAAGTGGATCGGGGTAACCAAACATCAATGTGTTATTACTATTTCATTACCTTACATGTTTTATTTGATGTGTGTTAGTTGATGAGGTTTGGGTGGATAGTTTCCTTGCTAGGTGCACTAGTTTTCTCATTTTTAAGGCATTATAATTCCTTCCCACATGTTCATGAGAACTTTTGGTTTTCCCTAGTACAATTACCTATATACTCACCTTACGTATATAAAACATCTTTTAGGATTCTAGGGGGACATCAAGGATTGTTCAGGCCGTACTAATTTTGACGTTGGGTGATTTTCTATTGCTATTTTCATTTCCTTGGTATCGAACTTTGGAGTTTTTTTTTAATTTTTTGCTCATACTTTTGGATCATGCATATGGTAATGGTTTGTTTTTTTCATTACTTTTACGTCTAGTATTTGATTTTTTTTGGGATTTACAATCTTATCTCCAGATCCTACTAAATTAAAATGGTAATGAATTTGATTTTGTGTGTGGTTCTATACCCTTTCATGCATTCGCCACACAGGGAACAGATGAATGTGGGTCTCATGTGTCATTATCTATTCTTCAACATGAATAAGGAAGGGTATGATAATATGTTTTCCCTTCCCTCATCATGGTGAATGTGGGTTGGGATATAATAGTATCAGATGCAAGGTTGAGGGATATGATGAAGTTCAGTTTTTGGCATAGTGATGATTATATGGGATAGTAGGGAAAGTCTGTTAGAAAATCATGGTGTGTGAAATATGCCTGAGAAGAATTTCATGGAAAAAAAATTTAGGTCCCCCAGTGATCCGATGCAAGGACTATGGGCCTACCTAATGACCAAGTATGCCTATGATAATTGCAGGTTAGAGACCCTATGAAATCTACTTTCATCATAATTAATTATGGTCTTGTGTGTATTGGTTATTTTGAGGATTCCAAATGAATAAATAGACCATGAAAATTTAAAATATATCTTCCACAATACTCAGTCATAGTAATTCCATGTTTACCTTGCAGATATGGCACATGGACGATAACCATAAGTGGTCCGAGTGATTGAGGCCTATGAGGTTCTTTCTGCTAATCAGTATAGGTCTATTCGACAGGAGGAGGACGATAAGTGGCAGAGGAATCTTCGTTCCTTTCTTCGGAAGACCCTTAGGAAGCATGAAGGAATCATGTCAGACATGGAGACTGAGATCTGGCTCGAGGATCTCATGATCGATTTTATCTTGATTCGGGATCCAGTGGAGTATTGGGTACCATTGGATATAAGCCATATGTTGGGAGTAGTGTGTCAGTCGTGGATGCTCTAACTTGGGGAGAAGTGGTAGGATGAGGTTATGTGGACTAACATCAAGAGGGATTTCTGGGAATAATTCATCTCTTATGTGATGTAGGCTGAAAAGAGTCATGTGATACTCTACCTTCACCCTAATGATGTACTTGGAGGTCTATATGAAGGCTGATGTGGTGGAGAGGATGCACATGATGGGAGGTGTGCCATGAAAGGGGAGACAGTTTGGCTCGTCAAAGGGAAAGGTCATTAGAAGAAGGCCTCCAACGTTAAGGACATCCAGTTTTTAGGAAGTGGGGAGCATGCCCTAGTAGTTCCAGTTCTGATCTCTCAGTCCTCATCCCTTCCTTGTAAGCCCAGGATTGAGATGCTTCATCTGTGGCAGTCGTGGTCACCTTCAGAATCAGTGCTCGAACGGAGTGTAGTGTAGTGGGGTTGGACCGGTGCAGCAACCACATCAGAAGCATAAGTTTCCTGTCATGTCGTTTCTGTAGTAGCAGAAGGAATAGTGAGATAGCACTCCATAATGAATAGAAATTGCGGGAGGAGGCTGACCTCAAGGAAATCCTCGGGGACCTTTAGCAGGGTGTGGCCGGGAAGGCGACTGTCATCCAAGGGGAAAAGGAGATGGGTTTGGGGAGTTACTAGTTGTATATGTAGCAGTTTCAGTAGGGCCAGATGATGTTCATGGTACGAATAGCTTGTTTAGAACTCATTACTATTACTTTTTTGAATCATGATCTCTAGACTTCTTTTTTTGCAACTATTTTATCCCATGAATTGGGTCATTAAGTAGATATACTTCTGGTACCCTTGGTTTTGAGTATGCTAGTCGGAGGTCAGACCAAACAGTCTCATATTTTCCAAGGGTGTAGACTAATGTTGGGACCACATCTGTCAAGTGGGGACCATATTTTACTATAGATGTGGCCCTATTATATCATTCTAGGCATTGAATGGTTGTTTTTTATATGTTCCATTATCGACTGATTCCAAAGGGGGATCATGTTCTCATATATGGGCGACCAACACGTGACTTTCCTCGGTGAGCAATGTTTCCAGGGGGTCGCTGGTGAATGGATCCCCTCCATTCATTGAATGTTGAACTATCAGTGAAGTCATTAGATACATAGGTGGAGGAAAACATAGGGATCATTAGAGATTTCATGGACTTCTTCCTTGAATAGGTGGTGACTCTACCCAGACAACGTGATGTAGTGTTCGAGATAGACTTGCAACACAGTGCCCATCCAATTTCAATGGCTCCCTATCAGATGGAACCCTATGAGTTGCGTGTGTTATGGATTTAGATTGATGATATGATGAATAAGTGTTTTGTTTTACCATGATTATCCCTGTGGGGTGCCCCAGTCTTGATTACGAAGAAAGAAGACGGTTGCCTCAGAGTATGCACAAACTTCAAGAGACTGAATCCGGTTACAGTCAAGAACTATTACCCTATCTTGAGGATATATGACTTTTAGACCAGTTAAAGGTGTACAGATTGTTCTCCATGATCGACTTGCAGTCCGAATATCACTAGTTGAGGGTGAAAGAGGGGGACATCTCGATGACTTCCTTCTGTTGCAGACATGGGAACCTTGAGTTTTTTTCATGTTGTTCAGTGTTACGAAAGCACTAGATGTGGTCATGGGACTCATGAGATCCATCTTCCGAGAATATCTTGTCCATTTTGTTGTCATGATTATTGATGAAATCCAGATCTACTCATGATCAGGGAAGGATCATGATGACCATATGATAACGGTTTTAGTGGTCTTCTAATAGCACAAAATATATGGTAAATTTTCTAAAAGCATGTTTTAGATGTGAGAAGTTCACTTCCATGGACATGTGGTGACTGAGCAAGGAATAGTGGTGGTCCCATCAAAGGATGAGGCGGTTGTTTCTTGTACAATGCTCAAGAATGTGGTAGATATTTGTAGTTTACTAGGTCTAGTTGGTTACTACTGGAGGTTCGTTCCCAACTTCTCCCATGTGGAAGCAACTTTGAAGACCTGGATCAAGAAAGAAAAGGCTTTCGTATAGAATTCGTAGGGCGATGCAGCATTCAAATTTTATATAGGGATGTTGGTTAGTGTCCAAGTGCAGAGGTTTCCAGAAGAATGGATGATGTTTAGGTGTACTGTTATGTATCAGGACAAGGCTTGGGATGTGTGCTAATTCCACAACAGGAGTGTTCTCTTAGGGATCTAGGTAGTTATGTCTCCATGATTGTATCTATTCCACCCACGATATATCACTTGTAGAGGTCATGTTCTCACTCCTGTTTTGGTGACATTACCTCATCAGGGAGCACGTCGTGGACTTCACGGATCGCAAGAGCTTTAATTATGTCTTCTCCCAGGTGGACTTAAACAGGAGGCATCAGAGGTGGATGGTGTTTCGTTAGGACCACGACTACGAAATTTCATATACCTCATGAAAGGATAATGTGTTGGATGATGCCATGAGTAGGATGTTGTAGAAGGATGTGGTTCAAGAGTTGGAAAATTCCTGGAAGGTGGTGTAGTAGTTGGCTTCCCGATACCTATATTCCATGATGGATAGTGGAATACGTTTCCATTCAGATTACAGTATAGTATACTCTATTGTGGAAGGTGGAGGAGTCTTATTTGGGAGATTTATAGAGTAATGTGATGCGCAATCAGGCTAACCAAGGCAATGCTCCAGAAGGGTTGTTAGAGGATGGTCAGAATCAGATTCCATTTCAAGGGATGTTTTTTTAGATGATGCATGACAGAGTTCTTAGGGAGTTCCAAAACTCACCCATGATATTACACACAAGTGTTTCTAAGATGTTCTGCAGTATGAGGGGTCGGTTTTGGTGGCCAAGGTGAAACGGGTAGTGGTGCAATTTGTGGCACGGTTTCTGGTATGTCTGTAGGTGATGGTTGAACATCGCATCCCAGGAGGAATGTTACAACATTTATATGTTCCCGAGTGTATGTGTGATTACATATCGATGGACTTCATCATGATACTACCCAGGGTTCAATGAGGCTGTGATGATATCATGGTAGTGGCGGAATGGTTGAAAAAATTATCTCACTTTATGGCGATCAAGGAGTCATGTGAGGTGGGTTACCTAAAACGTAGGTACACTGATGAGGTGGTGCAGGTTCATGGGTTTATGAGGTATATAGTCTTTTATCGAGATACCTGGTTTACCTCATGCGTCTGGAGAGGCTTACAAGAATTATTGGCCCAGAAGTGGTGTAGAACATGACAAAGAAAGTTAAACATGTATGAGAGAGGATGTTGGAGGATCAAGACTGGAATATGTTATATTATGATAACAGGAGGAGACCCTTGGATTTTGAGGTTGGGGACCACCTGTTCTTGAAGGTCTCCCCTCGGTGTTGACAACAGAAGTTCTGTAGGGGGATTAATCATTATCCATGATTTTTTACACCCATCATAGTGTTGTGGTGGGTGGAAAAATTGGCTTAATATATAGTTCTACCACTAAAGAATCTAAGAGTTCATGAAGTCTTCCATGTGTCTCAGTTCTTTCGGTATTTATAGGATGATTTTCACATCCTTGACTATGGAAAGCTATATATCGTGGATGATGCGATGTTTGTGGATTGACTAGTGATTATCGAAGGTAATGAGGAGATGGTGATTTGTGGATGAACCATACCATAAGTTCATGTGTTATAGAGGCATGGGGGTTTTGAGGATAGTAACTGGGAATGAGATTCACAGATGCATACTCAGTACCTATAGTTGTTTTGAGTTTTGTTCTGTTCTGTTTCATACAATGTTTGTGATGTAGTGATTAACCTTGTCAGCTATGAAATGGGTTGTTTTATTTTCTCCTTGGATGTGTGTGGAGAGTCATGACTATGGCTAGTGGTGGATATGATACCAAATATAGATTCTTTTAAGTGGATGTGGTTAAAACCGAGCGGGTGAATCAGTGCCGCCCAAAGCAGATAGTATCTTGACATGGAGGAAGGAACTCCCAAATCCATATGGATAGACGGTATGAACCCTGAATATTTTTTGGTATACATGGGGTAGAGGATAGGTAATTTATCGGTATTCGTTCGAATGATAGATGAGGAAGAGGTGACTCTAGATGTCATAGAGGTTTACCCCTAGGAGGTATCTTTTGAAGTGGTTGTTCTGACTTCTGTCTTTCCATCTGGTCTAGTTTTGAATCTTGATGGTGATAATAGATTGAGATCTATCTGATGTGATGTACCAGGAATATTCCCATTGAGTAGTTTTCCAAATACTCAGTTCCACCAAATGGTACCATTGAAACGGTGACACTGGACACAGTCACACGCCAAAACGGTGGCACTATGATGGTGGAACTGCTAACGGTGTTCCACCGAACCGGTGCCACCGTGATGGTGACCCCGTGAAATCCTCACCATGAAGATGGCACTGTGATGGTAGCCCATCAAAACGGTTTTACGATGACTGTTCCACCATTACGGTGTCTCACTGAACCATGTCCCACCCTTCTTTCTTTTTCCTGTTTCTATCATTTTCAGCTGCCATAATGTATATTTTGACATAAAATTGTGTTAATGCCCTGTTCAAAGCCATTTAAAATCCCATAAATGATACCTAATTCCCCCAAGAGCCTAGAAAACCTTAACACAAAAAAAAATTTCCCTCTTTGTCACACCGTTTCCCCATACTTTCCAGTTCCGCCCCTATTGTGCATTTTCTTCGGATTAAAGGAAATTGTTTAACGCACATATGTTATGGAAACCTCTATAATAATAATTGTTAAATGAAGAATAACTATATCATGTCTAAACTCCCATCATCATGGTCAAATAATGATCTTCCTTTAAATACATTCAAAAAAATTATCCCGTAACTCCCTGATCTCACCCTTTTATCACACAAAAATTCTATCATTCCTTCATCTTCTTGGATGGTGTCCTTCAGCCAATTAATTTGATTAGAGTTCCCCATACTGAGGTTGATGGGCCACCTATACTAGAGCCTTTCTACTCATCATTATAGTCCCCAAAGTACCTCACCTGCAAGTCACACAACCCTAATTATTGGCGCCCGCAGAAAATCTTCGATCCTTGATCAAATAGGTTGGGTTATTCATTCGTCTCTCTTTACCGTGTATCATACGGATTGGGTATGCTATGTTTTCTATGGGAATGGATGAATCCAACCCTTAATGAAGAAACTAAAAATACTTTAGAATAATTAATGGGTGTGTTTGATGATTTTGATGTACTATTTTACCAATGCATTTATGTTTTGAATTGTATGGACTTATGTCGACTAAAAAATGTGGCCATTCGTGGTTCATTCTAGATAAATATTGTTCTCATGCCTTCTATGATGATTGAATATCTTTGACATATGATTTTTTTAATCATGTAATCTAATTTAATTAAATGTATTTCCATGGAGCAACAATCCTTTTGTGATCACCCCAGTTAATAAAACAGAATGAAATCACTTAATGAATGGTGTTTTGAATATGAAACTCCCATGCTCTATCTTGGTAACATGGGTGGTTGATCTACTTGATGATTGTGTGGTGACATAGGTGGGGTTGGGATCCCTTGCTATTGTGCATTCATTAGTTTTTTGATTGAGGCCATGCGGACATGTATGGTGGGCATGGTTGTGTTCTAGTACATCGAGGTATCTCACACATCCCTTTTTTTGTTGAGACATCACAAGAGAACCGAGTGTGAATGTATAAATATCTGTTTTGTTGTTTTCATTTCCATGTATTGTAGCTATGCCTGGTAGTTTCAGAACAGTAAAGAACTGTTTTAAATGAAGCGACATGAATATGTTATCCTGAATAGGATCAATGGGGATTTGGTTTCTGGTAAGGAGTTGTGACATGGTTGTGGATATTATTCTCTTATTTATGAATAATAATGAGGTTTTTTGGGATTGGGAAAGGTTTGGAACCCCTAATATTGGAGAGTTTCTTGGTACATATTAGTATTATTTAGTTCCTTTGTTTATTATTTGTAGCCCACTCTTGTTGAGTACATTGTACTGAAAACCCCCATTCATGGGGGATGTTGTTTCCTCCAACACTACTATAAATAGCTGTTTATTGGAACCTTTATTGCTCCCATTCCAATGTATCCCAAGATTCATCGGGTAGGCTGTGATTGCCTGAGGTCAATTATTTAACTATATTATTCAGGAAGGGTTTGTGGTGTTGGCTGGACCATGTGTGTGCGAGCAAGAAGTTTTCCAAGTGTCTATGGGATGAGGCCCAAGTGTCTTCGGGTGTGGCAGGAGTAGTTTGGGCCCATGTGTCCTCGATCCTGGTTACATTTGGATGTTGTGGAACATGTGTTTGCGAGTAGGATGTGTGATTTTGTTTTCCCAGGTGTGTTCGGTCGAGGTATAGAAGTGGTACTACGATGAGATTGGTAGGATAGTTCTGACACGTAGAATGTCATCAATAACTAGTGGTAATGTGGTGTGGGGTACCTAACCATCGATGTGTTATTACTATTACATTAATTGACATGAGTTATTTGGGGAGTATTCCTTGGTGAGGTTTTGGTGGATAGTTTCCATTCTAGGTGATCTAGTAATCTCCTTTGCTTCAAGGGCATTGGAATTCCTCCCCACTTGGGAACAAGAGTATTTGGTTTTCCTTACTGAGTATACCTATATACAAACCCTATGTATATAATACTACATTCAGGTTCCCAGGAGGACATGGATGACTATGAGTGGCTATACTATTACGGACGTTGGGACAATTCTTTGATGTTTTTTTCTTTTCTTTTGTAATTACCATTGTATTTTTCATGTAAATTGTTGCACTAACTATAGGAAAATGCGTATGGGAATGGGTTGTTGTTTTCATTACTTTTACCTCCAGTTTTGGTGTTGATTGGGATTTACTATCTTCTCTCATGATCCTACTAAATAAAAAGTATAATTCATGCTATTTTGGGAGTGATTCTATACCCCTGGGTCAAGTTGACACTCCGAGACATATTAACGGTAGGTATTGGGGTCATTATCTATTTATCAGTATACAAAATGAAGGGTCTAGAAATCTATTGTCCCTACCCTCATCTCGGTGATGGTGGGTCGTGACATGACCCCCACCACTATCAATCTCATTAAATATCACCATAGTGAACATTTTAATGTTAGCCATCACAACCCATGCATGTCAATGTCATATACAAGAGATAGTAGGGAATAAAATGTTTCCCTTAACCTATCTTCTACACCATAATAATGAAAAAACACCACCATAACATTTTTTAGACATCTCATTATTCTCAAAATGGATGGGGTGTATATACACAACCTAGAGAACATATAACATATTAAAACCCCCAAATAATACACAAAATCCGGTTAATAAAAAAAGCTTTATCCAAATTCCCAACATCACCACCATACCTCTCACATCTACATCTTTTGATGCCACATCAAAATTCTTATCACCACACCAAAATCAATAATCTACAATAAACACTTTTTTCTTTCATTTTAGGTAAATCCATTTTATATATTTCTAACATACCAAATAATTCAATTAACCAACCCATTAATTTTATACTTCAATATCATCAATATTATCCATAGTATCCATTTAGTATTTCAAACAATCACTAACTAGTTTCACCAATTAAAAAACATCCTATGCATTTAAAATTAATAATATTTAAATTAATTCCATTATTATTAGGGAATATATAACAAAACCACACATCATAAAAAACTATATATTTTATACCAACTGACACCAAACTACCACTACTTCACAAACAGAACTACATTCTATATCAAAACCATTTTCTATATCCACTTCTCATCACATCCATTCCAAAAACATTAACCATACAGAACCCCTAAACACATAAACACTTATCATATTATTTGACATATCATTAATCATATTTATGAAGGATGTTTACCTCAGCTTCACATACATATTTAATGGTATTCTAACAGAATACTATAGTTCCAATGGAACCCATTTCATTAACAAGATAAAAATTGTTAGTAAATCACAATTTACGTAACAAAAACAACAACACAATAATGTTTCCATAGTCATAATAACCAAAATATAAAACCAATACCCCAAATAAACATAACATTTTTAGAGATAAATCATGTACAGTCAAAATATCAATAAACAAAATATCAACAAAACATGAAAATTCATTCCCATTCCCCATCAATTTCTATTAAACAACTTCATTATCTTTATTATGTTGGTTAATAATATTTTTCTAAAATATGAATATAGTATAAACACACCCACAAGATACTACTAAAATTCAAATAGTGGACCCCTTACCTAAAATGAATCTTTTTAATTTGTTGTAAATGATTATATAAATAAAATGCATTCCACAAATATCCAGAATGAATGAGTACAACTTTACAAGAAACACTACAAAAACCACATGATTCCCATACTACTATATAAAAAACCATTAGTTCAAAAATAGAAAACTTCACCACATGAGAAAACAAATGAAAACACGGTAATAAATAAGGAATCCCATCATAAACCAACACTCATATTTCTTCTATGGATGGGCATGAAATACATTTAAAAGTGGATAAAATACCCCATTTGAATGAACTTGTGGCACCGTTGAAATGATATAAATGATGAAAAAATTATATTTTTCAATGGGATTTCAAAATTAATACAAATACTTAAAAATAAAATTCAATCACTTCACATTTAAAATGACTACATTGAATTAATAAAAATCTAAATTACAAGGTGAAAAGACGATATACCATGACAAAGATTTGATGGTGTAAGATGAATTTAATCATTTGAGCTTGCTCCATTAATAATACCAAATAATGCAAGAATGGGGCCACAATGCCGCCCAGACAGCTAATATTTAAATCCCAATAATAGGAAGGGGCTAAACCATACTGTATACTCCCTGAATCAACTACCTTGAAGATGAAAAAACCAATAAAACAACTTCATTGACCCATTATTCTATAGCGGGATTATCTATTATTGATTATAATGATACTTACTCAGTATCCCCCCGATATGGAATAGATACCACTCCAAAGTCATGACCGAAAAAACTCACCCACAAGACCCTCTACAGCACAACCGACCCTTCAGTTCCACAATGACCCTCATTCATGGAATAACCCATTACTATGTTATGTATAACTCCCTTTAATAATATTATCACAATGAATCCTCCATCCACCATCGAAAATCATTTGAACTCTCACGTGACACCTTTACCTCCATAATTACCACAATGTAACGAGTTAGAAGGTCCAGTTTGATACATGAAACATATCAGATTAATTAATATTTACCAAAGACACAAAATTTATTTTATTGTGTTTTTTTCTCATTCAAAGAAGATTTCAACTAATTATGAAATCCATACCCAAACCCTTTGTCTTGGGCCAAATCTGAATATCACAAACATTAGTTTCATCCACCAGACACTAAAGGATAAAAAGAAATACAAGGTGAATAAAATATCAAATGGGTATTATTTAACCTCATATTTTATATGTAACATGACTAAGAAAAACTCGTATTCATAGTAGAAGATTACATATCGAAAAATACTAC
Organism: Viscum album; assembly: GCA_963277665.1. Classification (NCBI taxonomy): domain Eukaryota; kingdom Viridiplantae; phylum Streptophyta; class Magnoliopsida; order Santalales; family Viscaceae; genus Viscum; species Viscum album. The sequence goes on along the minus strand of OY728161.1, from coordinate 528,406,791 downwards.
ATGTCCAATGACCCAAAATGAATAAAAAATCCCAACATCGAAAACTAATATTCTCTTCAATATAGAAACCTCTAATCTCCAAACTCCACCACGAATGGAAATACATCAATACACTTTTATAGATTGGTAATATGTATTCCATTGAAAACATAATGATTAAATAAATCTATATTTTTTGTAAAATTAATATTTATAGGATGAGTATACATTCCCATAAGTTAATCCCCAAAATACATTCCCCACACTTCACATAAATAATGAAAAGTTATTTAACGTTTGATAAATTAATCCAAATAGAATTATAAAAAAAATAAACGAAGGAAATTTAAACACTATAAATCTCTAATTAAAAAAATCATACCTATTAAGATAAAAAAAATTCTCACAACAACTCATTCCAAAACCATCTCAACCATGCCATTTATACACACCGATGAATTATAATAACACATTTAATCTCATGACAATGTGGGATAAACTAAATTGTTAAAAATAAAAAGATGAAGTTTGTTTGTATACCCATGTTTTAACTTGTCTTCACAAACTATTGTTCCTCTAATTCATCCATACTTTATTTTTTATATAATAGGGCCTTGTTATGTGAATCATGATCTAATAATGACTCAAGCACTCTAATGTTACCCCAATTTAGAATGAAACCCATGTATGAACCAATAAGGCCCCATCATTTGAATCACGAACAAACACTAAAATCCATATTTCCATAATACATCCCTAATATGAATCACACTAATATATTTTGTGTAATAACACACAAACTCACAACAAAACCATGTTTATCTCATGAAAAATAATTATTTATAGAGTAAATAACAAAATAATATTTTTATTATCAATGTCTATATGATAGATTTGATATAAATAATAATAAATATTGAAATTTAAAACAAAATATTCATTTTCATTGAGAAATGAGAGTGATAGAGAATCCACCAACCTATACCACACATATCACATTAAGACTACGAATAAGAGATTTGGTAGAAAATAATTTTAAAAAATCACCTATGATAATATAATGTTAAGGATCCATAGAGAGGAGATTAAAACTAGAACTTTTTGGGGTGATAATTATGTGAAAATCATGTTCATTAACAGTAAAAAATTTTATGAGATATCCTGATATAGGTACAAATATCTCCAGAAAATCCATACAAGGATTTCTGTTATTTTAGAATCATGTTGACCACCAAAACCACATGGTGGTAAATATATTATTCAAGTAACTCATTACCATTTCCCTCAAATATATACACATCATGTTATGGATTAAAACATCGTATATTCTCCCAAATTTTTTAACCTCTCCATGGCTTCAACAATGATGTGGATAGACCATGATCAATGTTTCCAAGAAATCTTTCTATTTCAACTTCACCACACCCAATCACCACTATGACCACCATCACGACCATGTAGTTGTGCTCATTACCCAAAATATCACCTTGATAGCTCCATGACTATAAAATAGGATACCCAACAATAGGGTTACACCATTTCTACGTATCTATCACACTATTCCCGCAACACAACATCTATAGATCCACATCGACGAATATAACCTCCACCATATAGAACATCATGATTTAGTGATGATCAAATTACCCTAACATAGATTTCATAAATTACCACCAATTATAAACTTCGTTAATATAATATAAAAAACAACAACAGATGAAAGTAATAGAAAAAATGGTGTTATATTCTCCCCATCCTTATTATTTTCGTTTTTGGAATGATAGTGGTTGGTTATTTCAAAATTAAGGATCAGCTACTAATCAAGAATATAAGCATCCCACTCCCAAGAAACCTCATAAAATAAGTCATTATTCTAAAATACATGTACCAATTTTTTTCATTGATATCAGAAGAACATCAATTTTTTGTTTAAAGATACAACATAAAGTGTAAAACTAAAGGATCATATAACTCAATAACAACATGATCCCAAATAATTACATAAAAATAGTCCAACCGATACTTTTATCAATAATATATGTTGAAAACATTATGAATTATATAGAATCACAGGGATAATTTCAACTAATAGACAATCACACCAATAGACATAACAATCTTGAGGGTATATTACACAGAGGACATAACAACCCTCACATACCCAATCCATTATTCTTCAACCCGAGAAATAACCAAAAGAAATCAAAATTCCACATCTATGATGATAATGGACGAAACGGGTAACATAAAAAAACATTTTAATTCCTAAAACATAATTATAAATGTTATTAAAATAATTATATTTATTTTAATTGATATTTTAGAATTAATGGGTATTGGAATGTTTTATTTCAAAATACACTAAAGTGAAACGGTAAAATTGTATTCAAACATTTTAATATACAGAGATGTAAGGGATTTCAACTACTCAATATAACTCACTTGGCGAAGAAATAGAAAAAATTAAAGACCACCCCACATCACAATGATACCGATTAACTTCACCTCGTAAATTGAATCCATCAAAAAAATAAATAATTTGATTAATTGCATTAATATGAAGTGATAAAGCAGTGTATATCACCATCCACATAAAATAAGAGATGATCTTAAACAATGAAATATCTTGAATTTTTTTATACAGTTCAATATGAATGTAATAAGTATGCATTAGGGTTTTGAATGACAACTGTATTTGAAGCTGTTGAGATTATTTTCATGTTTTAATATATTCATATAAATGAAATAATATTTTGTAATTAATAATATAGTTATTAAACATTATTATGTATTAAATTATGTTGAATTTTTTAATTTTTTTAAATAAAATATTTGGTTAACTGAAATTAAGGGTTTGTATTATAGGTTAATGATTAATGAATGGATTTGAAAATATAAAACATGAGTATAAAACCTGATTAATTTATGTGTTTTAAATTAAAATAGAATGATTTTAAATATATATTCATTTTAAATGAAAATAATATTATTTTATCTGTCTAAAATTTTTTGTTATCTATTATTACTTATTTTTTTAAAAATGGGTGCCACACTAGTCTATGGGGAACCTCAACCTATGCTACTGGACCCATTCAACCCTATCAAAGAGGAATCTACAGGTTCCCAAGGTGGATCGAGCAGGAAAGAGTGCACCATTAGCAATATAGTGGAGGCCTGAAGCATGAAAAGGCCTATATATAGGTCCTGATTTGGTTCCATAAAATGGTGTGATTGGTCGTCCAACAATGCGATATGGGGTGTGCTGAGAACCCGTAGATGGAGTCCCTTGTGTAAGTACTCGGGTGTGTCTACTTATGTCATCGTGATTTTTACCCACACACAATGCCTTATATAGAGGTTTGAAAATGGTTGGATATTTATGTGGGATGTGGATTTTTCTATGGAATGTGATAGGTCATCCAACAAAGCGAGATGGGGTGGTATGAGAACCCGTAGATGGAGTCCCATGTGTAAGGAATCTGTTTTGTCTATTTATGTCATCGAGAGTTGGACCCACACACTATGCCTTATAGTCGTTGATTTAAATTCATTAAGTGATAAAATTATATTCACTTAGTATGTATATGATTATAATGTGATATACATATGTATTTATAAATACATGTTCTATATATTATGTGATGTTTTTGGAACTAGGATATGTAAAGGGAATTATTTTGATTTTTCTCCATTACAATAATAAAATTAATTTTCATAAAATAGAGTTTATTCTATTATGATAGAGATTTTAAAAATTGCTTGGAAGGGATTTTGAATTTTTCTAGTATCAATTTTCAAAATTGTAAATGTTGAAATTATTTTTATCACCATATTTTGAAATTGATATCATGTATATATGCATGTATAAAAAATTTCAATTTCTTTGACCTGAATTGCATAAATTCTATTTATTCTGTTAATTATGAATATATTTATAATGAATTAATTTTTAATATTACTACAATAATCTAACATTTACCAAAAATTGTATATATATTGGTATATTCATGATTATATACACATATATAAATAAAACATTGTGAATATATATATATGTGTGTGTGTTAAGAGTTTACTTTCCATTTTACATCTATCAAAAAAATTATTAACTGATTTTTAAATTATTTTTTTATAAGTGATATGTATATATATGATATATTTTAGTTTTTGAGAAATACTACAAGTAAAACACAATTACATTCATTTATCTACATAATCATCTTTTGTGTTCACATTGTAGGATTTTTTCCTTAAATATTCTAGGGTGTTTTATGAATACAATCCACACACACATATACATGAATAAACATTTATATATTTATAGGTACACATATATATATATATATTTACAAATTTATAAGCAATTATGTTTTAAAAACATATGAATAGTTGTTTCTCCACTTTTATTCATTAATTATAAATTTGTTTATTTAGTCACTAAACCTATGGTTTTAAATTCCAAAAAACACTTTGCTTTCTCATTTACATGATCTAAACCCGACAGTTTTATGTGAAATTATGATACAAGTTATCATTTAAAGTGAAAACCCTATTTATCAAGTGTATAATTTGATTATTCAACTGTATAATACATACATTATCATTTCCTATAAAATCCTATTTATCCATTAGATAATTTATTTACTCAGCTAAATGATACAATTTTTATCATTTCATGTGTGAATCATATTGAACCGAGACAAAACAAAATATGCATTCTTTTTATTAAATTTCAAAGTAAATAATAATTCATTTTATTTATTACATGAAAATGAAGTAATGTAATTTATGTGTGTGGTGAATCATTTTATTATAACCTATTGATTAAAAACTCAACTCTTCAAGGTTTTATGTGACACATTGAATTGTTTATTGAATTTCTTTCACCAATGAAAAAGATTAAAATAAATCAATGTAGCCTGGGATCCTTTGATTTATTGTTATACATATATTAGATATATGAGGAATTCATATTATTTATTATGTGATGGGTAAGGTTTTCTATATCATATAGCTGCATCCGTTGTTATCATGAGACATACACAGTCTTTGAATGAGGCATTGATAGAATGTTTGTGATTGTCATGTATTATGTATTAACTTTTAATGATTCTAATAATTGAAATTACATGTGTGTATTCAACTAGTAAAATAGATAGGGATAATGATCATACTCTTATGAACAGAGATTAATCAGCTTTACAATTCCAAGTGCCCATGGTTTTATGTTTTTTATAAAATATATATATTTACAAAGAAATTAATTATGAAGAGGGATTGGTAATTATTTTCCAAACTATAATGATAAATGGAATCATTTTTATGTGAAATTATGAATAAATATTATTTCTTGTGAAAATTTTTATCCTCCCATCTAGAATTTCAATAATGATTATGTTTGGTTATCATCCAACTTATAGGTGGAACTACATGCATTAATGTTCAGTAAGTGGGTATTTTATAATGAATTCTATTTATAACTCCAAAAATTCATTGACAATTTTAAGCATGTGTTGTCCTAAAAGATGTTTCATAATCACTCAATTATTTTATGATGAAATGTTATGTGATGTATTACATTCATTATTTTAATGCATGTGTTTTAATGAAATTTTCTAAAGAAAAACAATTTCATAATGTTTTTTAAATCAAATTACTAGGAATTTTTTATCCCACTCCACATGTTTTGAATTATTATTACACGTTTAGTGGAAGTCCTATGATTAATTCCAATTGTGGAATCATTTCTCTGATTATTGTTTATTATAATTAGTAATTTTAATTTTAAATGTAATATTGGATTCCAATTCTCCAAAACATGGAATGATAAATGATTCTATATTTTGGGTATGCTGCATGAATATTTGGTTAGTTTTTTAAAAAATTTACACACCATAATTTTATCATATAATCTGTGAAACTTGGTCTAGGTCATTATAGTTGATTTCAAAGGAAAATCCGAGTAAACTATGGAAAATTAGAATAAAACAAATACTTTGAGTATGTATTATTAAGGTAAGGACCATTATTAAAATTTCAAATGGAATAGGAGGGTTCACCAATTAACCTCTTGTCAATTCCTACTGAGCTGCATGAGACCATAATTATCAAAAAAATGATCATAATCATTCCATCCATTCACCACCCTATTTCTCAACTACAAACACCTCCACCAGGAGTTAATCAGCCAAAATATATTTCAATTGTAAAATGCATATAGTTATTTCTATCACTGTATGATATAATGTGGAATTTTTAGAATATAGGAATATAGGAATGTATCAGGACTCTTTCTATGTATCAGTTTGTCAAAGAATTACAAAGACATAGAAAAATTCTTGTAAGCTGCAATGAAGGGTAAACTTCGAATAGCTCATTAATTATAGGTGATAAGTTTTAGTATGTATGGGAGTCATTATGACATCATTACTCTCAAGAATGAGATAGTACAATATATCTAAAAGGAACAAGTATATTATGAAAACTACGAGCTCCATACCTCCCATGCCTCCCTTTGGAAACTGAAGTTTTTTTGCATAGGTTTAACCCGAAATGCTCGAGGTGTATATGCTCTAAACAAATAAAGAAACTAAAAAATTACCTGGGAATTCACCTGAGGTCATCAATGGATCATCCACAATGGTATACCAAGTAATAGTATAAATTAAAAATTTTCCCTTCAAATTTGGTTAATTAGTAATTATTAATTAAGAAAATATTTTGTAGGGACATCGAGGACGATATCAGAAGGTTGATGATGTGGACTTGTATGAGTAGAGTAAAATTTTAATGGAAAAATACATTTAAGGGGGGATATTCTAATACCCCTAACATAATTATAAATATTATAATTTTAATTTTATTTACAATCACCATTATTCTTGTGATAATGCGTATTTTCACAGTTTATTTCAATATAAACTATAGATAAAAGGGAAAAAGTTTATTCAAGCATTATAATATTACATTGATGTGAGGGATTAAAAAACTCACTAAAACTCATTGAATTATGTAATAGAACAATGATAAGACCGCTTAACATCACAACGAGACTGATTATGTATGCTTTCTCACTTGAATCCACCAAACCAAAAAAAAAGTCAGAATAAGAGTAATAATACATAGATTCAATGGAATGTAGAACACCATCCTATTAAAACAATTATTTATCGTGATCTTTGGAATCCATTAAATGGGTATTTATATGGTTCAACATGGTCATTATATATAGACATTAGGTTTTATAATGATTCTTTGGTTTTATGAAATTAGGTGTGTTTACATTTTTTTTATATTTTTAAATAAATGAAATTGTGGTTCTGATTTAATAATTTAGGTATTAAACATCATTTGGTATCTAATAATTTTAATACATTAATTTTTATATATAAATGTTTTGGTTTTGTAAAATTAATGTTCTTAATTATGGGTTAATGTATAATTATTGTATTTTAAACTATATTACATGGTTATTAACCATTACCAATTTATTTGATTCAAATTTAAATGACATGGTCTATTGTAGATAGGTAGAACTCTTTTGTGAAGTAGAGGAAACCAGATGTATAGAGGTAAAGAAAAATAAATCCATGAAATGTGGGATCATGTAGCATGGGATACCAGATGTGATGAAGATAGTAGGGCCTATTTTAGGACTATATCAATGTTCTGGAAATAGACACAATAAAGGGTGAATGTTCACACTAGTAGATACTGGTTTCATTGTTGGGACAGATCCTTATATATTCACAAACTTCCAACTAGAATATCAGATAATAGAAGAAGAATCTATGTGGTGAGTGGATTTTTTTAGAGTGTGATTCATTCCAAGTAACTGAACAATGCTCTAATTCCAATTTGTTGTGCGGAAGCCTCATTATCTCAGGAAATACACACTCAAACATGAGAAATAATGCATAAACATGAGCATAGAAATTTTACAAGGATCTGTCGAAGAACCTATGTCCATGGGATATGAATCATATTTTCATATTCATAGAAGGATACAGATAGATTAAAAATTCACCTTATTAATAATTTCCCACACATGGGAACAAAATTTTATATATTGTGTGGATGATTAATTCAAATGGAAACGTCAATATTTCTCCAAGCAGTCACCAACTCCTACTACAATTATTTTTCAACGAAACCAAACATTACATGTAGTCTTAAGGTAGTTCCAACACTATTTGAATGTCAACATCTGGAAGCATGACATCTATGGTGGCCACCCACAATCCACTAAAATCTAGTAAATGGTGATATTGTTCATAAATATTCAAAATCATGTGATTTCATGGATATTAAAATTGGATAAGTGAACCCTGAGGATATTGGACTTCCCAGAGAATTTTTTGATAATGTATTCTCTTTGGAACATCACTGGGTGCGAGAAGTGTTACCCAATAATCTACTGCATTGAATTCAACACATCTGTTTTCCATCACGTAAATGATCATAAATTATATAAAGGATTCAAACCATCTGTTTGAGGAGGGAATCATCAAAAACTATCTTGGGATCTAGACGGAATGATTTTCCTCATCCAATATACAAACCAATACACTATTGTAGATGATTTACATTACAATGATTTGATTCACGATGTAAAAAAATACTACCAGTGGAGTTGGAAAGGTGTTATTTTTCATACAGTCACACCAATTTGGAAGCACCTATTGGAATTTTATTTTAATTCTTTGTTATTTCTATGCTCTTTATCAAATTCATAATATGATACATTTATAATGAATCCTTATTTTACAATTCCTTAATAATGGTCAATCTATTGGTCAATCTATTGCTTTCTACAACCAATTTTGTTTTGGTGAATCACACACTGAATATCATGATAGTGTATCCCCTCTCCTTGAATATGTTATGATACGTAATTAATCACCATATCAAAATAAACACCTTTATCACTTTAATTTCTTCCAAAATTTAGTTTCCATATTCTAAAAATAACTACTACTTACAGAGAATACATCCAACTAACCATTTTCCAAAATATGGATAACACTATTACAATTTATCTCTTCAATGTATATGAATATATAATAATGTTTCTATATAGGAACCCATTTATAAGATCATATTACAATAAGAAAATTGATGTATTATTCAGTACCATTATGTATTATAAATTTGTTTTAAAACCTCTTGGGTTTCCCATCCATGATTTGACCTGAAAGACAATAAAATCACAATAGAAAGGTAGTATCTGACTTTGTAAAAAATCATCATTAACATCTAAATTCTAACTATTCATGATATTATAATATATTCCTTCTCAGGAATCTCATATTTCATTCTCAATACCTATGATTCATATAATATAATTATTCCAGCAAAATGATTTGAGACAGGATTACATCTAGTCATCCAAAATCTATTGATAATTTTTTGTATGTATTCTTTCTATGATATCCCCAATGTTATATCCTTCCTATATCACCCAATTAATAGTCGAATACTCTTCTTTAAAATTTTATTATCTTTCATCTTGAACATTTTAGAAAAATCATGTTATAAAACCATAATCCTTATATACCGTAATATTGTAACTAACATGTCGTCCAATTATAACAGAATCATGATTAATCTTCATTCATCCCATACCATAATTTAGAAATAATGGAATTCATTTCATTAAGTAAATATTTCATCAGCCATGATACCTAAATATTCATGTTATATTATCAAGGAACCTAATTAGTTCCATAAAATTATTACCTGGATATTCATATAACATCCCTATTCGTATATCCCTCATATCCTATCAGTTTAATAATATAAATATTTTCTTTGATTTCATATCTTTTTTCCAACCATAAATTTCAATATTATATAGTTTTACCAAATAATTTAATCTTTAATACTATATTATATTTGAATTCGTTTATGACATTCTTTAATATCATATTTTAGTACATAAAATTTTGTTTTATCATAGGAGTTGGATTTTATTAAATGGAAAAAGAAATTTTATTGAGTGAGTTTATTTTTAAACAAATTTTCAATGGAATGAAAAATATTTTAATTATTGGGAAATGTTTTAAATATGGTTTCTCTTATATTTTAATTTTTATGATGAATTTCTAGTATTAATATAAAAAAGGGATTGTTAGAAATGCATTAATTTTTGAAACCATGGGTTAATATTTCCTTGTAGGGAAGATTTTATTTATTTTTAAATGACTGATATGGTGTTGATTTAATAATGAAAAGTTATTTAAAATATTTTGAATTTTTTGTAATGATTTATCATGAAAAATATGAATTTCATTTTTAATAGTTTATATTGTTTTCAATGTGTGCTTGAATTTTTTAAATAGTGTTTATAAATAATTAGATTAATTTAAAATTGGTGTGTTATTTTAAATTGTAATTTCATTATATTTTTGGTTATTTAATGATACTTCCACAATGATTCTATAAATAGTTTTCAAAGGACATATGAAATGTATTTTATCCATAATGTTTTAAGTTTAAATTTTAAAATAATTAGGAAAAATATTAAAATATATAAAGAATATTAGTAGATTTATAATAACAGATTGAAAAGGTTATGTCACTAAATCTATCCAACCCAATGAATATCCATCACAACCTCACTCATGTAACAAGTGAATTAATGTTTAACCCCATTGCAACTCCTAAGCCTACATTTCATTCAACTTCACCTGCATGGTTTATATTAGGGGAGTCCTCTACAATTACATATCATATATGGTTTGGAGTATTCTTTTAAAGGGTTGAGTCACAAACACAAAATTAAATAATAACTATTATTCAAATATTGAGTTTTTCTTATTTCAATGACCACTTTTCTATATTTATTTTTTAGGATATTAATATTTATGAATCAAACATGATTGATATAAATAATGAATTATTTCATTCTATTCTTCTAGAAAAATATATTGATGATGGAGTGAAAATATTCATCAAGTTTGTAAAAGATCATGCATTTGACCCTTCTCAAGTTAATTGTCTATGTTAACGTAGTTTTTATTAAAAAAATAGTACATATGAGTTTTAAGAACACTTGATCGATCATGGATTAGATCGAATTTATAAATGATGGAATAAACATGGTGAAAAGAAAATATATCTAGTGGAGGGGATAACAATGAAATATATGGAACATATAATATAATTACATGTGTGTATAATGAAGAATACTGTATATATAATTTTGTTAAATATGTGAATGCTTATGAAGATCGTATTGAGGAAATGATAATGACAGTTCAAGATGAACTTTGTGATTAAGAGAAATTGATTGATATGTTAATTAGTTTTACAAAGAAAACATAGTATGGTGGTTACACTAAATATAGAGTATAGTAACTATATTGAAACTATATAATTTGAATGAATGAAATTGATTGAGTGATGCCAGTAATATAGAATTAAATTCTCTCTTGAATAACATGCTTCCTAAAGATAATGGGATCTCCAGCCAAACATTCGACTCCCAAAAATTTCTATGCTCTATGGGAATGATCTCCAAAGGAAAACTTTCATTCCCAAATGAATACATAATATTTTTCAAGGATGACTAATCACATAGATAATTAAAAAAAATGTGCTGATTCTTTATAGAAGAATGTTCAATATAGTCCTATGAATGTTGTATATTACTTTTTAATCACTCCATTGTTTAGTTCCATATATAAAAGTTAGGAGACTACATGGAAATTAACATAGAAAAAAGATAAAAAAAATAAATACAAAAAACTATTTCACCCAGAACACTCCCCTCAACAGAAGAGATTTTATCACGAGTATCATGAATATGGAATCAATCCATGAATCCTTTGTCTTGTGTAATATATAGATGTAGTGAATCCTTTTGATTTTAGATGTAGCAGTATGAGTAAATGGAATATTATTTTGGTAAATAATATCTTTCCCCCATGTTTATGCATGAAATGAAAATTTATGATGTTATATTTCCTTCTATAATGGCCAAAACAACCAGGTAATGAAATTGTATTAATTTTTGATCCAGTGATTAAGGATTTGAAATTATTGTGGGATTAATGTGTTAAATTTTATGATTCTTACATAAATGGATATTTCATGATAAAAGGCATGTTGTATGGGAAGAAAAAAAAATTATAGAATTTTTATAGGATATTACATTAGTGTAACTCAAGGGTGCCCCATTTGGGAATAAGGTAAAAATTTATTTTTGATGAAACATTCATTGAAAATCATGTTTCTCGAACATAGAATATTTCTACTCTTATGATGTAAGTACCGATCTTATACGACATTATTCGATGGATGTTAAGAAAAAAATACAACATTGTCTTTACTAGTTTGTGATAAACTATTTGAGAAAGTAAACGATGTGGACACTGATTTTTCTAAACTACTTTTAAAAAATGTAATGTAACCTAGATGGAAAAAGAGATTATGTTTTTTTTGAAATACCATAATAGAATGTTCTATACATCATAAATTTTCTTGATGTTATGCATTTTGAAAAAAACTTTTATATGATAGTGTTATCAAAGTGTCTCTAAATGAAATTGGATACACAATGGATGTAATATATGATGGTATGTGTATATTTGAACTGGGGATATGAGATGAGTCTGTTCTTATGAATGGTGAAAATTGATGTTTTATTCCACGAACTACTTACACAATTTCTGTGAATATGAGATTTTATTTTTTCATCTTCTTGAATGACATAAAGGTTCAATAGGTTTATTTATTGAATATCAATATCATATTTTATAAACCTATCTAAGGTATAGACCCCTTGAAAATACTGACAATGTAGAGATAAATTTCCAACATATTATTTGAATTTTAAATGTTTTCCTGCCAACATTATTTGATATGAGAGTTCATTTGATGGTTCAATTATTGATAGATATTTGACTATGTGTCCTATACACTATAGATGGATGTACCCCATTCAATTCTATATGAATATTTAGAAATATTATTTCAAAAATCAATGTCGTCTAGAGGTTTGTATTGTGGAGTGATATAGTGTTAAGGAAGCTATTGAGTTCTATATCGAATAAATTTCTAGAGTGGAGAGAATTGGTCTACAAAAATAATGTTATAATGGGAGGCTTGTGGGTGAAGTAATTTCCAGATGATATTTTGTTTGAATAAATATTACATATCAAGGGAAGTCACACCTTTATATATTTCACAATAGTTTAGAGGTTTCCCCATATGTCCAATCTTAGAAAAACATTATTAGGCATTTTAATCAAACATGGTATGAAATAATGTTGTCAAATTCACATAATTAAGATTTTATTATATGGTTTAAAGACTATATTTTTAAGGATTCATATGAAAATATGGAATCAATTTCAAAAGGACTTCAATCTATAGATGGAGGACCAAGTGTGTATATACAGTCATATAACGGTTATGTAATTGATGGTTATATGTTATATATAGATGAGCAGAATGAAGACCGTTCCATAGAAAATAGTGGAGTTAGACTCATGGATAAAGCGATTCTTGTTTCAGTTTTTATGAAAAAAATAAAATTTATGTTCACATGTCATACTTTGGAATCATAATACAAATATGGGAGTTGGATTATACAACATTCCAATTACTAATTTTTTAATGAAAGTTGGTTGATAAAAAGAGTGATGATAAAATAGATCATTTGGGATTCAGGAATGTTGAATTTATTAAATAAGGATACAAAGACAACCCATTTAAAATGGCATCCCCGATAGTAAAATTATTTTTTTATCTAGATCCCACATACTGAAAGTTGTCAATTAATCTATTATAAACCAAAAATACTATTGGGTTAGATGAAATTTCAAATGGGAACACTCCATTCATTAGGTAATTGAATTTATTTCATAGTGATCCTAATATAGACATTATTATATATGTCATGAATACTATAATGAAAGGATTTGGATCACTGATATAGGGGTAAAATATCAACATCCTTGAAAAATGATAAAGAGAGTTCAATAACTAGGTTGCATTATTTAGTAATAAATGTGATGTTACTTCATGTTATTGTAAATTTTATACTGCATTTATGTACTCTAAATTAAATTTAAAAACACTTCTATTGATAATGACTTCAACACGTGACGTTTCTCCAAATCCCAATGAACAGAAGTAATCTCAACAAACTACTTCTCACAGTGCAGAGGAACGGTAACATCCCTTGTTAATAAAGAATAAGAAATTTTTATATTTAATTTAATACTTTTGAATTAAATCTTAATTTTACATTAAGTGTGATTCAATGTTTTATGGAATACATAATACGCCACAATGGGATTTATTGAAATCTAATGTTGCACATAATGTTGGGTCATACTAAAAATGATAATATTATATTATTTCATGTTGTAATTAATTCATAGCCATTTAATTGGTGGGAATGAATAGAACAAACTAAAATATTATTATAGATTTTTGTAAAATGTTTTATTATTTATCCAATAAAATTTTGAGGCTTAAAATGTGGATGTATCCAGTTTTAAGAAAAAATATTCTAAAATTCATTAAAAGGTCGATTTGTCACCTTTTGATGGATATCCGTTTTTAAATATAGATTTTGTCACTTTTATATGTTTTATTTCACAAAATAGTATTATTCTTTTGAAATGGAACATCATCATTTTATTCTAGTAAATTTTTAATAATTTTCTGATAAAATCCATTTTTTAATGAATATAGAAAAATATTTTGATTTATTTAAAAACTATCATTTAATCTAATTTATTTATATTGATATATTACTGTTTTAATTGGTCATAAAGTATAATTATATTATTGTACTACCATTTAATCTAATAATGTTTATTGAAAGTAATATAACTTTGAATTTGGACATAAACAAGTGTCAATCTTTTGATAGTAATTACTATTAAAAACACGTGTTTTGTTTTGACAACAGGAATTAATTTTAAATTAATTAATGAAACTTCTATGTTTTTAATTTGTTAAAATAGATATAATTTTTTATTTTATAATATAAAATATCTCTTGGGCTTAATTTTTGTAATTTTATGAAAACCTTCAATTTTAAATGAATAGTAAAAACAATGCGTAGTGGTTAAAAAACAAAGTTCTTATTTTAAACAAAATTTTACCGCTTCTATAAATTGAATTTTGAAAATAATACATGCATTTTTTTATCAATAAGTAAAATTTTGTCCAATAAGATGAATTTTTTGGTGAACAGTAACTTTTGACATTTTTTTACAGCGGTGAAAGGTAAATTGGGTAATTCAGAGTAGAAATAATACTATAACAATATAAAATTACCATAATAGTTGTACTACAATTTTTTTATGCGACATGGTCGTATGATACAATCTTTGGGTTATATTTTTGGCCTTTGAGTTCCATTTTGGTAAGATAATGAGAATAATAAATTTTTATTTAAACTAAAAATTTTAATATCAAAAACATTTGTTGTTATGCTAAAACAATATTAATGTGGGGTTATATAATTTATATATTTGACTATAAAAATTCATTATAAAGCTATATATTATTCCGACATCATTTTCATTTATTTATAAATTTTTGACATCATAGAAATTACATTATTGGTGAAGAAATAATGATTTAGTATTTACCTCAATAATAAATGATTTAAATAAATATGATTTTAAAACATAAAAAATAGCCAAAACGTGTCCAATTAATATTGGATGATTTGATTTCTCACAAGTTCTTTCTTATCTTCTACATTAATAAGTCTTTGGCTTTTATAACCTGAATATAAATATATAAAAAAATAATATTTTCAAACTTTCCTAAAGAGCCCCTCCCCCCCTATAAAAATCCATCACCTCTAACCCATTACTAAATTCTATCAATCCCCCTGGCTCATCAAATCCCAAATAAAATAAGATCTTAATAACTCTATCTTTGACCTATAATCCTTACTGTAGGTAGAAGGCACCTTAAGAAAAACATTTGATTGAATCCAAAGGGAGTTACCCGATTTATAGGTAACATCTTCATTTCAGTTATATTCTATTATTTTACTTCTCATCCCCCTAAACTATTTTTACTAATTTTAATAACAATAACAATAACCTCAATATAATAGTTTGTCTGTATTTGAGGTATTAAAACCACACTAACACACACCTACTTCTAATGGGTAATGATGTTATAGTTTCTCTTGACGACGAACAACTGACTCACGAAACGATGATTTTTCAATCATCATCTACCACCTATTATGGTGGCCATTCCAATGTAAAATTAATTAAATGTGATATATATTATATTTATATTGTCTATATACTTCTTATTTTTTCATTTATATCATACGTTTATGTTTTCCATAATGGGTAAATACGTTAATATCATTTAATGAATTAAAGACTACCGCCCCATCAAAGTGATATGACACGTTCATTCAATACATGGAATGTATAAAGTATGTATTTAATTAAATTATATATGATATTATACTGGAATTATAATATAACTATTTATCATTTTGTTTTCATTCTATTAAATATGAAATATAAATAATAGTAGTGAACATGCGTATGTACGACTAATCGACTCCATGAATAGTGCCTTTAAATTCATACCTCTAGGTGTTATGTATTGTTCTAAATACATATATATACTGAATATATGTGATATATATCTAATCTAAATCATTAATATCATATTGGAGATATTGGAATTTTTACCACAGTAACAACTTGTAATTATAGGAAGTTCATTTTTCACTGAAGTTCCAAATATCGACAAAACAACTATTATTAATTTAAATGATTACATAATGTTTATAAATTTATAAAATGTAATATAAAAGGAAAAATAAACTTGAAAATTGAACTTAATGATGTATATATTAAATTTAAATTATTAATCTTAACATTAAAGAACGAACTGGTCATGTTGGACATGAGGTAAGGGACTTCGTCTCAATCTCCTTTCGTTTAGGCACCCATGTATTTATAAATGAAATTATTCTACATGGTGTATAAAACCATTTTACATTTTATTTCATTAAAGGGAATTATTTTCTCTACAAGTCATTTTACTAATCTCTAAAAAAGGCTTTTTATTTTTAACATATGAGTTGACAACGACAATTTCTATCACCACCAATATTATTTGATCAATGTAGTCCATTACAAGTCATAATGTTTTTAAAAGTAAAATTAATACCATGTGCTCTTTTATGTATTTTAGTACTGAAAATGGTTTTGATAATGGATTTTTTATGTCAGTATATTGAAATGATATATTAGTATTAAAATGTGGAAATGTTATCATTCCCTTATGTTTGTTTTATGTGTTATGAATATGTTATGGTTCTTGGGTATTGATTATGTATACAGGTTCATCTATGATATACCTTGGGTGGGTGAGCCCGAGATTGAACTCTAATTTATTGGGTAACAAGACAGAGGTAAACATGAATTTTTCTCTTACGTGATTTAGAGTATACACTTTGAGGGTATTCCAAATGAAACTCCCTACATAGCTGTGAAAACTAAAATGTATGTATGTTATTGATGCCAAATGTTACCATTAAAATTTCTGTATTCTACGTGTTATAAATAAATCATATGATTTCATGAGGTTTGTTAAAAATATTATGTTTTTATAGATTAATCATTTCTTTCGTAATTTTATAAACTTATTGAGATTTTATGCTCATCCAAATTTTTGAAGTGTTTTTCACCGGAATTAAATATTATTAGGGTCAAGGATGGGATCATGGTAATGTAATGTCGTCTAAAATATGAAACTAGACATGACTAAATTTTTCAAGAGTTTTTAAATTATTAAAAAAATTGGAAACTGAGAAGAAGTGTCTAATTTTTTATTTTTTATATGTAATGTAATAGTTTTGGAATAATTCACTAAAACTCTAAACATAAAAAGATCCCAAATTTTAATTATTCATTTATTTAAAGATTATGTAATGTTTTATGGTTGGTTCTTTATAAGAACAACCTTCTGCATGTGCTAGTGATGCCATTACTATAGAATAATATGATTCTCAACCTTCTGTTTCTCCCAGTACGAAGGTACAACGACCATCTATGCATGCCGATAGTACTGTGCGAAAGGAAGATATTGATGATGTTGATTCTAGGTAAATAGTATATGAAAAAAAACTAATGAGACCAAAAAAATAAAAGCATCGTGGTTTGATGGTTTTAGAAAATATAATCAAGGAAAAAGGAAAATTAATCAAATTCAAGGTAGAATGGAATATGTAGTGCCATTAAGTTAACCCAAAAAAGGCCATGTTCAGTAGATACATTGAAATCATCACTCGATAACTTTTCCTGATTAATGTAGATTCGTGGAACCATGCTGGGACCAGTCTTAAGACAATGATGTGGAAAAAAACTAAAGTAACTTTATTATATTATTTCTAGATTTTACTAAAAAAACAATATAATGAAAAATTGACATACACTTCATCATTTTTTGAAGAGTTCATTTATAGTAGATGAATCCAACATAAAAATGTATTTATTCTTTTTGGAAGTTTTCACATATGATTTTTCCCAACTTTAATACGAATTCATTATAAATATTTATAAGGAGAAATAAACCAACACCCACCACATATCTTTGCACGTATGATAACCCATGATGTGTGAGATGTGTTTAAAATTCACCATGCGGATGTTTCATACCTTTACTGTTTTCATAATGCGTAAATATGAATATTTCCTTTGAGGATGTGCGGACTATCGCCCCCTCAAAGTGTTATGACTTGTTCATTCCATAAGTGGAATGTATTAAGGATGGAGTTACTGAAATATTATATGATATTATACTAGAATTATAATATACCTATATATCATTAATTATTCATTCCATTAATTATGAAATATAAATGAATGTAGTGTTCATGCGTATGTATGGCTTACCGTCTCCATGAACTGTGCATTTCATTTCATACCTCCATATGTTATGTAATATTATATATACATATATATACTAGATATATATGATATATATGATATATAAATCAGGAAAATCATTTGGGAGATAATTGAATTTTGACCAAATTATCAACTTGTAATTATAAGAAATTCATTTTTGACACAAGTACCTAATTTTCAAAAAACGGCCATTATTAACATCAATGACTACACAATTTTTTTAACATGGTAATAATTGATATAAATGGAATATAAAACATCAAAAATGTTCTTAAGTAAGTAGATATTAATGTTAGTTTATTATTCAGGAGATTAAAGAAAAAACTTGTCATGTTGGGAATGAGGTAAGGGACTTCACCTCAATCTCATTTCATTGAGGTATCCATTGATTTATACACGACTTTATTTTATATAGTGTATAATCCAATTTTACATTTTATTTCATTAAAATGGAATCCTTTCTCTAATAAACATTTTCAATAAATGAAAAAATGAATGTTTATTTTCAATATAAGTGGGGATAATGACCTTTTCCTCCGCCGTGAGTGTTATTTTATCTTTGTATTCCCTATCAAGTTGTAATGATTTTATAAGGAATGTAAATCCGATATACTTTTTTATGGATTTTTATATTGAAATTCTTTTTGATAACAAATTTTTATTTGAATATATTTAAATGTTATATTGTGATTGAAATGTGGAAATGTTATCATTTCATTATGTTTGTTTTAGGTGTTATCAATATGTTATGTTTCATGGGAATTTTTTACGTATAAGGGTGGTTTCTTGATAAACCGAGATAGGGTGAGCCCAAGATAGCTCATCATGGAATTGGGTATTGTGACTGATGTAAACATGAATTATTCTCCTAAGAGATTTATGGAATATTATTGGATGGTAATTCCAAATGTATCTCCCTTTGTAGCTGTGAAAGCTACAACATAAGTATGTTCTGGCTTCCACAAGTTAGTATTATGATTTATGTTTTCTATGTGATATTCATAAATATTATGATTTCCTTAGAAATGTTAAAATGCTTATGTTTTGATGGAATAATGTTTTCATTATTTATTTTATAACCCTTACTATGCATTTTTTTCTCATCCCGATTTCTGAAATGTTTTTTCATGGTACGTAATGATGAATAGGTTCAAGGATGGGATCAAGGAAAAGTCATGTTTTCTAGAACATGGAAGTAGACATTACTCTTTTTTTAAAGAGTTTTTATTTTAGGAAAAAAATGAAAATTGATTAGATATAAGGCCCGATCCTTAAACCTTACTTAATATTGAGTTATTACAAGATTACACATTGAGGATCTTTTCAGGTTAAGAGTTTTAGAGAATTAGATCATGAAACTTGCATTATATTCCACATTTAAACAAAGTGGTTACATAAAAGACAGTATTCATTCTTCCCATCAATGGAAACATATTTAAAATAAAACACGGATTCTTTCTTGACACATCCATGACACTATCATCACATCATGTACCTTTCCTTTGACCTGTGAAAAACATTTCAAAAACTTGGGATGAGCATAAAAATCTTAGTAAGGATTATAAAAATATGGAAAGGAAACATGAGTGCACATATACATAATAATGAAATCATACTTTACCCGTAAAACATAGGAACTTTAACATACCTCATCAAACCATGAATAAATCATAGAAAACATAAGACATAAAAGTAACTTGAGGCATTCATAACATTCTTACGTAGGGAGTAACCCTCATGGTTACGTTTGGAATACCCATCACATTATATTCCCTAAATCTCTTCGGAGAAACCTTAACTTTTCACTCCTTGGCGTTACCCAATGCATTGGAGAGCTATATCGGGCTCACCCGCCCTTAGTTTATCACAGAACCACCCGTTTTCATAACAATCCCCAAGAACCATAACATAAATGGGTCACATAAAACATGCATAAAGGAAACATAACATTTCCACATTTCAATCACAATATAACATTTTAGTATATTGAAATAATGAATCCATTCAAAAAGAAACCATTTCCAAAACCATTTAAAACATTTAATAAAGAGATTTTTGAATCAAAGTGTCCCATACCACCTTGATGCTTAAAATTTTAATCCATTAATATCCATATAAATAAATCCTTAAAACCATTTTGAAAACATGGATATTAATAAGAACAAATAATTAATACATTTAAAAGGATATTTTGGTTAAAGGGGTTTTGCCAAAATTAGAGACACTTGAATACAATAATTGAGGTGTAACATTTAGTCAGAACTTTATAATATCATGAGAATAAATGGATTCATGATATAATACACCAAAGGACAGTATATACACCATATAAGAGTGAATTGGTGCATAACAACAATGAACCCTCAATAGAAATGTCAAATGTGACGAAATCCCTTATAAAGAAGTTATCCTTAAATTAAGGACAAATCAATCTCAAAAATATGTGTGAAAAATATAAATACACCCAATATAAGTGGATATTAAGTGTAAAACAATAAAATTACATTCACACATATTCAATGGATGACATATTCAATGACTACATGTCGAACCCAAAAAATCGAAATTGGGTTAAAAAGTTTCCTTGACAGCCTAACGACATCACATCAAAATGAGTTGATGAGAGATAAAAAGTGTATCTCATCACTTGGAAATAAAATTTACATCAATAAGGATATATTAGAACATATCCCAACATAACAATATGTAAATTAAAAGACCCAACAAAAGAAGTCTTTTAAAAAAAAGGAGGGTGAAAGGTTCCCTTACCGACTAGGGTATCTTTCAAAACATACACCCCATGAAAGAAGGACAATAGATCATTGATGTAAATACTCATAAACGAAATTATATTACACAAAGAGTAGAATAATTGTCAGTAAATACACCACTCAATGGAATTGGTGGAAAATGTAGCATAAATCTCACGGGAATAAAAGTGAGATGAAAAATTCCTTACGAAAACTCAGCAGCCTAACGGTGCCACATAAAACATCCGAATATGGATTGATGAGATCAAATAGGGTATCTCATCACATTACAATAAAATTTAAATAAAGATGAATATAAAAGAACATCCCCCAACATTACAAAGAGGAGCTTAAAAGAAGTGACATAAAGGAGAGTACTTATGAGAAAGAGAGATGTTAGATCTCTTACAAAAATTCGGCAGCTTATCGGCGCCACTTAAAACTTCCAAAATGGATTGATGAGAGAGAATAGGGTCTCTCGTCACATGAACATAAAAATTACAGTAATTGTAATAAAAAATATCATCCCAATAACAAGAAATATGAGCTTTAAAAGGAATGACATAAAAGTGTGTACTTAAAAAGAAAGAGAGGAGTAGGATCCCTTACCTCGGGTCCGACTTGACTCGATCGTTCTTTAATCTCCTGAATAATAAACTTGAGTTAATTTCTACTTCCTTAAGAACCTTTTCAAGATCATTATTCCTTTTTATATCACTTATTACCATGTCATAAACATTATGTAATCATTTAAGTTAATAATATTTGTTTTGCCGATATTTGGTTCTTAAGTCGAAAGTGGACTTCTTACAATTACATGTTGTTCATGTGGCCAAATGTTTATTATATCCAGAATTTTATTCATGATTTAGATATAATATATGTCATATATATCCAGTATATGCATGCATTTATAACACCACATAATCATTTAGAGGTAATAAATGAAATGCACCGTTCATGGAGACGGTAAGCCGTACGTACGCATGAATGCTACTTTCATTTCTATTTCGTATTTTATAGAATGTAATAATAATGATATAAAGGTATATTATAATTCCAGTATAATATCATATATAATATCATAGTTCGATCCTTTATACGTCCCACATATGGTATTTAACGAATCAAATCACTTTGAGGGGGCGGTAGTCCGCACTTCCTTAAATGAAGATATCGCGTTTACCCATAATGGAAATTATAAAGTTATGCCCAAAATGAAAAAAACAGAATCTTAAGGAAAACATAAACATATTATATATCATATATAAAAATAGTGACATCATAATTGCCAACTTTGAAGGTGTTAAATGAGTATTGAACAATCATTGTTTCGGGAGGCAGAATTTCGCCATCCACGGAAACCTTATGTTCTTTATCCATTTGATGTAGTTGTGTGAGTGTGTAGCTAGAATAAATCTTATAATAACATCCTAGTATATTGAAGATACTGGTGTTGTTACAAAAGAAATAAATAAAAAGTGTTTAGGGGGCTGGAGAAGCAAAATAAAACAAATGAACATGAGAGAATGAATTACCTTTAAAAGTGTAACTCCTTTTGATTTGAGCCTAAAGGCTTCATTTGAAAGGATTCTGCCCAAAGGGAATCCTCTAGGATGAGTAGAGGGATGTGGAGAGAGTAAATGGTCAGGGGTTGGCCGAGCCAAAGGCTTGAGAAGTGTGTGAAATGAGGTAGAGGTGGGGGCCTTTTATAAGAGGAGAGGAGGGGCACTTTTGGAAAGTAAGAAATATTACATTATTTGAAAATGTGTTTCGGTTTTAAAAGGTCCCACATTGATATAATTCGTGGATAAGGTGATAAGGGTCCGAAATCCACCCATACAATAAGTTTTGGACATGTGTAGTTCATAGATTTTACATTATCATTCCATTTTATTTAAATCGTCAAATAATGATGTCATCGCTGCATCATTATTATGTCATAAATAATTTATTTTATTTAATGTCTAAAAATTATAAAAAAATTACTATGATGTAGGAAATATTTTTTTCTTTCCAATGACTATTTATAATAAAAACTCTGACTTGTATAACCCTACATAAAAATTGTTTTAGTAAAACATATCAGGTTTGTGTCATTTTTACTTTTACATAAAATAAAAAGTTATTTATGTCATTTCCCAACCAAAGTGGATCCATGGGGTCCCCAAGTTGACCCATGGCTTGTATTGGTCGGCCATTACACATCCAATGAGGGTAGGACATGTGTCAAGCTCATATCATTTTATTAAAACATTATTTTTTCCTTAAACTACACTAATTACCACTAATCGCGATTAAAACTTAATAAGTTACTATTCACCAAAAAATTACTTTTATCTCATTGAACCACATTTTACTTCTTAATGACAACCATGTATGTCAGATTTTTGAAATTCAAAACACAGAAGTGTTAAAATTTCATTTAAACGAAAAATCAGTTTTCATAAGTACCACTTAGTGGTTTCACTATTCATAAAAAAATGACGTTTTTCAGAAAAATACCAAAAATTCACCCTAAGCTATATTTGATATTCCGAACTCAAAAATGAAGCCCAATTTAAAAAATTCACAACATATAAGTTGAATTAATTAATTTAATAATTAATTCCCGCTCTCAGAGCAAATAGCGTGTTTTTATGAAACAATAAGTATCAAAAGATTGACACTAGTTTAAGTCCGATTTCAAAGTAAAATTAATTCCAAAGACCGCTATTGGATTTAATGGTAAAAATATTTTCTAATTTCACTTTAAAACCAATTAAAAAGATAATATAATCATATAAATAAATTTGATTAAAAAGAGGTTTTGAATTAAAATACAACATTTTACACGATTCATTAAAAAACAAACTTTATCGGAAAAATACCAAAAATTTACACAAAGTAAATTTTGATGTCCCGATTCTTAATAAGAGTTTTATTTGGTCCAAAAGAATCTTTAAGAGTGAACAAAACTATATTTAATGATGGTTCAAGATCAAAAGGTGATAAGTGAACCTTTAGTGAAAACTTGGGCATATACGCCTAAAATTGAATTCTTTCTGTATTTTAAGCCTCTATCCTTTATTGGATAAATTTAAAAACATTTAAAAACATATATAATCATATTTTAGTTATTTCTATCCATTCCCGCCATTATTACGGCTACATGTTAACTACCATTTAAAATAATATTATTTTATTATTAGAGTGCAATGTAAGATTCCCAAGAAACTCGTTGTTGCGTGTTGGGTACGCCATCGAGCATAGCATCCCCTTTAAAGTCATATTAATATTTTATTCAAAAATATGGATAAATATGAAAATGTCATATTCTTTATTTACCTGGGGTGTTACATCCTTCCCCCCTTTTGAGAATTGCATCCTCGCAATTTTAAAATTGGGCTTGGAAACATCCTTAAAAGTCCCACATCGAAACAAGAGTCGGTAAAACAATCACATTAAAATAAAGGAAGACATGTACAGAAGTCACCCGAGTTAACCAATACTATGATTCCATGTAAAAAAACATGTACATGGAAGAAAAATCAAAGGGTCATGTTCTTGAGGGAGAGTGATAGTAAACATGTCTAGGAGAAAGTTAACAATGAGAAAATCACAAACTTGTGATGGGTTAAACGGTATTCGATTCCCCAGTAGGAAGAGCTAATAGACAACATTTTTGTGTTAAGTTACTTTTTATTGGGGAATTTATTCATAAGGAAACATAATCACTTATCATGTTGACTTTCAACCTTTACTGGATTCCTTAATCAAACTCATATCTTTTCCAAAAGACGAGTATTTAGGGAGACTTGTTCGCATTAAGAGTACTATAATCAACTTCTAGAGAGTCACCTAATACACAAAAGAGAACTATATACATCACATGCCTTTAGGCATTAACCAAAACCAAAACCAAAAAGGTTAGTACAAGGTCAGATAATCCAGAAAAGGATAACCCATTAAAAAGAAAAACCATGCTTAATCTCTAAAATTTATCCAACAAATCCCAAAGTTCATCGAGGACCATCCGATAAACAATTTGTCCATAAAATTCTTCAAAGTAAACCAATATAAGATTGAAACCCAAATATTTGAAAGATTTAGTCACATAGTCTTCCAAGATAAATCGTAACATTTATCTCCAAACAACATCAGTTGCTCCTAAAGTCTCGTTTTGAAAAGTAATTAACCTAATCACATATCATCTATGATAGGTTAATCATTTTCATAAATAACCCAAAATCAACTTACTCTTAAAAAAAGAATCAGTCAAACTAATCAGGGTCTTCACGTAGTCCAGTGGTAGGCGATAAATACCAGTCACACTTTGGTTAAGGGTTCGATTCCCGCAGCTTTGTCCGACGCGACAGGTTGTCACACTGTCTGCGTGTTGTCCTTTTTCCAAAACTATAAAATTCTCAAAACATTTCCCAAAACGAGATAAAATCTTCAAAAATGATCATTACATATTTAACCTCAAGTTTATCTCATGCCTTTCATTTTCCAGCATATAATATAATAACCCATAATTACCTCAAAAGTAAGGATCATATAAACTCTAATGGTTACCTTTATAATTATTACCTGAACTTCCACATCGATTGGTCATCTCGTACATGATGCATTACAGAACATACCAAGGTTCAAGTGGTTGATTATGACTCCTTGATATTTGGTTTAGGACAACCACGAGTTTCCTCATTAAATCCTCTATTTTATCTAGTATCTTAATCATAAAACCACCATAGTTTCCTTCAAACCTTCTGTCTCTTTGGTGCCTGCTAGATCCATCCATTCACTTAAAACAGAAATGTTAGTGTGAGTATATCAACAAAACCATCATGTACTAATGAGGAAGATAACTACTAAGATATACTTACTTATTCACTTTATCTAAAACTAGGACTCATTCTGAAATCCTAACCATTATGGTAATGTCACTTGTGCTTAGAGAATACCCTAACCTCTAAAGTTATCTAAACCGACCTCTGATACCAACTATAAGGCCCCAGCCTTAAACCTTACTTAATCTTGAGTTATTACAAGATTACACATTGAGGATCTTTTCAGGTTTAGATTTTTAGAGAATTAGTTCATGAAACATTCATTACATTCCACATTTAAACAAAGTGGTTACATAAAAGGAAGTATTCATTCTTCACATCAACAGAAACATATTTAAAATAAAACACGGATTCTTTCTTGACACATCCTTGACACTATCATCACATCATGTACATTTCCTTTGACCTGTGAAAAACATTTCCAAAACTTGGGATGAGCATAAAAATCTCAGTAAGGGTTATAAAAATATGGAAAGGAAACATGAGTGCATATATACATAGGAATGAAATCATACTTTACCCGTAAAACATAGGCACTTTAACATACCTCCTCAAACCATGAATAAATCATAGAAAACATAAGACATAAAAGTAACTTGAGGCATTCATAACATTCTTACGTAGGGAGTAACCCTCTTGGTTACGTTTGGAATACCCATCACAGTATATTCCCTAAATCTCTTCAGAGAAACCTTAACGTTTCACTCCTTCCCGTTACCCAATGCATTGGAGAGCAATATCGGGCTCACCTGCCCTTAGTTTATCACGGAACCACCCGTTTTCATAACAATGCCCCAGAACCATAACATTAATGTGTCACATAAAACATGCATAAAGGAAACATAACATTTCCACATTTCAATCACAATATAACATTTTAGTATATTGAAATAATGAATCCATTCAAAATGAAACCATTTCCAAAACAATTTAAAACATTTAATAAAGAGATTTTTGAATCAAAGTGTCCCATACCACGTTGAATCTTAAAATTTTAAACAATTAATATCCATATAAATAAATCCTTAAAACCATTTTGAAAACATTGATATTAATAAGAACAAATAATTAAAACATTTAAAACGATATTTTGGTTAAAGGGGTTTTACCAAAATTAGAGACACTTGAATACAAAAAATGAGGAATAACATTTAGTCAGAACTTTATAATATCATGAGAATAAATGGATTCATGAAATAATACTCCAAAGGACAGTATATACACCATATAAGAGTGAATTGGTGCATAACAACAATGAACCCTCAATAGAAATGTCAAATGTGACGAAATCCCTTATAAAAAAGGTATCCTTAAATTAAGGACAAACAAATCTCAAAAATATTGGTGAAAAATATAAATTCACCCAATATAAGTGGATATTAAGTGTAAAATAATAAAAGGAAATTCACAAATATTCAATGGATGACATATTCAATGACTACATGTTGAAGCCAAAGAAATCGAAATTGGGTTAAAAAGTTCCCTTGACAGCCTAACGACATCACATCAAAATGAGTTGATGAGAGATAAAAAGTGTATCTCATCAATTGGAAATAAAATTTACATCAATAAGGATATATGAGAACATATCCCAACATAATAATATGTAAATTAAAAGACTCAAAAAAAAATAGTCTTTTAAAAAAGAGGAGGGTGAAAGGTTCCCTTACCGACTTGGGTATCTTTCAAAACATACACCCCATGAAATAAGGACAACAGATCATTGATGTAAATACTCATAAACGAAAGAATATTACACAAAGAGTAGAATAATGGGCAGTACATACAACACTCAATGGAATTTGTGGAAAATGTAGCATAAATCTCACAGGAATAAAAGTGAGATGAAAAATCCCTTACGAAAACTCGGCAGCCTAACAGCGCCACATAAAACTTCCGAATATGGATTGATGAGATCAAATAGGGTATCTCATCACATTAAAATAAAATGTACATCAAGAGGAATATAAAATAACATACCCCAACATTACAAAGAGGATCTTAAAACAAGTGACATAAAGGAGAGTACTTAAAAGAAAGAGAGAGGTTAGATCTCTTACAAACATTCGGCAGCCTATCGGCACCACATAAAACTTCCAAAATGGATTGATGAGAGAGAATAGGGTCTCTCATCACATGAAAATAAAAATTACAGTAAGTTTAATATAAAATATCATCCCAATAACAAGAAATATAAGCTTTAAAAGGAATGACATAAAATTGTGTACATAAAAAGAAAGAGAGGAGTAGGATCCCTTACCTCGAGTCTGACTTGACTCGATCGTTCTTTAATCTCCTGAATAATAAACATGAGTTAATTTCTACTTCCTTAAGATCCTTTTTCAAGTTCATTATTCCTTTTTATATCACTTATTATCATGTCATAAAAATTATGTAATCATTTAAGTTAATAATATTATTTTTTCCGATATTTGGTTCTTAAGTCGAAAGTGGACTTCTTACAATTACATGTTGTTCGTGTGGCCAAATGTTTATTATATCCTGAATTGTATTCATGATGTAGATATCATATATTTCATATATATCCAGTACATGCATGCATTTATAACATTACATAATCATTTAGAGGTAAGAAATGAAATGCACCGTTCATGGAGACGGTAAGCCGTACGTACGCATGAACGCTACTTTCATTTCTATTTCGTATTTTATAGAAAGTAATAATAATGATATAAAGGTATATTATAATTCAAGTATAATATCATATATAATATCATAGTTCCATCCTTTATATGTCCCACATATGGTATTTAACGAATCAAATCACTTTGAGGGGACGGTAGTCCGCACTTCCTTAAATGAAGATATCGCGTTTACCCATAATGGAAACCATAAAGGTATTCCCAAAATGAAAAAAAACAGAAGATTAAGGAAAACATAAACATATTTTATATCATATATAAAAATATTGACATCATAATTTCCACCTTTGAAGGTGTTAAATGAGTATTGAACAATCGTCGTTTCGGGAGGCAGAATTTCACCATCCACGGAAACCTTATGTTCTTTAACCATTTGATGTAGTTGTGTGAGAGTCTAGCTCGAATAAATCTAATAAAAACATCCTAGTATATTGAAGATACTGGTGTTGTTACATAATAAATAAATAAAAAGAGTTTAGGGGGTTGGAGAAGCAAAATAAAACAAATGAACATGAGAGAATGAATTACCTTTAAAAGTGTAACTCCTCTTGATTTGAGCCAAAAGGCTTCATTTGAAAGGATTCTGCCCAAAGGGAATCCTCTAGGATGAGGCGAGGGATGTGGAGAGAGTAAATGGGCAGGGGTTGGACGAGCCAAAGGCTTGAGTAGTTTGTGAAATGAGGTAGAGGTGGGGGCCTTTTATGAGAGGAGAGGAGGGTCACTTTTGGAAAGTAAGAAATATTACTTTATTTGAAAATGTGTTTCGGTTTTAAAAGGTCCCACATTGATATAATTCGTGGATATGGTGATAAGGGTTCTAAATACACCCATCCAATAAGTTTTGGACAAGTGTAGTTCATATATTTTACATTATCATTCCATTTTATTTAAATCGTCAAATATTGATGTCATCGCTGCATCATTATTATGTCATAAATAATTTATTTTATTTAATGACTACAAATTATAATAAAATTACTATGATGTAGGAAATCTTTTAAGCTTTCCAATGACTCTTTATAATAAATAATCTGTCTTGTATAACCCTACTTAAAAATTGTTTTAGTAAAACATATCATGTTTTTGTCATTTTTACTTTTACATAAAATAAAAAGTTATTTATGTCATTTCCCAACCAAAGTGGCTCCATGGGGTCCCCAAGTTGACCCATGGATTTTCTTGGTCGGCCATTACACATCCAATGAGGGTAGGACATGTTTCAAGCTCATATCATTTTATTAAAGCATTATTTTTACCTTAAACTACACTAATTACCACTAATCCCGATTAAAACTTAATAAGTTACTATTCACCAAAAAATTACTTTTATCTCATTGAACCACATTTTACTTCTTAATGACAACCATGTATGTCGGATTTTTGAAATCAAAACACAGAAGTGGTAAAATTTCATATAAATGAAAAATCAGTTTTTATAAGTACCACTTAGTGGTTTCACTATTCCTCAAAAATTGAAGTTTTTCAGAAAAATACCAAAATTTCACCCTAAGCTATATTTGATATTCCGAACTAAAAAATGAAGTCCATTTTACAAAATTCACAACATATAAGTTGCATTAATTAATTTAATAATTAATTCCCGCTGTCAGAGCAAATAGTGTGTTTTTATGAAATAATAAGTATCAAAAGATTGACACTACTTTAAGTCCGATTTCAAAGTAAAATTAATTCCAACGACCGCTATTGGATTTAATGGTAAAAATATTTTCTAATTTCACTTTAAAACCAATTCAAAAGATAATCTAATCATATAAATAAATTAGATTAAAAATAGGTTTTGAATTAAAATACAACATTTTACACTATTCATTAAAAAAATGAACTATATCGGAAAAATACCAAAAATTTACACAAAGTAATTTTTGATGTCCCGATTCTTAATAAGAGTTTTATTTGGCCCAAAAAAATCTTTAAGAGTGAACAAAACTATATTTAATGATGATTCAACATCAAAAGGTGATAAGTGAACCTTTAGTGAAAACTTGGGCATATACGCCTAAAATTGAATTCTTTCCATATTTTAAGCCTCTATCCTTTATTGGATAAATGTAAAAACATTTAAAAACATTTATAATCATATTTTAGTTATTTATATCCATTCCCGCCATTACAACGGCTACATGTTAACTACCTTTTAAAATAATATTATTTTATTATTAGAGTGCAACGTAAGATTCCCAAAAAAACTCGTTGTTGTGTGTTGGGTACGCCATCGAGCATAACGTCCCCTTTAAAGTCATATTAATATTTTATTCACAAATATGGATAAATATGAAAATGTCATATTCTTTATTTACCTGGGGTGTTACATTAGAAGTGTCTACATTGCAATTTTTGAGATGTAATGTAATAGTTATGTACTAATTATCTAATACTCTAAACCTAAAAAGATCCTCAATGTTAATTATTCATTTAATTCAAGAATATGATATGTTTTAAGGCTAGGTTCTTATAGTTTGTATCAAAGGTCGGTTAGAAAACATTTGAAGTGAGGTTATTGGTAAATTAATATCCATAGTTTTTTAAAATGATAAATAATATATTTGTGATGTGTGCAATGATGTATCAAATCAAACTGCTGCACAATGTGACTGGTATGACTCATAATATGTGTTTCTGGTTAGAACTGACATTTTAGTAAAAAAAAACAACTAGCATACTGAAAAACTAGAAAACACATTAGGATTATTTTAATACTTTAGGATAATGATAGTACATTATGTTTTTATAGGTTGGGATAATCTACACACAAATCTGACGCACGGTGTGACCGGTATAACCTGAAATGTGTCCTCATTTAAAATTGACAATATTTTTGGTAAAAGATTATGTGACATGCAAAAAAATGAGGAAACACATTCTGATTGTTTTTATATTTTTGAAAACTGATCCAGAACATATTTTATACATGTAAGATTCATCCCCACATTAATAGGATGCATGGCGTGACTAGTATATATAAACATGTGTATTTTTTATTAAATTTTCACATTTTATTAATGTATTGTTTTATATTAAGGCCAAATTTATTTCCTTATACAATTACTAATTTAATATTTATTTTCATAAATAAGAATAATATTTTTCTAATGTTGAGATTATTTGTTCAGAAACTTATACCAAGGGTGGGAATTTTTTAGATGTGATCATGAGTATCAAAATATGAAATATTAATGTT
This sequence comes from Viscum album, assembly GCA_963277665.1. Taxonomy (NCBI): domain Eukaryota; kingdom Viridiplantae; phylum Streptophyta; class Magnoliopsida; order Santalales; family Viscaceae; genus Viscum; species Viscum album. The sequence goes on along the minus strand of OY728161.1, from coordinate 528,374,448 downwards.
TTATAATGTTTGTTGGAAAATTGTAAATTTAATTATTTAAAACATTTTTTTGAAATTTATTAAGTTTTTTTTTGTAAAAACCATGTGTGGGAATTTTTTTTATTGTTTTAAATTATGTTTATATTTCATTTTTTTAATTTATAGAATTTTTTTAAATTTTAGGTTTTATATATAATTATTTTAAATGGCTTGTTTTTACTTCTAGGTGGGAATATATATTAACAACACATCATAATAAGCTAGGACTTTATTATAGTTATTTTTTACACTGATAAAGTCCCCCTTTATCATATCTATGATTAAAAAAATTAGTGCTATTAAAATACGATTTCTTCACTATTATAGGGCATATTTTTTGTAGTGAAATTCAAATGACTATATAATTTTTTCCAAGTGTACATTCGAGCACATTGATATCTCAAATAATATCTCAAAAAATGATATATTCCATTTAGATTCATGAAACTTCAGTCCTAAATTATAATCAGTTAAAAAAAGGCCATCAAAACTGTGTTTTTATATGTGACACCTTAATTTTCCACATTCGATGAAATTTCAATGTAATTTACAAAAGATTTATTTTCTTTAATTGGTGACTAAATTCATTCCCGAGGTTACATCCATTTGAATGTTATGGTGTGGGAATTAAAAGGATTTTCATACTGTAGTGTAATATATAATCAAATACACAACCACACAAACCCAAATATTTTTATATATTAGAATATTAAATATCAATTATATAAATAAATATTTAAACATATTTATATACAAACACTATATTTTTCATATATATTTTTCCTTGATAATTTATTCTTTTATCATCACGAAAAAATGTTTATAAATTTAATGATGATAAAATTTTCCTTTATAATCTCTTTTTTCTAGAGATAATAAAAGAGGAGGAATTTTGAGGGGCTCTTAGAACTTCCACATGAATTGTTTTAGTAATAAAAATACATTTTTTATTAGTGCATTGGAAAAAATCATATTTAATATATATATATATATTAATGAAATATGTGTCTTTTTCCTCTAAATGTTTCCCTCTTTACATGTTGTTAATACATTATATTTTCATTTCCATTCATAATCACCATACACAAGTTCAATACCTCATTCCACAAAAGATATACTTTTCCATTATTTGATCCCTTGATTCTCATTTTAAAAATATTCACAATTTTAAGGGATGTTCGATTTGTTTCACTATACATTATCAATACCAAATTATGGCTATCAAAATGGTTCTTTTAATCTGCAAAAAATATTTTCCACGTAGAATATTGAAAATTCCACATTATTCACTCTTGATATTTATATAAAAAATTAATTCTCATGGATTTAGGTTCAAACATTCATCTCAATACATAAGGACATTTTTTTTATGATTAAATTTATCAATCATGCTTCCACTAAAGTCTATTCGTGAGCAGAAATATTCGATCACAACTATATCAATGATTATTCAAATAATGAGGATTATATGATGAAGGATCCTCTAGTGTTTTGGAAATAACTTGAGGAGTGATATGATCACCTTCAACTAATAATTTTACCACGAGAATCATACAAGTTGAGCCAATTATGATTAAATGATTTTAGGTCAACATGTTAATAAACATCCAAAGTGTTTAAAATATCCTCAAAATTAAAATTATACATACCCAATATCAATTATAATGATTTTATAAAAAACATAATCTCATTTCCTTGACCTGGATTTTTTTATTCAATAAAAATATCATGATAACATTGCCAACTTATACACAATATGCCTTGAAAAAAACTATAATAGATCATTTTCAGTGAAATAATGTGATATCAATCAAAGGACCATTAAAATGGATAGTATTTTATCAATGCTATAAAATTGATGAGAATGTGACCCTTTATCAGTGAAAGAAAAACCCGCTGTTAAAGGACAAATTTATCAGCGCTTCTTTAATCATTGATAATGGATACCCTTTATCAACACTTTAATTTAGCACTGATAATGGGATCCTTTATCATTAATATTGATACACTAATAAAGGGGGCCTTTAGCAGTTATAATTATGTGATGACAATGGATCCCATTATCCATTATTTTTTAGTGCGGATAAAGAGACTATTTTATAGTTCTATTACAATTGATGATAAAGAGACACATTGGTGGAGTGAGTTATTAAAATTACAGCACAATATAGTAGTAAAAATTTTGGGGGAAATATAGGGTCAAATACAAAACATAAATGAAATGAAATTTAAAACAAAAATACAAGAAAAAAAATTATATATTAACTCTTATTCAAAATAGGTTAGTATAATTACATGATTACGTGAAATTTATCACATACATTCAAAAAAAACAATGTTTGTTTGGTTTTTTCTTACAATCAACACTCATGATATTATTTGTCGATGATAAAACACCTTCTAAAGAAAAATAATGTGCATGTATAAGATAATGATTTTTATGTTATTAATACTCTAAAAAAATAAATTAAACACAAATATTTCATTTTAAACTAATAAATAAACTTTGAGTCGTACATTGAACACCGTGTATTAGATTGATTTGAAGTTAATTATTAAAAATCAAAATATTTCTTGTTATTGTCAAAAGTGTATTTTATTGAATTTTCTAAAACACAGGGTGATAAAAAACTCACTACATATGTGATCCAATTCAAGTGAACTTACTTTTTTAGAACAACCCTTCAATTATCAGCTTATTTCTTATTCATCTAACAGTATTAATTCAAGTATAATTAACTAAATCAGTATAAGATAAAAATGATAAGGGAATTAATTATGTTATATAATATAAAATAATGAGAAAACAATGTCATATTTTTGTACATAGTTTTTCTGATTTGATACCCGTTGAAAACTAAAATGACACTTATATATTGAAAACATTCACATCAAGTCACGCATACCACATCATGTGTTGGAATTATGTGTAGTAAATTTATACATTTTATAAATGAATTATATATCATTTTATGAATGTTTTAAAATAATCCCTGATTTTTTTCTCAGTTTTTTCTAGTGACATGTGTTTTAAACTAAAATGAAACCTTTATATTGAAAATAAATTTTTTGAATCATATTTTCCATATCATGTATCAGATTGATATGTCGTTGATTATTAAATATCCAAAATTAGTTCAGGGTTGTTGTCTTATTGTTTGAAAATAATAAAATCTTGTTTTCCTGGTTTGGGTTATTTGATGGTTATTTTAAACTAAAATGGATATTTTTTAGTTAAAAAACACACTTGAAGTCATTTTGACCATGTCGTGTGTTATATTGATGTATGGATAATTAAAATAAATAAAATGTTAATTACAGATCATTTAATATTTTTTGAAAACAATCCAAAATCAAATGACTCGTTATAGTGTTGTGGCATACATTTTAAACTAAAAGGGGGATTTTATATTGAAAACACGCGTTGTGACTTATATCAACTACATTGAGTGTTATATTGATGTGTAATTGGTTCGTACACATAAATATTTTTGTTTATTTTCCTAATATAGATAATCAGTTCGAGATTATTTACCTATTTTTACAATTTTGACCTTTTTTTAAAATAAATATCACGTTTATATTGAAAAAACTAACATGGAGCTATACCGACCACATTAATTATAATAATAAAATGTGTTCTATTCGTAAACGTGAAAAATGAATTATATATAATTTTACTATAGTTTAAAAACAATTCAATCTCTTTTTCTTGGTTATGGCTGTGTGATGTTTTTCAAACTAAAATGTCAATTTTATATTGTAAAAATATACTTTGAGTCATTCCAATCACATCGTGTATCAAATCGGTGAATGGTCAATCCCTATAAGTTAAAAATAAAATATAGAACATTTTATAAAACAATAAGAAAATTCTGAGATCCATATTATGGTTTTGGAGATGTGATACATGTTTTAAATTAAAATGAATCTTTTATATTAAAAATATGTACTTTCATTCAAAACGATGAAAAAGTGCGTCTGATTGATATGGGATTTGTTCCAACACATCATAAATGAATTATAGAACATTTTCATAATGTTTTCAAAAAAATTAAGCTTCTTTTCGGGGATTTGTTTATTTGACATGGGTTTTAACCTAAAATGACACATTTATATTCAAATCAAACACTATGAGCCATATTAGTCACATCGTGTGTTGGAATAATGTATCATAGATTCTTATATGTTATGAAATAATTATAGTCCTTTTTCAAAATTTTTGAGGAAACTATAACATTGTTTTATTAAATTTTCCTCCTTTATGGGTGTTCTAAACTAAAATGACACTTGTCTATTTAAAAACACACTTAGAGACTTATCAACCACATCAGGTGCAAGATTGGCATGCAATCAATAACTATATATCAAAAATGAATTATAGATAACTTTCCAAACGTTTGAAAGAAACTCAAGTTTGTATGATCGGTTTTGTCTACATTATCTATGTTCTAAACTAAAAAGACACTTTTTTATTGGAATCATGCACTTCACGTCACATCATCTGCATCATTTATCAAATTGATGTGTAGTCAATTAAAAAACACAAATAATGAATTATGTATTCTCTTAATAATGTTTTAAAACAATATGATAATTTTTTCTTGATTTTTCATATTTGATGCGTCTTTTATTCTAATATGGGACATTTAAATTGAAAAATCGTACTAAGAGATTGAACAACCACAACCTGTGTCTGATTGATTTGTGGTTTATTTCTACACACCAAAAATGAATTATATATCATTTTACTAGATTTTTATATAAATCATAGATTATTTCATTTAATTTTTTATATGTTATATTGTTTAAAAATTGACACATTTAAAATTAAAATATGCACTTCAGGTTATAATAAGAACATAATTAGTTAGATTAGGGTTTGGTAAATTATAATATGTTAAAAATGAACTATAGAATATTTTCCTAACCATAGAAATTTAGAAGAACAATTTTTGTAGTTTTTTCATTGAGACACATGTTTTTAAATGAAATTGATATATTATAATGAAAATACCAACATCATGTCAAATAGACCACATTAGGTGTCAAATTAATGTTTTTTTAAATCCATCACATCAAAAATTACTTCTGAATCATTATTCAAATGTATCAAAAAAATTATAATTTTTATATGTTTTGATCATATCAATTGTGTTTTGAACTAATGTGTGAATTTAAAATAATATTTATCAGATAAAAAGGATATGGGAATTAACTAAGAAAAGTAGATAAAATAAATAGAAAACTGACTAAATAAGTTGTAAGATGTCACCTGTTTATGATGAATATATAAATTTTGAGACCATGTATTCTATACATTAATTTTTAATCACATTAATTTCATCCATTATTCATATCCTTGAGGAAAAAATCAAAAATAATATTAAAGAATTTATAAACTAATAATTTACACCAAAGTGTGTCTCTATGGTCATAGAACGAACTAGATCATAAGCATATTAATTAATTACCAAAATATTTTGACATCTTGCATTCTAATTCGATGAACTTTGTACACACATCTCTAACAATTTTCCAATATTCGAGTTCTTATATTTTTATAAATCATGGCACTACTATTAAAATATATACAAAAAAATGAGTAAGATATTTTTTAATTAAAATATATTTACCTTAGAAAATTACTTGTTTTGGGATGCTATTATTTTGATAGAATATAACATCTTTCATAAATATTAAAACACTCTATCAAAAATCATTGATGTTATCTTCATTCAAAAAATAGTAGAAACATTTAAAAAATGAGTAAAATTTTATAAAATGTGTGTTGACAGTTAAATATTTCCTCATATACTGTAATCAATTTATATTTGAAGATATTCATATGCTTATTATGTTATGTCACCAAACCCATACCATGAATTAACCTATATTTGTATATCTTTGTATAATAATTATATTTTTGTTAAAATAGAAAATATAAAATTGAATTCTAGGATTATCTATAAAATGTATATTCTAGATTATTATAAATTAACAATACACATCATGTGTGGTTAGCTTGACTAAATTCCATGAATTGAGTCTAAAAAATAAACATTAGGGGTATCAAAATTGTATTCGATAATGAACTTGTACTTCTTGCGAAAAAAATAGATTGATGAAAATGAGTAAAATATATATTATATTATTATATTGAGGTGTTTTAGCTTTTCAATGTTCGAAAAAACTACATTATTTAATCTTTTATTTTATTCTAAAATTCTTGGGTTATATCTAATTTTTTCTAATGAATTTCTACCAACTCCAAAAAAAACATCTTCCATTGTAACAATCTTGGGTTTATTGAATCTAATGTGTGTTTCATTGATTTTCCATTTATATATTAGTACTATAAATTATTACTGAAAATAAGAATATTTATTAAAAATAAATAACAAAGAAGGTCATTTTTTGGACAAAAGTACTATGAAAACGTACCTCATGTATGCATTCATAACTGAGACTCCAATACATTACAAGATTAGAATCTCATTTATACTCTTGAGATTAGCCACATTTGTAATGCCAAATCCAAATATTCATTCTTCATATTGAATATATGACATGTTATTATGTTTGAAGGTAATTTCTACATGATCCTATACTATTAATATATGATTTAGTGGAACATGTTTGGAGTAGGTACTCGTAGAAGGTCCAACTTTTTTCTTGGACGATTCATTGGAATTTCATGATCTATCCATTAATTTATCCATCATTATATGAATATTTAATACAATAACACACATAATACATCCTTTTATCAACTCTTGCACATTTTTTAGTTGAAAAAAATTGTTCTATTCATACCCCATGTACCTTGAAACTATTAAATGTGAATTCACTGAAATTTACAATAGAATCATTGAGTGTTGTAATATCAAGATCATTAAGTTGATTAGGTATTTCAATACTCTGATCTTGGGAAACATTAATCCGTACCCTCATGTGATATTTTCGGAGTCCTTTTTTGTGTAGATTGTATCAGGGGTTATTATAAACAACATTCACCACAACATAGTGTTTTGTGGTTTTTGTTAGATAAAAATTACATATAACATCACCCTGAAGAATTTTAGGAATACAATGTTAACAAAAGCTGAGTGATTCAAATTTAAGGGAGAGAGAAATAAAATTATTTATTACCTTAGGAAAGGTATAAATTTAAGGGGAATGAATAACCATAAATCTAGTGGGGGACATTTGGTTCTCAATGTTTTGACCGTTTTATAATTTTTGTTCTAATTGATCTTTTCTCATATATTGGTCTGGTGAACAACACTATAAAATAAAATATTTGAAATAATTTATTTATACCTGCAATTATTTCATCATCCGATATGTATCATCTTGCGGCATTGTATTCTCAAAATATTTTCATGGAGGCACCCCAAAAAACCTATATTGTTTCAGCCGCTTCAGAAACACTAATAGTAGTTTTTCATCCGGAATGGTCACTAAATATTTTTGTGTCAAAACCATATAAAATTGTTTGAATATCTATATATATATATATAATCCTATACTAATTAAGAAAAATTACTATGATTTAATTGTTAAACATGTTTTACAAAATACTCTTGTCTTCTCATCAACTAGTTTGCCCTATTTATTTACTCAGACCACCTATCATTGCACATGATGCGGGATGTATGTGGCTTCATATTTTGATTCATAAATAATTATATAATCAAAGGAAAATATATTATTTCAAATAACATAAAACCATAATTATATATTCAAACTAAATTCCTTTATATTCACAAATGATGTATACCCTATCCCATCTTTGTGATAGGGGTACATTGGTTTTTATGCACAATTATTATTTTATACACACATTTTTTTCATAAATTAATTATTTAATTCAAATTTGATTGAATAAATAATTTCAAATAATATATTATCTAATATTATAAACATGAAATTTATTCTCATATCAATGATGGATGAGATAATTCAATGATTAAAAATTTATAATGTTACCATATGTATCTTGTGGGTAGTGATTTACAATCCCCTCAGCATGCTTGAGAATAATCATGGTATGAAGTGTTGTGAATCATCTATGGGATTTTCTAGAAACCATTAACAAATATTAATTATGTAAATCATCTAAAATAAATGAGGTCAATAATGAATAATCAAAATAATTAAAATCATTCATTATCTAATTATAATTAAAATAGAGAATGTATATCATAACATTATCATAATATCTTCCCAAAGGGTTTCATTAAATATTTGTAGGAGATGGAACCTATAATCTATATCAATTAGAATATTAATTCTCATCGTGGTCCCAACATAACTAATTAGTGTTGACATGCTGGTATTAATAGGTTCATCATGATGATTCCATCCAACATCAAATTTAATATCTTTCTTTTTACATTGATAATTTTTGTCGACATAGTGATGCAACATAATTCATGTTTTTTCATCAAAATGTTGTTTATTCCATTATTATTCCATTGTTAAAGAGTCAACCTCCTATTCTCCAATGATATTGATAACATCATCATGTGAAAAATAATTTCTTTGGTGAGTATTCAATCATTTAATATAGGTTATGTTGATAAAGTAGAGAACACATAATATTATGATGGAAAACAAATTATATTAAAAAAATACATTATCCTTTGACATTGAAATATCTTTGTTTTCATTAAATGTTGAAGGGATTTGGTTCTTCTATTTAGAATGAAATCTCCATATTTGGGGTCCCCTCTAATGTGCATGATATTTTCTAAATTGTGATAACTATGAAATGATTATGATGTACAAATGATAGGGTCATCATCAAATGAATTTATATTAGATCCAATTGTTGTTTCAATCACCAAAAGAATAATTGATAAATTCTTGTTAGTTGGTGTTGTGAGATAAGATAATTTCAATGCATCTGATTCAATTAATAACATATTTTCCTTATACCCTTCCACTCAAAAATTCACCTTCACGAATCCCATTTCATCAACTCTCACAAAAAACATTTTTCTACAATTTTTCAATGGAAAATCATAACATGAAAAATATAACTACTATATCTATTTCATGATTTATAAATATGTAATATTTTCATAATTTGGATTTCTATCATTGGAAATATATATGTGTGTCTCTTCTTCCAGAAGCCTAGCGCCACAATTATTCATCATAATACAATTACCATATTATTTGGTATAGAATTTATATTTGTTAATTAAAAATCATGGGTAAGATATAACATTTTCATCCAGTCCCTCGGATAGTTATAAAAGTCATTCAAAAATTGATTTTTTCTCAGATAAATTCTTAAAAATATGATCTCAAAACCATTCTCTAAACTGATTTTTATGTTTATTTGATTTCAATCCATTATCCCTAAATGGAATAAAATATATAATAATTTATTTGTGGTATTCAATTTATGGATCAACTTCTTCACAGATATGTAAAATGTTAAAGTGATATGTATCCCTCTATGTAATGGTAATTGTAACAGCATCTCATCTATAACTCCCTTCACCCATAATTCATACAATGTAATGATACATTGTGAGATTGATTCTATCAAAATATGATATTTAATTATTAGAGATTTCATTTACCAGGGTAAATCAATATATAATATGAAAGACTACATAATTGAACCTCTCTACCCATGTGAACAATCTGGTGAAACATTATATAAATGAATAATGCTGGAAGGAACATATATAATTGATATAATATTACATTTAACCTTTATTAATGAGTGAAAACATCACTGTATCAATAACATTACTTTATATGGAATTGAAAAATTACACAATGTTTGGTTAATGAATTTCCTTCATTTTTTGTTAGAATGCAACATATAACGTTGAGGAAGAAAAATATCATCTAAACATGACAGTTGTGGGATTTTAGTTTGGATAACATAAAATTAGTTATTTACATGTCATTATTGATATTAGATAAATATCCCATTGGAAAAATTACACCATTAATGAAAATGAAAAATAAAAATTTTTCTACAATGCATAACGTGTATATTACCAGAGGAAGAAAAGTATTCCTTTCACCCTTCAAAAGTACCATGTCCTCCCTTATACCCCTTTTAATCATGAACAACCATGAATTGATTCCATATTTTTTTCTTATCGAAAAATTTAGTAATGTTCCAATAACAGTATGAAATACATTTTTTCTACACACATGACTTTAAGGAAATGATTTATTCACAAACAATTATAGTACATTAATTTAATGAAAATTTATCTATTTTTTCTACTAGATTTCATATGGTTTTTCAAAGATAGATAGTCAAAAATAGATTCAATATCATTTGCTTTATCGAGTATTTCATCACCACATAGTTGAGATGGTATTGTATCTTGTTTTTTATTCCTATATGATGCTATCATATAACATCCAAATTAATATTTTCAAGGTAAAATTAATGATTTCATAAACACATAGTCTTTGAGGAATGATTCAACCAAACTGAGTGTGTCCGTTCTTCATCAATAAGACACCAAAAAATTACATTAAATCTATACACTAAAAAAGTTCCATAAGAATAAAATTCATTTATCAAATGGTACAATATGTCCCTCAATGCGATTAATTTAATCTATGATTATCATAAATTATTTTTTTTATCCCACATAAATTTCATATATTTGAAAACAGAACCAAATAGACATCAATATCATTACGAATTTGTTTTGGCTTAAATATAAGAAGATAAAAAATAATGTATTTTCACCTCATGTATATCCCTATTAGAATGTAATATTTTACCACCATATCTTGACTTGTACAATGAGTACTAATATGTAAACAAAAATTATTTATTCCATATATATATAATGGATGATTATAGTTTCTTGGATTATTTCAAAATTAATGATATCATTGTCAATTTTCTTCCTCAGAAGAGAGTCTGAGAAATGTCAATGTTTTCAATAAAAATTATTATATCTACATTCCATGTTAATTGTATCATGGATTCCTAACTTCTATAAAATACTCTAAACCATGATGTTCTATGAATGTACCAAAAATATTTCAAAGTACTTGATTCATCTTTCTTGAAACGATTCATGCCACACATAATGAATTTTTTTGTGAATTATAATCCTTGAAAAACAATTTGAATTCATTTAGATAATCATGTATATTTTTGAGATCAATAACATTGAACATAGAATTAATTTAGCATCAGATATTTTACAAGGAAGTTCATTTCATTAGGGTATCATAACATTAAAGATAACATGTAGTTATTTAAATTTGGTGTCACTTCATCTTCCACAATCTTTCAAATTATATAACCTCAATATAGTTGATAATGTGGTGTAAATACTATAAACATTATACAATGGTCTCTTTTCAAAACTATTTATCTTCAAAATCAGCACTGGAAAATCATGAATGAAATATTCAATTTCCATTTTCATTTCTTCAATATGATCTTTATCATCATTTATACTAGTATTCATATCAAGTTATCCATAATCCCTATTATCAAAAAATTTGGTTTCTACATTTGGTTTTTTATATGTTTAATATAACATTCATATATTTGATTTATTATTTTCAAAATTAAATTTTCTTCCAACTTTTATGGACTAATTTTGTATTTAAGAGAAACATATTACACAAGAAAATTGGTTTTATAAAGGTTATATACATTATCTATTTCAAATTTCATGAAATATTTAACCCCATATTCATACTATATTATCATATTATTAATAATAATCCATATTAAATTCATATCCATCCTATAATGTCGATACAATATTTATTTAAAAATAAATAAATACACATAAGATATTCATATTCTATGGATAAATTTGCAGATAATTATAATATGGTGTACCCATCATTTGAATATTTCAAATAATCTTATAATTATTTGAATTATATGAAAAATTGAATTTATGAAATTAATTACTCCACCAGTGGAATGTGTTATCCTCTAAATTTAACCAAAATGGTCACGAGTGCCCCGTATGGGATGGCTACTACTCAGCGTAGTTCAAGATATATAGGTGCATTTCTAGAAGATAGGGGCGAATAATAATAGGTAACAAAATTAAATAATTACTATTTTGTATATGATGCTAATGAGGATGATAATTATCGTGTTAAATATAAATGTTCATGATCTATGAAGTTAGTGAATCACCTAAAAAATATCATAGTTACCTTCCTAAAGCAAGAAAAAATTAGAAACTCTTGTATGATCATTACAAAGGGTCCCTGATTTGAATTAACATGAGAAGGCTCACCTATATGGCCTTACATTAACTCATACTGCGAAAAACATTTGAGTTACAAAATTCAATGAAATACTTCATTCACTCCATGAAAAGGGAAAGGCCTCTATTCTGAGGATAGAATTTTATAAGGGCGTAGAATAATCTGAATCCAAGGTTGTTAGAGTGGGGTCATGATAAATATACTATGGGTTTAATGGAGTCAGTGACATCCATTTCAATGGTATTATTATCAATATATATTACATTTGCGTTGAGATTTTATGTATCTAAGAGGACTTAAGAATTAAATAAGATTATATAATTTAAATAGATAATTTTTACTATAATTATTTAATTCTGGTACACACAGATATACATGGTAACTATCTTCAATGATCACATTGATTAAATAAAATAAAAAAATTAATTAATAACATAGTAATAGGATGTGGAGTACTTTTTTTCTATTTGAGAGATGACCTTATTCAGAAAACATATAATAATTTGTAGTGTCTGTAAATCATTGTTGATTTATGAGGCCGATGACAACATGTCACACTCACCATTCCAGTGAGACATACAACTCACTCATTATTCATGGAAATATATTAATATTATTCTTAATTTATAAAAAAATTAAAAAAATTAATATGAAACATATTAGAATTTTTTTTGGTGTTTGATAAATATTATTCTATTATTGGTAATGTGGTAAATCATTCCAAAAAAATTAAGAGGTTCTATTTATCTAATGGTGATTAACCCATTTTGAGATATTTCATTAAATACATTAATGAAATATAAATTTTGATTATCCGTGATCATTTTTGAAATGACATAATTTTTTTTTTCAAATTTCATAGACTATAGATGGGAACCTCTAAACTACAAGAAGCAGAAATACTAATAAATATAGAAAAGAAATATTCTTTTCTAGATTTTATACCCTATTAAGAACCTGAGATAATATAATGACTAATGAATTGGATTCCGTAAAGAATTTGAGAAATGATGGATAAACAAAATAGGAGAAAATAGAAACATATACGAAAAATTAAAAAATTTAAGATGTATAGGAACAAACTATTTAAAATTGAATAGTATAAATAATAAGAAACAATAGAATTTTGGAGGGCTGAATAACCCTAGAAAATGATGAGGGGGAGTAGTGGAAGAATTGAGATTTTGAAACAACTTGAATCGTGAAAGATAAATTGGTTCAGTTTGGTATTTATTTAAAAGATTCGGATGAATTTTATTGGTGCTTCTAAAATTGTGTTCATAAATATAGGTTTTATTAGAACTAAAAATGTGCTGATAAAAAAACTATTTATCCTCACATATCACTGATAAAGGGTAGGATTAATCAGTGCTTTATTATTAGTGATAAATGGTTGACCACAGTAGTGCACATCCAATATTAGATTCATAGATGTGTTTCATGCTTCATTGTATGTTATCCCCCAACACCATAATGACAATGAAGTCCGTCCGGTGTCAGAGGATGCTTACCACAGTCGGTGATGCCTTGTGCCAATGACACCTTCCTCTTATTGTTGTGTGGACCTGATCACCACACACCATTCCGATGCCCATGGTTTCTAGATAATCTCTCCATACTATGTGTAGTACCCTCCATGCTATTTTCCCGGGCCAGAAGGCCTAATTTGGGTCTACTATGCGACGATATTCCCAATGAGATGATGGTTTTCCCACTGGAACAAATTTCTACCTAAAAAGTAATGAATTTATTAAAAATTCTAATAATATACATATTTTAATTTAGATATATACAATTAGTATACTATAAATATATATATATATTAAATTTATTAACTTTTATTAATAAATATTTCATTAATTACTTTCTAAATATATATGTATATAATTATAATTATATATATTGAATTGTAAAAATGAAATTTTAAATATAATTAAAAATTAATATAAATATAGATAATTATAACGAATATTTAATTATATTATTATGAATATATTAAAATAATGATGAATACATATTAATAAATATAATTATAGATATATGTTTTATAATTTGAATTTTAAATGAATATATTTTTAAATATATTTCAAAATATATGTATATAATTAGAAATATATTTATATAATTACATATACATAAATAAATTAATATATATATATATATTAAATATTTAAAAATTTTAATATAAATATAAAAAATTAATATTTATTTAAATATATTTATTATAATTATTATTATTTTAAATATATAAATATATATTTATAATTATATAAATGCCTTTATAAAAGTATTCTATTTATTTATAATATTAAATATAAAATTTTATAAATATAGTAAATATATGTTTATAATTATATTCATTTATAAATATTTATTTACAAATACACTTTTAACATTATTAATCAATATTTAATCTTAAATGCATGAATGTTATAAATGAGTGAAATTGTATAATTACAAATGATAAGATTTTAAAAATATTAAAAAATGAATAAGTGTGATTAATTAAGAAAATTATAATATAAATAAAATATGGGTGTGTTTTGAAATGAAGACGAATGCATATTAGAAATAATAAAACATAATAAATTAATATATATAAATAAATATAAAAAATTGATTAGATTCCAATAAAATATAAATTAAAATAATCAAAAATGAATAAATAATACTACAAAAATATTAACTATTAATAAATAAAATTTAATGATATTTTTTAAAAATTTATTAGGTTACGAAATAGAAATATAAAATTATAATTATAATTTGAATAAAATTTATAAATATTTGGTGTGCATGTTCCTATATATGATTCTGTTAATTACATAAATATTTGTGTTTGTTAAATTAATGTGTTTTTATATAAAGACATAAAATATTGATATATATTATATTAATCAATTATATAATTTAATATTTAATTTATATTGATGAAATAAATAATTAATAGAAATAATAATTTATAAAAATGAATAATTGGTATTAATTATATATATTATTTTAATAAATAAAAAATAATTATGTATATTTTTTAATATGAAAATTAATATATATATTTGATTTATATTACAACCACATAAAAAATGTATGATAATACAAGAATAAATAAATCATAGAAAATGATTATAATTAAAAAAAATTGAATAATATAAAATTGAAAATAAAATATTTAAAAATTCATAAATATATTAATGAAAAATTCTGTATAATAAATATAAAAAAGGAATATGTTAGAAAAATATTAAATGAATTATTATTTAAAAATCAATAAATTTTAAAAAAAAGTAAGAAGGCACTTAACATTATAAATGAAAAAATTGAATTGAATGAGTTCATGTTAAAAATGAGTGAAATTAAATTTTACATGTATAATTATATAATTTATATACTAAGTATAATTACAAAAATAAATAATTTTAATAAATACTTAGTATGCTAATTAAATAATTTATACACTATTTACAATAAATATTTATATTAAATTTAGTTATTTATTATTATCTTAATGACCTTTTTCAAATATAATCATTACATTAATTATTTAATTATATATATAAATAATATAATATTTATCACTATATATATATATTAAATTTTAAAAATTTAAAATTTTAAGAATTTTGGGGCTGGCCCGATCCAACTAATTAACACACATGCATATATGATTAAGTAAAAAATATTTTATGTTATTTATGTTAATTAAAACTGTATTAAAAACATTACATGTAAAAAAATTGTTATAAATTTTATAAATAAAATATTTATTAATAAAAATGAAAAAATTTAATATATATATATATATACAATAAAATAAATAATAAAAATATATATTATTTATTTTATTATTTATTTTATCAGTGTATTTATATTTTTTAAGTTATAAATAGTATATTAATTATTTAATTATATATATATATAATATAGAAGTTATTACTATATATATATAATAAATTCTATTTTCAAAAGTACATTATTTATGTGATTGTATATATATATATATATGTTATCAAATTTAATATATAAAGATACAGTTCAATTCAGAGTGGGAATTGGTACACATATAGTAATATGTTTGGGGTGACATAGATGCTGACGCAAGTAGTGGATGATTAAAGCAAGATGCAGGCATGCATGCAGAGAGATAGGCATGACTCGTGCTTGATGGCGTAAGAAGGATGTTGCAGGTATGACATGGCACTGGGATTTCGATCCATGTTATGGGTGTCATGGTGACTAGGTCGACAAGCCATGTACTAAATAAATAATACTTGATGGGTGGTATATCCCCATTGGTGAAATGGATTTCCATTCAGTCCTGTGTTTGTGGTGTTTGTGTTTTAATATAATTGTATCTCCATAAACCAAATATATAAATATATAATAAAATAATTAATATACTAACTATTCGGTGACCTTCAATTGAAAAAATGGACCAACAATGTTATGAATCATGTATTCTATGAATTAATTTTTTAGATATTATTTGGGAAAATTCTAAGATCGGCTGCTGAGATGGTACATGATTTTGAGGAACGGTGTTCCAAGAACATATCTTTCCATAAAGTATATTTTTTAATAAAAAATTCTTGGTCAGGTAACATTGAACTTTAATATCTTTCAAACGTTTCCCCGAATATCAATTTGAGGGAACTGTTTCATGCGTTACGACGACTCTACCCAAAGCGGGGCCCAACCTCGAGCATCATTGATCGATGGTGAAGGTTATTTTTTGTACATAATCTTATTAAATGTATTTAATAAAAATATTTTTAATGATGCAACACATTTTTTTTGATTGATATGTAATTTCTCAGAATTTCCATGGTTAATTCCATAACCCTAGGAATCCTATGAGGCAAAGAGAAGGATCCTCTTCGACAAACAACAATGGATTGGAGGATTGAGGTCAGAACATGGATCAAAGAGTAGTGGATATAAAGAATCAGGGATCAAGGATCGACGAAAGACAACAAAAAAATTGCTCTACATCAAAAACTGTATTGGATTCATGTATGGTGGGTGTTTCAAATTATTTTTCCCCCTTATTTGATTTGTGCAACAAAAAGAGATCAACCCACAAACAAGTTGACACCCAGATCAATCTTGTATGCAGGATGGTTTGAATTGTGGGAATTTGGGGATGTCTGTGTTGAGATTATTAGAGTTTTGTTATCTTGAACCCTCAAATGGAATAGATTAAAGAAGAAACTTAAAATGGCTAGGGTCCAATCCTTGGGTTGTTCAATGGTGTTATTCTCCCCCACGTTATTCACGTTCATCAATGGATGACGAAAGATCGATCGTTGCAAAAATGGTTCTAGGAAGAACAGTTTGTAACACATATATGGATTGGGGGAAGTATTATATTTGTGCAATGATGATGATGGATTATGGATCGAAGCGGTGCAGAAAATATCATCACTCGAACAAATTTTCAGTGGTAAGGATCCTTGCATGGACCTTGGCCCATGGTAGTGAAGATAGGGACCCGAACATCGCATAACCTCTTCCAGATCAAATATCAGACAACCCTATTGAGTCTAATGGCCCGGAAAAATGGTCACTGGCATGCTAGTGAGGCATGAATTGGATGCCCATGGTGGTGGTTGTTGGTACCCACAAAATGTTCTGCAAGGTGGTGATATGAGGTGGCACTTTATGTTAGGGTGCACGTGGCCAGGCAATGTGAAATATTTTCGGTCTGGGTGAGTCCACAGAAATGAATGGGCCAACACACCCCCATGAGTTTGGTGACATGGAACATGGACGAGCCACATGATTGTGGAGGATGGCTTGCGAGGTGGCCGGGCAGGCAAACCTGCCCAGCTCATCTAGGGTGGGTTGGGCCCAACAGAGCGGGTCGACCGGGCAGGTCAGTTCAGGCCGAGTTTTCTGACCAGGTAAAACTGAACCCCGACCCAACTGACCCCACATTTTCTAAATCACCAATATCAGTCATACATATCGTATGTTCCATCAGATGTCTTTCGAATTGGGATCCATGTGGTGATATGGTCCTTTTTAGATACTTTAACTGAGTTTTTATTGATATTTGTGGGTGAACAATTGGGTTAAAAAGTAGGTCCCTTTAATATAGTAATGCTTCAACTAGAATTCACAGGATTAATAAAGATGGTACTTCCCACATCTAAGAAGCGAGGTTATTTCATTTCGGTAGTTCCATTGGGGGTGTTACTCCCCTAATGTAAAAGTCTGTGGGTTCTCAAAGATGTTCGTGATGGAAGAGTAGGTAGTCCCTATATGACTATGGTTTGCCTCCTCCATATCTAGAGTTCATAGACTCGTCACTCCCATTCCTTATAGGGTGCAAGAAATATATTATAGGAGTTAGTACTACCCTATTTGTCTATGGCGAGTTTCCCTTATAGATTAACTGACAGAGTTGGTTCTCCCCATTTGTACAAGGGTAAGTTTTGTCTAGACACTGAGTTGTACTCCCACATGGGATCAGGGTGTGGGACCTTCACAAGCCATTCTCCCCTGTAGGATCAATGTGAGGGTCCTCACTTATGGAGTTCCCCTCCCCCATCCTGAGTAGCGGTGGGAAGTTGGTCCTTCCTTGGGATTGGATCTCCCTCAGATATCAGTCATAGTTGCGATGAGTGGTCCCATCCACTCGATGATAACGATACCTCGATAGGATCTAGTTCTACCACTACAGATAGAGGTGTGGACCACTCTTTATAATAGTGTTAGAAGATTAATGATATTTTTATGAGCATTGCTCCATCATATGTGTATTGTGGGGAGGGTGGGGCCTCTCCACTTGGGATTCCATAATATTATGTTGGGCGCATGAAAATGATTACCGATCCTCCGATTATGATAAGTAGTGTCATACCATGTAGGATGTTCTCGATGGAGAACATTATCTCAGTCGTACCATTGACAATGATAGATTTGTTCCTGATGTGGTGTACCAATTGAATTGGTACCATTTTGGATGGCTAAGCTCATGGAGTTTGTTGTCATGGTTTTATGTGTTACATATCAAACATACAATGATAATCCTGATGCAGACTATAAGGATGGGGACTTGTGTTTCATAGTGTTTTAAATGAGTATACCTGAATGCTCTTGGTTTATGTATGGTCATATACCTATGTTTGGTTTAATGTGACTTTCATTGTAATTTTCCCAAAATGATTTTCTGTTGTGGTTTTTGGTGTGTACTACTGAGTATTATTTTACTCACCCCTGTAGAGGCTTTTCCCACATGTGTTGTATCTTCTGTTGACAGTCGATGTTTTGATGGAGCCCTAGGTGGACCATCTAGGTGGTTCTTAGAAAAGTCCAGGTAGATCATAGTGTGTTCTTTCATCTTTTTAGATGAGATTCCACGTTCCTCCTTTCTTTACATGTTGTACTTGTACATTAGATACATTTTTTTGGTTTTGTATTTTGGACAAGTTCACCTTCAATCACATTACATCCCTACATTAATGTGAGTGTGATCTTAGTGATTTGTATGAATGTTTTATATAGTGTTTTAACTTTTTGATTTTATGTGTGTGCATAAAGTTACAAAGAAAATTTCTCCACTTTTAGTGATACACCTACTCGATGGTAGTCACCAGCCCCAGGAATATTGGAGGTAAGCTTGGGGGAGCCATAGAATAGACCCCTATAGGATGGGTCGTATGAAACGACCAATCAAATTAAGGTACCTGATGTATAACACTACCTAGGATATAAATATGTTCAACCTCCACCGGTTATGGAAGTGATAGGTGTTGAGGATGGAACCCTGGAAGGCATGCATGGGTGTGGAATGTGGGAAAACATGTATAGGCATGACATGTGAGACCCTAGTTATGTGAATTTGTTACATGTGAAAAACATTATAGACAACTCAAATGAATATTGTCCATGGGACTGCATATAACGTGGATAAAATGTAAATGTTTTTTCTAATTTGGGATACACAACATGTGGGATAACACATTATCAGGGTTTATTTAAGTTCTAATAAATGGTATTTCTATGATGATTTTTTTAAGAACTCATAAAGGTAGGAATTAATCAATGCTTAAAAAAGTGTTGATAATGGATTCCCTTTATTAGTACTTTTATTAATTCCCGATAAAGACCACATATGACCTATGCTAAATAAAATCTTTGATAAAAATTTCCATTTATTAGAGCATTTATTAAATGTTGATAAATGATACTACTTTTTATCAGGTTTTCTTTAATAGTTATTAGAAAAAGGACCTTTATATGATTCAAAAGGCCCATAATAACCGACCAATGAGTGGCCAATGGCTATCACTATTGGCCCATTGCAATTGACAGTAGTTAAATACATTTGATAGTTTCTATACACCAAATGGTTGAGGTCTATAGCGAACCCATTTAGAAATTTATATGGGGTTTTGAGGCCATGGAATACAAATACAGTTATTTGGTAGTCGTCATAGGTTTTCACCACAGGGTCACTCATGACTTCTCTTTTTGTACTATCCTTGACCTATTCGATAGAAAGATGGCAGATACTATATTCTAGATATAATTTTAAAATACAATTAAGACACTATAAATCTTGTATTTTTAATAAAAAAACCAAAAAACAACCATAGTTGGTTAATTTAGTATATTAATTATTAAAATATAATTTCAAAACATCTCAACTAAACAAATCCATTTATTTCAAAGGTCCACACACATACTATCAAATAATTGATAATCATATGATTTAAATATTAAAGATAGAAAGGAAAAAATATCTAATACATAATAATTATAAAACCATATTTTATTTAATATTTTTCAAATTATTAAGAAAATTATAATTTCATGAATAATATTAGTATAATATAAAAAATCCAACTATGAATATTGGATAACCAACACATAGAATAACTATATACACTCCAATATGAAGGATGACGAGTAACTGGATTTCTGTCTATATTAACAAATGATAAATAAAAAGATGAAAATAGAGAATCAAAAGAGTCAATCTTCTTAATAAACTTAATCGAAATGATGTACACCCACATCATTATCCAAATTAGTGTTTCTAGAAAACTGGAATTAGACCTCCATGATAAGTGAAGTAAATCCATGATCAAGAGATATATAAATAACCTAAGGAATTGGACCTCAATAAAATAAGTTTTCTAATTAATAAGGAAATAAATATGAAATGATAAAACAGTCAATCTATAAAATCAAACCAATGGCTATCCTATTATTTCAAGAACTGATGGAACAACATTATTTATTATTACATCTATTTAGGGGGTTTCAAATAAGCCTAAAAATGGCCACCATTCATCAAAGACAAAAAATGTGTACTACTATTTCCTGGATATGACCAATCCACTATATTAGACACACTGTTGTGGGTTGACTACTCCATGTGATTAGGAGAAAAATAATTGCATCTGAACAAGATTATCCATTCCACCACACACAGAAAGAATTTTCCAATTGGTGGAATAAAAAAAGTGTTGACCATATTCATTAGAAAATCAGTGGAATGGTTATTGAAATATATAAAATTATCATCCTTATGAAACCAAATTACCCACGCTCTAGTGAAACAAAAAAATTCAGAAGAATAATATTACTCACTGCCAACATAAAGAGGGAATAACAGATTGCAATATGAATGGTGAAATGTGATATAATAAATTATGTAGAACACTAAAGAGAAGACCCACCACTAGAATAATCTGGCATTGGATGTGAAAGGAAAATTCCAAACCTATAACCAATGATGGGTGCCTTGATGATGGTAGGAATCAAGAGTGTTTTTGTAACAAAATTTAGCAGAATAGGCACTTGAGTCTTCTTAAAAATAATATAAATGTTCTTCAACAACACCATAGATAATAGTAATTCTATGAATAATATTGAATCCCTGCTAATTAAAATAAGTCCATAAAATATTCGAACACCATCCATCATGTCTGTGATTAAATAATTCCCTCACTATGGAATTTTCAAGACTGTGGACACTAGGAGAAGTCACACGCAAACTGTTATTATCATCAAGCCACAGATTATTACAAATTTTAACCTATAACCAAATTACAAAACGAAATAATCCCTATAATGAGAAGTGGATGAACACCCAATAAACCAACAAAGAGTATTTTTGTTATATTTTCATGGTATTACACATTATTAATAATTTTCTTAATCTAAAAAATCATATTTTTTTGTTCCAAGCACACCACATGTCAGATTGAAGAACCATCTACTCATACAAAAAACAATAAGTCATATAAACCTTTTTGATGATTCTATATCAATCAAATGTCATTTTCATTTATTTTGACCATAACACACACACTTCTGTGTTTTAGAATAGTGAAAATATATTTTCTGTCATCCATGAAAAATAAAAACACTAATTGATTTAACATTTATTAACATATTTCAATAAATATATACATATGTGGTACCCTATAATTTCATGTAAATTGGAGGTTTCATTATAGGTTATTAACCTCTAACACACATTTTCAATCATTATAAAACTATTAAAAACAACATATTTGGTCGCTTTGAGCACTCCACATATTAGATTGAAGTTCCTTCAACTTAAGACACAAAAAATATTTCAAGGAATGTTTTTTTAATTCAATTCAATCATAGGTCATTATAATTTTTTTAAAATTTTTATAATATTTTTAGGGTTAAAAACACAAAAAAGGTGTATTTGGTCACCATACTAAATCAAAAACTCTGATTGATGTGTAGTTGGATATTATATTTTGAAAATGAGGATATATTTTTTTGTCTCAGATTTCAGGGAAATTAGAGATCTATTTATAGGTTTTTATGCCATGATGCATGTTATTGAAGACTGTCAAAATCCTCAAAAAATTGTGTTTGGTTCGTATTGGAACAAACCACAAATTATTGGCATACTGTCAACTCATACATTTCACGAATAATAAAATATTAGTTTTCAAATAATATCACATCAATAATTGGACATTTTCTATTGTTTTGATTGTTATATAAACACTTTCATCTTCTAAAACACTAAAAACCTGTTTTCAGACATCCTAGGAAAATGCAAATATAGATTGATGTGAAGTATATTATTGTATCTCAAAATTCATTCTTTGAATATATTCCATTTATTTCATAATAATTAGAGGTCCTTTTGTTATTTTCGACCCCTTTCCATATTTTTTTAATGACTTTCAAATCATCAAAACTTCTTATTCGGTCTATCTTTTCACAACACATTTTTGATTGACATATCAACTCCTCATACACATAAAAAATAATTTAATAACTTATATACTATGATTTCAAAACAATAT
Source organism: Viscum album (assembly GCA_963277665.1). NCBI lineage: Eukaryota > Viridiplantae > Streptophyta > Magnoliopsida > Santalales > Viscaceae > Viscum > Viscum album. Next base: position 528,350,878 of record OY728161.1, on the reverse strand, counting down.
GTTGACTAAATCTATTTTCGTAGCTATTAAATTCACATTTTTTTTGTTTTAAGTCACTATAAGACAGTTTAAGACATCTTTGAAAAAAATAACTCCAATTGATGTAAATTTGGTTCCTACATTTTTAGAAAAATACATGGTTGTTTCACATTGATTTTTCAGAAATCAGTGTCCATTTTCATGGTTTTGACCCCGTAAAATATGTTACAAAACAGATTCTATTATCCCAACTAGGCTAAATACACATTGGGGATGGGGGGGGTCAAGGTATGATGGATTACAACAAATTCCACTTAGGAAATTGTCTCATCTTAAAAATCACCCTTCTATATCCATAATATAGAGGACAATAATATAATAAATAAAAGATGTAGATGGAACAATAAATTTACTAGGTTCCCCCTCGCAGGGCAATGTCCAAGGACCATATAAAGGAAATTTACCTATATACCAAATTCACTAAAGATCATAACTATTACAATGGTCCGGGGAGACTCACTATCCCACCGGTTTCAGTACAATTTACAATTTGAATTATCTATACTCTCTCAACTAATGGGGGTGACCAACTCGTTTGAAAGATTATTCCATTTTTCTAAAAGTCATTAGAATAGATTCTCAGATAACTATGTCATGATGATACATTTTCACCTGATTGATTAACTATACATAGCTACATTGCGAATACCTCATGTAGAAACCTATTTCAAACTATTCGTATTCTTCCATTAACTGCGTCAAAAACATCATGAACTAACTTTCCCTGTATTGAAAAAGTGTTTCACAGTCATTACCAAAATCCAATTCATTTAAAAAATTCATCTTTCACATAAAATTACCACCACGTAGTGATAATTATTTGTGATAATCTTCATATTTTTAGATAATAGAGCCCTAAAAATAACATCCACAAAATGGACATCTTTTATAAACACCAAACCTCATGAACCTCCTCCTTTATATAATTTCTCCATCATAAAATTCCTAAATCCCATCATGAACCACTTTCCAATTTAACGAAATTATTCATGCGAAAAGATTATCTATTGAAATTATATATCCCAATGGTGTAATTAGGGGTCCTTGAAAACCAAAAATAGATCGAAAATACACCCTAATAATTATTACTAATGTTCCCATTTTAGATTGGCCATCACTATTTTTGATGGGTTGAAAACTCAGTGTTCTCTTATATCTTTCACAAACACTTCTTTCATGTTATTTCATATAGTTATCAATGACATGTTGAACACACACTATTATCCCACATGATATGTGATCATCATTAGAAATAAGAGAAACATGTGATGTCCTTTAATGAATCAATTCGTTACAAAAATAGTCAACAACATCCATCACGAACCCATCTGTTGTGATATATAATCTTCAATAGATCATCATTAATATCATCATATTTAAAACCTCCCCCGCTTCAATCCACCAAAATCATCGTATCTCCTTGTATTAGTGATGATATTTATCCCCTTTTTTCGTGTCCCTAAAATCCACCTCCATGGACATCCATTTTTCCACAGACAGAATATATTTATTTCTCATTTCATAAGAGATAATATTACAATTAAAGCTATCCAATATTAGGTCCTTTGTATATTTATATTCTAGTATCAATACTCCCATATTGAACTGAGGTGTAGTTCTTATCAAGACACACTAAACAATATTGACATCCACCATAATTTTAATTAGACCAGTTTTTTCTTCCACAAAAACATTCACCTGATCAAATAATTCATCAACAACCCCATTGTAGTTGATTTACAAGATCTCACAATTGTTCTAAAAACTTATTATTTTTCTTCCCTAACTATTGAAATTCCTTCATAGATAGTTAATAACATTTCACACATGGAATTCATGAATTTACATAACATAAATTTTTTTTCATATTCCCTTGGAAAATTAACTTCATAATGTATTGATTGCTCTAGAATTAAAATTCAATTCCCTTTAGTTTTTTCATGATAAACCACCACTATCCACAATAGCAAAAATTCTTTAAATTGATATTATATATACATCCATACATAAGGAATATAATTAGTGCTACATAACATTCATCCATAATTAAAAAATGATTCCATCAAATATCCAAATACATTTATGATTTACAGCCTAAATGTAATCCCTTGAGAGTGAAAAATTGATAATAACCTTTACCTCTGATAACAATTGTTATCCCAATTATGTTATATACCCATAGTGGGTGAATTGTATTATATAATATTAAAATGACATCCCCTTTGGATCATGCTTCATAATTAAAAAAAATATTCTCTCTCCTTCTAGTATCAGAGAATAATATGATAATTAACACATACATATGTCACAAAACACTTACATGCTTCACCATCATTCGGATAAATCCATGGAAAATAAAAAGGAAATTTTACTAGGTTCCAAATTCACTAAAGTTCATTAATGTTAAAATGTTTATTGGGGACTCAGTATCCCTCCTAGTTCACTTATATTTATGATTTTAAGTAACAATACTCTCTAAACTAAATTGTGTACACTACTCAATTAAAAGATTCATCCATTGTTATGAAGTACCTTAGAATAGTTTTGTACATCAGCGTGTTAGGGGGAAACATTTTCACCTGATATATGAACTATAATTCCCAATGTGGTGAATACCTCAGTGATACACCTTTCATGAACTCTACCTATTCCTCCACGAATTACTTCAAACCCTTCGTGATCTGACATGAACTACATAAAAAACTATTTTTTGAGATCCTTCATAAACCAATTCAAAAATTAAATTCCTCCTTCATGAAAACCATGGACCACAAAGAGAGAGTAATTCGTGAGTATCATCATCATTGTATACCATATAACTATTGAAATTCCTTTTGTGAATTGGGTGTGCATAATGGACATCCTTCTTCAAAAACCACCTCTATTATGGAATTTCCCCTTCACAGAATTCATGATCCCCGTTAGGAACAACCTTTAAACATAGCCAAATTATTCTAGTACTAATATTCTCTAATTATATTAAGCATGCTAGTGATTTTATTAGGGGTCATTTATATAGGTAAATAGATCAAAAAAATGGGATAATCATAATTACTCTATAATATTTTTTTATTGTCCCTTTACACATACTACAACCCCTAGGTGGTTAGCATGGAGTGAGCACCATAGTCAAAAAATGAAATTCCCTCTAAAAAAACCCTAAATTAATCACATTGCACCAAGAAATGTAAACACATTCCATTTCATAAAGAGAAATATGGTATGTATAATTCATGTTATGTGGTTACCTTATGTCAATTACTTCGACCACAAACTATGCTCGTATTTTGTCGTTCTGTCAATTCTCTATGAATTTTTAATTATAAAACTGCTATGTGGTCCAACGATTTTTCTATTTACGAATCCTACGTTTTCCAAAGAAATCCCATTTTTCTGGAACAAAAAATTTGGAAGACATTTGTAAATTTTTCCACCTTTAAAATACATTTCCTAGACACCTACTCTGACATAATGTTGTCAATTTATTTTTTCCACAATCACAAACAATGAAAAATAATTAAAATAGCATCATGAGGTATTTATTTCCCAACACATTCACATCATTAAAAATATATTTATTGATCATTAAAAAAATGACATAATATATTGAAATTATTTCTTCTCATTGACATATCAAAAAATTCATATGCAGTTTTCCTATGATTTCACATCAATCCCATGTCATTTACTATTGGTTTGTTAATAAATCAAACTTTTTAGTGTTTTAAATCAGAAAAAAATTATTTTCAATTTACATAAAAAATGATCACATAGATAGATAGTAATCACATTTTTATATTTCTAAAATCATTCTACAATTTTTTCCTAATTATTTTATAGGAATTTGAGGTAGTCTTATATGTTCTGATACACTACACAATGTTTTTAATGAAAACCATTTTGTTAAAAAATATTATTCAGATAGATCAAGAACGTCACATGTTGGATTTATTATAGAGAATCATGAACCTATGAATGAATGTTATTTTGAATTATTTTAGAGAAACCTTAATAAATATGTAAGAGATAAAGAAAATATGAATTAAGAAATTCTATACAAAATAATTTTTTATCAAGGAAAATTCATTTTATGTGGCGGATTAAAAAACCATGATATCTTTTTGAAAATACATCTATAAAAATATAGAGTACCAAATCTATGTAAATTCTAATATTTGAGTTATAATGATAGTTTATAAAAATACTATACAAAAAAAATCCTCAATACACCTCCAGATTATCTCTGAAAGATTTCCCATCTGAAAAACACCACCATTCCATGAAAAAATGTAATGCTCGAAGATCCATCTATGAAAAACACCCCCTTGGGTAAAAAACCACACAAACTAAGAGATATGGATCCAAACAGGATTTATCATCATCATGAAATAATACTGCATTGATGATTTCTCATTTATCTATCAATCACGATAGCCAATACTCACGTCGAGAACCTACCCGCTCCTTGATGTATGCATCTCAATGTTTCCCACCACTAGATAAAATTTCATGATACCTATAATTTTGCTACTACTTCATAAATTTTAATCGTTGACACACTATATTTTCTATCACAAACACTATATCACATCACATCAGAGGTCCACCATTGACATTTTGATCATCATCACTAATGGTTCTCACATTCAACAACATTTGCAACACACCCTTCCTCATAATGGCAGAATTCATTTTGAGTAACAACCATTCTAGGTTTTCCAGAATGTAAACATGGGTAGAATTCAATGCCATCATACCAAAATTATTCTAATTTAACCTATTATATAGAAACCAAGTCCTTGTCTCCACTTAATGCAGTCATCATCTCATTTTTTCAATTTATTTTTATGACAATATCTCAATTAATGTTGACATAATTTACCCTATTTATTTGGAATAAATATATAAAATAATTAATTTCTCTATCAAATAAATTGTATTAATCTCAATGATCCAACACTTCATCCCATTATATATGACAAAACATCTGAAAATGTCAATTGGAAATTAAAATTATTTCTACCACACAAATAATCATCATATATATATATTTTCATGAGACCCTTTTGCATCATTGAAAAAAAAACGAAGAGATCCCTTAAAAAATATTTCTAAATTCCAATATATTTATTATATACATATTTTCATCATCCTTTTAAAGAACACAAGAACCAAGAAAATCTATCTCCCCCATGATAGTGATCACCACAATACCTAGATCACTTCCTTTTATTAACAACCTAAACATGAAGGGGGTGATTGAAGAGAAAAATTTATTGGTGTAAGAATGAATGTTATTTTGTATATAATATTTAAAATAATTTTAATTTAAAATTTATTTGAGGATTTGATGATGATGTGGCATTATATTTATTACTGATTAATCATCCATGTACGTCAAATGTTTGATAGAATTACATTCTTGTATAGAAAAATGTAACGTGATTCTTCTAGATAGAATTATTTAGCTGATGAATTTCAATACATATTGAAATATTTAAATATAATGGCTTTTACACTACTTTTAATGTATAATGACATGTTCCAATATCACATAGAGAGTTAAAATTTTTTAATATATATATTAATGTGAAGACTGTTAATATATTTATTTCCATGGAGAGTATTGGGGAATTAACTTATAGTTTTCCAAGAACATCTACATGAGTAGAAGATAATGCAGTCTTACCAAGAATATTCAACCTCATCCTTTTATATCGCACAATGTGTTGGTCTACATTTAATATGGCTATAATCCCAGTTTTTTCATTTATTACTAATAATATATCTTTATTAATTTTAAGAGAAACCACTAAATTCTTGTTTCAAAATACTCTCTATTAATTAATTTATCTCTCCATCAAATGGATTGAATCCCAACAATCTCCCCCTTCTGACCATTAAAGAAGAGAAATCATCCAAAAATTTGATTTTGAAATAATACATCATAGTATCACACATACAACCATCTTCTATAATAAAATATATAGAAACCTTTTTGAAACTATGATAGAAAACCAATAACTCCCCTAACAAAAAAATCTAAACACTGATATCTTCATCATATATGAATCTCATTGTCCAAAAAAATGATAGAACACAAAACATATATCACCCTCATATTATTTATCACCCTTTATCTATATCACATATAGAAATTTACTTCCACTTCTTGATGGGTGATATTGTAGAGAATATGTTATTGTTTGAATAATGAATGTTTCATTTATTGTATGTATATTATAATGTCATAATAAAATGAAAGTGAGGAGTTTTTGATCATAATGCAATAGATTTTTTATGAATCTTTAATATCTTATGATGTTATAATTTTTGTCATGGAATTTATGTTAATATTTGGGTCAAATTCTTTTATACTAGGTTTTTCAATTTAAAATATTCCTACCCATTATTATACAATTTATTTATGGTATTATACAAGAATGAAAAAATAACTATGTTTTTCTTTGTTTTTATTTTTCTAAAATATATTTTACTGGATTGTTCCTATTTGGTTCTAAGATACTCTATTACCATGTGGTCCTCCCTTATATGATTGTCAGTTTGGTGTTCATTAGTCTGCTTTATCCTTTTTACTATGGTAATACTTGCATGACTACTCAAAAAAATTGCTACCTTTTCTTAAACTTTGATCCTATCCTTACACATCATTATGGGTTTTAGAAATTATTTCACTTTGTGGATTTGGATCCATATTATTAGAGGACTCATGTAATTTGGTTTGTTTAGAGGAGGAACACCATGTCTGGTGATTAATGACCACATTACACTAGGTACTCTCTTCATTCGACTCATTCGGTTCTCCTGGTTAATATCTAATTTTCTACAGTGAAAAACCTAGATTTACTTACCATTCCGTAGATTCATGAGAGATATATACATGAAATTTTTTTCGTCATTATCTTCTTCAAATTTCATGTTTATGGTCGATCCATGGTTAAATACCTTCCATTTGAATATGTTTGGATTTTCCTAGAGTTAAAAATCATTTTAATGAGTCAAAAACATCATATCCACATGCGTCACATGATTATATTCCCAAAACATCATTAGAATAGGACAGATAGGGGACCACCCTCCCTACACTATATGTATTTTAGTATCATGAGAATATTTTTCTGAAGATTTATTTTTCTAATTGATTAATATCCACGTTTCATATCTTACTATAGTGACCCAAATACTATTTTTAATTTTATATTAAAAAACGTGTGTGTTGGAGGTGAAATTTCTATTCACGTAGGTCCCAAACGAACTAAATCAGGTTAAATATCATTTCCAACAATACTTATTTCTTACCCTTTTTTTGAATATGTCTCTTGATTTGAATATGGTTTATGATTAATGTTTTCATTCCAATCATATATATTTTTTCCAATATCTATTTTCTGTTTTTAATTTAAATCATTATAAGAAAAAAAAAATTGAATTAGATTACAAAATTGAAAAATATGGAATATTTATAGATTATTTAAATTTCATGGTGATGTACACATATTGTTATCTCCAAAAAATGGACTTAGAGCCTTTTGATAAACGTGAAATCATCTAGGATTGAAATCATAAATAATGATTCAGGAAAATAATGTCTATTTATGGATGATTAAGATGTGATCCCTTCTTGTTCATATGGGGTTATTTAATTCCCTGTATGGACATATGAAACCCATTTTACCCATTCTAATGATGGGAATACCATTATATTTTACCATGATTTCTGTTATGTAATTTTCGTTACACCCCACAGTTCATTGTAACATTCTTTAAGTGAAAAAGTTCTTAATGAAGTTATTAATGAATGAACTAAAACTAGTTTATGTATTACATTTGTGAAATTAAATATGATAGCTTCACTAATTGGTAGAATTTATAAATATCATTTGAGGTTTTGATTTAAAATTAACCCTGACCATTCAACAAAAAAAACATTTATTGAATACACTAAAATAATTATTTATTTTTCCAATATTAATTATGACTGTTAGTGATGTTGATCAATATATGATTCTTTTATATCATTTATATATTTAAAAATTAGTTCTATTAAAGAATATTATGTAAATTTGTGACTCGCTAAACCATTATTTGGTAAAATAATTTTACCTATTATAATACGTTCATTCTGATTTATGGGGACTATCTTTGACTACATCCCATGATAGAGGCTCCGATTTTTTACCCATTATTTATGACTTCATTATAAAGGGATGAGTTTACATTCTAAAAAATGATTATTTTGAATAATTTTAAAACTAGAAAAATATTTTTGAACATCTGTTATGAAAAAAATTAAATCCATGGGAAATGATAATGGTTTAGAATACCTCTCTAATTATTTATTTCAGTTAAACTATTCTAACGGTGTTATAATGCACCTGACTATTAGGTAGAACCAAAATATAATGGGTTTCTTGAAAATAGGAATAAAACAATCAATGAATGAGTTCTATGTTTTCTTGTATCCTCATACTTGAAAAACACATGATGGCCTTAGGCTGCCACTATGACAGGGTACCTTATAAATAGGTTTCCATCCTCATCTAATATGTCTAATGACCTAGATGAATTATTTATAACAAGTAACCTTATTATAATCATTTATGTGTTTTTGGGTGTACTGTATATGACTATGTAAATACTAATCAACAAAAACCATGAGATATTATGTTTGTTTTTCTTTGGTACCCTAAAGGTGTTATAGAATATATTTTTTTCCTATTTTTATCCATGGATTCCAAAAATGTTTTATCTTTAGTGATGTAGTTTATCCATAAACTTTTTCTCCAAATTATAGACCTATAACACAAGAATGTGATGATTCATCAATTGATGGGGTTGTTGATGATCATATATCAACCTCATTTAACTCTTTTATAATTCCTTGTACACTTGATACTTAGTCTATGAATTGATATGAATCTAGATCATGTTCTAATTCAGAATTTGATAATGAGCCTCTGGATAACAATGATGATTACTAGTTGATCTGTGATTGAGAATGAATGGTCTCTAGACATCCTTCTAAATTAAATTAATATTATATGACACCCTTTTTCCAATAAATTTTCCTAAGATATTATTGAAGATTACCCTCAATACAAAATGAAATATATTAATTATAGTGATTCAATGAATTGAATTTCATCCATAGATAAACAAATGAACTTGTTATGGAAAACCATATTTCACTACCACAGATCCAAGAAAGGGATGCACTAAAATTTATTTGCGCAAAGAAGAAAGTACAGATAAAAGGGGGCTTTTATCAGCACTAACTAAAAACACTAATCGATCGACCTGTTTTCAGTTCTAATAAATACGCTAAAAAGGGGACAATTTATCAGTTCTATTTTAAGCAGTGTTAAAGGTGTTTGAACAAAATAATATTAATTTAAATGAAATTATTATATTTACCTTAAAAACAATGTTTATTTGTATCAATTGAATAAAAACTCATGTTTATGATTAATATATATTTTACAATTATTCAAATATATATTTATTATAAATTTCATTAGATAATAAATATATTTATTATACTTATTATATTGTAATATTGATATGTTTATATTGATATGTTTATAATTATATGTCTATAATTATATATAAATACTTTTTAAATATATATTTATAATTACATATAAATTCTTTTTATATATGTATATTTATAATTATGATCATATATTACTAAATAAATATAAATTTAAATAAATATATTTTTTCAATTAACTTGGTCAATTGATGCATGAATATAATTGATGTTCATATATTATATATTAATCATAAATGTCCATTTATACAATACACCTTCATTAGTATTCATTTTACCCATATATATGATTCCTTTGTTTATATATATACTAGTATATGATTCATTCATGTTCCAACGAAGCTACTATGTTCTCATAAAAACATAAAATTTTGATTAATATATGTAATCATTATATAAATTTATTTATAATTATACATGTATATATATATATATATATATATTTAAATATATTAAAAATTAAAATAAATATTTTTTAAGAATTATAATTTTATAAATATATATAATTGAATATATATAATGATATATAAATAAATTAATAAATATTTTTATATACATATGAAATTAAAATAAATATATTAATTATATATAGTCATAAATATAAATAACTATATATATATCTAAATAGAAATGAAACTATAATAAATATATTAATAATACATTGTTTAATAATTTCATAATTATTTAAATACATATATATATATATATATTTGTATTTAAATAATTGTGAAATTATAATAAATAAATTTATAATATTTATAATTATAATCATAAATAAATATATTTATATTTATATTCTTAAATAAAAATTTGTTTATATATATATATATATTTAAAAAATTATGATAGTGAAATATATAATTTATTTATATATATAATTTTTTTTTCATAATTATTTATTTCAATAATTATTAAATTAAAAAAAATATATAATTAATATATTTCTTTTATATTCCATGGTATTTAAATATATATTTATATTTATATTTATATTTATGACCATATATATATATATATATTTATGAATATAAATATGATAAATATATTTATAACAAATATATTTATTTTAATTTCATAATTCTTTAATTATAACAATATATTTATTTAAATAATTAAGAAATTATAATAATATATAATGAATATATTTCTTTTTATTTAATATGTATTTAAATATATATATATATATATATATGATTATATATAATTAATATATTTATTTTTATTCAAAAGTGTTTAAATATATATACAAATTTATTTATATTTTTGACTACAATGAAAATATATATGTAATAAATATATAATTAAAATAAATATATATATAAATTGATAGTCATTAAAAAAATATAAAATTATAATAGGAATACATGAATATAATTCTATATAAATATAGATATATATAAATAATTATAAAATTATAATAAGTATATTAATTATATATAATTACAAATATAATATATATATATATATTATAAATTTATAATTATAAATATATATTTATTTATATATTAAATACGTAATTATAAATAAAGATATATTAATAATTTTTATCACTTTTTTAGCACTAATAATGTTTTGTCTTATTTGCGCTTTCATGATTAGAAATTATAAAACATACATTTATCAGCGCCTTTTCTATTTTTTTGATAAATGGTTTACCCTATTTTTTAAATTATAAATAACACTCTTCTCCTCTTTTCGCAAAACTCAAGTTCTTGCAGAAGCCGAACCCTACCATCGTTGCCTCCTCCTCCTCGTCCTTACCGGCCGACTCCACCTCCTCCTCCACTGCCACCGCAAAACCCTTCTCTTCATCCTCCTTCTCCTAATCCTTCTTGGCCTTCTAATCCTCCCTTCATTAGCTACGTCACTGTAAAGATCGTCTCCTCCTTCCCTACCACCAAATCCTACTATTGTGAAGCCCTCTTCTAAATACCCCACTTCTGCATCCAAACACCACCTCCCAGTGAAGATCACCATTTCTGTGAACCCACCTTTGTCGTGAATCCATATACTTAGGTTCTACCTCTGTAAGTATATTTTTAATCCTTTAATTACAATTTTTTCAATGAAAATATGGTAATCTATTGGATTTATGTGGACCAATTGATGTTTAGTGGAATAAGAATTGGTTGTTTTTTTTGTTTTCTGGTTTTTTAATGAAGGACATGTTTGGCTACATAACATGTCATAGTATTTAAACCATCCATTTTAGATATGGTTTTTCAGTGAGGTTAAAAAGTTTTTATTTTTTTGTTTATAATTGGATATGTTTTAATGTTTATGACTGAATTCATATAGTGATGTTGGTGTTTCATTTTAATTAGACGCAACATGATATAAAAAATTTAATCATGCCTTAAATCAAATAATAAATAATGAAATATTTTTAGGGGGACTCATATAAACTTTTTTATAGGAATAAAAAAATTATAAATAAATACATATGATTTTCCCCACATTGTTCATGTCTCTAAAATCAATCAGGCATCCTATTCCAGTTCCCCTGTCAAACATATGCATTGAAATATATAGAAATAATTTACTAGATATCCATTGGACTTCATGTGAAGGGTTTGAAAAAAAATAATCTATATCCAACTACCATTTTTCCCTTTTATATGACATTATATATCATGAATATACATTTTATAAGAGAAAATACCAAATAGTAATAGCTTGAATACAAAACATTATGATGGGATATTGTTTATTGATAATGGTTCTATAACTCCTAACCCTAAATAATTTTTCCAGGGATAGTTTTCAAACCAATGATACCCCCATTAGATATAGATGCCAAGATTTTCATAGTCATAATCTCATAGAGAAACAAATATGAAAAAGGAAAAACAATTCTGGTAATACATATATTTGAAAACAAATCATTAGAAGTTATAACGTGGGAATTTATATGTGTTCTTATAATGAATTTCAAAAGCGTAATAACATAGTTAGAAAAAATCATATAGGAAATAAACATATTAAATATTAGATGAACTAGAATAATATCAATAAAAATGGAAAACATATGCACTATTATATGAATACAAAAAATATTTTAAACATAAAATATTATTTCCCTTTCCAATAAAAATGTATCATAAATAAGAAAGACATTATATATAATTTCCCTTTTGTATCATCACCCCAACTATAATATTCAATCATAGAAAATTTAAACCATGATTGAAGAGAATGAAAGAATATGATACCTAGAATAATTCATATAACTCACAAACTATGAGATCCTATCAAAATATGTATGTTTTTGGTGCACCTTGAAGGGCCAACCCCAATCCACACATGAAATAGCTCTAGGGCCTAGATCACAACTCAAAGGACAACCATATCATTGTTCAATAATTTAAATTTTAGTATACTGTCATACCCATGGGAAGAAATGATTGGAATAAGTCTTCTTTCATCTTTTTTTATAAGGTCATAACTGAGGATATGAAAATCCATATGGTTCACCTCTATGATGAAGCATACTATAACCTAGATCGTTTCTAAGGATATTTCATAGTTATTATTAATCCTACTCACCATATAATTCCCTATTTATGGTGTTTCTATTGATGCATCACCCAATGTACTATATTGGAAGTACCAGTCCTCGGTAGTACATGATTCGTGAATCAAGTGGAAGATGGTCACCCAATTTGAAGAGATGTGACATAATGTTCAAGTGATACATATGTCTTTATCTAAAAATTATTCATTCCTCAGTTTTATTAAAAAAGTAAACTATATGTTTCATACTATTTATTCATGAGATACATGACAAACCGTTTGTAGTTTTATATTTTATAAAATTTTGGATATATTTTATTCATGTAGCCTTTATAAAGTGCCTCACCTAGGATTTATGCCTTTGTAAAATTGAAAAAGTGGCACATTTAAATATGATACAAGTGTTTTAAAATATTTTAAAAAAATTATATGTGTTCTACATACCATTTTTGGTTTTAAATAGCGTTAATATGTTTTATCAAAGGAAATGGGGTTTTATGAATGTGATTCGATAATGAGTATCATGACTTTTGTAATGAGCTTAGAAACCATTTCTTGTGTTATCGATAGATGGACTGAATCCTTTTGGTTTTCAAAGCATCACTCATGTTACATGTAATGTTATGTTGGTAAATTATAACATTCTATCGTGGGTATGCATGAAACAAAAACACATCATTTTATAAATGCTTATATCAGGATCAAAACAACTGGGTAATGATATTGATGTTTATTTGGATCCATTAATCGATGATTTTAATTTATTATGGGATTCCGGTGTTACATTGTATGATGCATACAAAATTATATATTTCATGTTTGGATCAATGTAGAACATGATGATAAATGAGTTTTCTGCATATGTAACCTTTTCAAGATATAGAATTAATGAAACTCGTGGGGGTCACATATGTGAATAAGGTGCATTGTCAATTAGGTTGAATCATTCATAGAAAACCATGGTTCTATGGAATCACAAATTTCTACATCGACGAGAAAAATACTGATCATGGATCACATCATTCGATGGATGTTTAAAATAATTTATAAAATTGTCTCATCTAATAAGTGATCAACTGTTTGAGAAAGTAAAAGACATGTACATTACATTTGATGAACCATTTTCAAAAAACCATTAGAAACCTAGTTGGTAAAATAGATCATTGTTTTTTTTGAATAAAAATACAACAGTTTTCTTGTGCTTCATACACTGTATTGATTTAATGTGATTTGAAAAAATATATGTAACAGTGTCATCAGAACGTTTCTAAATTCATCCAAAGAAGTAAGGAATTAAGGATAGGATGGACATGGTTTACATTAGAATATAATAAGTGTTGGTACTATTGATGAGTGAGAAATGAACATTTCTTCCTTCAGATGAATACACTCTTTCCAGATAAGAGAGATATCAGTTTTGAAACATCTAGGATGAAAAAAAGGATATATTAGGTTATTCATTGATTATCAATAACATCGTGTCAATGAACATATTCTCAAAATGATTCTATGGATCCATATGATCATATTGACGATGTTTATTCATGGTAAATGGTAGGCACTAAATGATCGACATCACAGAAAATACAGGAGCAGTGTAGTTTGACGGTGTTTGCAATAATCATTGAGGAAAATGTAAAAGTAATAAAATTCATGGATGGATGGAATACACATGGTAATCATTTTAACCCTAACAAGGCCATGTTTAGTAGTTATATTTTAATTTTCACTCGAAAATGTGTGCTAATTGATGTACATTAATGACACCATGTTGTGCCTAGGCTGAAGACACCTATGTGGGATGATATTATGGTAAATTTTTGTAAAAAATTAATTTAATTTACTAAAACATAAAATAATGAGGCATTAATTACTCTTCATCTTCCATTATAGTGTGCATTTATAGTAGACGAATCCCATAATAATTATATATTAATTCTTTTAGAATGTATTGACCGAGGATTTCACAAAATTCTAACAAGTCATTATCATAACATTGATGAATGGATAATAATAATGCCCCAACATATTATCTATGCACACATGATAAACCAAGAATCAAGGGATGAATTTACTAGACGTTATGACGATGTGTCTTTTCAGGTACATTGTGGACATTAATAAATTTTTTGATGATATGGGTGTTCATCACTTTTATTGATAAATTTTGATTTATAAAACATAATCTGAGTGTTGGAAATGATGAATGAGTAGAAAAACCATCATAATCCGACCGTAAATCAATGACGGGGTACGCTTTAGAAGAATTTTTTTTATGTATTTTAAATTGATCATAATACTTTAATGGGACATAAAACAACAACATAATAATGTTTCCCTATTTATATGACGATTGTGACTCGAAATAAAAATCCACTTCCATCCAAACCATGTTCTATAGAAGGAGACATGTGTAAATAATGGTGAGATACTATTAGATGAAAACACACAAAAAATGTGTGAGACATGTGTATGTATTACCAATGTATTTTTTCATTAAACCTATATTTCTTAACAATGATAATTTATATTCCTACATTTTCTACCTGAAATACTCTTAGGAATCAACAACCTCTATACTATATTAATACAAAATATCATCAGACTTGATGTGGCCAGAACAGTACAACCGTGTCCGAGATGCAGGTATAGGGGTTACACCTAGAACATATTTTGAGAAAAAAACAATAGGACTATAAAAGTGAATTAATAAAATAGATAAGAGAAATAATATCTAGTGATGATGTAAAATTATACTGGCAAAGAGAGAATATGGAAAAACTAATGAGTAGGAGGGAATATGAAGAATAAACTCAAGAATAATAATCGTTCGAAGATCCCTCTCCACCCCACAAGTTTTGAGGACAGTCATTCCCCTCTAAGAGATGTATTAGAAGAGGTATTCAATGTTATGATAAATTTATCTATGAAATTTCCATCAAATAGACATTTATACCTTTTTTTGTGGATATTATATAGGGTTATAATGACTATGATTTATATCTCGAAACATCCACCCATCACCTTGTGGTGTGGGACAAAGTGATTAATATTCTAAATGACACCCTACACACCAAACCACTTCCAATAAAGCATTAGCTAATTTTAATCTGTGTAGCCCATGACCTGAGGGCCGAGATATATATTACAATTCATGAGTATGATATTAATTTGATTGAAAATGTTGTTTAGACATTCCTCACATGACCGTCAAAACCATTAAAAAATATGTCGACAAATATGTATTCATTTCCAATTTACATTTCCATATAAAAACTTTAATCTTAATGAAAAAGGTCAAAACAGAGGAATTTTTGTTTCAAATATACAAATGGAAGGGGTTGAAACAATATACCTTCTCAAAACAATCTATATGATTAACCAATTGATCAAAAATATTTACTATGAGAACTATTATCCCACCTGTTTTATATCCACATTTAATATAATTCAAGGCACATTGTATACAAATATAAAAGATGGCCACAAACACTTAGATGAATTTGAAGAAAATATGTACAAAGATAATGATCATGAATTCATTGGTACTGAGATTCCAATTTTATTCCTCGACTATGAATGGATAAATGCCATTGTTGTAAATGAATACATTAGGTATGTCTTCATTGTTAGATTTTCCAAAAGATAAAATATTGTGTTAATTAAGAATAAATATGGCACATATTTTTTGATGGTGTATATATGAAAAAAAAGATGATGGGATTTGGGAATGGAAAATTTTGGACACATTGGTCCAATAAACTTTTCAAAAAAAAAATTGAAAATAAATTCAAAAAAAGAAGGCTGAAATAGTGAAACGCCTGACCAAATAGTTTGAAAGAAAAATATCAGATGACAAACTCTATTTAAAACTGACGACACAGGGGTAAAACTCTACAATTTAATCATATCATATATATTTTTATTTCAGTCATAACTTATTATTTTTTTGGGATTTGGGAAACAATGGATGCTCTTTGCAGTAAATTTGGATACTAAAAGATATATTTCCTAGAATCAAATCATTGATATTAATGAAACAATCCAGAAATTATGGTATTTATCATTTTGTAATACACTACCGAAAACATTTTAGAATGAATGATGAAGATATATAATTGATATTATCCTTTAACGGCGATTCATTTATGATATGGTGGTGTATTGATGTTTTGAAAACAATGTAATGAGGAAAGGATCTAATAATAGAGATGAAGTCATGTATTATGATTGGATATGTATTAAGGTATATATAATAATATTTCACTATGTAAACACATATCAAAACAAATTACATATTATCCTCAATGTTTCAGTAGTGTCCAATCAATCCAATAAAAAATATTGTGGTTATTATATTTGTAAATTTATGAGATGTCATATTTCATTGACAAAACATCATCTCATAAGAGGTATTTTTGAAGACAATTACTATTTTAATTTAAATATTTATTAATCCATTGAATATTTAAATTTTTCTATGATTATCATGACTGTTGAAAAGGATCATATTAACAAGATGATGTAGATGTGTTTATAAATGAATGGGAAGAGTACCTGATGAAAGAATGAACACTAAGTGCATGTTGATGTGGCTTCCATATATGCGGTGAATTTTTTCATTTTTATGTTTAATTAAGTTATTTATAATATTACCCAACTAAGAAATGTTTTCTTATACAGATGGAATCCTTCATTCGAGTCATGTTTGATTGTTCAAAGATGCTCATTCTCATGAGAGATTGGAAATCAATGAGGAAACCAAGATAATGAAAACAATGAAATAGTTCATGAATTAATAAAGGTTATTTCATACTACTGTTTGAATTAATTAGTTTTTTCATCATTTTATATACTATTTATAAGCTCTTTTCATTAACATTATTTATAGTACTTAGATTTTTAGATCCATTGGAATATCATAATTTCCCTTAAACTATCTACAACAAGCTAGAAAAGAGGGAACATGATGAATACAATATATGACTTATCCATAGTTGAATTTGATGTATGACTTCCCAAAATATCTATCATGAATTTTTTATTAGCCATTGTACGAATTAGTCACATCTCAGTCAGTCACTCCTCAATCTGATACAATGTGTGCTCGGTATGACTCAAAGTATATGTTTTTAGTTTATAATATTCTATGATCCTATAGGACTAATGACTTCTGAACTACCATGATTTGATTCATGACACATGATTATAACCAAAAATAAACATGGTATCAATTTATAATGTTAATATCACCTTATTTCATTTTAATGCTAATGCTTTCCTTATATAATTATTGGTATCTTCCTTGGTTAAACTTGATGGGAATATATAATCCACACATTACTATTTTTCATATCCTTAGTTTGTAAAGAATGCGTTTAGAAATGATTTGTAAATGAATGTTTACAATAATGAATAATTTAACGGGAGAATCTTATTAACTAGTTGATTATTTTATAATGCTTCTAACAACACTAAACCTTAACTATTTTTCCATGGATCATTACATTATGTAAGGAATATTAATCTACAATGATGTGATATTTGTGTTTGAAATATCTGGGTTAGTATAGTCAGTATCATAGAAACTGACCAACTCAAAATTGATAAAAAAACTGACTGGTATAACTCAAACTATATATTTTTATTTTAAATTGACATTCATTTTAGTAAAAAGAACATTTGACATACAAAAACTAGAAAAATAAATTTAAATTGTTTTTTGATATTTTATGAAAATGATCCATGCGTCATTTATGATGTGAAAGAATCACCTGCACCTCAATATAATTCATAGTGTGTCTTGTATGACATTATGTGTGTATTTGTATATTAAATTGTCATTAAATTGAGCAAAAAGAACATGTGACATACTATAAACCAAACAAACAAATTCAGGTTTTTTTATATTTTATGAAAATAATAAATGAGTGATTTATGACACATTCTAATCTACAACATGTAAATCCAATAGACAGTGAGACTGACATTACTAAAAGTGTTCATTATCTGTTTAAAATTGACATTTTAGTTCAAAAACTATCACTCACTAAAAACCAAGAAAACAAGATCTCAATGTATTGATAACTTGTTATAATGATTCATATGATATTTTTGAGGTGTATGATGTAGTCTCACATCAAACCGACACATGTAGAGACCGGTATGACTCATAATGTCTGTTTCTAGTTTGAAATTACATTTAGGTAAAAAACATTTCTAACATACTAAAAAAATGAGACAAATTGTTATTCTTTTCATACTCGTGGAAATAGATATATATGTCATCTGTGACATGGAATAATCATCCACATCTTAATAAGATACATTTTTTTGATGACATACATCAAAGTGTCTCTATTTATTTATAATTAAATTCAATTTATGTAAAAACAACTTGTAACATAATACGAATTGGGAAAAAAATTATTTTTTTTACCATTAGCCATTTTTGACATGTAGGAGTCAACCAAACCTCAATAAAATGCATGGTGTGACTAGTATGACTCCATGTGTGTATTTTTTTTTAAAATTAACATTTATTTATGTAAAAACAAAAAGTGACATATTGGAAACCGATAAAAAGCATTCGAATTATCGTGATACTTTAGTAAATCAATGCATAATTAAATTTTGAGGTGTATTACTCAACTTCGTCTCAATAAGATACACGTTGTGGCTGGTATAACTCAAAATGTATCCTTTAATATAAAATTTAGATGAATTTATGTTAAAAGAATATGTGATAAACTAAAAACCTAGAAAACATATTCATATTTCTTTGATACTTTAGGAAAATGACCCATTAGTCTTTTTTGATGTGTATTAGTCATCCTTCTCCTTAATCCTATGCATGGTGTGACTAGTATGACTAAAAGTGTCTCTATTTATTTAAAAATGACATTAATTTTTGTAATGTCAACATGTGACATACTCAAAACCATGAAAATACATATTTATTATTTTAATATTTTATAAGAACTAGTTATTAGTTATTTGTAACATGTAGGGATCATCCTCACCTCAATACGATGGACATCATTTTTGGAAGAACTCCATGTGTCTATTTTCCTTTAAATCTGACACTATCATATGTAATCAATGTGACATATTGAAAATTTATAGAACACATCCATATTGTTAGGATACATTATTAAAATTATAAATGAGTAGTTCATGACATGTAATAGTCAACCACATAATAATCCAACACACAGTGTGACCATTATGACTAAAAGTGTTTGTTATCAATTTAAAATTGACATTTTAGTTCAAAACGTCTCAATCACTAAAAACCCTGAAACCATGCTCTGACTATCTTGATAATTTAGTAATGTTATTAATATTTCATTATTTTTGAGTATGGAGAAGTCTCACATCAAACTGACAAATGATGTGACCAGTATGACTTATAATCTGTGTTTACAGTTTAAATTATATTTTAGTAAAAAAAATACACATACATAAAACTAATCAAACGTATTTGGATTGTTTTTATAATCTAGTAAAATGATATATATGTCATTTATGACTTGTTAGAATTAGGATCACCTCAATATGATGCACACCGTGTATGTTATAACTCCAAATTTGACATTATTTATAATTTACATTAATTTTAGTAAAAGAATAAGAGGAATACTCAAGATTAATTAAACACATTAGTACATTTTTATATTTTAGGACAATGATCCCTAACTTATTTTCAATTTTTAGGAATCAACCCCACATCAATAGGATGCATGGTAGGACAAATGGTAATCTGATTGGTTATAATTGTATTTATAAATTTATGTATGATAAAAAAATTAAAAATAAATTCATGTTTAATGCTAGATAAGTACCCTAGGGATTCCTCCATTGATTGAGAATAAAATCATTTGACAAATTTCAGTAATTTTAAACCATTATTTTGTACAGATTTTTCATGACATTTCCACCTATTTAGACATTCACATAGAGCTATTAGATTTGAAAAAAACATTTTTCACGATGTCTATAGTGATGAATTTTATATGAAAAATAATCATGGTTATTTGAAATATTTAAAATATATCCATGTATTTCTTGAAAACATCAATGTATGGATGTAAACCAGGATCTAGGAATTGGTGTTTTAAATTTTATTCATTCCTTATTAATAAAAATTATACTATGAGTCAATATGATACGTTTTCTTATTTCAATATTATCAAAAACCACATTCATTACCTTGTCTTTTATGTTGAAGATGTTTCAGTTATATTCTATAACATGAATCTCAATGTTTTTATTAAAAATTAATTGAATTTAATTTTGGATGATAAGGATTTTGGGGCGGAAAAAAAATTCTTAGTATAGAAATTATTAGTGGAATACCCAATAAAAAGTTTTATCCTTCCAATATTATTACGCATTGATTTTGTTTAAAATATATTAGTTTTAATCATTCAGAACATTAAAAATTCTATTTTGACACCATTTCCAATATGATATAAGAAATTCAATAACTAGGTATGTTTTCACTACTTACGGAGGACTAATATCCTAGAAATGTAATATGAAATCCATTGTTTCTTCTTCAACCATAGAAGACAGATATATTACATTTAATGAGGCTATCAAGTAGGCCTTATGGATCACATGTTTTTCTTCTAAACATAAAAATTATAATCATATTATTATATGTCATAGTGATATACTATTTGCTGAATATTTATCCAAACATCTTTTATTCCATAGTAAATGTAAAAAAATTGATATTAGATTAAATATTATGAGGCATTTCATTGAATATTGAACCATAGTTGGTAACGAGATACATAATGATAATAACATGGATGATAGTTTCAAAAAAGATATGGTACTATCAAAATTTAAATTATATTTAGATATGATAAATTTGGTCACTGTTGAATTGCTATAGTTTCAATAACATCACCTATATCAATTGATAATAGTTTAATTTTGTTATATTAGGTGTTTTA
Source organism: Viscum album (assembly GCA_963277665.1). Taxonomy (NCBI): domain Eukaryota; kingdom Viridiplantae; phylum Streptophyta; class Magnoliopsida; order Santalales; family Viscaceae; genus Viscum; species Viscum album. The sequence continues at coordinate 528,328,789 of OY728161.1, read as the reverse complement.
TATTTTAAATAAAATTATTCTTTATTTTTTCATTTATGTTTTGTAATATACATGCACAAAAAATTATTAACATTGATTTATATTATTCTTATCAAAATTATTATACATGATCTTTATTTTTGTGTCATGGGATGGTGTATTCCTATGTCATCCTCCCCTTTGGACTGGTTCATTTCTCATTCATTTCTTTACTTTTCTGTTTCCACTTAGGAAATCCTCGAATGTATTCTCCTAGCTATTGCTCCTTTATCTCCCATTTAATCCTTTACCGAGACATGATATGGGTTTCAAAAATTCTTTTACATGGATTTTTTTGACGCCGTGTGTTCTGAAGAATATGGTTGGTTAGTTAAGATTAAGGAGCTTCTTTGTGTTATGGGAATAATGACCACTGAATGCTTATCCTTCATACAATTTTACTCATTTTGGATCTTCGGTTTTCTTTTACCGGGTTTTGAATCTATTTCTTGATTTGAATATGTTTTATATTTAATTTTAGCATTCTGATATCATCTTGAATCACCTTTTTCAATTTTCTATAATTAATTAAAATCAGCATATCCTAAAATATGTTTTATATTCGATTATCTATTTGAATTATCATGAATTGACCATGGTGCTTTATTAGGGGCATGCGCTTAATATTGTGCCCAGAATGATTTTTATGTGATTTACATGGAAAACATATCCAGACATATGCCAGAAAAGGGAACCGTGCTCCATTTTTAAGGTAGAAAAATAGGTCAACCCCACCATGCCATGGGAGGAAGGAGATACAAACACCCACAGGGAGCATCTCGTGGGCTGGAAGAGGATTAGGGGGCCAAACTACAGGAGAAGTAGCATGATGAGGAAATGTGGCATGAAGCATACCCCATACTCACATCTAACTATGAGAGGTAAGTGATTTGTTTAAAAGCCATATAATATACACAATGATAATAAATGTAATAATAGATCCCATGTGGTAACTGTATATCCCTTACAAATGATACATAAATAACAGTGTTTATTTGATCATGCTATTCCCAGCAATTTGATCGAAGTGGCGAGTGTCTTCTTCAAACTCCATTAGAAATGAGTTATGATTTGAAAATGAGATTTATTTTTAGTGACCATTATAATAATACCATGAAATAATTCTACGTGGAGTATAGTATATATTATGTGATTTCGTTCCCATTTATAGAGTGATAAAATGTATTTTTCTACATCTTATACAGTTGTATGGATTATGATATTTTGAAAAATTATAATATATCAACAACATTATTAATTTTATATAAATACAAGATTAATTCTCTCCAATATGTGTTAGAGAATTTTTTTTGTGAGTCTTTCATTTTGGGGAGAAGTTCTTATTTTTCACCGGATGAGTCCCTCAAATCATGTGGTGGTTTTCAGAAAGGATAAATATTCCAAAGTGATTCCTGTCATGTCTGAGAATTCAATGACATAAGCATAACTGTAATGAAAAATCCTCTTCAGTCGATTGATTAGTCAAATCTGTTGTTTGTAGTGTTCTTGTGTGGTCAATGAAATTTCTTTCGAACACTTTTCCTAAGGCTTAGGATGCCTTCATATGGTCCAATGATATGGTTTAATGTGATTCACTTTTACTAGAAAATATAGAGTATCTTAAATCGATGGTCCATTAAATATTCTAAAGGGTTGATATATTATCCTCTATTATTATTCCTTCCTATTCCTTGGTGTGAAATGATACAACCTTTCCTTATTCCCATAGGAGAGGTGTGATATAACCTTAATTATTGGATTATTTACCCTTGATGTTTCTTGTTGCAACATGACAACCCCTATTAGATGTCTTAATTTGATGTTAATCAATCCGATGTAGTAAGAAGGTTTAATTATTTTTTATAGCATACTATCTAGGATTCCCATTCATGGAATATAAAAATAGTAAATTAGTTAATTCCATATGGATTAATGAACCTGATATTTGTTTAAAATATAATTCGTAGAGGGATTCTATGTTTCCCTTATTCTTCTATGCCGAGTGCGTTGTTAGTTTGAGTTAGGATTGCTCATTATGTTTGAATGTTGGATGCACTATTTGGGAGAAAATATCCAAGTTGATATGATGTATGTTTCTTACTTCTTGTGTTATGTTGTGATCTTGGGTGGTTGTTTTGATATGTGGGGGTAAAGAGGTCAATTGGTTGTGGAGAAAATAGATGCATAGTGTGGAAAATTGAATCGGTTTATGCATGTGGCTATCGGGGAGGACACCAGAGATTATAAAGTAGGTTGGATGTGAATGATAGTATGTTTTCATAATCATGTTGGTTGTTTAACTACATTACACTCCCCACTACTCAAGGCAGTTAGTCATTCATAACCTCCTTCCAAAAGGGTAAAATATGAACGGGGTATTCCATGTTCATTCCATGTATATCATTACAGGTTATTTTGGGTCTACGCTCCTACTAATGGTGCAATATTCATTATTGTATGTTCATCTACTGACTGGGTTGATCCCCATTGTGTTTAGTATCTTATATGGTTTTTCTAGAATTAATAGGAATATGGGAAAGTAATACAGTTGTTGAAAAATTATTTAATATACACTATTACCCCATGGGGTTGGAGCTTACTTGGATGAAATTATTAGGTAATATATCTAAGAAGCTACAGATTTGATTTGGTTATTCCAAAAGGGTATGAAACATAAGTGTGATGCTAATGACATATCATGTTGAATTGATAATGGTTAATTAATGTTTCAAAAATAAATTAACTTAATGCAGATCATGTAAAAATGGAAATTTGTAATGTAATAAAGATCTTTAAATGGTTTTGTATATATAAGATACATAGTCATTGTAGTGGCAGTCAGTAGTTTTAGAGACGTTAGATCTAGATGAGTCTAATACGATTTTGTTCCCATAGTTTGGTTGTGAGCTATAGTATCTTCATTACATTTTGCGTTTCAATACAATACTCCACCCTGTTAGTTAGTGAAGCTGACACCCTAGAGATTATTATCCCTATGGGGGGTGTTTACCACAACATTATTATTGGAGGATGGATGTTGAAGTACCCCCTTTTACACCTCTCTCTTCTCTTGGTAGTAATGTGTTATAGTAGGAAAAAATGTTATTTTTCCTTATATATGTCTGTAAAGGTATTTAAGGGATTTTGGTTTTAAACATACATATATTATGGATATTAATTTTTACGGAAAACAATAGGTGTAACATATATAGGAGTTTGGAACCTTCCTAAGTGTATAGTATATAATGCATTGAAGTTTAATGCCAAACATATGATACACATTATACAAGATTTGGTGGCTCTAATAAAATACCAAGTTATATTAGTTACGTGGATGTGGTGGTTGTCTTGCATGAGGATCATGTTTTGGTGCTTCCCCTAGGTTACTACGGGGAAGCCATTATGGAGAGAGATAATTTGATGAATGATAATGGAGGAAATCAGATAACCTGGGGGAAGTAGTAGTGGGGCACCCTTAGTATTCATAATTATATTATATACTCCATTATGAAATACATTGTGATAGTATCCATAGTGCAGTTGGGAATATATTATAACTATTAAGGTGACTTTTTTGTTTCACTTATTGTTCACTATGCTTTAGAATTCGTTGATTACATTTTCTTAAGAGGGTCCAGTGAGGATACTACTATGTACATTGTTTTACTCATCCTATGTATATATCAACAAAATTTAGGTCAATTGGAGCTTGTTGGAGATAAAGCTGGTTACAACTATCTTGGGGTTGCAGGTGTTGTTCGAGTTTTGTGATCGCTACTATTTTTTCATACCAATGGTACTTTCAATTTTCCCTTTTATTTGTATTAGTTTTTTAATGAAATTACATATGGTTACATTGATTTTATTTTAAATTGCAGTATTATTTAGAGTTGGTTGGGGACTGTCTTATCTCTCTCTTCCGCATGTGTTCTCTTAGAGGGTAATGCCTCCCAATTTGGTGTTTACAATACCCTCAATGCTTGTGGCCAACGCAAGGTCTACTAGAGGTAGGACTCAGGGGTAACTATCTCCTTTACACATTGAATTCCCATGAGGGGTATACCATACAAGGTTTTGGTCACGATAAAGTGGTATCATTGGTCTAGTTGAGGGATGTAATGATGTTTGGTGTTTGGAACATGTGTGGTTTTATGGTTTGGTAGTGAGATGTTATTAGAAATGTTTAATAGATGATGTAAACACTAGATATCAGATGATACATATTCATTTAAGTTCCCCAATGATCTGATTCTAAAATGTTTTAGTTTATAGTGGCTTCTAAATGAGGTGATATTGGTTTAAAGGTAGAGACCTAGGAAATGATCATGCATCATTCCTTTTATGAGATTTTGTTTGAATGGGGTAGACCTCGGGATAGGTTAACCAAAATTTAATCAAAGAAAAAACATAAATACTTAATGTTGATACTTCCATAGTCTAGGATTAGGACCTCTTACTATTTTTTATATATTAGGTTTGGCTCCATGTCGATTCCCTCATCAGGTTAAGGAAAAAGAGGACCAGCAGGATGTACCATACGATCTCCACTGGGAGGAGGAACCATCACAATTTTCTTCTCCAATGTTTATATATGAACACATGATCCATTTTAGATGGTATCGTGGAAGACAAGTTAAAGGAGGTTGATATATCCTTCAGTTTGATAGTTTCTCGAAACGAGCACTGGGTTTCAGTGGTTGTGAAGATGCTGAGATGTGACGTGAGGTCATGGTGGTTATTTTTACCTGAGGATAGGGTTGATTTAGTGATATTCTGGTAGGTGTACCGAGAAAAGTTTTGATTTGAGTTTCATTCTTTGACATTGAAGGCTTCAAATGGCCATGTGCTCCTTACCCATAGATAGGAGAGCTCCAATGTGTGAGATTTTGAAATCCATTTCAATAAACTGTTACGATATGAGTCAGACCTATTCCAGATGAGGAGGATATAATGAGGAATTTTGAGGAGGCTTTATGTCCTATAATCCAGTTCCAGGTCACCCCGTTTATGAGAAAGACAAATCACGAGGTGCTGGAGAGGGAAGAGGTCATTGAGATTTTATTATCCTGAACCAGATCATCATGAGAGGGGTGTCGTCAGGATTCCTCATGAAGTAGATAAGTGGTCCATGATTACATGTTTTTTGGGAAGAAGTGTTTTTTTGACCTGGGGTTGGGACCATCCATCATTATCTCATTTCTCAAGGAGAGAAACCTCTCATGTAAATGGAAATGGATCATGGGTTTGGTTTACATATAGAGGACAAGGTGATCATCAATGATAGTGTCCAACCTTTTAGAGCAGTCCTCGTGCAAAGGGTGTTCCAATCATTGTTACTCTATTGAGGCGGTTCCAATCCAGTAACCTGTATAAAGGTACACCATATTTTGATATGTAGAAAAAATATGGGGTGGGTAGAGGAAAACCCCATGAATCTCCTCTTCCTCATATAAAATAGTGCACCCATGGTGGTGGTGTTCATCAGGGTTAGAGAGGTTGTGTAGTAAGTCGTGGTCAACATCATGCATTAGTGGTTCCACCACATGGCATGCCAAATGTTATTCAAGGTAACCTTTTATTGTTTTCTACATGGTTTCATTTCTTGATTGATTAAATAGAAACACACTCATGTATATCACCTTACCTTGTCCATTCTATCAGACACGAGGTAGAGAGGCTTTCAGATCCCTTGGCATTGACTATTCTAGTAGGAGGTAGAGCTGACGTTTTTGAATCATGTAGAGATTGTGAGCTGCTCATGTAGAAATAAAAATTCATCCATGGAATGGGTGGGTTCTATTCGGTGTAGGATATATTCGATTCCTTCTAGAAACATATGGTATTCTATGATGATGATGAAGAGCCAACCGTGTTTTTTGTCGAGTTGGACCCTCGGATGGGCCAGTTGTGTGCTACATCCTTGTCATCCTTAATTGATGAGTTGAAGAGGATTTCATCAGAGTTTCAACAGTTGATGTTTACCAAGGTCATAGAATAGTACCATGGTTTCATTCCATAAATGGTTTGTAGAATTACACCCTTGATGAGAGATAAATTTTGGGATCGAGTACAACTAGGAGTCTTTCCTATCTCTATGGCACCATATTGGATGTCCCCTTATGAGTTACCAGAGCTACATATATATATCAATGGTCTGATATAGTGAGGAATTTTGAGGAGGCTTTATTGTAGTGTTCATTTTTTTGTCAATAATCTTTACATAATAAAGTTACAGTGAATACTAATTATCCACTTATACATTAATGATTTATTTGATATTCTAAAGGTTGACAGTTAGTCCACAAAGATCTATTTGCAGCTAGGGTATCATCAGATGCATGTGAAGGATGAGGATATCCTAAAATCTTATTTCCATTCTCATCATTGAAATTATGTGATCGTTGTCATGTCATTCGGTTTGAAGAATGGTAAAACTGTGTTCATGGGGTTGATGAATGCTATATTTCATAATTTAATAGATATGTTCATCATGGTTTTCATCTATGTCATCCTTGTGTACTCTTCACAAGAATAGGATCATGCAGAGCATATACACATAGTTTTGGGAGTTCTTCATCAACATCAGCTGTTTGAGAAGTTGTCGAAGTGTGAGTCTTGGGCAAGAGAAATTATTCGTATGGTGTATGTAATATTCCAATAAGAATGAAATCCGGATCCATCAAATATAGAAGTATTTTAGTCTTGGTTAGCCTCCAAGAGAGTGGAATATGTGAAACATTCCTTGGTATCATAGGTTACTACTGGAGGTTTATACTCGATTTCTCTCAATTTTCAACCTCTTTGACGTCATTGACCAGGAAGGATTATGTGTTTATGTGGTCTGATCAGTTTTAAGAATTTATTGAGTATCTGATGGAGAAGATGGTATGTGTTTTTGTTCTTTTTTTTCAACACAGGTACTTTAAATTAAGCCTTTAGAAAGAGGTCTAGTTTGAGGCTGATAACCCTGAAATTCCCTGGAGGCTATGGGGAGGAACCTGGAGATTTCTCTCAATGGAAAATGATGAAATGACATTATATTAGAGATATAGAGATTACATTCATGACATGTATCACCAATGAATGTAACATGACGATCTATATTTTCTAGAGAGTGATCCAAACTCGAGGTAGGATGTGGTACATTGTTTTATTTTCCTCTTTTTGGATTCAATAGTGAACGTGGACTATCCCATGAACAGGTTGATCCTCGGTTCGATAGTTCAGTGGGATGGTCTTATTTTGTTGAATTTATATCTGGGATTGTTTATTGAGAATTTTATTGTTTTATTGATCATTCTTAGGGGAATGAATCAAGGACAAAAAAATTAATGGGCTAGGAAAATTACTTTTTTTAATCTATTTTTTTCTCCTCTGATATTTTCTACTAATTTTCCTTCATCATTGGAAATGAATGATCAATTTTAGTGCCTTTTTTTTAAATGTTCAATGATCCTAAATTGAATATCTGGCTTCGAGACAACCTAGAGGAGGCGAGATGATGATGGCGATGGACTAATCGAAGCAGTTTAGGAATACCATTTGATTATATGATATATGAGGGGATGATGATAATCATATTTTGGAGGCAATTATAGGCCTAAGACTAACCAATTGGGTGCTATAACGATTTGAAAAACAAGGATTTAAAGTTTTGGAGAATATAGATCACCATAAAAACACCGTGATCATCAACTGAGACACATGAAAAAGGTATGATGATTATAGTATTTTCTGATGAACCAAACATGTTATCTTTATTAATTACTGTACGGACCTCAAAGAGAGGTGGAAAGGTTTTTGAGAGGTACTCATGTGTTACATGACATGTGACCCCGGTCACAAGATGTTTGGGCATCTCCATGAGATTTGGAATGTATCTCAGATGATACAAAAATACATGTAAGATTACACGGGTTTCTAACATGGAATGTACTCCCCCACATGACATGGATAAACCGGTTATACGGATTACCCAATGTATTGGTATATGAGTAGACAAACAGGTTTAATCCCTATACAAGCATATTACTAGTGCACATGGGCGTACCACATATGGTATACCATGATGTGTGAACTGTTCTATATGCCATGTAAACTATTTCTACACAACATGTTTCAGTTACATGAACTGTTGAGCATGGGTAGTACCCAAGTTCAATCGATACAACATGTGACCCTACAACATGCCTTGTATCCATTCATTCAGGGAATGATACTCTTGTCCATACTTTCATGGAAAATATTCATGACAGTTTGTGCCCAAGATCGTTTCCATGAAGTTTGGAGGGTGTCGTTTCCTACTCACAAGATTATGATCCCTTCATTAAAACATCATAGTTAGATTTTTCAGAATACCCTGAGTGGTCCATAAAAGATCCTATATTCACCTTCATGACCTAGGTAGAGTCTTCGGTGTTGTTGTGACCAACATCATCAGGTGTCGATCCAATACATATAGAGATAATACTGATGGAGTGGTTTGTATCACCCATGTCCCTAAAGGTGATTTTCATATGATGTATCATGTCTGCCTTCAGATCTATCAATGGATTTATGTTTCTCTCATGATTCTACCCGACGAACAATACTTCTTGGGCATAATTCATATCTGCAATCAAACCCTGGAATGTGTTTTATCGAATGAGTTCTTTGTGGAATCATCATGAAAAATACCTAGTGGTGGTTTGTGGTAATTGTGACTTACCTATAGACTTCATTTCATGGTTGATTATATCTGGATATTCATTTATATACTATAGACATATACATCTGTCGAACTGACTATACAATTATTTTGTATACTTCTTAGTTCTTTCGATGAATCCAACTAAATATTTTTATAATCACCCCTACATGTGATTTTCTTGCATATGGAATGTATAATAATGATGATAATCCTTTTGACCAGGTCCTAGGAGGACCATGACTAGGAATAGAAGGTAAATTGTGAGTTACAATAGGATGAGGAGGTCCTATGTCATTAGAAAAAATTCCTAGTACCATTTGATTGTAGGATAAATTTTTTGGTTTATAATCTCTTTTAGGTGGGCTTGTACTCTGATTCAATTTACATTACATGCATTACATCTATCGTACTATACTAGTTAGGATAGTGGTATGATTTTTTTTCTTCATGGATTTTACATTTTATCATTCTTGGTCATGAATATGTTTACATGTTATAGTTACATAGACTATGCCTCCCATATTAGTTAGATTCATACTCGGTGATGGACATCAGCCCCTATCCTATTGGAGGTGGGATTAGAGTGTAATGGAACTTGCCCCAAAAGGATAGGTCATGACCATGTGGTATCAGAGCAGTCTATTCTACGTTAGGACTGTGAGACTATGGGATTGGTTTGGGGAGGAATTGTTATGTGATTCATGTTCAGCTTTTAGTATAGGGTCTGTAGTGCTGGTTAGTGTGTCGAATGTATCCAAACACCAGGACTCTAATAAACTTATTATTCACTCTCTACATTAAAACATTGGTTGTAGCAGAAAAATGGTACATCAATCATATTGGAATGGGTTTTTGATTACTTTTACATATTGAGAAAGCTATCAAGAAGTACTCAATAACTTTTGTATATTATATTTTACTTCAGGATGCCTCTATAACACATACTAACTAGGACATATAATCTTGATCATAAAGATGACCCTATAAGTGAAGAGCCTTCAGTATAGGGGCTGATTTCACTAATGTTAGCTCCATGTGGTGAAACACCCATTCAATTACATGTGGAGGAGCACACGTTATCCACCGTAAGATAAGAAGCACATGAAAAACATTATTCATGAGTTTCACAGATAGAAACCCCTCTGGTTATGAGGTGAGACCAACCTTGAGGTCTCTATGAATTACATGAGGATGTGACATAAATTTTCCATCTAGTCAGAAAAACATCAGATCAGATGTTGGTACTAGCAGAGATTCTTTTGTAGGTCTTAGTAGGGTAATAGTGGAGTTTGGATATCCATAATCACGGTGAGGCGACTCTTTTGTGGATAGAGTTTGAGAACATCTTCAAAGAGGAGTCCACTCAAGTTATGATGAGAGAAGTGCATAGATAAGAACATTTTTTCCCCAACTGGGCATCAGAACAATTGAGAATTATTCATCGAGGTTCACAAACAATTCCAGGCACTTGACTGATATGGTCAGGGAACATTAATTTAGTTTTCAGAATTTCAAGTGAGGCATGCATAAAGACATCTAAACCACCTTTATCCCTATGAGAAAACCTACATATGGTTTTGTACTAGACCAGTCATTTGTGTTTGAATGAATCCTAGTTTAGTAGATATATAAAGTGATAGTTACCAGTGGACATGCATGAGTAGATACCATGGTAGCTGGGATCCGATGTTAGTCTTAGAGATCCATACCTGGGATACATTTCAGGAGGAGGTACCAAGATAGAGGATATAAACTTCAGGGGTCCTAGGATGGGTCCAGGAAGTGTAAGGAGAGGTCACGCTACTCATGTGATGGTTGGGGACATCTTACTCATGTTTTTCCAATGTGTCTTTCTACTGATAGGGAGACAGTGTATGGACCACTGAGGCAAAAGTAGTGGTAGGATCAGGCAGATCTACATGGTTATGGACTTGAAAAGGGATCTGAGAGAGCAGTAGGAGGTGGTCCATGATTCAATTTACATACACCACCACCCCCTGGTGGTCCGCACCAAGCCTAAGAAGCTGGATAAAAGGGGTGGAGATATCCATATATGTCAAGGCATGTGAACCTATGGATGTGAATGATTCGAGTACAATCTGTGTCTTTTCTACTCTAGATTTTGTATTAATAGGCATTGGAGATATCCAATCCATTATTTCAAAAATATCATGAACAAGACCATGAGATTCTGTTTGAATCGTTTGATTGACCCATAATCACAGAGTCACATACTCAAGGAAACACGCTGATAACACATCTTTGACGACATATTAACAAAAACATCGGAAGTGAGAGTTTTTTTGGAACATCCTGGTGGATGCGTTGAGGCCTTTTGATGGCATTCTTGGAATGGATTTATTATATTCAATCCATGAAAAAATAGAATATTTCAGAAATGTGTGTGTTATGTCCACATCAATGGAATGGTTATTCATTTTTATTGAAAATGAAACCCATGAAGCATAGGATTGACTCAAACAATGAAGGTTGTAGATGATTACTCATCAGTTGGATAGCCTGACTCTCAATGAAATACTTGTTATGAGTATCCACATCCAAGTAGTAATGGAAGAGTACGTGGTTTTCTTCAATGGATATATTCCACAATTACCTCCTTATCAAGAGACATGATTCTACATTTCTCTACACCCCAGGAAGACACCAATATCTACAGTAGTGTATTGGATGGTTCCCCAGAGCTTCATGAGTTTAGGGTATAGTTTGAGGATTTGAATAAAAATTCATTTTTGAAACCCAGTTTTTCACCATGGGTGGCCCTAGTGTTTCCTCCTAGTTGGCCCATGTGTATCAACCTAGGAGACCCCAATTTTGTTGTCCAAATGATGATGACGACATTCATATAGTTGAACAATCTATTGGAAAATTCATCATAGGGCCGACAGTTCTTCTAAAAAACATAGTCGACCAAAAGGTATCTATTTCCAATTTATATTTCAAGCTGCACCATTAACATTTAATGAAAAAATATCTGAACCGATGAATGTTATTACAGAATGACAAATATTGTTGGGTGAAATGAAATAGTAGCTCCAAACTATCTCAAGGATCAACCAACCAATTGAAATAGTCTACTGAGAGCACCTTCACCCCTGTTGTTCTATATCCACATTTAGTATCATTGCAGGCTCATGTGGATACAATGATGAAAGAAAGGAATACTCACATAGTTGATTGTAACAAATATATGTATGGAGTGGAAAATCAGATTTCATTAGTGATGAAAATGTAAATGAACTCCTCATGTATGAATGGCTCGGCACCACATTTGTGAATCTATACATGAGGTATGTTTTCATTATTTGATTTTACAAAAGCTGATATAGTCTGATAATTATGACTAAATACATTTTATATTTTTTGCAGGCGTATATAAGAAAAACGATTGATGGGATTTCACCATGAACAAAAATTTGGACTCGTTAGTCCTCACATCACCTCTTCAAAAGACGAAATAGATTCTGATAAAGAGGCTGTAATAATGTCATCCATGCTCAAATTGAATGAAAAATAAATTATAGATGACACACTATTTTTAATACCAATGATACAGGGGTAAAACTCTACAATTTAATCATATAAACTATATTTTAATTTATTTAATTTCATATTCCTTTTTTTATTTTTAGGAACCATTGGATGCTGATTGCAGTCAATTGGGATACTCCAAAGATTTATTTTCTGGATTCAATGCATGGATATCCAACAAACTGACCATACATGATGGAGTGTGTTAATTTTTAATACACTAGATGCATCATTTTAAAACTAAAAATCCTGTTATATAATTTATGTTATATTTTATTGAGGATTCTGTTATGATAGGGTGGTGCATCCATATCATCTAATGGATGGAATGATTCAAGGGCCTAAGGATAGGAAAACCTACAATATCTACAATGGGAAGAGTATCCTGGTATGTATAATAACATTTCACAATCCAAACAAATATAAAAAAATTACTTATTGTTTTTTATGTTTATTCAGTGTCCAAAACAAACAAAAGGAAATGATTGTGGGTATTATGTTTGTAAATTTATTAAAGAGATCGTATTTCATCAACAAACTAAAATCTTGGACGATGTATTTTCGAAAATAATTATGATTTCATTTAAAAAATATATTAATCCTTTGGGTATTTATATTTTTCTCAGTACTACCATGACTCTCACAAAAACTCATATTCACAAGATGATATAGATGTGTTTAGAAACGAATGGGAAACATACCTGATGGAAGATTGTAAACAAATATGATAAAGGTGAATTCCCACAACTTATGTTATCTATATATGATCATTGATTATCCTCCAACCATATTAGGTGAATTGAGAATGCTCCGATGTATTGAAATCCTAATTTATTACTCAATGTTTAATATCCCTAGATTTATATTATTTATCTTTGAAGAAATAAATATTGAGGTATGGCATGATGTTGAGCAGTGTGTATGGGGTGAATGACGAAACCACCAAGGATCAACAAAATACATTTTCCAACAAATGATGGATGGAAACAAAAAAAGATGTTCTATATCCACCATTTTCAGAAGATATAGGGCCTAAATATAAATATTGATGAAATTAAATTAGAGGGATCAAATTCAACATGCAGAGATAGTATTTGAGCACATGTGTAACCCTTGGTTCATTTTTAAGAAATATCAATGTTTTTATCTCATTTGTTTGAACTTAAATTTGAGCTCATGTGTTGTTGTTTGACATGAACAATTATTTCTAGGTAGATGCATGAGATAATCGGTAACGTTGAGGGATTTTTTGGAACCAAAATATGTGTCCCAGGATAATTCATGTAAGGGAATGGATGGTTGAGATGAAATCCAAGCTCAAAAGACCAGTACATCTTTAAAAGAATCATCCCTGGATGCACCATCATGTAGAATCTGGTCCTCGTGATGTTTTGAGGTGTTTATGGAAGGTATGGGGAGTCTGATGAGCACCATGGCCACCATAAATAATGTTTACAGATAGCTCCACATATTTTCGGTGCCTCATGCCTCTTTACAAGGATCAATTTTTCGTCATGTCATTCCTCTTTGCATTAAAAATCCCCTTATTCCTATAAATTGTTATCCACCCTCATAATCATCATTACCCTGACATTTATCCTTTTATGATCCATTTTTTGGAGCCCTTAATCCCTGTGACTTAAATAGAAAAATGAATCCCCCAAGGTACTAGAGCATTGAGAAACCCCCTTTCCGTTTTCATATTTAACCCATCCTATTGTAGGGATACCCTTCACTAAGAAGGATGGATCTTCCGGGTACATCAGGATTTGATAAACACTAATCATTCAAAATGAAATTCTTTTACAACCCAGGTCTCTACAACAAACAAGGGTTACCCAACATCATGGAGATCTTATATTTACAATGCCCTAACCACAGTGAAGAACCTAAACATAACAAAGATCCTCCCTGCGATCCCCCTATATTTGTGAGTCCCCCATCCTTGCGACCTTAAATGATAGTATGTAGTGATTTTCTAGTCCCTTGTATGGTGTTTCTTTGTTTCATTTCTATACCTAGTACTTAATCGCATAGGTACACATTTGAAGGAGGATATTAGTATAGTAAGTAAAACGGGTGAGAAGTGAGTCCCACATGCAATGCACATGGGGTGTCGCACATCAAGTGTTTTCGATTCCCACTAATCTCCATGGTAGTGATATCTTCCTTACCCTCTCAGTAGATAATGACACACTCCTCAAATAATATAAGATCATATTTGGGAATAAACTCTATAGTAAGCCCCAATCTCCATTCCCATAATCATGTGGTCTTTTTGGATAATAGTTTCTGTGAAACCCTTATTCTGGGCATCCATCATTGATTAAGCCCCATCATCCAACACCCAGGCCGCTAAACATGCGTAATCCTCAAACCACCTAACTACATAGGTTTTGATCCCTATATTCTAAATTGGTGGTTATGAAGCCTCCGAGAGGTTCAATAAAAACTTTTGGTAAACCATGCTACCCTCCTTATAGGGGTGCATGTCCTGGCTAACCATGCATAATCCCCAACCACATGTCCCATTTTTATTGGATGAATAACCATGCATAATCCCCATATTCCCCTGTAATAACTACATGGACATTGATTCATAGCCAACAAGGGTGCGTCAGATTCCCATCAAGGTTCAATACCAACAATTTCATCTTCCCATAGATTCTATCGCATCCATTCCATTCCACTTTAATGCTTCCACCATTTCCAACCTAATTTAACTCAGGCCACCACATCCTGGTAGGATCACACCATTCACTTGGTCCATCTTAGCACGTATGTTCGATTCATCCCATTAATACTATTGGAAGAACCTGGGAATATGATAGTGCATAATCCTCACAAAACCCATACTCATCCATCCAAGATTTTTCCTAGAGTGAAGTGAAGCTAACCATGGGTAATACCCACACTATACCTATTTTAAATATAAGGGTTTTGATCCTTGTATTCTAAATAGGGTACGTAGGAAGCCTCCATGAGGATAAATCCAAACAAATGTTAAACCATGGTGACCCTATCACTGGGGTACACCATTACTAATTTAGCCTCATGTTTTTCCATTATTGACTTCCAAATAAGTCTTCACAATGAGAAAGAATACCTTTATGTGATGCACTACAGTACAATTAAATCCATATAAAAATATAATCTCAATTAAAAATTGCATTTTGATTTTCTTATAATATATTTCATATAAAATGTATATAAATTGAGATTATTTGGTCATTCAATTGGTCGACACCCATATTTAATTCTTCCATCGAGGGGTACATGAAAACCAAACCTAATATCCCACAGAAATAATGTCCCACTTCCATGACAGAACTGGATGTAGTTGAAGAAAACATGAAGGTCTCTAATGCTAGGATTTGATGTGTTGGTATGTATAACAATGAGATAAATTTTCAATGATATATCATCTAATACATGGACACATGAATCTTCATGGTATATCATATAACATCTGATTAGTATATTGGTACACTTCCAATGGGGAATTATGGAATTCCATAATAACAAAAAAATCATCAAAAAAGGTACAATATACCAGTTCTAATAGGAGTTTCATTCATATATTGGGGCTAGAGGGATGTCATTCGGTTTTTGGAGAATATCAAGGATGATTTGGGTAGTCATTCTATTGAAATTTTTTAGCATCAGTATACTCATAGTGTGAAAGTGTTTTTAACAACAAGAATGCATTTAATAGCGTGATAATGGTTGTGAATGGAGAAAAGTGGTCAAGTAAGGGTTTGGATCCAAAATATAGTGATGTAACCACTTGGTTCATTTCATGTAACATGATATAAAACTTACTGTTATGTGGATTATGGGTTTATAAAGTATAATCCTCCTCAGGTTTCTTCATTTGGGCACAAAGTTCTTGGGGGTGTCCAAACCCCATTCCCCCCTTACTTCACCTTAGACCTGAATGGATTATCCGTTGTTTGCTATTTCAAATCAATGTGGTATCATCTTCTACATCTACCTTGATTCTCTAAATTCTTTCTCAATGATTTTCATTCAGTTTTTAGGGTTCTATGTGTAATTATTATACCATAGTATGGATAAATAATTGTTCTTCATGGGACTATTATATATGACTATTAGAGCATGTCTCAAAATTTCATAAAATAGTAATCAATCATTATTTGATGCAGATTATATTTTTTGGAAGATTAATTTATGGGTTTTCAAATATTTAGACTTAATATGTCATAAATTTAGTAATATATATTGGGGATTTATTATTTTCTAGGAATATGGTTGAGTCAGGAGTGGATCGCACCTAGTTTCTCATCATTCTGGCTTTGTTGGATTACATGATGAGTTTGTATCCTATTATACCATGCTGTATTTTTGGTTAAAATTAACTAATTATGTAATTTAATGTTGTTGGACATTAATACATGTGATAATGGACTCAGTTGTGGTTGGTATGAACTGAAGCTAGTTTATTGGACTTTTGGTTGAGGTAAGGGCATTGACCTAATTTTTTCTCTTGGTTAATTAGTTATTTTATATTTTGTGCCTCACTAATATAATTCCATTTAGCAAACCCACTGTTTATTTCATTATTTTATTACTAAAATAATATTTTTTTCTTATGTAGGTGAAATATTTTTCCTCATTTCAATTGGTTTTTTAGGAAACCGCCGCCATGGAAGACAATTTTTTAGAGCAGATGGATGAAAAAAGGATGGAACATAATTTTTTTTAACTGTCTTGGATTATTGTAATTGTAACCAAATTAATCATTGCAGGAAATGTATATAGAAGAGTGTTGTTTTGTAATCATTATTTCATGTAAATGTATGAAGCATTTTTTCTACTTCTGTGATTTGTTTTTGGGTGTTGTTTGTGCTGTGTGTAGGTGTTGTTTTTGCTGTTTGTAGGTGCTATAATTTGTCTAGGTTCTGTGCAGGTTCGGTGTAGGTTTTGGTTTTTCACAAGATCATTACCCTTTATCAGCACTAGTTAAGTGCTGATAAATTGATAATATATCAGCGCTATTATGATCGATGTTAAAGGTAGTTTTTATCAGCTCTTAAAATAGAACTGATAAAGGTAGTGTTTATCAGCGATATTTTTAGTGCTGATATATTATACATTTATCAGTGCTGAAAATAGCACGGATAAAGACTACCTTTATCAGCGCTTGCGTAACATGAATAATGGAGCACTTTTATCCGTGAATTTTTAGCCCTGATAATGGTGACCTTGTATCAGCGCTAGTTTTAGCGCTGAAAAATGGGATCCCCCTTTATCTTCACCGAGATTAACAATGCTTTTTTAGTGCTATTAAAGGTTGTTTTTAGTGTTATTATAAGCCATATTTGTAGTAGTGAGTGCATGGTAAAGGTGATCAGGAAGAGAACGTATCCACTACTGATAATCAATAACCTCTTTAACCATATGAGGGGGGAATAATGGTTCTCAGAGGTTGAACATGTATCGGGCTATCACCCGCTACGAGTACGGGATATGGATATACTGAATTTGTTTTTCAAATTCTAATACAATCATTATGAAAACATAGTTATTCCCTTGGGCATGATGAATTTCCCCATCATTGTTCATGGGATTCATAAATAGTATATTCCAACCTTACATAGGGCGGTTCATGGTGGTCATCATCGATGATATACTTGGGTACTCAGGATTCGTAGGTGGAGCTTCAAATATACATAACGATGTTTCTTGACTTAATATTCGATCACCAGATATGTGGGAAGAACTCAAGGTATCAGTTATAGATTCATATGGTACAATTTCTATGACATGTTATCTCAGTGAATGGAGTGGATGTGGACCATGGATGGAGGAGATTGTGTAAGACATAGAGACACATATGATTGTGACTGTGGTGTGGATATTCATTAGGATGGTAGGATATTACTAGATATTTATAGCTAATTTCTATAGGGTTTATGAACCCATTATAGCTTTGACTCTTATGTGGAAGCCTTTCATGTGCAAAAAGAAGTGTCAGAAGGATATCCAGTAGTTGATGTAGAGTTTGATGAGAGCCCTGATCTAGAGATTAACAATAGAGGGTTTTGAAAATGTAGTGTTCTGTGATGCATCAGGAACTAGTCTTGGTTGTGCCCAGATACATAGGAAAGTGGGATTTCATATGTTTCAAGCTATTTGAGACCACGTATAGAAAATTACATTCCTCATTATTATGTTTTACTTGGGATAGTAATCACATTGTTGTTGACGAGACACTACCTGATGGGTGAGCGATTTACCACCTATAATAATCAAAATATTCTCAAAACATTCTTCTCATAGAAGGATATGAAATTGAGATAGAGGTGTTGGAGAGTGTTACACTAGTATTATGGATATGATATTGTCTATAATACTTGGAAGGGGAACATGGTGGAATAATATCTCAGCTGAAGATCAAGTTCACAGTTGCTGCATGAGTCATCCGAGCATCTGGCCTTGTTGTAGTTATCCTTCGTGGATGAAGATGGGAGATCATGCCTCCAGTCTTGGATTTTTACCCCGTAAATATTATATTGATTCAAGTATGCAATACATGAGGATAACGACTCTGAGCCCTTTCATGTTCAAGTATCTACAGTACGTGTATCTATTTAATAGATGAATGGTTGGGATCACATCATTCGTTAAAATTATCACAAAGTGTTATCAGTGGCATTATAGGAGGATGATTTGATGGAGTTTCATATGTACCATTTTGTGGTACATCTAGATGTGTATATGATGTTCAAGGAAATTTATCATTAGTTATTTTAGCCAAAAAGATGAAGGGAGTTGTAGAGTTTTTATCTCAATGCCATAATTGCTGCAAATAATGGATGAGCACCAGGTTCTAGTGAGTCATGTTCAACCCCATGTGATGGCAGAGTAGATGATGGAGGGGATATAGATGGAATTCATGTTGGATTTACAATATCCATCTTGGATAAAATATAAAATTTGGGTGATCATTGACCAACAACCCTAGTCATCCCACTTCATATCTATCTGAGATTAGTGTTCAATACAGAGCTTGGGATGCTTATACATGATTTTTATTATTCAAATTCATGGGGTTCCATTGAATATTGACTTATATAGGGATGATTATTTCACATCCAAGTTTTGGATGAGAATTCTTGAGTAATTACGGACTCAGTTATGCTTTAGCATATCGTTTCACCCCCAAACAGACAACCAGATAGAGAAGACTAGTAAGGTTCTGGATGACATGTTATCATCATTCATGTTGGACATCGGCCATTTCAGAGAGGATCACTTATCACTTCTGGATTTTTTGTTCCACAACATATACCAATCAACCATCGGTATGTAACCATTCAATTCCTTGTATGGGTGACCCTATAGGTCAAATATTTGTTGGAATTACCCAGGAGAGTCAGCACTCATGGGCCAAGAGATCGTGAAATCTACTATAGAGAAGGTTAAGATAAAATAGGAGTGAAAGAAGACAATACAGATCCATGATAATTTATATTTTAATTGGATACGGAGGTCCTTTGAGGTCATGGAATTATACAAAGTGTTAATTCAGGTATCACCTATACAATTATTTAAAAGATTTGGATGGGGTGACAAGTTTTCTTGATGGTTTATTTTCTCTTTTTATATATTGGGTTGTGTTGACGTGGTGTCTTACCACATTGTTCTACCCCTAAAGTTGCACTAGGTAAATCATGTCTTCCACATGTAGTATTTTATGAGGTACATGCATTTCCATTGCACTCCATCGGCTAGGGTGAGATAAACATCAAGGATGGATCAACTGTTGCTGAGTACACAATGAAGATAGAGGATTTGATGGAGAGGAACCATCATTGGTGAGTGATTCTCTTAGTGCATGTAGAGAAGTAGCGTATGAATAGACAAGATATATCATTGGAGTGGGAGGCACTACTTCATTCACAATACCCACATCTCATTTAGTTTCCTTGTTATTTTACGTTTACGTAAATAAAACGCTATGGTGGGGAGAATGTAATCTCCCATATTTTCCATGTATTATATTTAAATATTATATGGAATTAGTTCATGACTAGTCGCTAACATGGGTAGAAAATTCCAAGCCTTGTGTGGACATAATAGATATTTTAAATATTCGAAATATATTTAATTGTGCATGAGAAATTTTTCTAATTAAGTTTCATAACATCTAAATAGTTTCCTAGATCAGAAATATATGGAGAACTATTTCAAATATAACAGATATTATACCATAGGTGAGACCTAACATCGACTGACATAGGTCAATAATATAAATTTGTTTTTTAAGTTTTATTTAATAAAATAATGTGATGAATTTATTTTATTTGTAACGTTACACTTATTAAAAAATGTTTCCTTTTTTAAAGTAATACTTTTGGAAGAGATCTGTGGTGTGGATCAGAATTGTGGAATTCACTGGAGGCTCTGGAGTGGAACCGAGAGATTTCTATTGATGTTATACGAAGATGAGACTTGGGATCAATGATTGACAGACGTCATTCATGATCGATCTCGCAAAATTAAACAATGAGACAATCAATATTATCCACTTAGATATTTAACCGTAAGGTAGGATGTGTTATTTTGTTTTTCCCCTTTTTTGATTCAATGAAAAACATGAACCAACCCATGATAGATTAATATGTGGTTCTGTTGTTCTTACATGACTGTCTTACATTTTGGTATTTTTATCGGTGTTTGTTTATATAGAATTATTATTGATTTATTCATCATTATTACATTAATATATTAAGTCACAAATGAAAAATGTCTAAGGTTCATTCCTTGGATTGTAAATTTTGATTTCACTCCCATGATATTTTCATTGTGTTCTTCACTCATCGTGGGTTATGAGAAATATATCGTTGCACATTAGTTTCCCTGCACAATGATTCGAAATTGAATATATGGTTTTGGGATGACCTAGAGGATGTGAGAAGTGATGTTGAGAGATGAATTGATGTGGTTATGGAATTATCTATCTTTATATGATTTATGAAAAGATTAACTGAATTAAATTTTGGAGATGATTAAAGGCCCAATGCTCAAGGATTCATTTCTATGACAATGAGGAAACACTAGATTTGTGGATTCATGGAGAACAAATAAATGAAATGAGATTGCAATCATCAAACAAGCGAAATGTAGTAAAAATTAATGTTTTTAAATTTTTGAATAACCCAATGTTTAATCATTATTATATAGTGTGTGGCCCCAAGGAGAGGTGTCTAGTATTTTGGGAGGTAGTCAAGTGTCACACAACGTGTGAACCCTATCACATGGCAAGTAATCCACTCCTTGAGACTCATTGTGTATCCCATAAGAATCTAGGACACAGGGCAGATTACATGTGTTACCAGCATTGTGTGTACTCCACCACCTCGCTTGGAAGAAACAATTACACAGATTTCCCCATGTAATTGTACATTGAAAATGAAAAATGGGTGGAATCCGTGTAGCAGCACATGACCAACACACACAGGTGGACCCCGGATGGTAGAATAGGTCATGTGAACCTTTCTATAGTTCATGTACACCTTTTCAACATTACATGTTATGATGAAACTAGCCGTTGGACAATGCCAGTTCCTAATGTTAATGGACCAGATTTGTGACCCTTCTACATGCCATGTAACTATTCATACATGGCTTGATTCTCTTTTCTATCATATCATAGACATTGTTTATTAGGGTTTGTTCCAATGATTCTCTACTTAATGGATGGTGGGTATAATTTCCCACTCATAGGATTGTGATCCCTTCACCATTACATCATGGATAGAATTGTTGGAATTCCATGATAGGCATAGTGCATCCTCTATTCATCTTCATTCCCTAGGTAGAGTCGTCAGTATCGATGTGACCAACTTCACAAAATACCAATCCTCACCATAGTGAGTTTATCTAGATTATGTTGTAGTTATCACACCATGGACCTACCTTTGATATTAATATTATTTATTTTATCAATCGTTATATCTATATGTTTATCTCTCTCTAATGATGGAACCCAAAAAATAGTACTTCTTGGACAGACATCATCAATGCTATCAAACTCATGAGTGAGATCTACTGTACGAATGCTTTGCACAATCCTAATGATGAATACCTAGTGGTGGTATTCTATATTTATAACTTACCTCTAGAATTCATGTTTTGGTTGATTGTATCTATATAATCCTGTTACATACTATGGAAATATAATTGTGTATAGATTACAATAACATTCCGTTTTTTCTTTATGGTTTCAGGGAGTACAACGGGGTATTGTTATAATCACAGCTACACATTATTTCCCCACATGTTTAACATCATTTGAATATGAGCGAACTTTTGATGAATTCCAAGGAAGACCTGGACTATGACCCAGATTGTATGGTATATTGTGAATTCTGACAAGATCAGGTGTTCATGCAACATTATACCACAATTCCATTAATTGTTTTTATTGGTTGTACAAGGGTTCTTATAGACACATTTGTTGGGATTATATTATGTTCTGGTTTACTTCACTTTCATTACTTATGTCGTACTATTTTTCTTGGGAAATTGGATTGCATGCATTTCATTCTTAGTAGCATTTACATTTCCACATTTGTGGTCTTGGAGATGTGTGTGTGTTTGTATATGTATAAAGTTAATGCCACCTATGAAAATGATATTCCTACTCGGTGATTGTTTCTTAACCCGACCCATACTGGGGATCAAGCCACAACTACCCCTAGCCTTCCTCCATTGGCCATGGTCTGGTGACCATTTCCAAAGGCATGACAAACACGGGGATGAATTTTCCTATGTACATACACACACACATACACACAAACACACACACATTCAACTCATTGAAAATAGGTTATAGGGAAAAGAAAACAAGATAATGCACTATTATATATAAACCACACACATGAATAAACAACTAAATATAACGAGTACATAACATTAATGATGAATGAGAGAGGGGAATAATACACACCTAGCGAGGAAAATGTTTCACAACCTGACAATAAGGGAAAAAGTAAAGCAGCTAGGACATCCCCATTTGAAGATCAAAAGCTATGACCACAGTATGTGGTCCATGCTCTAATATTCCTATGATCCTATGAAGAAACATTCATCCTGTCCATCTTCTTCAAGGGCACACGATGTGCAGGAAAAGTCCAATCATGGGTGTGTATAAAAAAACGTTGTTGGATTCCCGGAAGGCTCGAGGGAGCAGTAAGAGTGGAAATGAAGAGGATATTATTAAGTAATATAAAAAAGTAAGACCATTATATAGAACAATTTATAGTAAAAAGATGTACATATCAACATGCTAAAAGATTAATATAAGATCATCCATACACAAAGAGCTAGAATAGGTGAGAAGATAAACTTATTGCCAACTCTTTGCAATCTATTGTAGTAGAGTAGACTCATCCGACCTTGAGAAGCTATACATGAAAATAATTTTTCATACCATGTGCATCTCTGCCTCCCCTTGAAGAAGATTATCCAAAACACCAGGAGTGGGCACTAGAAATACGATATATATATGTGTGTGTGTGTGTGTATTCTCAGTCAATGAATCCCAAACAGGAGATTAAGTGGATCTACATATTAAAAGATCATCATAGAATTTTTTTTGACAATAACAGTTCCAGATGTAACCATCAATACATAGCTTCCCATATGTCTACCCTGAACTGCATGTCATAGGGGCCCAATCACCACACCTTGACCCAATTTGCTTTCGGTGGGTCTGTCTCACCTGCACAGTTTTAGGCCGCATCACAAGGACATGTCTTAGTGGGAAATGATCCCCTATATCTAGAGAGTCCAAATTCATGTCAAAGAACATATCTTCATTGTTCCTAAATGGTGATAGATTGTTTCACAATGTAGAGGATACCAACACCCAGATTTGTTAAGGGTATTCCACTCTATTATAAGTCGTAGTGGATAACCACACCATGATTTGTCAAAGGGATTTCACTAGAGTAGTGTTTTTAAGGGATACCCAAACCATTATGAATCTTAGTTATTCCACTCTATTAGAAGATTTATAGGCCACCCAAACCCTAATGTGTCAGTGAGATTCTAGTCTAGATCATCGATTTACACTGACCATCCATTCATGATGGTGACTCTTGAAAAATCATCAAGGAACACTAGACATCCCTATTGGATGGTACCTCGTAGGAAAGCATTGACGAAAATTGTCCATGCCAACTAGATGATACCGATTCAAAAATAAAAAATATTGCAGATATCATGTGCCTCCTCAGATAGGCCTTACACCGAGAACATCTCACATCGTAAATCAAAATCCACTATAGGGGGCACCATTATATTCTATCTAACGATAATCGGTCACTAAAAAATGGACACAAACCCATTGGAATTACTAAATAATCGTAGATTAACTGAAACTCCTAATCAAAAGGTTGATTAGTTCACAATTCTCATTGTTGATCTAGAGGTCCAAAAGTGTAATTACACTGGCACACCTCCTCAAACAGCTCTAGAACTTTTGACATCATCTCTTAAAACATCATCTCCACTCTTATCACTGTCAAAGTTGTCCCAAGACATCGTTTCACCTCAAACACGTCAAAAGAATACTACACCAATATTCTATTCATGTTTCCACTCGTAATTAGATAAAGAATATGGATTCACATATTCAAACAGATCACACCCTTTTGATCCTTGCAAAAAACGCTGAAGATCGACGATTCATTTACCCCAAATGGACATCTGATGGAATAGTCTCAAGTCACCACGTTGTTCTCGAATGAAATCCCTTTGGGTCATGCCTCTATCCTGAAACAAATTATATTGGTCTCACCTTTGAGATCCTCTAGTAAAAACACATGAAATGGACTACTCATTTATCCAAAACACATAACGAGTGAAATAGTCTCAAATCACCGTAATGCATGTGAACCAGACCACATGGTGGACACACACAGAAATTAGTTTAAACACCCCAAATTCAAAATGAACATTTGTCATAGAGACAAGGATTATGCTTCTCTTGGTGGTGCAACAAATAGACCTCCCAATTAAAGGGTAGGTTCGGAACAAGTTATATGAATAATAATAAATATATATTTATTATTGAACAGAACTTCTTTATGAAACTAAGAAATAAAATCCATGGATTGAAAGTTATAAACCCATATTATAAGATCCTTTTCGACATCGGGGTCACAACACCTTATAAAACTCATCAATCGGACTTCCGAAGAAATCCCTACGTGAGAAAGAAGGAACCACAAAAAATAATAATTAAATTTATTAATAATTAGGAGTGTGTTTTTCCACCAGCCTTTGGGATTGAACATTACAATTACAAAACCCACCACTAAGGTTCTTTCATGAATTATGGATCACATTTCCGTAGACTACATGAAAATTGGTGGCCCGTAACAAAATATACAAGTATTTAAAGAGCCCGATCCCAAAACCAGTATGGCTAGGATGGTTCTTCCTTTCTCGCCCACCTGGGCCAACTTGAACCTCCTACTATGTTCTGGGATGACTGCTTCATCCAAGACCATATCATGGCATGTGGCTTGATCCTCATCTTCATATTCTCACACCCCCAAGATGCCCTAAGCCCCCCGGCCTCTGCCTACCTCACCAAGCTGGGCAGGTTCTACACGCTGCCACCGCCTTGGGCCCCTGTCGACCGCCACATGCAGTTCTACTTGAATGGCCTTTTATGAGGGCCACCATGACAACACCAGTGGTCCATAAATTATTTTAGACCCAGTTTTGGTATCCTCAAAATGGGATATCCACACTTCCAACCATTGATCGTTGATCTATTGATGTATTTATTTGTAGAATAAGATTATGATGAACGCCCCAAAGAACGGCAAGGAAATCAGTTTAAATGAAAGGATTTACATCATGGATTGATTGAAGTATTCATGAGTCTCTCAATGATGATAATTAATATGATGAATGAAATCAGAAAAGATTAAATTTTAATTAAAAATATTAAAAATATCTTAAATGTAGAAGAAATCCTACCTGGATTCGTCCATTTATTGCATCTGATTCAATCGTTTCTCCCCAGATTCGATCCGCCAATGTTTCTGAGGAGATTGTTCCTCAATATGATTATGAGTGGTGAATAATTATCAATAGAGGATAGATAGATATTCTTTCTGGAGATAGAATGTTATAGGGTTATCAACCCTTAAATAATATCTTAAATATATATATAGTCTCATCATTTGGAGTGGAAATCCAAAAATCATATCCCCCTCATTTTATATCGATCATAAGAAAAGTACCTCAATACAAAATCAATGATGGTATCCGTTTTCTAACTGGAGTGCCCGTTTTAATATTATTGGGGTTTTCATCCATGAGAAAATAATTAAGTTTAATTATTATAATTACCATTTTTCCCATGCGTGGTATTTTTCATAGAAGTCCCACAATGAAAGAATTTATACCCCACCTATGGAAAATTGAATTTTTCAGACACAATAGCGGCCACATTATTCTGATCATAGAAAATGATTAAGGTATATTCTATTTTATACATTTTCATCGTACAAAACACTTAATTTTTATAATAATTTATTCCGAACAAACTGAGCCTTAGAATTGCACGTCATCTCAACACCAATCTCTGGAATTATCCCTAAATTTTTTTTAGTGTCTTATAAAGAGAAAATACAGTATCTATATCCAGTTACCATAATATATCCTATTGACAGCATGCTAGTGGTGTTGCTTCATATGCCCAATTGGGATGAGTCAAGAAATTTCACATCTATATTTTGTCATTACATTTGTTTCACCCAATACCAAGAATATTTAATGAATGTTAAATCATCAGAAAATATATATTTGGTTAGTTAAAGACAATACATGTAAGACTTCTGTTTCATCTACCAATACACATAAAAAATAATACCAATTAAATTGTAAAAATATTTCACATCAATGTGATGTTTTTTGTTTTCATTTTGACAATTATAGGAAGGATTTAATTTTTTAAAACACTACAAATAAGATTCTTGAAATCTCAATAAAAAAAATATATCATATTGATTCTCCAAAATTTAATAAATTTCAAAATTATTTATATGGTTGTTATCCACTACTTTCACATAAATTTATGATCATTTTCATTGATTTCTCTCCAAAAAAATGTTTTTAAAACCATTAGATCAATAAAAACTGGTTATTTGGCTAGTCCGAGCACACCGCATTCACGATAAATATGTATTTTTAATCAGACACTCCAAAGATAATTCAAAAAATGTTTTAATTTTATTCAAAAACAATCAGAGGTAATTTTCTATTAATATAACCATTACATACACATTTTAGTGTTTTAATACACTACAACTATATTTTTGGCCATCCTAAAAAACAAATAACTCAAATTAATGTGAAATCAATTCCTACATTTCATAAATGAATAAATAATTTTCTCCCATTAATTTGATGGTAATTTTTAGTCATATTCTTTATATTGATCTCCTGACAGAAATTTTGAAAGATTGTTAAATCATTTAAAATTATTATTTAGTCAGTTTGTGAAAAAATTATATCAAATTGATGTGTCTTCTACCCATACATACCATAAATAATTCAAATAACAAATATATCTAATTTCACATCAATGATAGGTAAATTTGTTTTTTGACCATCACAAAGATGTTTTATTCATTAAAAAAATTTAAAATGTGCTTTCAGTCATACTAAAAAAAAGTCCTATGATTGACAATCGATGTGTTCCTAAAATTCAAAAATAATTATAATATTGTCACCATATGATTTCATGATAATTGATGTATATTTTCAGGATTATAACACCTCATCTAATGTTTTTAAATATTGTTAAATATTTAATTACTTTTTATCAGATCAGTTCGAGAACATCACACTTCTTATGGATGGAACATCTAATCATAAACAACATAAAAAAATTCAATGACTCATTTCCTATGATTTTACATAAACCATAAGTAATTTTGAATGTTTTTAACATTAACTAAATGTTTTTGTGATTTAATACACTAGATATGTGTTTTTGATCATCCTGGGTAAACTAAAACACTGATTGATTCCTAATATGATGGTAAATTCAAAAGAAAAAATGTTATTGTTATTTAATTCTGTAATCATGGAATTAGTTGGTCGTTATCCTTTTTTATACACATTTAATCACTTTTTTAATGACAATGAAATAATTAACAACTTTATATTTGATTGGTCTTAGTGCATCACATGTCAAACTAATGCATCGAATTATCGAACTAGTAAAAAATAATTCATTGAATGTTATTATAATATTTCACGTCAATACATTGAATTTTAGTTACAAAAAAGATAGTAATAGAGTAATTTTTTCAAATTTATTTTTATTCTTGGTATAAATAGTGAAATTCATTATGTTATGTAATTATTCAAATAAAAAATTTTCTTTAACTAAATTCATATAAGGATATATTTAAAGAATTAATTTTATAATTGTAGAATTTTTATTTGAAAAAATTAGATTCATTTTTTATTCCATCATATTGAAATTATGTTAGTATAATGTATTTATAATTTGTGAATAATTGAGATTTTTTGGTGATGAAAAAATATATATTGTCTTTTGAGAATACATTATTTTAATTACATCATTGTGAGATAATTATGAAATTAAATTTAACAAACATCATGAATAACTATATTATGAAATTATAATATAAATATTTTAGTAAAATAATTTACAACATGTATATTATAATTTATTTCATTATAAGTTTAAAAAACATTTTCAGTGTTGGCGCAATGCCTTCACAACATTGGAAAAGTAAAATTTTGTTCCATATAGAGAATAATTGAGTGCTAAAAAGTCTATTCATGACTTTTTATTAATTATTATATATATATGTTCTCTTTGGATGATATTTATGAGTTTTACTGTTATATAAAATGAATCTTATCCAAATTACAGTGCCTTGAATGAACAAGACAAGAAAATTAAGTTTAAAAATTAAAGAAGTTATTTTAACATGGATATGAGAAAATATACATGATCACTGAATCTAAAATATTTTCATGAACCAAATTAATTTACTTATATAATAATAACTTATTTTTATTCATTTATATGAAATAATTAACCATAATGATTATCAAATGTTGATGTTGTGCATGTGCATGTATGAGAAAAATAAAAATAATGATTTTAATTATAATTTTGAAAAACATTAAATGATAAAAAACAAATTATAAAATTTGTTCTATAATTTCAATGAAAAATATTATTTGGTTGAAATTTGGGACCTTTTATCCCATATTTATTACATTAATCCCCATATAGTATTTCAGTTAAAATAATGTAGGACTTTTCATATATTGGTTTCTTATTATTATATAATTTAAATATATGGTTTCATATAAGTCATTTTCTACCATAACATGTATTTGGATATATTTAAAATTTATCATAATTATAATGATTTAATTTTATCTTTCATGCAAAAAAATGCCTACAATATCACACATTGTTGATTAATAAATAATTAATTTAACATATTAATAAAATATACAATATTATATATAATAAAATAAATATAATATGAGATAATTAATAAAATAATTTAATTATCCTGATAAATATGGCATGATTATTATATAATAAAATATTTTCTTCGAAATTTAATCATTGGCTTGATGTTTTTAATGTAAAAGTAAGGAATATTGTTAAATTTGAAAATAATATATATTTCATGAAAACTATATTTTAATAAATTATTTAAAAAATAAAAAATATCTCAAATTATGAAAATGGAATAAAATTTGGTCAAATATATAATCCCCTAAGATTTGTGACCATTCAAAATTCATTAACCCTATAATAACCATATTATATTTTATTATTTTATGTAATTATAATTTTTCTAATCACTTCAATTATAAAAGGTTACTCCATTCATCAAATAATTTGATCATTTTTAACCATCTTCCATGATCATAATATATCGAATTTTCTAATTGTCGTCTATATTCACATTATATTGTTTATGATCTCCCATAAAGAACAATTCCACTTTCTATAAGTAGGATCCCAAAAAAAAATATTCAAGTGGTAAATTCATCCTTACCTTTTTAATTCATTATAACATCTACCATATCCTCACCCCTATAAAATAGTAAGGATAACAAAATTATCACATATATTATGGAATTTATTTTCTTAATGTGATGCCCACAAAAACTAATATAAGAACCTTCTATTCGGTAGCGTGTATGACATGTAACACCCGTCACATAAGGTAATATAATATCTGAGAAATTTATAATATATTTATTACTTAGAATATAATATATTAATTTAATTCCATGAGAAAACAGTTAATATATCATTACACTAAAGGAATACTTTTTTATATGGCATGTGTAACATGCATGATCAACCTTCCTTGATAAACTTCATTATACACAAGACCGAGATTTACTAAAAAATAATAAATTTTTTAAAAAAAATTATTTAATATAATATGATGTAGAAGACCATTTTGATGGAGGTTTTGAAAATTTTTAGAGAATTTATTAAAATTTTTGGTTTATTTGATGATAAAATGAATTAATGTGTAAACACTTATTGAAGAATGAAAATAAATATCAATCATATATAATAAGAAATATTATTATGTTTATGCTTACATTGGTGTTTCCTCTTAATAAATATAATTAATTTAAATTATTAAATAATATTAATGAAATATATGTTTTATATTTTTAATAAAATATTAATTATATTAAAACACTAGGTCTTATATGTATTAGATGAGAAGAAACACTATTTTATACATAAAAAAACATATTTTTATAAAGGAAGTTTTTAATGCCTTTTAACTGATAAACCGTTTTAAATTTTAATTTAGACAAATTAATTGATTGAATATTTAAAAAAAACTTTATAATTTAATTTAAAACAGAATATTACGTTACGGTATATTTTTTATATTTTTTGGAATTATTTCATTTTTTAATGAATAGTTAACAATTCTGAATTTTAGTACAAAACTTATCTTTCATGTAGTTTATTTATAAGGATAAATTATACTTATAATTGGTTTTAAATTTCAATTAGATAATATTTTTGTCAAATAATAAAATTTATGTCATTATAATCATCTTAATATTGAAAATTATTATAAAAATATAGCAATCGTTAGGAAATTTTTACTCTAAAAAACTGCATTATCGTCTCATCTATGACATTAATTTTAATTTAATTTCAGCTAAATATAAGATTGGAATTTGGAAAATTGTATTCCATATTTTTTACCAGAATAATTTATCATTTAATATAATACCTGAATTGTTTTCATCCAAATGATTAGTGGAAGTGATTAAAAGTAATTACAATCATTAAGGTTAAATAAAGCTTAAAAATTTAATTAGCCTTTAACCTAAGGGCTGAGATGACATAGTCAGATGTCCAATACCAATTTTATAGAAATAATTATTCCATGAACCTCAATTAATGAGTTTTTTTTGGTTGGTTATGAATTTCATTAGGTAAGAACCCGTGCACACCTGTCATGTTTCCAAATATTCCATGTGTGAACTTTTCCTTCCTTAGGAAAGGTCACAACTTCTCCCACTTCTTCACATCTCTAAAACTAGTTAGGGTTATCCAATATCTTCCCAAATATCTTCCAAACTATCCTACCATAGACCTTAAATCCTCATTTTCTCCTAAAGTATCCCGTGTAAGACTTTTGGTAATAACCAAAATTAGTTACCCGATTAAGAGGTAACGTCTCCCCTCACTCATTTTAGTTTTATTTACATTTTTCACTTCATATACTCTTATTATGATGTGATTAAATAACCTAAATAGTACCCATATTATTATCGGATGTTTTTAAATAATTTTTTCTCCCTACACAGTAACAAACATCTTTCTAATGGGTAACTGGCATACTGTTTTGGTGTATGGCAGACAACTACCTCATGAAACGATGATTGTTCAATTCACATTACAAACTCTTATGGTGGTCATTATGATGGAAAATATATTTATATATATCATATATAATATTTATTGTTTATTTATTGTTATATAATCTTTTAATTACAAAAACATTAAATAATTTATATTTAATGTTAATGTGAAAAAATCGTTTGAGGAAGTGTGGACTATCACCACTCAAAGCGATGTTATTCGCTCACACGACACATGGAATGTATAAATGAATTGATATAATTTAAAAAATGTGACATAAAAATATCAATAATATATTCATGACATAATTATCTTTCACTACATATAATATATATATATATATATCATCTCCTTTGTCACCCATCACACACTTTAAAAAATATAACATCATTCGTGGACGTGTGGACTACTGCCTCCTTGACATGATGAGATTCATTTTACATCAAAAAACATTATATATAATATATAATATTATAATATTTGGTATTTATTATATAATTATCGATCAGTAATTATTTTAGTTACATACTTTCTTTTTCAAAATGCACATATAAAATTGGAATGTTACTATTGTGTACATATGGCCTACTATATCCATGATGGTAACGTTGATTCATTTTTCATAACCATGTTTAATGATTGATTTTAAAAGTATAATAATGTAGAAAAACATTAATTATTCCATTATTATTAATCTATAAATGTTTATGTAAT
Source organism: Viscum album (assembly GCA_963277665.1). Taxonomy (NCBI): domain Eukaryota; kingdom Viridiplantae; phylum Streptophyta; class Magnoliopsida; order Santalales; family Viscaceae; genus Viscum; species Viscum album. The sequence continues at coordinate 528,295,850 of OY728161.1, read as the reverse complement.
GACATATTATACTATAGTTGACCAACAATAGTTGTTTGAACACATAAACCGAATAAGGTCAAAACACCAAACCTAAAATTAATTGTTTGAGTAGTTGTACGTAAAATTTTAATAAGTGAAATAAAATTAATTATGAACTTGAAAAATCTTTTGAATAATGTTGAATATTCTGATATGTTTTTGATATATGATTTCAATGGAATTTCAAGCGAATAGAAACACAAGGTAAGGTTTATCATCTCATTTTTAAATCCATTTGATAAATGTCATATTCACCACATAAATATTATTTGTGGAGTATCTTCTGAAAATTATGTAATATTATAAAATTAATTATTTATCTTCATTATATCAGATACATTAATTTAATATTATTTCTTTATGAGCTTATGATTTAAAAAGAATAAAAGTTGTGTGGGACACATTGAAATGTTTAATGATTATTTTCCTAAATAATTACTATAATTATTATTCTATTTTATTTACATTCAAGGTAGTTATGTAACCATTGATAAATTAAACATTTACTATTACCTAGTTGGTCATGACCACTCCCATGTACTAGTACAATTTTCCATATCTTTAGTAATCAAAATGTATGAATTTTTTTTTCAAGAATACTCGACTCAATTTCACTATTCAGTCAGAGAACTTTGTTTCTTCTAAAAACAATTTTTTATCAAAATGTTTTAATTTTTTTTAATTATTTGGTATAAAATTTTTCCCTTTTAATTTTTTGCTAATGATTTCAAAGGAATATTCTAATCATATTCATAATGAGGCATTTTCTATCATTTTACCATACAAACAGAATATTCATTTTACCTAATGTGACATGAAGAGATTTATACACCATCACTTCATTGATGAATAATTCTCAATTTTAAAGTGTTGTTATGGAAATGTATTTAAATTGAATTTTTAATGAAAAATATTTTCTAAATAAATGGATATTTTCAAGAAGAATATTTTTTAATTTTTTTCTTTTATTTCATCAATGACAACAACCCAATACAAAACTCCACATGTGATTTATTGTATTCATATAGTCATTATTATTCCTGTAGATATTTTATGATTGATTTGGACAATTATAGTATTCACATTAACATTATAGATTTATTATTTAAGCCCCCCCATGAAATTTGTAACGTCATATGACCACAGAGAATTGAATTTATTTTAATAATCCATTTGATTTAACATATATATTGTGATTTCCTAAACTATTTACCATTTACATAAAGTCCCTACATTGATAGTTATATGATCAATTACAGAATTATTTATATTTCCTTATCTTCTACTCAATATGGTAAAATTTTTAAAAACACATTTTTCTTGAATATGATATATGATTTGGTGTCGTAGGACACGGTTGTGGCTTGGTTATTTATATCACCTTGAGGCATCAGTAGTCTCATGGGATGAATCTATTGGTGACTAACCCAATTCATTTGTTTATAATGAGAATAAGAATGTTTAGATACATGTTGGGGACTGTTTAATTAAATCCCATTGATGCATTGGTAAAATAATGAGATGAAGTAGTTTTATAGCTACCTTAAATGGGGTTTTACTCGATAGCAAAACCATCATGTGAATGGTATTGACGGTACTGGATCTATGTACCTATGAAACAATGAAAAAAATAATTTAGCATTTCTTTTGTATTAGTTCTAATTATTATTCATCAATAAATTTTTTTTGATATATCTATGGATACATTTAATTTTCATTTCATTGATTTAATGGAATGTTTTTTAGATTCATACCATGCTATATTTATTTTTTCTTTATCTAGTTATTTGAATGGAATTTGTTTCCAATTATTACTTTTATATATTTTTATGCACTTCCTCATCAGTTGGTTATTCAATGGGGTGTTTGTTCATTTATTAACAAATCAATAATAATTACACTTATTTATTCATTATTTTTTCAACTGTGTCTTTTTCTAACTGATCAATTGATCTTACCCTTATTATTATTATTTCCTTAAAATTACAATAAGAAAAAAATGAAATATATGTGTGGATTTACTAGATGGATTAGAGTTATTCTAGTAGATGTTTATTTTTTATAAGGGGAAGAATTATTTTATAATTATTTTATTAATTTTTAATACAAGTCTTGTTTATTTATCTGGTTTACCATGACTACTAAACTGGTTGGCCCTTCGTGGTTTGATTCATTGTAATCCTTCTAATGTAATTGATATAAGACACAAGATCCAGTCAATATGGGGTTGGGTCTCTATTTTTTGTTTCAAAGGAAGATTATTATGATCCTTAAGAACTAGATTTAGGAAAATATTTATTATATAATGTAACCCTAAGGATAAATATTAGGATTATAATTGAAGAACACTCTTGAGTTTTGGAAATTTATTGACTATGTGGGTCTTCCTAGAAATATACCCATGTCTGGATAATAAATGTTTTTGTGGTTATAGAACATATATACTTCAGAGTAACAACTCTGAAAATGTGCACCGGGCCTGACTCTGGGTAACCTGGTTCACAAAATCAGGCTTAACTTTGCACATGGTTTGACACACATAGGGGATATTTTTAGGGTAATCCATGATATCTATACAAACCATTATGAATAATTTCCTAGTATGTTTACAATGAATAATCATGGTTAAAACTGATGATTTATAGATTAAAGATAAGGTGTCATGATTTAGATAACCAATTAATGATATTATAAATAATCCCTATAATAAGGAAGGTCCAATGTAGAAATAAATGGGATGAATTATTTGATCATTAATGTGGTTTTGATAACCTTAGATAAAATTATATTTAGTGTTTAAACTTATTTCAATAATGTCCATCATGTTTTTTTGGAAGTATATTAATATTTTTAGAATATGACAACCTATAAGATCAGTGAAAACCAATCAAATCTGGCGAGGACATAGGTCATGAACACATGACCGAAGGATGATAAGGGTTTCATTCCAAGCACATACCTATGCAATGTCTTGTTTAATTTTTCATTGTTTTTAGTTAAATAATTTTAAAAATAAACGATAATGATTAACTAGTATTGTCACTTTTTACGATTAGAGATTAATACATTAACCATATTGGTTTGGCGGATAGTTAAAAAAAATAGTTTTATATGTCACTCTTTTATAGATCATAAAATATTTTAAATGTTTCTTGATGTTCATTAGGGGAAAAAATAAAAGTTTGTTATTGATAATTAATATATGGTAGGAAAGTAGTTTATTTGAATTTGATCAAAGAAAAAAAAACAAATTAGGATTTTCATATGAAATTGAAACCGGCCATAAAATAATGTAACATCATATTAATTTTCAAAATTACCTGATATTAAGAAATTAACATTGAAATTAAATATTTTCCTAATACATCAATTTATATTGAAATAATGGTCTTATAAATCATCATAGATTTATGGATTTATGGCCTTCAAATTTCCATTAATGACTCCCTAGTTTGAGATTTATGACCTCATTGACTCCCAATAAATATTAATGATGTTACTCCGGAACATATATCTATATTTCAATAATGTCCTCCTACATAGAGACCAATTTAAATGGTAGTTCATGTGACCTTTGTACTTTCCATTCTCTATTATGAACCCTTATAACAATGTGGGATTCTAAACACATGAAGTAACAAACATCATATCACCATGATAAATATTAAATTGTGAGGACACAATTTAAATAAGGTGGGGAGATTGTGACTCCCCGCAAAATTAAACTACAATCCTAGTATTTAATAGCTTGTATGACATGCAACACCCAACGTGTAAGGTAATATAATATATGGATACTTTATAATATATTTTTAATTTAAAAAAGATTATATATATTTCAATTAAAGCAAAACTTCAATATCATGTGTTGAACATTAGATTAACCTTCCTCGATATATTGTGTAACATGCAAGAGAGGCCCTCATTGATAGAGTCAGTTATATGCAAGACAATGTTTTACTAAACTAAAATATATTGTTAAAAAAATATTTTTTAATATAATATTATGTAACCTGGAAATTATGATAGAATTTAGGAATATTATTAAAAATTATATAATATTTTGTTTAAATAAATATAAAATTAATTCATTGGGTAACCATTTAATTGGGAATTGTAATAAGAACCACTGGGACATAAAAAGAATTATTATTATTTTGCTTCTAAAGGAGTTGTGTCTGAATAAAAATAATTATATAAAACTAGTTAAAATTTTTAAGGAAATATATATTTTATAAATTCAATAAAATATTTTTGAGATTCATCCATTATGTTTTATATGCATAAGATATAAACACACTGTATTTTACAAATAAAAACCTATGTTTTTATAAAGGAAATTTTTACAGATTTTTAATGGTGAACCCATTGTAATTTTAATTTAGACACATTAATTTATTTAATATGTCATAATAAACATAATATATTAAATTGAAACATAAAAAATTATGTTTGGGTAAACTCATGATATTTTTTTAGAAAAATTTCAATTTTTATAAATTGTTAATAATACCGATTTTTATTCACAACTACCTTTTAATAAAATTTCATTATAGGGTTTAATGGTGCTTTTAATTGGATTTAAATATTAATTAGGTAATATTATTTATAATTTAATACAATTTATTTCATTGTAATAAATTTCACTTTGAAGATGTATATAAAAACATATCAATATTTAGTATATTTTTAATCTGAAAACTGCCATTTCGTCACATCTATGAGATTAATTTTAATTTTAATTATAATAATTATGTGTTTATAATTTAACAAATTGGATTCCATATTTGGAATTAGAATAATTTAGACATTATAATAAGACCAAAAAAGTTTTTAACAAAAATATTAGTGAAATTAAATAAAATTAATTACAATTATTAAAGTCTAATCATGCTTAATGATGGGCTGAATATTTAATATAAGAGATTAATTAACAAATACAGTTGATAAAAACCCATTTTATGAACATATATTGGATTTTAAACATCCATTAATGAGTTTAGTTGGTTTGGTGTGACTTTAATTATGTAAGAACATGTGGAAACCTAACTTGTTTCCAAAAATTCCATGTGAGTCATTTTCATTCCCTATAAAAGGTTACCAACTCTCCCACTTCTTCACACCTATCAAACCACTTAGGTTTACTGAATATCTGCCCATATAGATTAACAAAAATACACCACATTACCTAGTATCATCTCTTTGGTCATAAATCATCCCAAATAATCAATTTGTTACTAACCAAAAAATTGTCAACCAGTTAAGAGGTAACATCCCTACTAAAGCTTTCTAGTTTCATTACATATCTCCGCATCCTATAATCATCCTATTGAATGATTAAATAAATCACTAGTATCCTAAATATAATATATTATGTTTTTATGTAATGTATTATACCTACATATACACACACCTCCAATTAATGGGCAACTAACACACTATTTCAATGGACGAAAAACTATTGTCTTATGAAACAATAATTGTTCAGTTCTCCTTACAGAATCAGAGAGTGTCCATTATGATGTATAATATGATTATGTGTTTTATATATGATATTTATTGTTTCATTATATTTTTTTAATCCTTTTATTAAAAACATACTATTATAATTACAATTTTATGTTAATGTGATAACATCATTTGAGGAAGTTTGGACTACCACCCCTCAAGATGATGGGGTTCACTAACATGATACATGGAATGTATAAATGAATTTTTTAATAAAACATTATTGGCATTAAAAAATTAATATATTCATGAAATAATTATCTTTAAAGAACTATAATATATTTATAAATATATATATATATATATATATCATCATATTTATTTCCTATTACACACTTTAAAAGAGATGACATCATTCGGGGACATGTGGACTACCACCACCTCGACGTAATGTGATTCATTTTAATGAAAATAATTATATATATATATATATGTATATATGATTATTTAATATGGTATATACTATAAAATTATCATTATTTATTGATTTTAGTTACCTACCTTCATTCCACAACTATCATTTAAAAATTGGAATGTCACTCATATGTTTGTATGACCTACCATCTCAATGATTGTAACAGTAATTAATCTTTCATAACCATATTTAATTACTTATTTTAGAAGTATAAATTATTTATAATAATATTAATTATTCCATTATTATTAATTTTTATATGTTTATGTAATGTCTTATTTGACTATAGATGACCAACAATAGATGTTTTGACACAAAAACTGAATTTAGTAAAAACACACGACGTAAACTAAATTTATTGATTAGTTGTACATAACATTGAAATTAGTGAGAAAAAGTAATTATAATCCTAAAAATATTTCATAGGAACGAATAAAATTATCATAGGTTTATTATATATCAACATGAAGGACATTCACCTAAAAGGAAATGCAAGATAAGGATTCTCATCTATCTTTTTCCATCCGTGAGACAAATGTCATTTAACCACATACATATATTGTGTGTTGAATCTACTGCCCCTATTATTATATTATATAAATAAAAAATTTATCATAATTGGAACTTAAACATATATTTAATAAAATTCATTCATAAGGTTATGATTTAAAATGTTTCCATGTGGTTTGGGACATTTTGGAAGGTTTAAAGAATATTTTCCTCAACAATAACTTTTACAATCATTCAGTAGTATTTCCATTTGAGGAAACAATTGTTAAATAATTTTTTTTATTATTAATGTGTTATTCATGACCAAAATCCTGTATTAGTACCATTTTTCAACTCCTTGGTACTCAAATGGTTTTAAAAAATATTTTTAATAAAACCCTACTCAATTCTCTATTTAGTGGGAGAATTTGTTTCCTTCAAAACCCAATGTAATATTAAAATGATTCCAAAAAATGATTTGTATTGATTTGGTAAAAAACATATACACAGTGTTTCTTTTAGTAATGTTTTTTGTCTAATATTCGTGTCTCTTTCCAAACAAATCATTTTCAGTTATTTTACCATACAAAAGGAATATTTTTTTACCTCATAATACATGTATATATTTTTTCACCATCAATTATTTGAATCCTCCTTATCAATTTTAAAAGTATTTTTATTGAAATGTTTTCAAAATGTATTTTCAATTAATAATATTTATAATGTATTTTTCAAATGAAAATGATATTTTCCTCAAGAATATTATTAATATTTATTCTTTTATTTCATTAATCACATTAAAAATATATTTTACTCCAATTGGGATTTACTGTATTGATATAATCCATGTTATTCCTTGGGATATTTTATAACTTATTTGGACAATGAACGAATTGAAATTTCCTTCCTTGATTTGTTCTTGATGTCCCCTTGAAATGTTCAACTTTATATGATCATTGAGAATTGAATTTATTTTCATTATCCATATCACTTATCATACATATTATTATTTCCTAAATCATATAACATTTTACATATGGTGCCTACATTGATAATTATTTGATTAATTGAGGAAATATTAACAAATTTGTATCTTCTATTAAATATGAATACATTAATTTAGAAACAATGTTCTTAGATATGACATCTTCCTTACACTTGTAGGACATGGGTTGGGGCTTATTATAGATATCCCCACAATGCATCAGTAGTCACATGGGATGAATCCGTTAGTGACAACCCCATTTTAATTGCTTCCAAATAGAATATATTGGAAATAAATGGGATGGTGGCTCATAAATGTAATCCCCTCGATGCATATGTAGTCTCATGAGAAAAAAATAGTTGTCTATCTACCTTAGAAGTGGTTTTACCCGATTCCTAAATGGTCATGTGGAAGCTCTTGACTATACTGGTACAATGTACTTAGGAAACATAGAATCCAATAATTAATAATTTATTTCATATCAGTTAGAATTATTATTTATCAAAGAGATTTTATGTTGACATATCTGTGGATACATTTCATTTTAATTTGAATGATTAAATGTCATGTGTTTTAGTTTTTTAATATTCTATATATATTTTTACTTGTCTAGTTAATTGAATGGAATGTTTTTCCATTTATTACCATTCCATATTTTTTATGCACCCCCTTATAATTTTCTGATTATATGGGATATGTGTTCAATTATTTACCATACCAAAATTACTACTATAATTGATTCTCTATTTTTTTTGTTACATTTTTTACTTATTGAGAATTTGGATCTCACCCTTGTTATGTTTCTTTCACCAAGAATCTATTAAGTGTGTGATGATAGATATTCCATGATATACTAGAAGGATTAGTGTTATTATATAATATGTTAATTTTTTTAGAATAACAAAATTATGTTTTAATTATTGTATTCATTTGTAATACAAGTTTCATTTATGTATCGTGTTTACCATGACTAATAAAATGATTGGTCCATCGGGATTGATTCCTTGTAATAATGGAAATATAATTGATAGAAGACACCAACTATGGGATATATGCAGTTGGGTCAGTAAATTAAATAGTTTATCCATCATGAAGTCTATATTCTCATCCTTTTATTCTATAAATGGATATATCCATCCAATGCATGTCGATTCACCACCTTCTTGGATGATGAGTTTTTGTTTCCATTTTCTGCATTCTGGGAATGAAAAAATTTACTTACAATTTTATAAAAAGGCCTAAATATATACATTATATATTTTCCCACATTTTGAAATTAATATATGGACATAATATTAAAAAAATGATACAATATCATGAATGTTCGAAAAACCGCCAAAATAAACATAACTAATATCATTAATGATTTAACAAGTGAGTCACACTCATATTAGAATGAACAATGATTTTTGGGACTATTTAAAATTATAGAGGAGTATTAATACCTTTTATTTTCACATGGGTAGTATTTTATCCTTTTGGAATGAATATTCACAATGGTCCAACCATGATAACATGAAATGAATGAACCCAGAACAATTAAAATAGAAAAATATTATTAATAAATGGGTGGAAAATTTTTATAAAAAAGATCATATATGTTATTATAAATATTAATATAGTTCTTTAATAAATTAATAACATTATTTACAACACTATACAAGATTTTTTAACACGTTTTAAGGAAGTCAACCTCAGTGTAATAGATTTTAATTGAGTCCACATTAATGTAACTTTTTACAAAATTCCAAAAGAATGGTTTTTTAGATATACGAATGGATCAATATTTCCCATTTTCATGACTCCTTATTTTTTTCTAGCCACTGTTAAAATATTACGTGGATATTTTCAAATAATTTTTTCCCATTATAGGTGTGCATTATTTTTTTAAGATATGTTATTTTCCTCAAGGAATGTTTTTATGATGTAGGTATTAATGTTTTTTGATTATGGAATGGTTCGTGGGGTTTGTTATAGTGAAGGATGGTTTTGTTATAAACCAAATAATTATGGTTGTTTCTTATCCATTCAATGAATTATGTATGTTGGATGTTTCCCATAATGGTTCTTCCATTTTTAACTGTAATTATTAAATAACATGGTATAAATGTTGATTACATTGTGTGGTAGACGAGAGGGTTAAATATCATATAGTGTCCATGAGGGTTAAAATCATTTGTAATCATGGTATAAAAATGATACCCCAAGTTACCTAAATGATTTTTTTATGATTTCTAGGTTTTATGGAAACCTCATTCTTTATAAATGTAAGTATATGTTACTATTATTGGTTATAAGTATATCTTTACAAAAGTGACATTTTGTGTTTAAATGTATTAATGAACTAATATTTAATTCCTTATTTGTATGTTCCTTACTGAGATTTTTTATGCTCATAAAATGATTTAATTTTTTCGTAGGATATAAGGATGGGTAAGAGAATGAAAATTCCATGATGGATGCTATGGTGAATTTTCATGAAAAAAATAATATTTTGTTATAAAGAAATTTTTCATTGGAAAAAATGAACACTGGCTATATGTTTCAGCTTTATAATGTATAAAATCACTATCTAAGTCTTTAATATAATTTTCAAAAACTGTAAACCTAAAATGATCCTCAAATTCAAGAAATTATATATTTACTTAAAACCTCAAGATTATATAATGTTTATGGTCGGTCCCTAATGGTTGGAACTGTGACATACCAATTCTTGAATGTAGTATTATAATTGATGCATGTTATAAATGGTGGTCTTATTCATGAAAGAGAACATCCAGAGCTATCATAATGAAACATGACAATTTTGGAGCCTTTTATGTGGAGCACCCTTATGATTTTAGTGGATCTTTTGACAATTTTTTATCTGAATGGAGAATTAAATCACTTGAAAATATATTTGATTTAGTGGGTTGTTTATATATTAAAAAGTTTAATCATTCTATTTATGATTATGAATATTATGTTGACTAGTGTGGGTCAATGCTAATGAATATATGTGAATGATAAGAGCTTGATGCCTTCACATGAGATGGATTTTAGACTATTTTCCTGGAAACTTATTTTCCTAAGATAGTTCAACATTTTATGGAAAATAAAATATTTTAACTAAAACAAAATGAGGATGATTTAGTGCCCTTAAATGAAGAAAACTTCACTTTATTAGAAAGTACTTCTCTAAATATTATTCAGGATCATGACATAAAAATAAACAATTTTTACTCTAGATTGATGCCATGATATCAAAGGGAACCGTATTCATGTAAATTCAAAATTTATTAGAATTGTGATGGACGTTAAAAGAGGGTATAAATGGATTATCTTAACATAATTTGTACATTGACAGCAACAAGATAAAAAGGTTCATATGGAATGAAATGGGTAAAAATCAATCAAATAAATCTGGTGGTAAGAAAATCATGTTTTTAGGTTGTTGAAAGTATGATAAGAAGATCATGGGGAATGCATTAAATAATCTAGGATTTTCTAATGATGTGTTTTGTTTAGACACATTTCTATATATTGTAATGGTAAATATATTAGTGTTTGTTTTTATAATTCTGAAAAGAAAACTAGATGTTGTTTCAAATGTGGTGAGATGATACATTATGGATATATCATCCCAAAGAAGGATCTGAGTGATAAGATTCAGCCAGAATATATGTTGAAAGGTGCATTGAATCCCTTAAAACTACTCCAGTAGATATCAGTCATTCGTAGGAAGTGGTATCTAGTATATTTTTTTCTCCTATTTATCTAATCTCTTGTTTGATACGAGGTCTACACATTACTTCATTTATTATTAATATTCGAGTAAATCGGAAATTTCAGCTTAAAAAATGAAACCTAAAATTATTGTAATAAAACTGGAGGAAATATGCTGGAAAAAAGAATTTATCATAATATTCATGTAGTTTTTTGTGGAATGATATTACCTACAAACAACTATGTTTTTACCATAGTAGAATTTTATGTTATAATGGTTATGGATTGGGCCTCTGTTTACCATGCTAAGATTGATTTTAGAGATAATGAATTTTTTTTAGTAAGAGTTTTAGTTTTTTTACAAAAATGATCCCATAATTTTGATTACTATTAAGATATTTAGAAACTATTAAATGATGCATATGAAAATTATCTTGAAAATATTGTAAAAAGAAAGGAAGCTATTAATGATAATGATACACTGGCATTAAATTAATACGTAGATGTTTTTATGAGTTTCCTATTGTTATAATTAATTGGGATGTTGAATTTATGATTGAAATAATTCATGATGCTTAGAAAATTTCATGAATCCCCTATTGAATTGATCATGTTGAATTTATCATGAACATAATGAAATATTTATCCTGAAACTCCATAAATCATTATCATAAATCCCATATCTTTACTATTTGTTACTCCTATTTTTTTGTTAAAAATAATTTTTTTCAATGAGAATATATATTGAGTATTGATAATTGAATAACCTTACTGTTAAAAATAATAATTCATTTCCACATATAAAAGACTTGTTTGATCTAATTTTGGGATATAATCATATTCCGATATTGACTTGATATCCAAGTACCATTTATTGAATGTGAATGAGGATGAAAATTTTAAAACCTTATTTATACTAGATATGGTCATTAAGAGTTAGTTGTTATGTCCATTGGTTTGAAATATTCCCCAAATTCATTTGTAGATCTTATGAATATGATATTATTTGAATATTTGGATATGTTTGTGGTTGTTTTTATTGATGTTATTTTGGAATTTGACAAATGTTATTATGATCACGAAAAAAAAATTCGGATATTCAAACAAACTCTCATAAAAAAGAAAATATACAAAATATTTAGTAAAAGTGATTTTTGGATACAACCAATTTCCTTCCATGGGAAAATAATCAAAAAATACTACATATTAGTTTATCACAGACAAAATATTGATAGTGAATGGATAAGGCCAACAGAATTTATTCAGATGTGATTTTTTCTTGTATTATCAGGATATTACAAGTGGTATATTGAAAATTTTGAATGGGAATCTAGACTACTAACTATGTTAACTAACAAATGTGTTAAATTTATATATACAAAATATTGTGATGATTGTATTCAGAGATTAAAAAAAAGAGAGGTGAATGGTCCCATTTTTACAATTACCTCAAGAAATGGTGATTTTTTATCTACAATAATGATTTAGTGAAGGTAGTTTGTTTCATTCTAATAAATAATTATTATGTAATTACTTACACTTCAAGACAACAAAAACCCAATAATTTAAATAATAGTACACATTATTTTAAATTTTATTATGTTGCATTTTTTTCTTTATAATGTTGGATACATCAGTTATATGGAGCCATGTGTGAAATATATTCAAATCATAGATGTTTAAAGTGTATACACACATAGATTAAATTGAACATGAAGCGTATAAGATGAATACAAATAATGAAATATTATGAATTAATAATCAATTAACAACCTAGAAAAGTGAACAATGTAGCATATGCCTTAAATCAATAACATTAGGCACCATTAACTATGTTGTCTATAGTACATGACATTTTATTAATGATTTTATGAATTTTGGAATGGAGGTTTTTTTCAAGGAAATTTCTCTATTTTGTTTCAGGAGCAAGTATAATTGTATCTATTGTACTATATTAGGAATTCTTAGAAGGAAGCTTGTGAGTTATTGAAAAATATAGAATTTGTTATTACATGTATTATTCATGAATATAATATTGTTAATGATTATATATAGATATTTAGAAAAAGATTATGTGTGCATTTTAATTCCCATCAAATGAAATAATTGTTATGTTAAGCCCAATGTTCTATGTTTTCAGTTTATCTTGGATACAGTAAGATGTTATGATACCTTCATGAGTATTACATTTGAGATGGAGTGAAAAGATATATTTTTCATTTTACTATGAAATTTTTAACTTGTTAATAAATAAAATAAGAGTAAAAACTACCATATGGGACACTTCATCCTCTTCCAGTTCCAGAGTTGAAATAGAAAAATATATCCACATGATTTTTCATTGGACTTCCAAAAAAATATTTAGGTAACAATATGATTTGTGTTATTATATATCGACTGACTAAATCTATATGATTCCTTCTTATTATAGATACACTGTCATTATATCAATTTTCTCTACTATGGATAAATGATATTTAGAGGTTAGATGGTTTTCCACTCTCCATTGGATCTGACCGTGATCTCAGGTTCACATATTTTTTCTGAAAAGGACTTCAGAATTCATTTAAAACAAAATTAATGTGAAGAACAACTTTTAATCCTCTGTTTAATAGACAGTTGGAACAAACAATTAGGATCATGAATGAAATTATACGTAATGACCCACCAATTCTGATTGGATTGAAAGCTCAATGAGTCATTACTGGGCCTTATGTGACATCCCCAAGACGCCAAATGATGGAAATAAATGCCGAAGTGTCTCATTTAAATGTGGGGGATTATTTAAACATTAATAAATCAATCAATAAATCAATCATTCACTGTATGATGCATGAACCAATGAAAGACCAATAAACAACATCATTTATGTTAAACCACATCAGAGTAAAGAATAGTGGACGAACAAACCGAACATCAAAATACACACCAGAAGAACAACTCAATAATCTCAAAAGACACCACGACTCAATGCTCCATAAGCTCCAAGATCCACAACATCTCCCAAACATCACCATGAGCCACTAGAAATAATATGCTTTACCTTTAAATATATCTCAGAATACAACTTATACCAAAGAACAAAAGTGCCAATGCAGGGGTGAGTATAAAACTCTGTAGGTTTTCCTCAATGACATCCCTACTCATGCCACTAGGATATTAGAGTGAGCCACATTTATATAAAAACATTTTATATAAAAATAATTCACCAAATAAGTTTATAACTAAATATAAAATTGTTTTCCAAAACCATTCGAGCTCAAAAGCATCCATGTTCAATATAAACCATCGTTTCCAAGACGTTATTTTTCTAGAAAAATAACCAAATAAGTTTCCGTACAATTTCACAAACATCCAGTTTTGGCATAACCAACCATTTCACACACCTGTGAAATCAACCATGCATGATTCATTATGACAGTTCCATACTCATGAGTGTCTCTCGTCTATCTACAATGTCGTCACATGGTATTTGTTTCCCTTGTTCCATTACACCTTTGGCAATGAGCACAAGGTCATATTTCAACCAAGCCTCGTACATAAAGACCCATGTGCCGTTAAATGTTTGGCACCAAGTACAAGGTCCTATTTCAACAAATCCATATATGCAACATGAACACACATCACAAATTCCCAATAATCATGCCAAAACAACCTTTTCAATAAATTTATTTTATTGAATCCCTTTTGCATCAAAACCAATTGTGTTCAACCAATTCAAACCATTTCAATAAAACTCCCTTTTTATTGAAAACCATGTCCATTAAAATCATTTCGATGAAAATACATTTCAATAAAAAACCCTTTTTATTGAAATCCAATTTCCATCAAGATGATTTCAATCACAAACAATTTCAATATTTAAAATCATCATTTTCAATTCAAATAGCCAAATAAATTTGCACAACAATTCACCAAAATTTCCCAATTGCATTAAAACCCTAAATCGTCACTAGAGAAGATTTATTCAATTCTTTTCACAATTAACTCCATTCAAATAACCAATTTGAAACTAATCCAACCAATTTTAATAAAAGGGGTCGAGAGTGAATCCACCTACCTCAAAAAATTAGGTGAAACCAATCAATGGACGAAGAACGCTCAAGAACACCGGGTCGATTCTCCAAAACCACTCCATAGATCTCTTCTCCTAACACAACCAAGACCAAATCTCATCATATTTGGAATCTACATACATTTATCTAACCACAACAGGTGTAGATCTAAGAAACAAAGAGAAGAGGAGAAGTAGATATAAATATATCTAAGAAAACAATCAAGAAATAAGGAGAACGATCACATACCTCAAGAATCTGACATTAATTCTCCATGAGAATCCTTCAGATCTCCTTCAGAACGCTTGGTAGAAGTTTTACAAACTTCAAGGAAGAGTAATCCCGAGTTATGGAAACTTAGGAGCTTAAATGAGGTAATTCGAGGCAAAAACGTGTTAGATCCACAATTTAAGGATCTAATTTAAGTGCCCACACAGGTAGTCTGCATATTTTTACAAACCGTGTGCTAACTGTTCGTTAGAAATAGCCTTGGACACCCCTCTCGCATGACCTCCTCACATGGTTTCCCTTAACCGTGCGCCGACCGTGCGGAAGCCACTACCTTCCAAGTCAGCCACACACGGTTTGGTCCCGCAGTTTTGACAAACCATGCGCCACCCATGTGACTTCCCCTTTGCCTCAAACTTCAATCCAGGATCTCTTGACTCTCCCGTACATCACCCTTAACTATTAAAACCAAGAAAATCATCAACTAAGGGTTACATACCAAACCGGCTGTAATACATTCTCCCCACCAGTGGCCTACTCATCCTCAAAAAGTAGAACACCACTACTTGACTGAAAGAGTTCTGGCCACTGCTCTTTCATTTCATTCTCGTGTTCCTAACTCTCTTATTGAATCTAACCATGTTTCCACAAAACCCGCACTAGAGAGATTACTTTTCCATGCAGTACATTATCCTACCAATCCATAATTTGTACTGGAATATGTACCAACAAAGCATCCGGCATTAGGTCAACATTATCCCATCTGATCACATGGTCATGATTGGGTTGATACTTCTTCAATTGAGATACATGGAACAAATTATGCACTGCACTAAACCATGGTGGTAATGCCAAACAATATGCCACCACTCCAACCCATTCAAGTAACTCAAAAGGGCATATATATCAAGGATCTTATTTTCCCTACATCCCAAATGATGATTTCCAATCCTTGGAGAGATTCTCAAAAAGACATGTTCACTAAGAACTGCTAAAAACGGTCAAGGGAAGCGCCCCCTTATATAATCTCTAAACAAAAGCGCTGATAAAGGTTACCATGTATAAATGCTAATATTTTAGCGTTGATACAGGGATTCTTTACCAGCGCTTTTCTAGCACTGATAAAGGGATTCATTATCAGCGCTAGAAAAGCACTGCTAAAGAATCATTGTATCAGTGATAAAATTTTTGGGCTGATAGAGGGATTCATTATCATCTCTTTTCTAGCACTGATAAAGAGGCCATCTATCAGTGCTATTAAAGCGCTGATAACGAATCCATGTATCAGCGCTAAAATTTTAGTGCTGATACAGGGTAACATATATTAGCGCTAAAGAAGCGCTGATAAAATGACCCTTTATCAGTGCTAGACAAGCACTGATAAAGAATCTCTATATCAGCACTAAAATTTTAGCACTGATACATGATTTTTCTATCAGCGCTAAAAAAACTCTGAAAAAGGATACCTTTATCAGTGCTAAAATCTTCGCGGTGATAAAGGAAGTCTTTATCAGATCGTTGTTAGCACTGATAAAACCATAGTCCATTTTTTAAAATGATGGTCCCACAGTGCCCTTGTTTTGTTACAATCTAAAGCTTTCGCAGTACTGGTAACCTGGGACTCACATCTACTGCCCGATGAGTTCACGTTGTCGGACCTCCACCGCCCTTGCTTCTCGTTTCTAGACCTTCGCCTCCCTCACATCTCATTACCAGTCCTCCGCCACCCGCAACACCCTCTTCAGTTTGCCGGACCTCCCTATAAGGAATGTTTTCTAAATATTTTTTTATATTGTTCTCATTGTTGGCTGAATCATTGATGGATATTGATTTTGTAATATCATTTTGATTCATTGGTATGTTTTGGGTGTACCTTTTCTTAGGTTTTGAATTGTTCTCTTAGTGGTTCTTCATGGTTAGTAATTATAGTCACTTATTTGGGTGAAGGGATGTGTTATTAGTATATTTCCATCTTATGTACCACCATTTTGGTGAATATTTAAATGGTTGGGTGACCTATGATAGGTCTCTAGAAATTATTTATATTTTCTCTCTTTTTAGTTATATAGACTTGTCATTTGGAGATGTATGATGTTCTTGGAGGATATAAATTAAAAAATCTCAGGAATATTGGTTATATATTCTTTTTATTTTCTTTGTATTGGTCCTCTATTTGGTGAATCTTCCCATTTAACCCTCTATCCCAATGTGAAACTCCCTCCCTTTCTCTCCTTCCTTGGGATCCATTTTTATGGTGATTTGGAATTTTATCTACAATGAATCTCTAAGTAAAAATATCATATTCTCTTTTATTCTCCTTTCCTAGTCACTAATTTTTTCTCTCTTCGGTTATTTGTATATATAAAGGGTTTTGACCTAGGTTGGATTTAATCTCATATAATTGGGTTAAATATTTATGATTATGGTGTTTAATTTCATCATTAGGGCCTTTCATTAGTTCATTTGGTGGTTTAATTAATGTTTTGTGAAGATATCAAGAAATAGGTATGTTGTTCCATTATTTGACATGTTTTTAGGTGTTTAATATGATTTATTTGGTTCTAAAAAGGTTTTATAAATTGTTCGGGTTGTGGGAAACATGTTTTCCAATTTTTTTGTTGTGCGTAATGGTTTGATGCTGATTTGAATATTGTAAATGGTTGTTTTTCATGTGTGCTTCTATTATTGGAATTGGGATTGTATAAAATAGATATAATATTACGTAGGGGGTGGAATTGAGCACAATGAAATCATAGTTATCTAGGTGGGTAGACTAGGTCTAGTATATTATGGGAATTCGTTAGGTCGTTGATTGGTCTCCTTAATAAGGATATACATAACAACACTAACTAAACATTCATGTTCTAGGTATTAGATGCTCAAATATGACCTTTATGTATAAGAGATGTGATCACCAAGAGTACAATGATCCTAGGAACCTAGTAACCCTAATACCGTAGAGATTTTCTATAGTGCTCATACCATTCTTACCATTATCTTGTCATGTTTACTTTCTCTTTTATTTCATAGAATGTTTTATTTAAATTGTATCTTCCTATTTCATAGAAAATAACATGTTAATGTTTATCATAATTTTATTACATGGAATCTATTTTTTTTGTCTCCTAATAGGCATGTTTGATCACACCTAATATACACCCTCATGTTTATGTAGACCTTATTATGTTTTACCATGTTAAAGTTAAAGTTCCCTTGGCGGTGATGGTGGATATCTATGCTAGTAGTTCCCCTTTTGATGACTGTTAATCGTTGTGGAATGGGGATGTTGACCCTCATGTTTTATGGAGGCTTGGTTGTATTGTTGGTTCCCTTACCATTTTTTTTGTTATTTTGGTTTTGGTTGAAATTGTTAAATGCTTATCCCTTATTTCAGTGTTATTTAATGGTCTATTAAATTGTGAAATTTTATTATGATATGGTGTTTGATTATTATGTAATATTTATGGTTTTTTACATTGAAAAACCATTCCCAAAGGTGTTACTCAATGCCTTGGCACTAATTACAACCCATGGGGATTGGTAATTCCCTTCGGACCTTCCCATGAGTTTGGTCAGGTGTCAAGTGGGATGGCAACCTGGCCTAGTTCATGATATGAAGTCTACCCCATAGTATGGTTGTCTAAATCCTTTCTATAGTGTTTCTATTGGAGGTTGCATCGTGGTATCTTTCTTTATACTCTTAAATTTCCTGAGCCCCATTTTATATTCTTTTTTCTCTTACCCAACTCTCATTTTAAATCTTGATTCTTTAAGGCTTACAAGAGTGATTTTATCTCCTCCAAACTCTCTTCTTCTTAGATAGATGCTCTAGTGGATGCGTTTGGTTTCTCTCTGATAAGGGGATCTCTCATCGATTGGAAATCCTCTATCTCCTCTTATATCATCCTTATAGATTGATATATCATCATATTTTTAGTCAATCTAATATTTTTTATGAATCTTGATTATAGGTTATACTACTTGATCTCTTACAGCTTCATTATTCATTGACAGGTCCCATTATGTGTGTTATGTTGGGTTGGTCACAAATTAGTGGCAGGGGGTTCCACAATGTTTCCTCCACACAATTGAAACTATTTTTCTTTATTTATTCAATATGAATTATAAAAATAATTTTAAATTATTTGAATTAATGTGATTTTTATTTTGTGATTTTAGAGGAATGTATTTTTGATTATGAAAGTATGTGATGTTGGATATATGTAAATACTAAGATACCATATTGGTACATGGTACAATGATTTATGTGTGACAATATACTTATTATATTTTCTTATTATTTCTTACACACCGCCACTTGAGTCGAGTAACCTGATTGAAATCCATATTGGTACATTGGTTCTGATGTGAATAGGGTTTTTTATGTGTTTGTGACATGTGTATGTGTGGATATATGGGTACTTAGGCATGTTGATATTGATTATAGGTCAGAGACCTAGGAGTGGTAGATGTATCACTCTTGATTATTCTTGTGTTTGGTCTTGGGTGATTTAAGGAAACTATAATGAATCTAATATAATTATATTTATTGAAGATGGATAAATACTAATGGATAGGCTCTATTAATCACAATTTTTATAAGGAAGTGTTTCTCTTATACTGTATTTGGAAGTCTTGTTTTGTGTACTTGAACCATAAATACTAATATTTGAGATTAAAATAGGATGAAGTTGAATAAATATTGGATGGATGTTAATCATTTAACAATAGAGTATGAGAATGGAGTGAATGTGTTAATCAATATTGCAAAGGATCATGCAATGGATCCTTCCCAAATCCTTTGTCCGTGTATACGTTGTTGTTATTCTAGAATACTTACTCTAGAGGAGTTGGAAGAACATTTGATATGTCACAGAATAGATCGGAGTTATAAATAATGGAATAAACATGGAGAAAAATCAAATGTAGCTACTGGGTGGGATAAAACTACATTTAATGGATCTTTAGATATGAAAACAAATATGGATAATGAAGAATACCTTATGGAGGATGTGATTACAGATTTCAATGATGATGAAGATCATATTGAGGAAATGAAAAAGGCAATTCAAGATGAACTCTGTGATTGCCCAAAATTGATTGAGAAGTTAAAGAGTTGTGCAAAGATGCCATTGTATACTGCTTGCACTACGTATACAACATTGTCAGCTTTTCTGAAGTTGTATAAATTGAAATCAAGAAACAGATGGAGTGATGTTATTTTTACGAAACAACTTGGTCTCTTGAATGACATGCACCTGGATGATAATGAGCTCCCATTCTAGACATATGATGCTAGACGAATATTACACTCAATGGGAATGATTTCTGAATGAATACATGTCTGCCCGAAAGACTGTATATAGTTTTTCAAGGAGAAAAAATCACTTACAGAATGACAAAAGTGTGGTTCTTTTCGATACAAGAAAGATAAATCCAATCCTATGAAATTTGTATGGTACTTTCCAATCATTCCAAGGTTTAGGAGTCTATATGGTAGTGAAGAAACTGCAAGACAATTATCGTGGCATGCCGATGAATGAAATAAAGATGGGTTATTACGTCATCCAACCAACTCTCCTTAATGGAAGAAAATTGATCATGAGTATCCTGAATTTGGAAAAGAGCTGGGAAACCTTCATCTTGCATTATCTATAGATGGAGTGAATCCTTTTGGTTTTCAAACTAGAACTCATAGTACATGGCCTTTTATGTTGGTAAATTATAACTTTCATCCCTGGTTATGCATGAACCAGAAATTCATCAAGTTATCTATGCATATATCAGGACCAAAACAACCATGTAACGATATTGATGTTTATCTGGCTCCTTTGATTGGGGATTTGATGTTATTGTGGGACCCATGTGTAATGTTTTATGATGCATATAGAAGTGAATACTTCACGTTGAGAGCGATGTTGTATGGGACAATAAATATTTCCATGTTTAGGGGATTTTGTTCAGGCTATATCATTAAAGGAACTAAGGGGTGTCTCGTGTGCGAAGAAGATACAGAATCAATTAGGTTGAAACAATCATCAAAATTTGTGGTTCTAGGGCATCATTGATTTCTACCTCATCAGCATAAGTACCGATCTTGGATGACATCATTCAATGGAAGATCAGAAAAACGCGAAACACCATCTCCACTAACATGTGATCAGCTATTTGAAATAGTAAAAGATCTGTACATTGTTTTTGGTAAACCATTTTTGAAAAACCATACAAAAATAAGTGGGAAAAAGAGATTTGTTTTTTTGAATTACCATACAAGAATTGTTTGTACGTCAGACATTTTTTTGATGTGATGCATGTGAAAAAAAATGTATGTGACAGTGTTATCGGAACATTGCTAAATGCCCCTGAAAAAAAAACAGATGCAATTAAAACATGGTTTACATGGTTGACATGGGAATAGAAGAACAGTTGGCTCCTGTGAAGGGTGGAAATCGAATGTTTCTTCCTCGGGTAGCTTCTACTCATTCTAGAGTGGAGAGATATACGTTTTTCAACATCTTCAATGATGTAAAGGTTCCAGAGGGGTACTCATTAAATATCAAGAACATTGTGTAAATGAATGAATTGATGTTAAATGGTTTGAAATCACATGATTGCCATGTTTTGATGAATGATCTAATTCTTATAACTTTACGGTTCATTTTTCCCAAGAATGTTCATCATATGTTAACCAAACACTGTTAATTTTTCAAAGCTATATTTTGCAAAGATTTATACCTAGGGAAATTTCCAGCTATAGAAAAAGATATTGTCATCATATTATGTGAATTTTAAATGTTCTTCCCACAAACATTCTTCGATATGATGGTTCATTTGATGATTCACTTGGTGAGAGAGATTCGACTTTGTGGTCCAATGCACTATAGATGGATGTATCCTATTAAATTATATATGATGATATTGAATGGTTATGTGAAAATTCGATGTTCGCAGGAGGGTTGTATAGGGGAGTGATATATTTTTTAGAAATCCATTGAATTTTGTACCGAACACCTATATAATGTGGAAATCATTGGTATCCAGAAATCTTGTCACACTGGATGAATTGTGGGTGAGGGAATTTCTGGATAAGAAGTAGTGACAATAAGTATTACAGATGAGGAATAGGCTCATCATTATGTTTTTCATAACAGTTGGGAGGTTTCTCCAAATATTGAAACTCACAATGAAATTCTTAGGCAGTTGAATCCATCAAGGGATGAAAAATGGTTATCAGGTACACATAATCACCAGTTTATAGGATGGTTTCAAGACCATATTTTTATGGAGTTGGATGAAGATCCAAATTCAATATCAGAACGACATCGATGGCAAGCCACTAGACCATGTGTGTTTGTATTATCTTATAGTGGTTATGTAATTAATGCTTATACATTCTATATAGATGAACATGATGAAGATATTACTAGGAAAAATAGTGGAGTTACACTAGTGGCTGAAGCGATGCATGTTTCTGGTAGTAAGGACATAAATTCAATTCATGAAAATATGTCATAACTTGGCGCTATCAAACTAACATGGGAGTTGTATTATACGACATTCCAATTTCCGATTTTTCAATGGAAATGGATTGATAACAATAGTGGTGTTAAAATAGATGAATGGGGATTTGTGAAAGATGATTTTAGTAAAGAAGGTTACAAAGATGAATAGCTTAAAAAAGAATCACAATCGGTACAGGTTTTTTATGTTCCAGATCCCTCAAACTGAAAGTGGTCAATTGTTCGGTTATCATCCAAAACAACTAAAGGTTCTGATGAAAATTCTTTTGAGAAAGATACTTTTAGTGGTACGTCACAATAATTTTGAAGCAGTCCCAATGCAGATTATGTTTTTTATGTTAGAGGAGACAACAATGAAGGGATTTTTGTAGATGATAGAGGTGTCGAATCCCTTCAACATTTGAAAAAAATAAATAGAGTTCAGTAATCATGTTATATTTTTTTGTAATATAGATCTTGTTATCTCCTGTTATTATCTTATCATTACAGAATTTATGTAATCTAAATTAACTATTCATCCAATTTTGCTGATAATGTCTTCTGCACATTCTGGTGCTCCTAACCATGAGGCTAAACAAGTCCATCAAGCTGCTGCTATTGTGGCTATTGCTGCTCCTACAACTCATGCTGTTGCTGCAGTTGCTCCTACTGCAGCTCCTGTTGCTCCTGCTAGTCCTCCTGCTACAACTCCTACTGCTCCTGCCGTGGTTTCTGCTGCTACTACTCCTGCGGCTCCTGCTACTCCTAGTGTTGTGGTCCAACAACCATCAGCACATGTCATTGATACCATTCTAGATGATAATATATATGATTTTAATATCTATGAAATTGTCAGGAAGGAAGGACTGACGTCGCAAAAAACATAGGTGCGTCATAGTTCGATGGTGTTAGCAAAATTTCTTAAGGAGAAAAGCAACGACATCATATTTAATGTCGGGTGGAATGCACAAGGCCAACATGTGAATCCCAACAATGCTATGTTTAGCAGTTACGTTGGAGTTGTCACTCGGCAGTGCGTGTCGATTGACATAGATTCATGGAACCATGTTGTGTCCAGGCTAAAGGCTGTGATCTGGGAAGAAATTACGGTAACATTATGATTTTATTTCTATAATTTACTAGGAAATAAAATTATGAATCAATTTCTTACTCTTCTCAATCTCTTGCATAGTACATTTATAGTAGATGATTCACAATGGATTATATACTAAGGCTTGTAGGAAAGATTCGTCGAGGTTTTCAAACTATTTTAGCAAAATTCCACCTGAAAGATTCTAAAGGTAAAATAAACTCGCACGGACCCATTGGCTATGCTCACTTGATATACCAAGAAATATGGGATGCATTTATTGGTTGTCGTGGGGAGGAAAAGTTACAGGTACATTGTGGGTGATAATACGTTGTATGAGGATACCCGTATTCATCACTGTGATTGTCAATATTACATTTATGAAATAGAAACTTTGTACTAAAAATAGGGAAATTGCATCAAAACCAACATACCCCTTTCGTAAAGCAAGAATGGGGTACGCTTCATCAGAAAAAATAAGGTATGTATTTTAAATTTATAGTAATATTGTTAGGTACCAATAAACAACATCATAATTATCTTTCTTTGTTTATATGTATATTGATGAGTCTAAAACCAAATATACTTCCATCCCATGTCATGTGTTTTGGAAGGAGGAATGTGTGAACAAAGAAGGGAAGTTAGTATCTGAGAACACACAGAAAGTGTGGGAAATATGTGTAAGTATGACACGATGATAAAAAGATTTGTTTAAATTTTCTATTATATAAAAATAATTAGTTATTTTCCTATATCCGACAGTCACAGGAATTAGCTACTCCTGTAGCAGATACAGACCTATAATCGACGGCATTGAAGCAACCAGAAAAATACGATTGTGTTTGAGGTGCAGGGTATGAGGTGACACCCCGAGTATATTTTGAGAAGAAGACAAAAATGGATGATACAGATGAAAAATTGGAACAAATGAGCAAAAAAATAGAAACCCTTGAAGAATGATTGCAATGGCTGGGAATGTTGCCATCAACTTTTATGGGTGGGAAGCAAAGGGAAGATACAAATCAGAAACAACCAGTGTGTGAACATCATTCCCCACTCCCCACCAGCTTTGAGGAGAGCCATTCACCTCAAAGAACTGCCTTAGTTGTGGTAATCAATATTCTAATAATTGTTCCCATGAAATGTGAATCATACAAACAATGATAATTTTTTTGTACTGATCATCTACAGGGTGATACTGATAGTGATTTATATCTATCAACACCCACCTATCACCTTGTAGCGAGGGCTAAAATTTTCAATATCTCAGATGCCACACTACATAATAGACCAATTTTGAAAGATCATCTGAAAGTGACAATTAATGTATCTCATAAGCCAAATGCAGAGCTACCTATTCCAATTGATGACCGTGATATTCTTATGGTCTAAAAGGAAATTGCGACATTCATTGCATGGACATCACAACTTGTAAGAGTACATGTGGAAAAATAGGTATTTATTTCCTTTTTTTCAAGATAAACCCTTTATAATTAATTAAAAAAGGGTCTAAACCAATGATTGTTGTTATAGTTGGACAATGGGATGGGGGTGACAAACGTCGGCTCAAAACCATCTAAAGGATTGACCAAATGATCCCAAGGAGCTACTGAAAGAACAATGACACCACCTGTTCTCTATCCACATTTACTAGCATTAAAGAGTCATGTGGATATGAACCTAAAATATTGTAATAGTCATCTAGTGGTTTTTGAAGGGAATATATATGGAGAGGAAAGTCAAGATTTCATTGATACTGAAAATGTAAATGAAATACTAGAAAACGGTTGGCTAGGCATCACAGTTGTAAATGTATATATGAGGTATGTTTCAATGGATTGATTTTATAGAAGCTAATATACTATGAAAATTATTACTAAATGCATTTTATATTGTCGATAGACACATTTATGAAAAACAGTTGATGGAATATTCCCATGATCCATGATTTGGACTCATTAGACCTCATATCACATCAACACACCTAACAAAAATAGAGACATCAAAAAGGGATGCAATAGTGAATGTCTTGCTAAAAAAATTTCAAAGAAAGATTATATATGACAGACTTTTCATAATACCAACCAGGCAGGGGTAATACTCTACGATTAAAGCATATCGATTATATTTTCACTTCTTTTATTACATATTCCTTATTGTGTTTTTAGAAAAAATTGGTTGCTAATTTCAGTGAACATGGATACTCCAAAGAATTATTTTATAGATTCTATGAAAGTATATCCATCAAACCGATCACACATGATGATGTTTTTGAATCTGTAAAACACTACATATTACCTTTTAGGTCTAAACATCATTTAATATAATTTATATTATCTATTACTGAGGATTTTTTTATGATAGGGCGGTGTATCATTATCATATAAAAAAGGAATGTGGATAGGGGCTATGTATAGGGAGGCGAGAAAGTACTACGTCTGGAAAAATATTAGGGTATAGATAATAAAATTTCAATATCCAAACACATCTCAACTAAAGTTAATTATTCTCCTAATGATCAATTTATTTGCTGTTTCCAAAACAAAAATAATAATAATTGAGGTTATTATGTTTGTAAATTTATGAAAGAGATCGTTTTTCATCTGCAAAATATCATCCCTAAAGAGGTGTTTTCAAAAACAACTACTAGTTCATTTAAGTTATTTATTAATTATTTATTTTTAAAATTTTCAGTACTACTTTTACTGCCAAAAATCCTCATACTCCCAAGATGATATAGATGTGTTCAGAAACGTGTGGGCCGCATACCTGAAGGCAGATTGTACAAAAATACAATGAAGATCTGACTTGGGGACATGTACAATTGGTGGTCATTTTTGAGAGGGGAAAAGGGGATCAAAAGATGAAGCATTGTTGTATGTAATTGTTTGTAGGAAAATTTTAATTGTCATTAAATAAAACATCCTTTATCCAATGAGTCATTTTCCTATTTTAACAGATGATATGCACCACCAACATGCAAGAATTTTGAACCACTCAAAGGGTCTCTCTTTTGTTTAAAATGGACATGAATTTAAATGTAAACAACAAATGGCCTATAGAAATCCTACCAAATGCATTAGGATTGTGTTGATCCTTTAGGAGAACAATCCAAGGGTCCTTGGATATGTGTATGAGTCATCCCCCCCCCCCCCCCCCTCAATCTTAGGCACGGTGTGGCCGCTACCACTCAAGGTGTCTCTTTGTTGTTTAAAATGGACATGATTTTAAGTTAAAACAACAACTGACCTATGGAAATCTGACCAACTGCATTTGGATTGTGTTGATAATTTAGGAGAACGATTCAAGGGACATTTGTGACATGTATGAGTTAATCATGCCTCAATCCAAGGCACGGTGTGACCGCTATCACTAAAAGGGACTCTCTTTTGTTTAAAATGGATTCGATTTTAAGTGAAAACAACAACTGACCTACGAAAATTCATCAAAACACATTCGGATTGTGTTGATACTTCAAGATAATGAACCACGGGTCATTTATGACGTTTAATAGTCAACCCTTCCTCAATCTGAAGCATTGTGTGACCGATATCACTGAAAGGGTCTCTCTTTTGTTTTAAATGGATAAAATTTTAAATGAACACGACAACTGACCTACGAAAATCTAACCAAATGCATTCTAAATGCCTTGATCTTTTATAAGAACGATCTAGGGGTCCTTGGTGATTGTTATGTGCAATCCCCTCCTCAATCCGAGGCACGGTGTGGCCAGTACCCTCAAATGGTTTTTCGTTTGTTTAAAATTGACACGATTTTAAGTGAAAATAATAACTGACCTCCAAATGAATTTGGATTGTATTGATACTTTAAGAGAATGATCCACATGTCCTTTTTTGAAGTGTAAGAGTCAACAACTCCTCAATCTGAGGCATGGTGTGACTGTTATCAGTCATAGGGTCTATGTTGTTTAAAATGGATACAAATATAATTGAAAACAAAAACTGACCTACAAAAATCCAACAAAATATATTCGGATTTCCATGATCATTTATAAGAATGATCCAGCGGTCCTTGGTGACGTGTACATGTCATCAACGCCTCTATCCGAGGCACAGTGTGTCCGTTACCACTCAAACGGTCTCTCTTTTGTTTAAAATGGACACGATTTTAAGTGAAAACAACAAATGACCTAAATAAATGCAACCAAACACATTCAGATTTTGTTGATCCTTTTTAGAATGATCCATGGGTACTTTGTAACATTTAAGGGTCCAGACCACCTCAATATGAATCATAGTGTGGCCTCTATCACTCCAAGGGTATCTCTTTTGTTTAAAATGGACACAATTTTAAGTGAAAACAACTACTGACCAACAGAAATCCGACCAAAAGAATTCGGAATGTGTTCACCCTTTAGTAGAATGATCCACATGTCCTTTTTGATGTGTAAGAGTCAAACCCACCTCATTTTGAGGTACAGTGTGACGCCTATCACTCAAAGGGTCTCTATTTTCTTTAAAAAAGACTTGATCTTAAGTGAAAACAACAACTCACCTACGCAAATCTGACCAAATGAATTCAGATCGCCTTGATAATTTATAAAAATGATAAAAGGGTCCTTGGTGATGTGTAAGAGCCATCCCCGCCTCAATCCGAGGCACAGTGTGGCCGATACCTCTCAAAGGGTCCCTCTTTTGTTTAAAATGGACATGATTTTAAGTGAAAACAACAACTGACCTATGAAAATACAACCAAATGCATTCGGATTGTATTGATCCAATAGGAGAACAATCCTGGTTTCCTTTTTGACGTTTATGAGTCAACCCCTCTTTAATATTTGGCACGATGTGACCGCTATCACTCAAAGGGTCTTTCTTTTGTTTAAAATTGACTCAATTTTAATTAAAAACAACAACCGACATACAAAAATCCGTCCAAAAACATTCATAATGCCTTTATCTTTTTATGAATGATATAGGGTCCTTGGTGATGTGTACGAGCCATCCCTGCCTCAATAAGAGGCACAGTGTGTCCGGTACCGCTCAAAGGGTCTCTCTTTTGTTTAAAATGGACACGATTATAAGTGAAAACAACTACTGACCTAGGGAAATCCAACCAAACGAATTCGGTTTGGGTTGATCCATTGGGATAATGATTCAAGGGTCCTTTTCGGTGTGTATGAGTCAGCCCCACCTCAATCTGAGGCACGGTGTGACCACTATCACTCAAAGGGTCTCTCTTGATTAAAATGGAAAGAATTTTAATTGAAAATGACAACTAACCAAGAAAATACAACCAAAATTATTCATATTTCCTTGATCATTTATAAGTACGATCCAAAAGTACTTGGTGACGTGTACGAGTCAACACCGCCTAAATATGAGGCACGGTGTGGCTGGTACCACTCAAAGGGTCTCTATTTTTTTTAAAAATAGACACAATTTTAAGTGAAAACCACAACTAACCTACGGATAATTTGACCAAACGCATTCGGATTGTGTTTATCCTTTAGGATAATGATACACAGTTCAATTGTGACTTTTATGTGTCAACCCCGCCTCAATCCGAGGCATGGTTTGACTGCTATCAATCAAAGGGTCTCTCTTGTTTAAAATGGACACAATTTTAATTGAAAACAACAACAGACCTACAAAAATCTGACCAAAAGCATTCTTATTTCCTTGATATTTTATAAGAACAATAAAATGGTCCTTGGTAACGTGTAAGAGTCATCTATGCCTCAATCCAAGGCACAATGGGACCAGTTCTACTCAAAGGGTCTCTCTTTTGTTTTAAATGGACACAATTTTAAGTGAAAACAACAACTAACCTACGGAAAACTGATCAAACGCATTCAGACTGTGTTGATACAATTGGAGAACAATACATGTGTCCTTTGGGACGTTTACGAGTCAAACTCGCCTCAATTCAATGCATGGTGTGACAACTATCACTCAAAGGGTCTCTCTTTTGTTTAAAATGGACACAATTTTAAATGAAAACAACAACTGACCTACAGAAATCCAAACAAACACATTCATATTGTGTTGATCCTTTAGGAGAATGATCCATGGGTCCTTTGTGACGTGTTAGAGTCATAACCGCCTCAATTCGAGGCACAGTGTGATCGCTATAACTCAAAGGGTCTCTATTTTTTAAAAAATGCACACGATTTTAAGTGAAAACAAAAACTGACCTTTGAAAATCCGACCAAACGCATTCCGATTGCATTGATATATTTTAATAACAATAAAAAGGTCCTTGGTGATGTGTAAGATCCATCGCCGCCTAAATCCATGGCACGGTGTGGCCGGTACCACTCAAAGGGTCTTTATTTTGTTTAAAATGGACTCGATTTTAAATGAAAACAACAACCGAACTATGAAAATTCGACCAAACGCATTCATATTGTGTTGATCCAATAGGAGAAAGATCCAAAGGTCCTTTTTTGACATGTAATAGTAAACCCCGCCTCAATCCAAGGCACGGTGTGAGTGCTATCACTCAAAGGGTCTCTCTTGTTTAAAATGGACACAATTTTAATTGAAAACAACAACTGACCTACGGAAATCTGACCAAACACATTCAGATTGCCTTGATAATTTATAATAATTATCCAAGGGTCATTGGTGACATGTTAGAGTCAACCCCACCTCAATCAGAGGAACGGTGTTGGCCGTACCACTCAAAGGGTCTCTATTTTGCTTAAAATGGACATGATTTTATGTGAAAACAACAACTAACCTATTGAAATTTGACCAAACGCATTTAGATTGTGTTGATATTTAGCAGAACGTTTCATGGGTCCTTTGTGACGTGTAAGAGTCAACCCCATCTCAATATGAGGCACGGAGTGACAGCTATCACTCAAAGGGTCTCTCTTGTTTAAAATGGACACAATTATAAATCAAATCTACAACTGACCTATGAAAATCGGACCAAATGCATTATGATTGCCTAGATCCTTTATAAGAATGATCCAAGGGTCCTTGTTGACATGTATGAGTCATATCCGCCTCAATATGAGGCACGGTGTGGCAGGTACCACTCAAAGGGTCTCTCTTTTGTTTAAAATGGACACGATTTTAAGTGAAAACAACATCTGACATACGGAAATCCGACAAAATGCATTCGTATTCTGTTGATCCTTTAGGAGAACAATCCAATGGAACGTTGTGATGTGTATGAGTCAACCCCTCCAAAATCTGAAGCACGGTGTGACCGCTATCACTAAAAGGTTCTCTCTTTTGTTTAAAATTGACACGATTTTAAGTGAAAACAACAACTGACCTACGGAAATCTGAAAAAACACATTCGGATTGTGTTGATCCTTTAAGAGAACAATCCAATTTTCCTTTGTGAGAAGAAAGTTTCAACCCCACCTCAATCCGAGGCACGGTGCTACCGCTATGACTCAATGAGTCGCTATTTTGTTTAAAATGGACACGATTTTAAGTGAAAACATCTTCTGACCTACGAAAATCTTACCAAACGCATTTGGATTGCCTTGATCTTTTATAAAAATGATCCAAAGGTCCTTGGTGATGTTTACAAGCCATCCTCGCCTCAATATGAGGCACAGTGTGGATGATACCACTCAACGAGTCTCTCTTTTTTTTAAAATGGATATGACTTTAAGTGAAAACAACAACTGACCTATGAAAATCCAACAAAATGAATTCGGATTGTTTTGAACCTTAATTAGAATGATTCAAAAGTCCATTGTGACGTGTAAGAGTCAACCCCGCCTCAATACGAGGCTCAGTGTGACAGCTATCACTCAATGGGTCTCTCGTTTGTTTAAAATGGACACAATTTTAATTGAAAACAACAACTGACCTATGAAAATATGACAAAACACATTCGGATTTCCTTGATCATTTATAAGAACAATCGAGGGGTCCTTGGTGATATGTACAAGTCAACCCTGCCAACCCCCTGGACTGCCCCCACCCCCTGGACACCAATCTACCCCCCGAACACCCCACCCCTCCGGACACCCCCACCCCTTGTAAAGCCCCTCGACACATTGGACTCCTGTCCACCCCTGGAAATCCCCCTCGGACACCAAACCACCAACTAGACTTCCTACCACCCCCTA
The DNA here is from genome assembly GCA_963277665.1 of Viscum album. Lineage (NCBI taxonomy): Eukaryota > Viridiplantae > Streptophyta > Magnoliopsida > Santalales > Viscaceae > Viscum > Viscum album. The sequence goes on along the minus strand of OY728161.1, from coordinate 528,263,793 downwards.
GACACCAATCCACCCCCACTCTTCTGGACACCCCCAATCCCTGTAAAGCACACCCCCCCCTGACACCTTGGACACCAGCCCACCCCCTGGAAAGCCCCCCAAGCACCATTCTATCCCCTGGACCTCCCCCACCCCCTATACACAAATCCTCCCCCGGGACACCCCCACCCCTCTGGAAACCCCCGCCCCCTTTAAATCCCCCGTAACACCTTGGACAGCAGCCCACCCCCTAGAAAGCCCCCCTGATCACCAATCCACCCCTGGACCGCCCCACCCCCTGGACACCAATCGACCCACTGGACACCCCCACCCCACTAGACACCCCCACCCCACTGGACAACCCCACCCCTATAAAGCCACCCCGACACCATGGACACTAGCCCACCCCCTTGAAAGCCCCCCGGACACCCCCTACCCCACCTTGGATAGCCACCCAAACCCTTGAAAAGCCCCTTAACCCCCTGAATTTTGAATTGAATTCTTTATGCACATAATTAACTTATGAATTATTTTTCAATGGTGTACAAGTATACTTTTTTATGGGTATACTTGGTCTAATTATCTTATGATTTCTGAGTTAATTTTGTATGGGTATGCCTGCTTTAATTAGATTATTGAGATGCTGGTATTTTTGGTAGGTGTTCGGGTGTGCTGGTGCATATTTTTTTCATAGCAGCAGAGAGGACATTAAACATCTCTAAGCTGATAAATCATGCCTTTATCAGTGCTAAAAAAGTGATGATAAAGGTTAAGTTTATTAGTGAAAAAGGAGCACTGATAAAACAGTCATTTATCAGTTCTCTTTTAGTGATGATAAAGGGTTGTTTTATCACCACTCGTTTAGCGCTAATAAATTCTACCTTTATCTGTGCGTGTTCAGTGCTGATAATGGTTTCATTTATAAGCACTTTTTTAGCCTTGATAAAGTACCCCTTTATCATCACTTAGTACAAACTAATAAAGGGTACCCCACATTATTAGCGCAGAGCTTTACAACGCTTTTTAGCGCTGTTAAAGCTCATTTTTAGTGCTGTTAATGCCCGTATTTGTAGAAGTGCACTGCAAACGTCTACGGTCTTCGGTGATGATCTGCATAGGATTTATAATGATTTTGTGCCATCTTCATCTTCTTTTTTATCAAATGAATCTTCTCCATTTTTTCTTAGACATGGCTCGGCCTGACTAGTGATGTTTCACCAATTTCCAACCAGCATAGTGGAGAACGACAAGGGCGCCCATACAATGCTTCAAACGTAGCCATGGGTAAGGAAGCTCGATATCTATTATTGTATGAGAACTCCACTAGGGGTATATAATCCTTCCATGAGAACCCAAAATCCGTTACAAAATCCTGCAACAAGTCTTACAATGTTTGAATCATCCTCATGGATTTCCCATCCATCTGAGGATGATACATCATACTCATAGTTAACTGAGTCCCAAGAGCTTGTTGTAAGGATCACTAGAAATGATATGTGAACCTCAGATCTCTATTCGAGACTATAGACACTACTACACCATTCCTCTTTAGCACTTCTTGCATATAGATTTTTGAAATATCTTCCACTTTAAGGGTTCTAAGAATTGGGATGAAATGGGCCAACATGGTCAGATGACCACTATCACCCAAATGGCATCGTTTTTTCGGAGTATTCTTGGAAGAATTGTTATAAAATACAATGATAACTGATCCCATTTCCACACTAGGATATGTAAAGTCTTTAACATACCAGTTGGTCTCTGATGACCTGCTTTAACCTGCAGACAATTTATACACCATGAGACGAACTCTGCCACCTTTTTTTATGCCGCTCCACCAAATATGTGCCTTCAATGCCATAAAAATATTATGTGTACGTAGATGTACATCCCATCTTGAATGGTGGTAATAATTAAGTAGTTTTTCATGAAAAACTATAGTTACAATCATCCATACTCTGAAACACAAAACTAAACCAACATCCAGTTTCATGTCATCAATGGTCTCCCCACCATTGAGTTTTGACCTCATTTCCCGACATTCAATATCAGATGTTTGTGCTTCTTTGACCATTTTTACCTCATTCGGATCAAGCGTATCTAAAAAGAAAACCACAACATCTCCTCGGTTTTATCATTCTACATGCATTTCAGCTAAAACCGACATCAACTGCAATTCATCTGAAGCTTCTTTTGCCAACTGAGCATAAAACTTCCTACTTAATGCATCAACCCCCAAATTTACCTTCCTAGTGTATAAATTAAGTAAAAGTAGAACATTTGAAGATAATCCATCCTTCTCCTTTTCCTTAGATTCAAATATCACTTTGAGAAAATGTGTTTCATGCTTTTGTGATCCATAAAACCAATAAATTTCTCACCAAAGATATAGTGTCTCCATGTTGACAAAATCATGGATGACTATAGGTAACTCCAAATCATGTGTTGGGTAATTCATCTCATGCAACCTCAATTTCCTTGAACCATAAGCAACAACGTGGTCTCCTTGCATGAGAACACATCCCAAACCTAATTTTGAAGCATCAAAATACACCACATGTCCCTGTCTTGATTCTATCAAGATCAATATAAGTGTCGAAGCAAGCCAATCATTTTGTTACTGAAGTGATTTATGAAATTCTTCCATCCATTGTAAGAGAGAATTATTCTTAGTCAGAGCTATCATTAGTGAAGCTATTCATGAGAAATAACACACAATGTGTCGGTAGTAACTGGCTAGTCCAATAAAATGGTGTATCATGAACACATTCTTTAGTGGGTGACAAGAGCGAACACCTTCTATCTTTTCTGGATGCACTAAAACACCAATCTCAGAATCAACATAGCTTAGAAATCATAAATCTCGTATCCAAAAATCACACATTGATAATTTGGCATACAGGTGATGGTCTCTCAAGATTTCCAAACACTATCACCAAGTGTTGCCCATGTTCAGCCCTTGTTCTTGAATAAACCAATATGTCATCTACAAAACCCCCCAACAACAAAATCCAGATATCACTGAAATTTTTGATTCGTCAATGCCATAAATACTGTTGGTGTATTCGTAAGACAAAAAGGCCTTACAACATATTCGTAGTGTCCATATCTGATTCTGAAGGCTGTCTTTGGAATATCCTCCCTCCGACTCACAGATGGTGATATCATGATCGCAGGTCAATCTTGGAGAACCACTAAGCTCCCATTAATTGATCGAACATATCATCAATGCGTGTATGTTGATATCTCTTCATTATCATAACTTGGATAAGCTTACGATAATCAACACACAACCGAAGAGATCAATCTGCCTTCTATACGAAGAAAACCGGTGCTGCCCATGGAGAAGTAATTGAACGAATGAAACGCTTTCCTTCCAGCTCCTCTAATTACACATTCAATTCTCGTAACCCTGTTGGTGCGATCCTATAAGAAGGAAGGGAAATAAGACTGGTCCAAGGAAGGAGATCAATCATAAACTCCACATCACTTAGAGGTGGTAACCCTGAGAAGTTCTTGGTAAAGTCATCTGGAAATTGATCCACCGCAGTTGGAAAACAATTTTCCTCAATTTCTTCTAATGATCCCAAAGTCAACGCTTCCCATTGGTAAGAGATCGTTCCCACCATTGGGTCCAACAAGCTCTTAGCACAATTCTTTGCCATCCTCTCTCCTCTAAAGTGATGGTCGATGTCGTCCTCAGTCGTGAAACTAACTATTCTCCTATAACTGTCGATGTGAGCCTGAAACCTTGTCAACCAATCCATACCCAGGATTATATCATAGACATCATTATATGACATAGATAATTCCCATTTCAGCTCAAATCCATCAACATTTATATCACATGATATACATACAAAGGCTTCACATTCACTTTCACAAAGATAAGATTTCAGTTTCATGACAGAAGGAATCATTTCTAGTTTTAAACATAGAAAGTCATTAGCACAAGACGAAATGAAATTGGTTGATGCACCGGTAACAAACAACACATGAACAAAGGTACAATTCAAATGAATTGTACCTCTTACTGTAGATGGTCCATCATCATCATCATCAATCATCTTCTCAGCTCCATACAATTTCTTCGACGATGCATTATTCTATTTGTTTCCCTACTGAGATATCTCGGGTTAAGGAGTAATGGTATTTCGAGAATAACCATGGTTAGCTCCATTATGTAGTTGAGACTGATTCTGTTTTCCTTGTCCTGTTGAAGCATACAATGCTTGAAACATCTATGAATTTTCCCGAGCATCTAACCTAGTAGCACTACGAAAATAGCACTAAAGATGCCCCATATTTTTTCAACTGTGACATGCTCTAGGTTGTGACGTACATTATCACTTTATTTGGTGAGTCAAACCACATTGAATTCAACCTTCTTTACTCTGGGGTCATGGCGGAAGGTAGACTGATCCCGCCATCTGGTTCGGATTTACACTCCCACCTTGGATGTAGGTGTCCCAATTCCAATTGTTCCCATAATTAGAGTTCTGACCCATTCTCATGGGTATCATCATGCCTCTTCCTATCGATCCTGAGATTTCAGGTTCAGGAACCGTTTCTCTGTTCACCATCTATGTCTAATCCGTAACAAAAATCCCTGAAATCTTCGAACGAATCTCCTGCCTTACCCCGATTCAAAGATGCATGCTTTCAAAAAAGCACTTGTCACAACCTCTGGTTCAAAATGGGCTAAATTAGTGAAATTTTTTTCATAATCTATGACAGAGAGGCTCTCTTGTTTCAAGATACTGAAGTTATTCGTATTCTGGATCTTGAATGAGTGAGGATAGAATTGATTTGTTAAACAATTCATCGAAATCCTTCCATGTTAGGCCTTAATCCAATTTATCATGCATCGTTAAATCCCGCCACTGACGTGAAATATCCTCAATCATGTACATATCCAGCTTTACATTCATCTCTACTGGCCTTTTGATGAAATCTAATATATGATTCATCCTTCTTAGCCACACCTCTTCCTTCTGGGGTTTAGCATCACCCCTAAAGTTCGGTGGATTCTGCTTTAGGAATTGGATGGTATGATCTACATGTCATGGCTCATTCCTCTAGTTCCCCGTATCCACAGCTTGAAATGAATGGAAAATACTCTAATCCAGCTCTTGGTTCACACATGGTTTAGGTGCTACCACGATCCCCACAGCATCATCAGGTTAGTTTCGACGACGCCTATCAGGTGTCATTTTCTAACCAAATAACAAACTCTGTCAATCTCACTCTCTAGAAACTTTTGGCATAGAATTTCAAATTCTATCACATCAAATATCACAACATTGTTCTAAAAACAACCATATTCCATGTTCAAATATTTTTTAAAACATTCTATGTAATTTTTTAAAATCAACCCATTTTGAAAATACCCCAATTACCCTGTTTTCAACGTCTTTCGGTTGAAAACAATTTCTATATTTTTTAAAAATTTGAACCTTTCACAAAATTCTTACTCATTCCTCACAATGAGATATGTAATCCTAGTGGGAAGTCATTCCTCTACAATGCATTTCATGCTACACTCATCGAAAAAACCCACGAAAATGAGATTTCCACATTCTAGAAGTGTATCTAAAACACTTATGTAACCAACACCATGGTAACATGTAGTTCAACATAAAGGGGTTAAGTACATCCATTTATGTTATACCTTTCATGTTCTAACAATCCTACTCCTGTCTGAGAGTTTAACCCAAGAAATTGTCAAGAAGTAATTTCAAATCCACGACCAAGAACATCGATGACTACTTGTTTGGCAGGGACCGAACAAGCTGATTCCATTTGTAATGATCCACAAATTCTCATTGGCTTGAATGCACAACGAGTCATTACTGTACATTAAGTGACATCCCCAAGACGCCAAAGGATGTAAATAAATGCCAAATGGTCTCAAGTATAAGTGGGGGACGATTTATCATTTAAAAAATAATCCCATAAATCAACCATTCAATATATGATTCATAAACCAATGAAAGACCAATAAACAACTTCATTTATGTTAAACCACATCCGAGTACACAACATTAGAAGACCAACCCAAACATCAAAATATAGAGCGAAATAACAACTCAAGACTCTCAAAAGACACCACGAATATGTTCTCCACAAGCTCCATACTCCACACCATCTCTCAAACATCACCACAAGCCACTAGCAATAAGATGATTTACCATTACCTGTATATCGAAATAAAACATCTATAAAAGAACCAATGATCTAAAACAGGGGTGTGTATAAACTCAATTGGTTTTCCCCAATTTCTTCCCTACTCACGCCCCTAGGATAGAATAGTTGGACACATTTATATAAAAATAGTTTATATAAAACAATTTCACCAAAGTAGTTTATAACAAAATATAAACAAGTCTTCCAAAACCATTCAAGCTCAAAAGCATCAAGTGCAATTTAAACCAACTATTCCAACACGTTATTTTTCCATAAAAATAACCAAACAAGTTTCCATACCATTTCACAAACATCATGTTTTGGCATACCCAACCTTTTCACAAACCCGTGAAATCAACCATGCATGTTTTGTTATGATAGTTACATACTCATGAGTGGTCTCTCGTCGATATAACAAGTCGTCACAAGGTAATTGCTTCCCATGTTCCAATACACCTTTGAAACCAACCACAAGGACATATTTCAACCAATCATCATACATAAATTCCGATGCGCCATTAAACATTTGGCACCGAGCACAGGGTCCTATTTCAACCAAGCCTCTTATATGAAACACCAACACACACCACACATTCCCAACATTCATTCCAAAATCACCCTTTCAATAAAAAAGCATTTATTGAAAACCATTTCCATCAAAACAAAGTGTGTTCAACCAATTCAAACCATTTCAATAAAACTCTATTTTTATTGAAAACCAAGTCCATAAAAATAATTTCGATCACAAACAATTTCAATAAAACACCCTTTATATTGAAATCCCATTTCCATCAAAATAATTTCCATAAGAACCCATTTCACAATTTAAAATGTACATTTTAAATACAAATCTCCAAATCACTTTTCACAACAACTCACCAAGATTTCACAATTTCCCCAAAACCATAAATCATCACAAAAAAGGATTTATTCATTTATTTTCACAATTAACTCCATTAAAAGAACCAAATTGAAACTAATCCAACCAATTATACCAATAGGAGTTGAAAGTGAATCCACCTACCTCAACAAATTAGGCGAAACCAATCAACAGATGAAAAACACTCAAGAACACCTATTCCATGCTCCAAAAACCCTCCTTAGATCTCTTATCCTAACATAACCAAGACCAAATATAATAATATTTGGAAACAAAAAACATTGATCTACCCATAACAGGAATATATCTAAGAAAAACAGGGAATAATAGAATTAGATTTTAGTAGATCTATGATAATTATCAAGAACGAAGGAGAAAGATCACATACCTCAGGAATCTGACTTCGATTCTCCTTGAGAAGCCTTTGAATCCCCTCGGGAATGCTTGGGAGAATTTTTCCCATCATCAAGGGAGAGTATTCTCGAGCTATGGCTGGTTAGGTGGTTAAACAAGGCAATTAGAGGAAAAAACGAGTTATATCCACAATTTAAGGATCTATTTTAAGTGACAGTAGGGTTAGTCTGCATGGTTTGACAAACCATGAGCTAACCATGCATTAGCTACGGCCTCAGACACCCCTCTCACACGACCTCATCACACGGCTTCCCTTAACCATGCTCCAATAGTGCTGAAGCCACTGTCTCCAAAGTCATCCTTTCACGGTTTGGTCGCATTTTTTAGACAAACCATGCACCACCCGTGCGACTTCCCCTTTGCTGCAAACATCAATCCATGATCATCCGACTATCCCTGACGTCACCCATAACTTTTAAAACAAAAAAAGCATCATGTAAGTGTTACATACCAGAAACAGGGGGTAGTTAATTATTCGTTCTTGTTTAATGGATTATTAGTGAAGTGAGGATCAAAATAAATTTTATTTGGGGTTTCTTATAATAATATTTTATTTATTTTTAACATATGGCACATTTTGGGAAATTATAAGGAAAATGATTTAGAACTATATAAATTTGAGATTATTTTGTATAATGAATGATGATGGGACAAAAAAATTATAGAGGAAGTGGATGAAAAAGTAAGGATGATCCAGAAACATATGAGGATATCTCAGATCAAGAAGAAAAGTTATACAGATAATAGGAGGAAAGACCTTTAATTCGACAATGGTGATGATGTTTTTATTAAAATAACACCACGATAAGGTGTTATAATTTTTATTAAGAATTTAAATACACATCCATAATTCATTAGAACTAATGAAAACATGGATAATTCTAGGAAATTTTCTTATCGAGTATCATTTCCTCTATGTTTAACACATGTACCCAATGTTTTTCATTTTATGATGTTAATAATGTATTTTCCAGATTCACCTCTTGTTTTGATCCCTATTGAATATCATTTAGAAGATAAAAATTCATATAAAAAAATCCAATGCTGATTATTGATCATATATATAATTTATTGAGGAATTGGGTAGTTCATCAGGTTATGGTTTTGTGGAGAAACCACATGGATGAAGAAGAAACATGGGAATATGAAAATACTTTGAGGGAAAGGAATCTATATTTGTTTAATTGGTATATATGTTCCATAAAAACAATTTATTGGGCTGGAATGTAACCACCCAAGTCCGAATTAATTTATTTTAATTATTGTAATTTATTTTTAATTTTTATATATCAAATAATTAACATTAATGATTATCCAACACTGATGCAGTTCTTCTGCAGATGAAGAAAAAAATGATTTTGATTAAAATTATATATACTACTAAATGAACTAAAAATTTTAATAAATATTTTTTGATGAATAATTTTGGGACATAATTATATTTGGTTGGAATTTTAGAACTTTTTTGATCCACATAGACCACAATAATCCCATTGTAATATATTTTTTGAAGGAAAGTCATGCCATTCCGACTTTGGTTGTTAATTAGTGAAACATTTTAATACATTATATTATTGAAGCTGTTTTTGAAAATAAGTATTATTTGAAAATATAGAAGATAGGACTTAATCCATATAATTTATTTTTTATTTTTAGGAATAAATTGATAACATAAATTTTTTCACAATACTGATAAAATATTTATTATCTTAATGGAAAAATCAAATAAATGATATTTAAAATAATAAAATAAATATAATCTGAGATAATAATTCTGATCCATTAATTATATATATATATATATGATATATCTAAGATATAAAAAAAAATTATCAATGATTAATCTTTATTTTCATGTTTCAAAGTAATTTTAATTAATAGTGTTAATTTTGGAAAAAAATTTAATTTTTGAATTTAATATTTTATTAATTTATCTAACTAATCACTAATACATTAAATAAATATAAATGAGATAATATTCGATTTAAAATTTAATCCCCAAATCTTTTTAGTCTATTAAAATGATATACCATAATAATAGCCTTTTTATATTTTTATTTTTGTGGTGATTTCTATATTTTCCCACAACTAAATTATATAATGGGACTCCATCCTTTAGTTAATTTCTTCAATTTAAACATTTTTTGTGGAAATTATACTTCAAAAATATCTTAGAGTCATATCAATCCACATTATTATGTTTTTTTTTCTCACAAGAGGCCAATTCATAGTTCCTTAATGATGTACAAAAAGTGAAAATATTCATGAGGTAAATACCTCATTCTATTTTAAATTATTTCACACTTATTACATATACTCACCCATATAAATGTTTTATGATAACTCCAATATATATACTATAATATTATTATTTTTAATTGTATATCCGACATAAAATCTCTTATATTTCTATTTTATTCATAAAAATTAGATTTTCATCCATTGGTATATCGATTCACCGCTTGCTGGGACAATTATTTTTAATTTACCTTTAACACATTCTTGTAGAGTTAAAACTCAATTATAATAGTTTACAAGGGAATAAATATATATATATTATGTGATTACATGAATAACTAAATTAATAACCTTGTATTTTATATCATGTATGACACGCAACGCCCAACACACAAGGCAATACAATATCATGATTATTTAAAATAGATTTACTATTAAAAATATTTTATATATATATTAATTCATGAAACAATGTGTTATCTATAACTTCATGTGATTTATACCTTCTATGATAGTCTGAGATATATGCAAGAGAAACTATCCTTGGCACCTTGTGTTATACAGAAGACCGAGTTTCACTAAATAACAATGTATGAGTAAAATATTATTATTTTAAATATTATGATATAAACTAGTTTTTATGTTAGATATTATGAGTATTATTAACTATCTTCAGAAAATATATTATTTATATAAATATAAAATTAATTCATGGGTTACCCATTAATGAGAAATTAAAATTTAAACCAATGAATATAAAAAGAAATATTATTATTTTTATGAATCAAAATGAGATTTTTCATAATAAAAATATATAATTACAATTGTATAATTATTTTAATTAAATATATATGGAATATATTAATTAAAAATATTATATTCATTCATTATGTTTGATATTAATAAGATAAGAATAAACAATAATTTACTCAAAAAACCTATATTTTAATAAAGGAAAATTTACTACCATTTATTGTAAATCCCATTTTAAATATAAATTATGACACTATAATTTATTTAATATTTAAAAATAAATATTTTAAATAGAAATATACAAATTATTCTTGGGAGAATCTTTGAAATTTTTTGGGAACATGTTATATTCTAATGAATAGTTCAAAATACTGAATTTCAGTCCATAACTAATATTTCATCTTATATAATTATATGGATAAATAACAAATTTGAATTTTATAAATTATAATTTAATTATATTTTATTCAATAAATATTATTTATTTCATTTTAACCAATTTTACTTTAGAATTTGTTAAAAACATAGTATATTTTAGGACATTTTTACTCAAAACTCTAGCATGGTAATCATGTCTATGTGATTACATTTAATTTATATTCTTCCACTTATATGATTGGAATTTGGAAAAAAAATTATACCATACTTGTAATAATAATGTATTATAATTTATAAATGTAAAAATTAGTTTTATTCAAATTTTTTGGTGAAAGTATTAAAATTAAATACCACTACTAATGCTAAATAAAGCTTTATATCGGACTAAACCCTTAACCAATGGTCAAAAATCACATATAAACGTGTTAAAACACATTTTGTGGAAATAATTTAGAAATTAACCATCAATTATTGAGGGTTATAGGATTTTTATGACCTTTTTCATAATGAACACGTTCAAACCTAACTAGATTCCAGAAATTCTATGTAAGTCGTATTCCTTCTCTATAAAATGAAACAAACTCTCACACTTCTTCACACCTCTAAAACCTGATAGGATCATCCAATATAATCCAATATTGCATTCCAAAAAAAGTAGCCTCAATTAAATAACCACTCTTTTTCATAAATCATTCCAAAGAAGCCTTTTTCTACAAACCAAAAGTACTTACCCGATTAAGGGGTAACATCTTCAGTCATGATTTTTAATTTCATTTCCTTTATCAACTTCATATACACTTATTATTATATTACTACATAACAACAAAAAGTATCCTAAATATGTTATAATGTTTTTATTTATTGTTATAGACCAAAATTTACACACACCTCCATCTAAAGGGTAACGAACATTAGATTTCTATGTACGTTGAACTACTGCCACATGAAACATGGATTGTTCAATGATCCTTTACCAATTCTGTTTGTGGCCATTATAGATGACACTATTTTAATATGTTTTATAAAATATATATATAATATATATTTATAATTTTTTAATTTTTAACTATAATACACCATTATTCCTTCCATCTTGTGTAAATACAATAATTTCATTTGAGTAAGTGTAGAATATCGCCCCCCTCAATGCGATATGACCCGTTCATTCCATACGTGGAATGTATAAAATATGGTTTTAATAAATCTAAGTAACATATATAAAATATAAAATATATGGTAATTATATTATAAATATGTTTCATTTGGTTCTAATAATATTAATACAACCAAAAATTAAAGTAACGTTCATGCATACGAACGACCTAACGTATCCATGAACAATGCACATCATTTATAACCTCCAAATTTATTAGAAAATTAAAAATACCTATATATTAGATATATATTATATAAGAATCATTTTTTTCATTATGAATAAGATTAAACTATGATATCTTTAATAATAATAACAAAAAACAACTTAAATATAATAGACAAACTAGGAAATTAACAAAAAAAATTATTCAAATAATTTACCGTAATTAATAAATGGAAAATAAAATATTATAAAAAGATCATATATGATATCATAAATTTTAATATATATATTTTATATGTTATTTATGTTTTTAAAACCCCTAAAAAATAAGTTAATGGATGTTCATCCAAATAGAAACAATAGGTGAGTGATTATAAAATCACTTTATGGATCTATTAGAGTAATATCATATTCACTAATTACTTATTTTAAGTTCAATGCATACATCCCAATATTAAATATTATATCATGATGTAATTTTATTTAATGATATTAACTATGTTAATTGATGTTACTCTTTCAGGAAACCCATGGATCAATAACTACTCATTCATTAAGAGATTCTCATATCACTTTAAACATAACAGATATTAATGTGACGATCACCACCTATTTAAAATGATTTAAACTAGAATTTTATACATTCATATGTTTAATGATTTGTTTCCTCAAGACTAATCCTAATTATATTTCCATGGAATTTCAATTAGAGGTTATTACATAACCATTTTTATTTAACCCTATAATTCTCCTCTAGTAATTCATTAGCAATTTCATGTGTTAGTACCGTTTTTACACTATTTGGTAATCAATATATTTTAAAACTATTTACGAAAACCTGAAATTGTTTCAATCTCTAGTCAAAGAACTTTTTTTCTCCTTAAATACATGGTTTATTTAAATGTGTTCAAAAAAATATCAAAATGATTTGGCAACTAAATTATTACCCTCTATTTATTTAACCAATGTATTCAATGGAATATTTTTATCACTTTTCGAACAAGGAATCTTTTTAACCATTTACTAATCAGAAGGAATATTCATTTTATCTTTTATAGCTTCTACGGTTTTATGCTACGTCATTTCTTGGAAGCATAGTTTTTCCGTTAGAAAGGATTATTTATAAACTAATATTTTAAATATATATTATCATGTAAAAATAATTTCAAAATGTATTTTAATAGTAATGGTTATTTTCATCATGATTTTTTTTAAAATTTAATAATTTTTCATCAATGAAAATGAAACTATATTTTTTTTCAACATGGGATTTTTTCTGTTGATTCAATCCTTAATATAACTTTGGTTGGTTTTTTGTTTGTTTGGAAATGGATTGTATTCACATTTAATTCCATGATGTATTTCATAGTCCTCCGGTAATATTCAATATATTATGATCATTGAACAATTGTTTTCCACTTAGTTATACATTTCATTTATCAAATAAATTAATATTTCCTAAACCATATACCATTTCACATACGATGTATAATTTTATAGTCATTTTATTATTTTGGAAAATATTAATAATTTTGTATTCAGTACTTATTTTTGATATTTGATATGGAACATTTAAAGATATATTAAACAATAGGTGAGGAATGTTTTGACTGGTATTACATGGTTTGAACCCAGTTATAGATATCCCATTGACACATCAGTAGTCTCATAAGACAAAATAGTAGCTTAGCCAAATTAGATGTGCTTTAACACTACATTTTGTATACAGTCATGTGATTTCTCTTAACATTAAAGGTACAATGTACCTGGGGATCATAGAATCCAATAATTAATCATTTTCATCATTTATATTTATTTAAAATTCATCTATCATATTTTTTTCATCTTATATATAGAATCATTTTAATTTTCATCTTTTAGTTAGTATTCATCCATAAGATTTTTTTAAAATTTCTATAGGTGTATTTTATTTTAAATTATTTATAAGTCATGTGTTTGAATTTTTTACCTTTCAATATTTTATTTCCCTTATCTTGTTATTTGAATGTATTTTATTTCCATATATTACTTTTCAATATATCATACAAAACTCCATTAAATTTATTAATTTCAAGGCATGGGTGTTCTGTAATTTACCATTACATATTTAATATTTTCATTGATTCATTATTGATTCCCCTACATTTTTCTCTTACATATAATTTGAGATCACCCTTATTATTTTTATGTCCCCAAGAATCCAAGAAGCATACTATAAAACACATGTAGGGATTTAATAGATAAAATAATGTTACCCTTGGAGTTATATATTTAGAAATAAGTTATTTTAAAAAATTATCTTTTTATTATTTTATTTATTTCTAATAAAATACTCATTTATGTATTCGGTTTATAAATACAAATAAACTAGTTAGTCATTATGGGTTAAATTCCTTATAATTCGGCCAATGACATTGATAGATGAAATCAGATCGCAGATACAAGGTCTCAGGTCATTACAGTTGTATCCATTGAAGTTTATTAGTTATCTATGGAATTGTTTTTAGAAAAGAATATGTTATATAAAATAAAACTATGATATAATTTAATGATAACTAAAAATTAAAATCATAGAAAATGGGAAATGTATTGATTATCGGATTCTACGTAGAAATACGTCCCAATTTTAATACTACAAGTGGATGTAGTTGTGGCATAGATGTACCTCAGAGTAAAAACAACAATAAAGTGTTTTGTGCCTGACTTTGGGTAACCTGGTACACAACAACATGCCTCACTAGACACCTATTTTGACACTCCATGGGGATATTATTTGTGCAATCCACTATTCCTTTACAATCCATTATGAATAATAAGAATTTGTAATGAAAATTCATAATCAAGGTTAAAACAAAGGAGTTTTACATTGAAGATAAAGAGTCATGATTTATAAATCCAACAAATTATATTATAGTTAAAATATAGACTAAGGAAGGAATAATCATGAGGTTTTATTTTTGGGATTCAATAACTAAATTGTAGAAGTACTTTACCATAGGTATTTTTATTTTAATAATCATGAAACTTCTAAAGACTATTCTCGATTTTAATTCCATATGTTTTAGCGTAAAAATGGTTATTTGAGGAATAATGATTTCACATTTATGTATATGTAATTTAAATTAAATTTATAACCTTTATGGTTCATGTAATTAGTAATTACATTGTTCTAAGGACTGTTCTCAATTTTTATTCCATATGTTTTATGGTTGTATTGAATACCATAGTTATTAGTGTCTTTTATAAATACACTTTATGAATGATGATTAGATTTATTTTTAAAATTATATTAATATGGATTTATAAAAGGAAAACCTATAATCCCTTTGAAAACTAATCAAATTCGGCAAGTCCATGGGTCTGGACCTCCTGATCGAAGGATGATATGAGGTTTTCTTAGACCACTAATCTACGTAATGCCCTGTTTATTTTGTATTGATTTTTATATATACAGTATGATGAATAAATGGTATATGTGAATATTTACTATCAATATTGAGTATTTGGGATGAATATATTGACCATAAATTTTTTTGGATGACAATTAAGGGAAAACCGTTTGACTTGTAACACATTTATAGGTATTACGATCAATTAAATGTTTTATTTAGTGATTCAAAAATAAAAAATTCATTATTGTTAATTAATTTTTAATAGTAAAGGAATGAAATTATTACTTGATCAAAGAACAAAAAAATATAGGATTGTTAACATAAATATGAAACCTTACATGTAAGAATGTTTCTATATAATCATTGTTAGAAAATAAATTAACTCATATTATACAATGAATTAGAAATAAAATATTATCCAAAAACCTTAATTTCTATTGAACCAATGGCCTACTAAATCATATCAAATTAATTGGTTAGAAACCCTCCTATGTATATTGATCATTAACTTTTTTGTGATTGATGGCCTCATTTAATCATTTCATCTATGTACAAATATCTACATTCCAGTAATGTTCTCCAACATACAAACACTCTTACATGGTGGTCCAGGTTACCTTTGTAATTTACTTTCTCTATTTTATAGAGGATTACTTATAAACCATTATCATTATGTGGAATTGGAACATATGATGTATCAAAAAATATATCACCATGATCATGTTTAAATTTCAAAGATGAAACATAAATAAGTTATGGAGATTTTAATGGCTAGAAAAACTAATGTAAGGAACTTGTATTCGATAGTATGTATCACACACAACACCAAGTGTGTAAGGTAAAATAATATGAAGATACATTATAATATCTTTCCCATTTATAATATTTTCTATATATTTTATTGCATGAAACACTGAGTTAGCATGCGTTAAACGTGAGAGTGACCTTCATCGGTAGATTTAGTTACATATAATACCAACCATACTTGATATCTTTTGTTATACGCAAGATATAGTTTCACCATATAACAATGTATTATTAAAATATTGTTTTTTTAATATAATATGATATTACCTAGATTTTATGTTAGTGGTTATGAATAGTTTTATCAAAATTATGAAAATACATGGTTTATATAAATATAAAATGAATTCATTGGTTACTAATTAATGAAAAATGAAAATAAGAACCAATTGGATATAAAATGAAATATTATTATTTTCATACCTTGAAATAACTTATCTTAAAAAAATATATAATTAAAATTAGACAAATATTTTAATGAAATATATATGTTACATATTCAATCAATTTTTTTAATATTCATTCATTAGGTTTTACATGCATAATATAAGAACAAACCATATTTTACACATGAACACCTATATTTTTTATAAAGGAAATTCTACATCATTTTATTGGAGAACCCATTTTAAATATAAATTTTAAAATATATTTAATTCAATATGTAAAAATAAAAATCATATTTATTAAAAACCATAAAAATTATGTTAGTATGAATTTTTGATATTTTTCGGAAACATTTCATTTTTCAATGAATATTTAAAAATGATGAATTTTAGTTCAAAACAACTTTTCATTAAATTCAATTATACATTTAAGTTATTATTTTAATAAGTTTTAAAGTCTAATTAGGTAATATTTTTATCAAGTAATACAATTTATTTCATTTTAATCAATTTCACTCGGAAATTCATTATAAAAACATACCTACTTTAGGACATTTTTACTCCAAAACATACATTTCATCATATTAAAAGGTTAATATTAATTTAAATATTCCCACATATAGGATTGAAATTTGGAAAATAGGATTTAATATTTGTATTCATAATAATTTATAATTTTAAATAAGGCCAAATTTCTTTTATAGTAAACATTTTAGTAAATGTGGTGAAAATTAATTGCAATTTTTAAGGTTAAATTTTGAATATTGAGGGAATAAATAGATAGCTTATGGGACAAAATAACATATAAAAGTATCAAAAAACAAATTTTTATTACATAATTATTCCATTAACCTTCCATTCAAGATTTAGTTTTGTTTCTCATTACTTTCTTATGTAATAACATGTCAACATCTAACTTTTTTCCAAAAATTCAAAGTGAGTCCTTTTAATTCCCTATAAAAGGCCACCACATATTCCACTTAATAGAACATTTTTTGTTCGACCAATATCTGACCAAATTTCTTTCCAATAATTCTCTCCATGATTTTTAAACCTCATTTTTTTATAAATCCATCCAAGGAAGCATGTTTGTACAAACCAAATGTTGTTACCCTATTAAGAAGTAACATCTTCATTCAATATTTTTAGTTTCATTTGCATTCTCCAATTACTATACTCTTAATATTATATGATTAAATAAAAACATATTTTCTTAAATATAATATTTTTTAATGTAATGTTTTATATAAACACATACACACACCTCCACCTAATGTGTATCAAATATACCCTTTCTATATACAAAAAACGACTACAACATGAAACCATGATTGTTCAATTCTCCTTTACCATCTCTCCCGATAGACATTATGATGGAAATTATATTTATAATTGTTATATATATATTCATTATAATTCTATAATTTTTTTCTATAATACACCTTTATTCTTTCCATCATGTGTCAATATGATTATTTCTTTTGAAGATGTGAGGACTACCACCCCCTCTAAGAAATATTACTCATTAATTCCATACATTGATCATATTGAGGATGATTTGAATAAAAATATATAACCTATATTAATTTTATGTCATACTATAATTATATTATACATATGTTTCATATAGTTTTGATTCTTTTAATAAAACAAATAAATGAATACAGTGCTCATGCGTACATATGACCTTCCATCTCCATGAATGATGAACTTAATTTCTAATTTCAAATTATTATAGTAAAAAAACTCATATATAATGAATAAATATGATATATAAATCAGTGTTTAAATTCATGAGATCGTGATCCCATGATATATTTAATAATAACAATGAACCAAAAATTAAAAGATACCCTAAAAACATTTCAATTAACCACGGAAGAAGATTAAATATTGCATGGTTGTTAAAAAATGTGAAATAAGATATTATGAGAGTATAATATATGATATCTTAATTATTAATATGGATCTCATATAAGTTATTAACATGTTTAATACCCTTTATAATGGATGAAAAAGGATCCTCACCATAATGAAAACAAAACGTAAGGGAATTTCATCTCAATTTTTAAATATGTGAGATTAATGTCATTTTCACAACATACATATCTTTTATTATATACATACTTATAATATTGAAATATTATGTCATTATTTCAATTTATTTATTGATAATAAATTTTAAATTTTTTTTAATCTTTCATGGAACCCTTCAAATTAAATATACTCAAGTTTTAAGGGATTCTCTTTTTTATTTGTGGTGAATCAACTTCTCCATTTATTGTATTTTATGACTAATACTTTTATATTAATGGAATCAAAATCAATAATGTTATATTATTCCTTCATGATTTTATGATTTAAAATGGTTCTGTGTTCTATGGGGATCTTTGGGATGTTTAATGACTTTTTCCTAATGACTAATTCTAAAGACCATTCAATGGAATTTCCATTCAAGGAAATTCCATACATATTGTTCAATATCACCTCTAATTATCCATTGGTTATTCATGATAATTTGAATGTATTAGTACCATTTTTACAATCATTGGTACTGTATATGTTTTAAAAATGTTATTAAGAAAACATGATATTTTCTCTCTCTCTAGTCGGAGAACCTGTTTTCTTTTAGAAGACGCGTTTTTAAAGGATTTCAAAAACTTTTCCAAAATTATTTGGTAATTTTCTTACACTTTTTGTATTTTAAAAATTATTTAAGAGGAATATTTTTGATACTTTCCTAATAGTGAATCGTTTTTTTCCATCACGAACTCAAAAGGAATGTTCTTTTTTACCTTTTATAACATGTATAAATTAATCGATCATCATTTCATTGTAGCCTCATTTTCATGTTTAAAAGGATTATTTTTAATAGAAATATATTCAAAAGTAATTTTCAATAACTAATAATTTCAATATTTTATTATATTAAAATGATATTTCAATCAAAAATATTTTTAAAATTTTAAATTTTATTTCATCAATGACAACATCTTTCAATTTGACTCAACTTTTGATTTTTTTCTATTGATATCATATTTGTTATTACATTGGATGTTTTATTCATGATTTGGCCAAGGATAGTATTCAAATTCACTTCCATGATTAATTTTTTTGCACGCACGAAATATTCAATCTTTTAGGATGATTAAACATTGAATTTCCCCTAAATTATTCATTTTATTATCATGGATGTTACTATTACCTAAGTTGTAGACCATTTTACATATTTGTATACTTTGATAGTTATTTGATCATTTGGAAAAAATATTTATAATTATGTATTCTAACCTCTATATTAATAATTTAAAATGAATATTTTTAAATTTATTATTTTATAGATGAGAAATGTTTTGGGCCAGTATAAAATAAGAGGGAACTAATTTTAGATAGCCTCATTATGAACTGATAATATCATGAGACAAATTAGTTGCCTATCCAATTTAGACAGATTTTAACACTATATTTTATAATCTATATTGTGAATGGTCTTGATATTATAGGTACAATGTTCTTGGGAGACATGTCTTCCAAAAATTAGAAATTTCCTTCATTTATTTTTTGTTATTATTAAACCATGAGATTTTACATCGACATTTATATGGATGCATTTTCATTTTCAGGTTTTAGTAATTATTAATCCATTGGATTTTGAGTCGATATATCTATGGATACATATCATTTTTAGTTATTTATATGGAATGTGTTTCAATTTAATACATTGTCATATATGATTTTATTTATCTAATTATTTGAAGGGATTGTGATTCCATTTATTACCAATCTTAATTTCATACATACTCCTATTAAGTTTATTTTTATCCTGGTATATGTGTTCTATTATTTACAATTTCTTGTTGACTATTCTCTTTGATTCATTTTTTCTTCCGTGATATTTTTCCCTTACTGAGAATTTCAGTTCACCATTATTATGATTCATTCATGATGAATCCAATATGATTAATATGAAAGATATGAATAGATATAATTGGAGGAATAAAGTAACTGTAATATTTATTTATTTAGAAATATGTTATTTAAAAAATATTATGTTATAATTATGCTATTTATCTATAATACAATACTCATTTATGTATTGCGTTTACCAAGACTATTAAACTGATCAATCCATCAGGGCTATATTCAATGTTATCATGCCAATGTAATTGATAGCACACACTAACGTCAAGAAATCTGGTGTCAGATTTGAACATATTACATATGGAATCACATTCCAAAATAAATATATAGACATAATATTAAGAAAAAATCAAATAGATCACGAGGGATAGAAATAATACGACAATTAAACAATCCTTTACCATTAACATATTATCAAATGAATCACCCTTCTAGTAGAATGGAAAATCATAGTTGGGAAAAATTAGACATATATAGGTGCACGAATAACATTTCATTACACTTAAAAAGCATTATTTTCATTTTAAAATAAAATCTATAATTTACCAACCAAGAAACCATGAATTGAATGCACTCCAAACAATGGAAAAATGCATTTTTTATTATTTAATGTGTTGAATGATGTCATAAAAAGATCATATAAGTTATTATAAATAAGAATAATTTTCTTTGATAAATTAATAAATCACTATAAACCATTATATATGAGGTATGGAAATGTTTTAATGAAGTCGGACATTAGGTAAATGAATTTCATTTAAATTCTTCTCAATCTATCTTATTAAAAAAACGAAAAGAATGATATTTTCACTTATACTTCATGAAATAATTTTCTTGATTTCATGACACATTATTTTATTTAATACCCCTTTAAAATATAAAAATATTTTTTCAATGAACAATTTTACCCATTTATGTGGATAATATTGTATTAAAATTATTTATTTTCCTCAAAAAAATATTTTTATGATGCAGGTATACATGTTATATGAATATTTAATTATTCCTGAGAAACTATATGAGGATCATTGGGTCCATTATAAACCAAATATAGATGGGTCAATGATATCCATCTAATGCATTGGATATGCTAGAAGTGGACAGTAATCGTTATTTCAAGTTTAATTAAGATAATTACATTATAAGGTCTACATGAGGGTTTCCCTTTAAGGGAGACATGTGGGTTACAAATCATATGGTATCTACGAGGGTTAAAATAATAAGTATGTTTGGTATGAAATTATTCCCCATGTTGCATAAATTGTTTTTATGGTATCTATGTTATATGTAAAACTAAAATTTTCACAGAGTGTATGTTACTTAAATGGTTGATAAGTATATCTTTGTGAAAATTAATTAATTTTTTGATATGTTCTCAGTGAATAATGTTTCCTTCCTTATTTTTATGTCCCTCATAGTGTTTTTTTGTGATTATACTATGTTTTAAATTTTTATCATAGGTATTATGGATTGGAATGTGAATTTAAGAAGCCAAGATTAATGTTGTGATTATCTTTCATGAAAGGAAATAATATTTCATTTTATTGTCATTCTTTGGAATAAAATGGATATTGGGTGTAAACTTCCACTTGTAATGTATAGGTTGACTATGTAAGTGTTTGTCCTAATTTTTAAAAATTCTAAACCTAAAAAGATCATCAAATGTAAGAGAATCATTTATGGACATGAAAAAATATGATTATATAATTTTCAAGGATTATTCCTTATATATATTCTAGTGTTTTTATGGTTTCATGAATGTTTTAGTGTTTTAAATGATAAAAAATCCATTTTCAATCTTCCCATGAAAACACAAAATATAATTGACAAATGATCAATACCTATATATAAAAAATAAATCTATTATTGTCTCCCTATAACATAATGTTAATTGGAAGTTGATTTCATGAATTTTAACCTCCACAACAAATTTTTTAATAATACAATTTTTTTAAAATCATCTTATTAATTTGGTCAAAGGACACCACATGTCGAATTGTGGTGAAGTCTACTTATACACATTAAAAATAATTAAAATATACATACACTATAATTTCACTTCAATTTATGTTAATTATATATTATTTTAACAATTAAATGCATTTTTAGGGTTTAAAAACAATATAAATGAAAAGGTATGTGACGAGATGGCTGGATAGTGGTTGGGATGAACTATAGATGTTCTTTAATGAGGATAATTGAGGAAGGGTGTTTTTCTTTTATAAGTGAAACTGGTAGTCATTTTTGTAAATATAAATTTTTTTCAATAAATGGAGATCATTATGGAAAGTGGATCCAAAATAGATAATTAACTAAGAGTAGAATAGATATGAACATGTCACACCTCAACCACTAAATTAAAAACAACTTCTGGCATGTTTTCCACTTTATCTATTATTTTACTCATTTTTACCATTTTTTCACCACAATATATTGTTTTTATAAGCTAATTTATTTTTTATGACCAAAAATAAAACATTCATTATATAATTTAGAAATTAAAATTAAATTCATGGAATTCATTTTATTTGATTAAAATTATAAAAGTGAAAAAAAGTAATATTAAATTAAAAATTAATAACATATTAAAAAAATGTTCTAGAAGATATTAATAATGATCTAACATAAAAAATATGAGTTTTATAAATTTAAACGTAAAAGTAATAAAATTATAAATTCACATAAAAATATATATATGGTGTTGTAAAAATGTTTCATGAATTTTAAATACATAATTATATACTAAAAATATCAAAAATATTGATTTTATTTTTTAAAAAGTAATTTTTCACATTTCACCAAAAAATAGTTTTTAAAAAAATATATAATAATATCAAAATAAAATAATCCTATGATGGAACTGAATTTTTTTTCTAATTTCTGAATTTAAAATACTATATTTTATAAATTTATCTTCTAAACAAAAAGGTGAGATATAATATAAATATATTTTTTTAAAAAAAATATATTTTATGGATATTAGAAATTCTTATTCATATATCCTATTATTTACTAATTAAATTAGTGTTAAAAATTATTCTATTAAATATATTTTATAGTCATTAGTCACAAGTTTCTTTTATCATAATTTTATATATCATATATAAGTAATATTTTAAAAAATATATTTTGACAAAAATTTAGAAAATTTAAAATTTTAGCTCTATAATTTAATTTCATTTGTATTAAAAGAAGACTCTATTATATTAATATTAATATTTCAATACGATTTTACTTCTATTCATTTCTGATAATTCAACGAACATGTTTTAATGGTCTAAACAGTTCCCAATTTTTTTAGTTTGGTGTTGCATGTAGAGTAGGATTTCAAACAAGTTTAATTATTTATAGGTATTAATATATTATAATTTTGAGGTGTAACAACATATCATTATGTTCATAATTAATTTTATTAAAATAAAATTATATACTCTATTATATGAAATAAACAATCATTAGAAGAAATATATAATCATTTTTTAGTTCCTAGATCTTTGTGAGATCACTGAGAGGGGATGGGGTGAATTAGTGATCACATTCATTTATGAATAATTCTTATAACACATAATCCAAAAATTGTTAGATTTCATGATATAGTGAATGATATCTCACAACAAGAAATTCTATGTACTGACTATAAAGAGAGAGATCAACACACAATATTTACAAGATTCAGTCAATATAAGTTAATCTTTTAATTATTGAATATACCCGTAACATGTATTCTCTAATAAACAAATTCCACATTATTAAAAATGAATTTATAGAAACATGTTATATATATTAATAATTATTCCTTCAGTTGACCCTGGTTTAACCACCTTGTTAAAAAATCATCTACCACGGGTGGTTATACACCCCAACCATCATGATTTTACCCTATTTTTTATTGAATAGTTGTTTCTATATACATTTTCATCTTAAGAAACTATTTACATCCCCCATTTCTTTTCTCTTATTTCTACTTTTTTATAGGGTGTAAAAAAATCTTTTTTTTCAAATTTTCATCCTATATAATAAATTTAGGTCACTGTTTCTTGAGTCAAAATTCATAAATGTATTCAATGAATCTCTAAAAATTCATATTGGATAAAGACTTTTTCTTCATCCTATAGAATGTATAAGAACTCAAATATCAACAATTCTATACATTTTTTATCATTAATATTCAAAAAAATATCATCCAATAATACTACTTTGGGCATTCATCATCTGGTACCATCAGTTAATTTTACTTGAATTCGGTTCCCATTATGCCATGTGTATCTCTACCTAATACACATTAGTCTATTGATCCTCTATACAATTATCCTTTGTTAAATTCACCTCAGTCTTATTATAATTATTCATCTGATACTCCATCAGTCTAATACTCATCTATTTAGGGATATTCATTCCAAATTATCATATTTTTTAATTATGTAAAATCTTGTATGGTAACTCTTAATGTGATCTCTCAAAAATAGAAAAATAGTCACTCTATAATATCTGTAACAACAATACATCACAATAACTCAACCTCCATTTATATACTAATTGTTATTCTTCGGAATGATGAAGATGTAAAGTCACTGAATGTTATTTTTTTACTCAACGATAATTTAATTTTATCTCCTTCAATGCCTCCAAGAAGGTGATACTTAAAAATATTTATAATATGTTCCTAAAATATTTTCCTACAAATCTCATCGATATTCCACAAATATCATATATTTTAATAATAATTTGAAGTAAAACTCAACATCACAGAAATATGTGACTTTATAATTTCATTGTAAATATTCATAAAACATTATCTGATATACAAACATCTCTATATCATTTTTTTTACCAATATTACCAAATTTCACTATTTGGTATATACACCATTTATTAATCCGTTGAATTTGAAAGTCATTTTCGGTTTCCCTACCTGGTAATTTTTATGAGAACTCCTCCAACTGATAAATATCTATATGATGATTCTTATTCCAGATCCCCTCCATCGGATATCATTTTTAATGATGAAATTATGTTTAAAGACTACAAACACGATGTTAATTCTATTTTAGGACTTCAAATTTCTCCCTCCCGTGATCTGTATTTGTTCCCTCCATCTAATAATCTTAGAAACATCTAGCTGAGGGATTTAGTAAGATAGCGAATATTGAGAAGATATTCCCCAATTTAAATTTTTATTTCAGTCACTTTTTGGGTTAATTATGTTTTTTACAGGGGTTTGGGGGATCTCATGGGTGTCCCAAGGGTTCGGAATAGGGAAGATAAGAAAACATGGCCAATCTGGGCAAGGCGGATGGATAAGAAAACTGTGTGGGATTCCATGGGAACCATGAATCATTGGACAGAGGCATCGTACATGGTTATGAAAACTATGTGAGGCTTCCCAGGTAATTGTGTGACCCAAATTTGGAGGATAGTGGCTTTTACATGGTTTATGCATTCATTGTCAAACTGTCCGGCCTAGTAATGTTGGGATAATTTACAAAAATGCCAAAATGAGATTTCAAACCATCACCCGATATTCCCTTCACTTCACCCTTTGAACACAAGTGTTGAAAAATATCTCCCAAGAAATTCCATGGTCGATTCGCGTTCATCTCTATGTCATTTGGATTGCTGTCGATTGTGGATAGAATCTTCGAGTATGGATAATCCCTACTCTTATATCTCATTTTTTTTCATCTATCCATTCTCTCCCTATGTTGATCAAAAACCTTTCATTTATGGTGAGATATCGATTGTGTCTTTAGTGGGTGGTTGAATCATAAAATAATTCTAGGATGAAGAGTGAATCCTCCAATAGATTTGTGGTAGGTGGTGTTCTTGTTATATCGAATATTTTCATTATATATTTGAGCATGTCTTTCCTTGTTCATTATCACTTATAGTTTTGATCGTGATCTCATTGATATGTTTTGGAAAAAAGGGAATCTAAATGAAGAATGGAAACACTAATGGACTCCATGGGATTCATCAAGAATGACATGATCCATTTAAGTCCACCCATGGGGTGCACCGATATTTTTTCCCCTAAAAGATAGATATGTAAGTGATATGGCATTGTGTGATAATGTAGAGCCCCGTTTGAGTGTGTGGATTTGTTTAATGATAAAAAATGGAATATTTTTCACATATTAGAGTTGGTATAATATTAAGAGGATTTATTATTTTGTGAAATGGTTTTATATTAGATAATTACTAAATACTCTTATTGCACTAGGCATGAAAATGATAGTCAATAAAATGGGATATGTAATGTTAATGGAAAATATTCTATGGGGTTAGGAAACAATATTAATTCCCTTGTTTATTATTATTTATTATGATAATTATTTTTATTAGTTTTTCACGGCTCTGATATGGTTTGGTGTCTTGAAATTATGAATAAGAATAAGCACATGGCATGGTTTTGGGATAAATGACCAAGGTTCCTCCCATGGGTCAGGTTGGACTAATGCTCTAACCCCACACCGGAATTCATAGGTTGGGGAGATAGAATAATTCTCTATTCCCCCAATGGTTTAATTCGATGGAATTACATGGAATGAGGCTCAATGGTGTGTGTGCTTATTACCTTTTTATACTCATCCCTAGTGAGATATGGACTTGACATATTTCCAATGATGCATGATAAATTCCATGAACTCTATGTGAATGATTTAAATAAAAAACCTATGGATTTTTTAATGACTAAGAACTAAAAATGATGACCATTCACATAATTAATTAGGCAATGTTTTAATAATATCTATGTAAGGATTGTTAACTAGTGGCCCCTGAATTGTCTTATTTTATTTCCATTAATTTATACATGAAATAAATTTATTCTAGAAGGGATATTTTGTAGAGACCATTGGTGGTGGCCTATTGAGTTGTACTCACACCCTACTCGGCTCTCCATCATGTTCTTGAAATTATTTCATGTTAGCAGGTTTGAAAAAAAATGAAATGGTATTGTGCTTGAGAAGTGAGTTAGATTTGTGGGATATGTATGGAGAGAATTCCAAACATGGAGTAATGATAGTTTTAGGGATTCCACTCTGTTTATGATATTTGGGTTTTTTTCACTCATAAATGTATCATTATATGACATATTTACTATTGTATGTGGGTTTTTTCAAGTTTGGGAAATGGTTTTACTCATGTATATGGATTAACATATTTTTCTTATACTATTTAATAAGATTTCTACTATGGATTACTATAACAAAGAGGGTATATCCCTCCCATGTTATTGGTAGACCCTAAATAATAGTTTGTATCCTCTGCCATATGTGGATGTGTGTTTGAGGACATGTGGAGACCAGCCTTAGAGCACTAGTCAGTGGAACCCATGTCAGGGACGTAAAAAAATTGTATCAGATCCACTAAAATCTATGACTTACTAAATAGGTGTGGTAGATAAGAGGTTAGAACGGTATTGGGACATGGTAATTAGATCATTATTGAGAGTATCTAACAAGTGTATGAGCGAAAATCTATGTCACCCAGGGTGGGAATTGTTATTCATGTTGTGGATTCTTATAGTTGATGATATTTCACCATCGATTGATGTACTTGTTTTGAGATTTGGTAGTCCTAGGATATTTTACTCATGACTGGAATGGAAAGAGGTTTTTAACTCATCATCATTATAGGTACCTATGTATATATGTTACATGCATCATAGTGGGAAAGATACATTATGAGTATGTGGTACATAAATAGTAGGATGCATTTGACTTCTTGAAATTAATGAAAATTTTGTCTAATGAGATGATTAAATTTGTTAAATTCTATTTAAGGAAGTATTCTCTATGAAGGGTGTTATGGGGATTGAAATGTTGTTGAAGTAAGTTGTAAAATGAGAATATTTGGATAATATATAGAGTGGAATTCTTATAACTAAATTAAATAGTTTCATGTGTTAACCAAAGACCATGGTATAAATGGTAGAGGGTTGTGTTTCGGGTATGATAAATTCTGTTTGGGTGGTGTAAGTGAAAATATTTTTTCTGGAATGAGTTGGGACTTCCATTATATTTTGTGAAAGTTTTACAGAATGTGTTCTAATGTTTGTGTTTCGAATTATAGGTAAATCCCACGATGAGGACGTGTTCCAGTTGGGCGACATGAATATGTTATCGAGAATTCTCCCACTATTGTGTAACATGGAGATCTATTGTGTAAGGATAATAGGGAAGTTATGATCTATGTGAACATCACTGGATTTCAATATATAATGGATTTAGACTTAGGGTGATTTTCATAGAGTATGTTCCAGTTGACCAGGCCCTATAACCATTATCAAAGTGGGTGGTCTTGAGGAACTAGAGTTTTCGATAATTTATATATTGACAATTATTTATCATCTAGAGACTCCTTAAATTAATCATTTTATGTTAGAGGCCTACATACTAAGGGGTCCAGAAAAGTGTTGTAGTGATATTCTAGTTCGAACTGAATTGATAGAGGGAAAGATGTTGAAGCGTTTTTAGAGAAATGGTTTTGGAAAATTTCAATCTGGAAACCCTAAGGATGGAATAAAATGTAGATTTCCTATGGCTAACATAGGCGGTGATTTCAGTGATAGATCATTTTTTCATGTTCATGGAATTGCAAAATTTTGTTCTAGAATTAGTGGGAGATGTGGAATATATAGAAAAATGTATTCTTGATGGACACTATGATGAGATTATGTCCCGAGTCAATATATTTTATTGGATGAGGTTTACAGGGTGATGGATCAGGCCATTATCATAGAGGGAAACCTCAAGGAGGTATCTGGAAGTAGACATGTGGTTTTAGTGGGATGAACTACTATCAAAACGTCTAATAGTAGGAAGTGTCATTTTGAGAACATCCACCAAGGTAGCTGTGAGTTGTATTTACACAAAAAGGAATCATAAAATAAAGTAAATTATGGATATTGATAATTTTAGTGTGGATTGTCGGTACATGTGTGAATTCAGTGTTTGCAACCACTAGTTATGTGTAGAGGATTCATAAAATTAGGCCATGTGTAGAGGTTTAGTAGGAACCTGTGACAGTTGTAAAATGATGGAGGAAAAATACAATTGAAAACTACATGAAGGGGGTCGGCTACCTCATATTAGTTGGGAATAAAGAGCTTCTCGAGACATACTAATAGGGGTGGTAAATATTGTACCTTGGGCCATGATTGTCTACCCTAGCTGGGCACTGCAGGGATGGGTTTATAGGCTAAAACCTAGGGCAGAGTGACATGCCTACAACACACAATCTAGACTACACCTAGAGATGGTGAGGTTGGGCCATCTACTATTCAAGGTACACATCAATTAGCTTTTTCATTCTCCAACGCACTACAATATACATGTTCCCAAAACTCTTTTTTCTTTACACAATTCACATTTATGTTAGTCCTAGCCATGGAGATGGTATGTGGGGTTATCTATCTTAACACCCCATTGGGGGTGGGTGCTAAAGATACCAGGTAGTGTAATTTATTTTCCTTAATGGTTAGTGGATATCGTTTTCAATGGAATCTGTTTTTCCTTGAGATGTCCATTTTTGACATGATTATAGGCCTAGACAGGTTGGTGCTGTATCAAGACAATATTGACTTTTACCAATGTTGGATATTTTTCACATCTCTCTAGGGATATACTTATTTATTTCATGGTTAGTGGGATGTTCGGGAAGGTCATACATGGAAAATTTACCAATAATTGTGAGAACTCACAGCCCAAGTGGAATGCCTTATTCTTGATAATGGGTTGGTGGAACAACATGTATTTACTCCCATGGTGTATTTGTTTCAAGATTTGTTTCCTGATGATTTCTCATGAATTCCACCAAAGAGGGATGTGGATTTTATGATCAAGTTGTTGCTAGGGGTAGAACAATTTTCCATTCCACCAAATCAAATGGAACCAATAGGACTCTAGGAAGTGATGCTTCAGCTAGGGGAGTTGGTGAAAAAGGGATTCATCTATCCTAGTACATCACTATAGGAATCACTAGTGCTTTTTTCTAAAAAGTCCTATAGTTCCTTAAGGTTTTGTATCAATTATAAGAAGTTAAATCAGATAATAGTTAAAAAAGTATACCCACGTCCATGAAATTATGACCTATTTGACCATCCAAGGGTTGCTTCTATTTTCTCTAATATATATATAAGATCATGATACAACCAGCTGAGGGTGGGAATTCTTCACATTCCAAAAATAGCTTTCTAGAGCATGTATGAGTTGTATTAGTTTGTGGTTATGATGTTTGGGTTGACCAATGAACTATATTTGTATATGGAATTAATGAATAGAATATTTCACCCTTATCTAGATCTGTTTATAGTATACATTTTTTATGACATCATGGTGTACTCACGGACTCTTTATGATCATTCCAAACATCATGACATCATCCTGAGTACACTAAGAGGGCGCATGATTTATTTAATGCTCTCCAAATGTGAGTTCTATATTGATAATGTGAATTTATTAGGACAAATCATTTCTATATCCAGTGATTAGGTGGATCAAAATAAATTGGAGACTGATGTTTGATGAGAGTGACCCAAGAATTTTTCTGATGTTTAGAGATTCCTTGGACTGGCTAGACACCATCGATGGTTAATTAATGATTTCACTCATTTATAAGTTCCAATATCTAGCGTAACCAGGAAGGGTGTTATGTTTAAGTGGTTAGAGACATGTGAAACTTCATTTCATGAACATGATAAGCAGTTGACTACCACACACATTTTAATATTACCCGAACCTAGTAAGAGGTATAATTTGTAATGTGATGTGCCAGGTGCCTGACCAATAAATTTTTTGATTTAATATTATCATGTTATAGCCTATGGGTCAATGTAGTTGATCCCTAATGAAAGAAATTACTGTACTTATGATCATGAGAAGAATTTTGTGGTTTATTCTTTAATGTGGGGTAGTCATTACTTGTTGGGAGAATGGATCATAATGTTTATCAATCATAAATGTATTAAGAATATATTATATCAATAGGATTTGAATCATCAGAAGTGAATGTGGGTTGAGGACCTGCAATCCATTGATTTTGTGTTGGATTACAAACTAGGGAATGTGTATAGTGTTTTATATTAATTGAACTAGAAGACTCAGAACCAGGTGGTTCGATAATCCCACATTGAGTGGGGAATGATGACCTTGTTTACTGATATTCACCTAGAGGTACAAGAAGAAGACGTGACAATTACCCTTGTGTTGATATTAGTTGAATCAATTCTTTTTAGTTGCATTAAGGAGAGTCAGTTGTTGGATCAGTAGTGAGGGTCTATGAGGGAATGTCTTAAAGTTGGGGTGTCACATTCTAGTCGGTTTGTTGGTACTGATGGAATTGGTCATGATAAGGGTCATGATGTGGATCCGAAATGTGTGTGAGATGAGTTGATGTCTATGTTCCATGAATCTAATTTGTATGTACATCATGTTTCATTAAGATATAGTGTGATCATCAATGGAATTATTGGTGGCTGGGAATGAATAAATAAGATGGGGGTTTTAGCATGATTCCTTATATTTTAACCGGTGATGTTCAAGAATCAGTACCCAAGTGGGGTGTTACAAAAATTTCCTATTCTAGAGTGGATGTGGAATGTTGTTACGATGGAGTGGTCATTCAATGGATGCCTCATTGGAATGATGAAGTCCAGGTGGTTGTTGATATGCTGACTATTATATCTCATTTCTTTTTTATCTAGGAAAAATACACATTTGATGAGTTGGGAGTGGTGAATGTTTGACACACAGTGTGGTAACATGGTGTGCCAATATCAATAGTTTCGAACCATGATCCAAATATTAGATATCACATCTTGAAGGAGTTACTGAAGGAACTTGGTAATCATGTGTTCATAATAGGTACTATCACCAGCAGATGGATGGGTAGTGTGAGAATACAATCTAGTTATTAAAGGACATATTCAGATCATGTGTTCTAGATTTCGGTGGTTCATGGGAAAAGAAAACGTCACATGATGAGTTTTCATAGAAAAATACTTTTCCAAAATCGAACTGAGTATTTTGAAGATCTATATTGGAGACTATTTAGATCAATATTGTGTTTGTTAGATGCTAGGGAGTCTGAGTTGTTATGACTAAATCACAATAAGGAGATGTTAGATAGGGTTAGATTGATTCAGAAGAATGTGCAAACAACTCGTATGAGGAATCAATAATATTCATATCAGCAACATATACGAATTGATTTTATGGTGGGAGATAGTGTTTTTCTTTGTGTTTATCCATGTTTTGGTCACCATCAAATTATAACCAATGAAATGTTGACACATAGGTTTGTGGGGTAATTTTGAGACTGTGTAGAGGATCAGACCTGTGGCTTTTAGATTGGAGCTTCTATAACTATATAGTTGTATGAATGTTTTTTTTTCATGTTTTTAAACTCTATTAATATCACCATGATCAATACCATGTGATAGATGTTGGAAATTCCATCCATGGAGAAAATTCATCCTTTGTGGAGAATCCGATTTGTATTATGGATCGTAGTGACAATGTGTTGCAAGGAAATATTGATCCCTTATTATGAATTTTCTGTAATCATGTGAAGGTAGAAATAGAAACATTTAAGACTGAATCAGACAATCATGCCTGGTGGCCCAATTTCCCTTCGTCAAAAAGCATGATGATTCTCAAGTACAGTGGCTCAAGGACCATCTGTCTTATAGTGTAATGGTTGTAAAATATTATACTTAATGGAGGAGTTCCCCAATTTAAATTTTTTTCTAGTATCATGTTTTTGGATAATGATGTTTTTTTGGTGTCCAAGGGACCTCAGTGGAGTCCTGGGGGTTCAGAATACGGAACAGAGGAAAATTAATCCAATCTTCGAAAGGCACATTATTGGCACACTATTAATAAAACCATGTCGGATTCCCATGAATGTGAGTAAAAATGTACATATTCATTGTTCATGGTTACCAAAAATGTGACGATCTTCATAGGTTACAATAACACCCTACTTCCATAATTAGTGGACTGCGCACAAGTTGTCAAACTATTCACGTAAAATATGTGATCTATTAATGATGGGAAAATTTACAAAAATGTCTTTATTGGATTTTAAATCATCACCTGATTTTCACCCCTCTCTTACTCCATTGAATTCTACTGATGAAAACAATATCCAAATGGAATCCAAGGGTAATTATCCTTCATCACTAAGAGGTTTGTAGTGCCATCGATTAGGGATCGAAGCTCCAGGTAATACAACCCCATCTTGATTCTTTTTTAAGATTAGGGTATTCATCGCTCCATTATGACCATTAAAAGATGAAAAAACATTCTTTTATGGTGAGATATAGGTTAAGTATTTTTAGGGTGGTTGAATCGGTACCCAAGGCCATGATTAAGAGGGTATCCACCAATGGATATTAGGTAGGGGAAATACAAGTAATATCTAAGAGTTTCATTGTATATTTTTTCATATCCATTTTTGTTATTTGTTACCTGTTGATGTTTTATTGTTCCATTTCGTAAATTTTGTAAAAAAGGGTTTATAAATGATGAATGGAATCCATAATGGTCTGCTTGGGATTCATCGAGGACGATTTGACCCATTTAAGGCCACCCATGTGGTGTACTGATATTTTCTAGGGCAAGAAGTTAGCTATGTAAGTTCTAGGTCATTGAGTGAGAATGTTGATCCCTTATTGACTATTTGGATTTGTTAAGAGATTATAAAAATGTAATATTGGTAACACATATAAGTAGATAATGTAATAATATGATTGATTAAATTGTGAAATTGGATGATAAAGGAGAATAAACTATTTCACATTGAGATCTTGTATTGAGAATGAAAATTATGAAAAAATTGGTTGTGTAATGTAAATGGAAAATGTGTTAATGGGTTATGGAACAATATTAATCCCCATGTTAAATAATATATATTGAATTTTCTAGGTTTTGATATGGTTATGTGTGGTTAATGGATGAATAAATATGTTAACATTTCATGTTTATTGGATAAAAGACTATGACTCCTCGAAGGGTAAGTTTGGAATGATGATCTAACCCCCACTAGGGATACAGAGGTAGGGGATTCAGATTAATACACTTTTCTACCAATAGTTTCATGCAATGTAATTACATAGATTGAGGCTACAAGTATAGTTTGGTTATTATCATATTATGACCATCTGTAATGATATTGGGACCCATCATACACCCTTAGGCAGGATGATAAA
The DNA here is from genome assembly GCA_963277665.1 of Viscum album. Lineage (NCBI taxonomy): Eukaryota > Viridiplantae > Streptophyta > Magnoliopsida > Santalales > Viscaceae > Viscum > Viscum album. The sequence goes on along the minus strand of OY728161.1, from coordinate 528,228,932 downwards.
TTGCATGAACCCAGTGTGAAGGATGTAAATACATAAACTACGTATTATGTGTTTATTATGAAATATAAATGAACAATATTAACATAATTAATTTCAAAAAATGGGAAATTATATCTACATAAGGTCTAATAACACATGTCCCTAGAATTGTTATATTCACTTGTCATTCTTTTATACATGTTTGCACTATCTCCTAGACTATATATTTTATAGACACCAAGAATGATGGACTATTGAGTTGTAATCACACCCTTCTCAGGCCGCTATAAGGTACCCAGGTTGTTTTCATGATTGTAGGTCATGAAAAGGAATGGGCCACATTCTTGATAAGTGAGTCAGTTTTTGGGGATATGCATCGAGGGGGATCCAGACATGGAGTTAGCACTATTTGGGGATTTCATTATTTTCCTTTTTTTAGGTTTTCTTCACTTGTCACTGTAGAGTGACATGGAATATTTACTATTATTTGAGTTGTTCTCCATATTTTATGTATGGTTTAATAAATTTTCACTGAATGAATTGAACTATTTCCACTATTTTATAAGTTTCATGTCGTACCTAACTCTAATGAAGAGGGTATAGTCTTCCTATGTGACTTTTATCCCCTTGATGCTAGTCTAAATTCTCTGACATAGGAGGAGGAAATCTTGAGTTCATGTGAGAACCCATCATATATAAATATTTAGATGCAGACTAGTCGGGGATGTTATTGATTCATAAATATATAAAATATCTAGTACACTTTCTCAGATATTATTTTATCTAATCATATCTATACACTAATGGTATTCTGATATACATCACAATTATTTATTTGGAGATTTATTGGGATTCTCTATATCCCGTACGACATTATATTTTTCACTATCATGTTCATATTAATAAATTTTAAACTCCTAGACCTCATAAACCAAATATTTTACAATATATCTCTATCATTTAACATCTGTCAAGATTACTCAATTTTGGTCAAATTCATCCTTTAAACATAGTGAACAAGAATCATGAATAACATCAAAATATGTTTTTCTTGCAGTATTATTAATAATTCATCTAACTCAAACTGTTTCTATTAACTAATTAATATATCTTCTCTCAAATTACACAATATTTTTATACTAAAAAAAAACCTATTGAAATATTTAAAAAAATGACACCAACACACTTTGGATGAATAATATCTCCCAATGTGATTATTTTCTATATCCCCACACACACTCAAATTCAATATGTGTTCTCAATTATTTATACCCAATATTTATGTGAATCTACATTTTCCACCCTTATTATAAATCGAATGATATGGGAAACATCAGGGTTATCTTAATTCATCATCTTTTATCTTAATAACATTTGAAATTTCCTTGAGATATGAAAAAATTGAGATGATTTTTTTAAAACCCCCCATTAATTAGAGAAATATAGTTCTATGTGTGAGAACCCAATTCATAATGATGTGTGTATAGTCAAGGTAATATATTAGTTCAAAGAAAATTATTTTATGAAATAATTTCCATAATTTTATTACGTAATATTTAATTTAGTACCAATCTAATTATGTTTAGTATATAAAATATACAACCATATTAGTAAACACATTAAAAAATTTAAATTGTATACCCAAAAAAATACTATATATCTCAGGTTTCTGAACAGTCATCACTCCACATTGTTGATCAGTTTAGATAAAACCATGTAATGTGTGATGGCTAAACAAGGGAACATTTTTTTCTCCCACTGAAGGGTAGAAAAAAATCATTCCTCAGGGTGATCATAATGTTCCATGATGGGAATTTATGCACTATATAATACCAATAAAATAATTATACATATATTGTTTTTGTGTCAATAAACTCCATACATGTTAGTTCATATATGTAGTAATATATGGAATAAAGTAAAATTTCAATGTTTATTAATGTAACATTCAGACAGATAGAATTCTCTCAGTCTCGACTTCTTTTTCTAATTATTTTACTTATAAATGTATTTGGTTTGTCCCTATTGGGTTTCCCTAATATATTTTGTAATTGATATATTATCATGAGAATATTCTTCAAATTAATCAATTATTTTCTATATAGTTTTTAAAATTACATCATTCTAATTATTTTTTATTATCTTTTTCATGATTTCCTCTCGGGAATATAAGATATACATATAGTCCATAGATCCATGACCATATTTCTTATACATATTACATTTCTTCTTAGTCTATAGTCAAACGTATAAAAAAAACTTATCATCAAAACTATTCACACTATAGATAAATTTCAATTATAATTTTATAAATTTATTTTCCTCCAACATTTGACATTATGTTAATTGGTATAGACAAATAATTATGTACTATTTATTTAATTTATCAACATTATTGTGGTTATAAAATACCTCACATAAAACATGATATTTTTTTCACCAATTGATCTTCTCTCTCTCTCTTTTTCTATTCATTCATTCGGGAAATGCTTGATATTATTTCTATATCATATCTCCCACTGGATTTATTCCTCATTCCAAGTTGAGTCATATTGTACAAAAAAATATAATGTTTTATCAAATATGCCACAACACCAGTAGTGATATATGAATCTTGATCATTCTGAATAATAATTTCTTTTCTCTAATGTTGTTTTGTAGTTATCTCTTTAAGAAATATGGGAGTCTTTCTTATGGGGAAATCATCATGATGTATTCCAGTCATTCATTGTCGAAGATGATTTATTATCAATATAAATATTCATAACAAATACAATCTTATTTTTTGATACTATATTATTATTAATTAAAAATGAATATTTTGATTTATTGGATATAGAATTAACCTACCTCTATGGAAAATTATTTCCACCAGTTAGAAAATGTTAAACATTACCATAAAATATTTCAGGGAATTCATCTATAAAATTGTATAAAAATATTTTTTTTAAAAATTTGATTTTGTCTCAAATAACTATGCATTATTCTCTTCCAATATTCTTCAATATAATTTAACATATTCTAAAACTTAACCAACTTCCATATGTTTTTCATACGTTACTAAAATAATATTGTTACTTCTTTATTAGATTCTCATATCCAAATAGTGATTCCTTATGATCCTTAAACATCTTTTCATGATTTTACAATTTTACATCATATACTATTATTCCTTCATAGAGTTTCATTTAATTTTTCCTATTCACATCATTTTCAAAAGTTATCTATATAACTTCATTATTAAAATATTTCATCGCCTTCATGGGTTATTAATTTTACTCAAGGGATATTTAAAAAAAGTTCTTTAGAACAAATTCCATTTGTTTTTTAGAAACATCAATAATATTTTGTGAGTCACATTCTATTTCATCATGTTACAAAATTTATTTCATCAACATATTAATTACTAGATAATAAATCAACATTAACTCTTCCAATATAAAATGGATTATTCTTAGTAGAAAATATTTTCTTATATTGTCATAAAATTCTATTTATGAGATATATTATATTTTTCTTCTGACATAGAATCATAAAAATACTATTTTGTATAGTTAACTAAAAAATGGTGATTTTTATTTTCATTACATCACTTAAGTTATTTGTAACGTATTCCATCCCAATTTCCCTATATGTATCTCTTAGGGAGAAGAAAAATATTCTTTTTATTCATATTCCTCATCCTATACATATAAATAAACATGATTATACTTCTACTTATTATTAATAATAAATTAATTATAATTTATTTTTAATTTTAATTTCCTCTAAATAATTACATTTTATGAATGATTATTCTCTCATTTAAAATTCCATATGAATATTATGAAGATCATGAAATGATAGATCCTCTCATTCTTATATATGTGAATACGTGGAATCCAAAATTTCTTGAAAATTTATCGTTTGTTTCATGATAATAATATAATATTCCATCTTTTCACTATAACATATGGTAATCTAAATATTTTCATTTACTCCTATAAATTAATAAACTATGTTTTCATCATCAGTCATCTTGATATCATCAAATATTATCCTTTATATTTACAACACAAACACATTCAAATACTAATTTAATTCATAATAACTTATTAACTTGTCCAACATAAATTTAGCTGTAAGAAAATCCATAATATTTATATAATCCTTTAAAGGGAGAGACATCAAAATGTAATTCTATGTTATTCCATTTCCATCAAAATTTCTCTCATCGACAACTGTCTTACAAAACCCATTAATAAGAGGAAATCCCCTTCTAGTTTCATCTATAACATCCAATAAAAGATATATTATGTATATTTACATCATATTTGTCCAAATAAGATTATTCATTGATAGAAAATTAGAACACCCTTGTTTTTAACTGTATTTAACTTCTCCAACATCAATAGATAGTTTTCTCTTTATGGAGACAACCTGACTTTTATAATAATTATATTTTCTAGATCATTAAAAGATAATTGTTAGGTGGAGGGTGTGAATTAATGATCACTACATTTTATGACTTATTCTCATTAATGAAAAAAATTAAGTTGGTAATGTTCTAAATACAATCAATTTTATCTCATAACCACACCATTTATGCAGTAAATATATAGAGAGACTGATCAGAACATGATATATAAAAGGTTCAGTCAATATGACCCGCTCCTTTCAATGCTACTTATACCCCCAACATAGAGTATACAATTAAAAAATATTCAATATTACTATTTAATAATATGTAACTAGTTATAAATAGTTTTAATCATTTCATTTATTTTACCATGTTCTACCCCCAACAACAATATACTTTTTCACAGTAGGTTATACCCCCCCCCCCCCAACAGTCCTTTTTTTCACCTCTTCCTTCTCAAAAAGTAATACACTCCATCCATGGTCCTCTTTAATAAATGTTTATACCCCCCACATATAATCACAATTTTCCTCATTGTTGATACAATGTAGAAATCCCTTATTCTTAATATGGTCTTCCTTTATAAGAAATATGGAACAATTATTACTATATACAAATGCTTCATAATTTTCAGAAGTTCACTAAAAATATGATAGGCCTGAAAAATCGTGTAGATATTGAAGGACCTCGATATACCCAAATATAAACTTTTTTGTAATTTTTCTGAAATTTATTCATCTATAAAAGTCCATCCCGTAATATTGTATTTTTCATCTATTGTCTAGTATCATCAGTTCATTTCACCTCTATTTGAAACCCCGTCCATTTAATAAAACATTATTGGTTGCATCATAGTGTAATGATCCTTTATTTAATTCCCCTCTTAAGGATGTACCTTGGAATTATTATCCTTCTTATGTTATTCTATATATATGGACCTAATTTTTTATGATGGATAACTTATAGACCAATTATGTCTGATTGTAATATTCTTTATCCAGGTATAATCTTGGTTAGTAACTCACAATATGATCTCTCAAAAAATTTAGAAATTTCACACTTTGAATAAGTAGTACTGAAATATATATTTAAATATGTTTTCATTTATACATTCATTATTCATCCACAATACTAAGATAAAGTGTGGGATCCAATTTCGAATATCTGTTCAAATACAATTTCATTTGACGACATTCAAATCCCATAAAAAGTGAATTCCAAAACTCTTCTAGTGAAAATAAATAAATACCATCATCAATGATCTCATAAATAATCTTAAATCATTAATAAAGTTATATTATTAGAATTTATAACACGTAATTCTATGAATGAGATATCATACAATACTATTGTAAGGACCCTCTATAAGGCCACATCCTTGAACCTTAATTAATCTTGAGTTATTACAAGATTACATATTGAGGATCTTTTCAGGTTTAGTGTTTTAGAGAATTAGATTATAAAACTGGCATTACATTCCACATTTAAACAAAGTGGTTACATAAAAGATAGTATTAATTTTTCCCATCAACGGAAACATATTGAAAATAAAACATGGATTATTTCTTAACACTTCCTTGACACTATCATCATATCATGTAACCTTCCCTTGACCTGTGAAAAACATTTCAAAAACTTGGGATGAGCATAAAAAGCTTAGTAAGGGATATAAAAATATGGAAGGGAAACATGAGTACATCTATACATAAGAATGAAATCATAATTTACCCAAAAAACATAAGCACTTTAACATACCTCATAAAATCATGAATAAATTATAAAAATCATATGACATAAAGGTAACATGAGGCGTTCATAACATTCTTACGTAGGGCATAACCCTCTTGGTTAAGTTTGGAATACCCTTCAAAGTATATATCCTAAATCTCTTCAGAAAAAACCTTAACTTTTAACCCCTTCGCAATACCCAATGAATTGGAGAGATATATCAGGCTCACCTGCCCTTAGTTTATCACGGAACCACCCATCTTCATAACAATGCCCATGAACCACAACATAATCGTATCACATAAAACATGCATAAAGGAAACATAACATTCCCACCTTTCAATCACAAGATATCAATACAACACATTTATATAAAAACATTATGAAAACCATTTTCAATACCAAAATAAAAGAAAAGTAAAACATGGTATTTATTTTTCTTTCAAATAGATGTTATGGCTTGTAGAGGAAGCCAAAACTCAAATAATGGTCACAGCGACGGAGAAGTCGTGGTCTCCGCATACGTACGACAAAAAAATTCCCTTATTTCATTTAGTAAAACTCTTTGTATAAAAAATATTCCTTTCGGATAAACGTAAAAGTAAAAGGGGTTTATACACCATATAAAATAAGGTTGTGTATACAACAAAATATTCCTCAATGAAAGGAGATTGAGACGAAGACCCATACAAAGACGGTATCCTTGGATTAAGGATAGATCAATTACATAATTATGTGTGACAAAATAATAAACCAAATATAAGTGGATACTACGTGTAAAACAATCAGAGGCTATTCACACATATTCATAGAACGACATATTCAAGGAGTACAAGCTTATCCCAAGGAATCAAAGTTGGGTTAAGAAGTTCCCTTGCAAAAATTTGACAGCCTAACGGCGTCACTACAAAATTCAGAAAATGAGTTGATGAGAGATAAAAAGGGTATCTCATCACTTGTACATAAATTTTAAATCAATAAGGATATAGAAGAACATATCCCAACATAATATTATTTGAATTAAAAGACATAACAAAAAAAGTCTTTAAAAAAAGGAGGGTTAAAGGTTCCCTTACAGACATGGGTATCAGTCGAAACATACACCCCGTGAAAGAAGGAAAATACCACATTTATGTAAATACACATAAATGAAAGTATATTACACAATGAGTAAAATAATGGGCAATACATCCACCACTCAAAAGAAAATTGTGGTAAATGTAGCATAAATCTCACAGGAAAAAAAGTGAGATGAAAAATCCCTTAAGAAAACATGGCAGCATAACGACGCCACTTAAAACATCCAAAAATGGATTGATGACATAAAATAGGGTCTCTAATCATATTAAAATACAACTTACAGAAAGACGAATATAAAATAACATCCCCCATAATAACAAATAGGAGCTTAAAAGAAGTGACATAAAGGAGAGTACTTAAAGAGAAAGAGAGAGGTTCGATCTCTTATGAAAATTCGGTAGCCTAACGGCGCCACTCAAAACTTCCAAAATGGATTAATGAGAGAGAATAGGGTCTCTCATCATATGAAGATAAAACATACAGAAGGATTAATATAAAATATCATCTCAATCATAATAAATATGAGCATAAAAGGAATTACAAAAAAGAGTGTACTTAAAAAGAAAGAGAGTGGTTAGATCCCTTACCTCAGGTCCGACATGACTCGACCGTTACTTAATCTCTTGAATAATAAACATGAGTTAATTTCTAATTCCTTAAGAACCTTTTTCAAGATCATTATTCCTTTTATATCACTTATTACCATGTCATGAACACTATGTTATTATTTAAGCTAATAACGGTCGTTTTAACGATCATTGGTACTTGAGTCAAAAATTAACTCTTTATAATTACAAGTTGTTCATGTGGAAAAATATCCATTATATCCAGAATGGTATTAATTATTTAGATATCATATATATCATATATATCCAGTATATTCATGCATTTATAATATTACATAACATTTAGAGTTAAGAAATGAAATGCACCGTTCATGGAGATAGTAAGCCGTACGTACGCATGAACGATGCTTCCATTTCTATTTCATATTTAATGGAATTAAAACATAATGATACATAATAGTATTTTAATTAATGTATGGTATCCTATATAATATCATTAAATATATCCTTTATGTGTACCACATATGGTATTAACGAATCAAAGCACTTTGAGGGGGTGGTAGTCCGCACTTCCTCAAATGAAGATATCACGTATACCCATAATGGAAGCCATAAAGGTATGCCATAAATGAAAAATACAGAAGCCTAATGAATACATAAACATATTATATATCATATATAAATGTAGTGACATCATAATGGCCACCATGAAAAGTGTTAAGATAAGATTGAACAATCATCGTTTCGTGAGGCAGTAATTCGCCATCCACAGAAACAGTATGTTCTTTAACCAGTAGATGAAGGTGTGTGTATTTGTAGCTATAATATGTAACATAAAAACATCCTATAATATTTAAGATACTGGTTTTGTTACAAAATAATGGAATAAATATAGTTTAGGGGGGTGGAGAAGCAAAATAAAACAAAAGTACTCAAGTGAAGGCATTACCTTAAAATCGGGTAACTCCCTTTGGTTTGATCTCAAAGGATTCTTTAGGAAGACTTATGACCAAATTGGGGCTTCTAAGAGTCATATAGGGATGTGAAGAGACTAAATGGGCAGGGGTTTGCCAATCCAAATGCTTTGGTAGTGTGGGTAAGGAGGTAGAGGTGGGGGCCTTTTATAAGAGGAGAGGAGGGGCACTCTTGGAAAGTAAAAAAATGTTCCATTATTTTAAAATGATTTTCGGATTTAAAAGGTCTCACATTGATATAATTAGATTCTAAGGTGATAAGGGTTCGAAATATACTCATCCAGTAGGTTTTGGACATGTTTAGCTCATAGAGTTAACATTATCCTTTCATTTTATTTAAATCCTTTATTAATGAGGTAATCGGTGCATCATCATGATGTCAAAAATAATCTAATATATTTAATGTCTAAAAATTATAAAAAAACTATCCTGATGTAGGAAATCTTTTAATATTTCCAATGAATATTTATAGTCAAAAATCTGACTTGTATAACCCCGTGTAATAATATTTTTAGTAAAACATCTCATGTTTGTGTCATTTTTTACTTTAACATTAAATAAAATGTTATTTAAGTCATTTCCCAACCAAAGTGGCTCCATGGGGTCCCCAAGTTGACCCATGGATTGTCTTGGTCTACCATGACACAACCAATGACGGTTAGACATGTGTCAAGATCATCTAATATTATTAAAACATTATTTTTACCTTAAACTACACTAATTACCTCGAATCACGATTAAAACTTAATATGTTACTATTCACCCAAAAATTATTTCAATTCCATTGAACCACATTTTACATATTAATGACAACCGTGTATGTCGGATTTTTGAAATTCAAAACACAAAGGTGGAAAATTTTCATTTAAACGGAAAATCAGTTTTTATAAGTACCACTTAGTGGTTTCACTATTCATAAAAAATTGAAGTTTTTCAGAAAATTACAAAAAATTCACCCTAAGATATATTTGATATTCCAAATTCAAAAATGATGTCTATTTTACAAAATTCATAACATATATGTTAAATTAATTAATTTAATAATTAATTCCCGCTATCAGAACAAATAGCATGTTTTTATGAAACAATATATATCAAAACATTGTCACTAGTTTAAGTCAAATTTCAAAGTGAAATTAATTCCAATGACCACTATTTGATTAAATGGTAAAAATATATTCTAATTTAACTTTAAAACCAATTCAAAAGATAATCTAATAATATAAATTAATTAGATTAAAAAGTGGTTTTGAATTAAAATACTACATTTTTCACTATTCATTAAAAAATGAACTTTATCAGAAAAATACCAAAAATTTACACAAAGTAAATTTTGATGTCCCGATTCTAAAAAAGTATTTTATTTTGTCAAATATAACACATAAAATTGTCAAAAAGTGGATTTAAAAGAGGTTCTCCATCAAAAGGTGGTTATTTGACCTTTTAAAGAATATTAGAATGTTTACGCTTAAAATTTGAATCATTCGCATTTTTAATCCTCTATCATTTATTGTAAAAAGTAAAAATATTTGAAAAACATATATAATCATTTTGTAGTTAGTTCTATTCATTCCCGCCATCACAACAGCTAGGCGTTAACTACCATTTAAAATAATACTATTTTATTATTAGAGTGCAATGTAAGATTCCCAAGAAATTTGTTGTTGCGTGATGGGTACGCCATCGAGCATAGCGTCCCCTTTAAAGTTATATTAAAATTTTCATTAGAAATATGGATAAATGTTAAAATTTCTTACTGTTTATATACCTGGGGTGTTACATCCTCCACCCCTTTTGGGAATTTCATCCTCTCAATTTTAAAATTGGGCTTGGAAACTTCATTGAAAATCCCACATCGGAACAAGAGTCAGTAAAACAATCACTTTAAAATAAATAAAGATAAGTACAAAGGTCAACCGAGTTAACCCATACTTGGACTCCAAGTATGAAAATATGGTCATGGAGGAAAAAAGTGTCATGTTCTGATGTAGAGTGATAGTAATCATGTGTAGGAGAAAGCTAACCATAAGAAAATCACAAACTTGTGATGGGTTAAACGATATTCGATTCCCCAATAGGAAAAGTTATCAGACAACATTTTTGTTTTAAGTTACTTTTCATTGAGGAATTTATTTATGAGCTTAACTAAAACATATGGAAGCATACTTAATTGCCATGTTGACTTTCAACATTTACTAGATTTCTTACACAAACTCATATTTTCTCCAAAAGAAGAGTATTTAGGATGAATTGTTCACATTAAGAAAGCTATAATAATCTTCTAGAGAATCACCTAATCCACAAAAGAGAACTATATACTTCCCTTGTCTTCAGGCTTCAACCAAAACCAAAAACAAAAAAGTTAGTACAAGATCAGATAATCATGAAAAGGATAACCCTTTATAAAAAGAATATATATTCTTAATCTCCAAAATTTGTCCAAAAAACCCAAAGTTCAACAAAGACCATTCGATAATCAATTTTTACATAAAATTATTCAAAGTATACCAATCTATGATTGAAACCCAAATATTTGAAAGACTTAATCACATAGTCTTCCAAGGTAACACTTATCTCTAAATAAAATCAGTTTCTCTTAAAGTCTCATATTGAAAAGTAATTAACCTAATCACATATCCTCCATGATAGGTTAATAATTTCCATAGATAAACCAAAATCAACTTACTCTTAATTCATAAAATAATCTAACTAAAAATTATATGTCATACTAACCCGGGACTTCAAGTAGTCCAGTGGTAGGCGATAAATACTAATCGCACATTGGTTGTGGGTTCGATTCCTGCAGCTTTGTCTGATGCGACGTCTTGTCACAGGGTCGGTGTGTTATCCTTTTCCCAACACTATATAATTCATAAAACATTCCCCAAAAAGAGATAAAATCTTGAAAAATAATCATAAGCTATTTTAACCTCAATTTTATCTCATTCCTTTCATTTTCCATCATAATATATAATAACCCATAATTACCTCAAAAGTAAGGATCATATAATCCCTAATGGTTACCTTTATAATTATTACCTAAACTTCCACATCGATTGGTCAACTCGTACATGATTCCGTATAGAACATACCAAGGTAAAAGTGGTTGATCATGACTCCTTGATAGTCGGTTTAGAACAACCATGAGTTTCCTCATTGAATCCCTCATTTTGTCCAGTCTCTTAATCAGAGGACCACCATAGTTTCCTTCAAGCCTATTGTCACTTTGGTGCATGCTAGTTCCATCCATTCACTAAAAACAGAAATGTCAGTGTGATTATATCAACAAAACCATCATGTAATAAGGATGAATATAATCACTAAGATATACTTACTCATTCACTTTATCTAAAACTAGGACTATTTCTGAAATCCTTTCCATTATGGTAATGTCACTTATGCCTAGATAATACCCTAACCTCTAAAGTTATCTAAAACGACCTCTGGTACCAACTATAAGGCCTCAGCCTTAAACCTTACATAATCACGAGTTATTACATGATTACACATTGAGGATCTTTTTGGGTTTATTGTTTTAGAGAATTAGATCATAAAACTTGTATTACATTCCACGTTTAAACAAAGTGGATACATAAAATGTAATATTCATTTTTCCCATTAATGGAAACATATTTAAAATAAATCACGGATTCTTTCATGAAACTTTCTTGACACTATCATCATATTATGTACCCTTCCCTTGACCTATGAATAACATTTCAAAAACTTGGGATGAGCATAAAAAGCTCAGTAAGGGATATAAAAATATGGAAAGGAAACATGAGTACATGTATACATAAGAATGAAATCATACATTACCCATAAAAAATAATCACTTTAACATACCTCATAAAATCATTAATAAATCATAGAAATCATAAGACATAAAGGTAACTTGAGGCATTCATAACATTCTTACGTAGGGAGTAACCCTCTTGGTTACGTTTGGAATACCTATCACAGTATATTCACTAAATCTTTTCGGAGAAACCTTAACGTTTAACCCCTTTGCGTTACCCAATGCATTGGAGAGTTATCTCGGGCTCACCCGCACTTAGATTATCACGGAACCACCCATATTCATAAAAATTCCCAAGAACCACAACCTAATCGTATCACATAAAACATGAAAAAAGGAATCATAACATTTCCACCGTTCAATCACAAGATATCAATACAACACATTGATATAAAAACATTATGAAAACCATTTTCAATACCAAAATAAAATAAAATTAAAACATGGTATTTATTTTTCTTTCAAATAGAAGGTATGGCTTGTAGAGGAAGCCGAAACTCAAATAATGGTTACGGTGGCAGAGAAGTCGTGGTCGCCGCATACGTACGAAAAAAACATTCGCTTTTATCGTTTAGTAAAACGCTTTGTATAAAAAAGATTCTTTTCAGATAAACGTAAAAGTCAAAGGGGTTTATACACCGTACAAAAGAAGGTTGTGTATAAAACAAAATATGCCTCAATGAAAGGAGATTGAGACGAAGTCCCATACAAAGATGGTATCCTTGGATTAAGGATAGATCAATTACATAATTATGTGTGACAAAATAATACACCAAATCTAAGTGGATATTAAATGTAAAATTATCAGAGGTTATTCACACATATTCATAGAATGACATATTCAAGGAGTACAATCTTATCCCAAAGAACCAAAATTAGGTTAAGAAGTTCCCATGCAAAAATTTGGCAGTCTAACAGCGTCACTACAAAATTCAGAAAATGAGTTGATGAGAGATAAAAAGGGTATCTAATCACTTGGACATAAAATTTAAATCAATAAGTATATAGAAGAACATATCCCATATTAATAATATTTGAATTAAAAGACATAACAAAAGAAGTCTTTTAAAAAATGAGGGTGAAAGGTTCCATTACTGACATGGGTATCTTTTGAAACATACACCCCGTGAAAGAAGGACAATACAACATTGATGTAAATACTCATAAATGAAAGTATATTACACAATGAGTAAAATAATGGCTAGTACATACATCACTCAAAAAAATTGTGGCAAATGTAGCATAAATCTCATGGAAATAAAAGTGAGAGGAAAAATCCTTTACGAAAACTCGGCAGCCTAACGACGCCACTTAAAACATCCAAAAATGGATTGATGAGATAATATAGGGTCTCTCTTCATATTAAAATAAAATGTACATCAAGAGGATTATAAAATAACATCCCCCATCATAACAAATAGGAGCATAAAAGAAGTGACATAAAGGAGAGTACTTAAAGAGAAAGAGAGAGGTTCGAACTCTTACAAAAATTCGGCAGCCTAACGGCGCCACTGAAAACATCCAAAATGGATTAATGAGAGAGAATAGGGTCTCTCATCATATGAACATAAAACATACAGTAGGATTAATATAAAATAACATCCCAATAATAATAAAGATGAGCATAAAATGAATGACATAAAAGAGTGTACTTAAAAAGAAAGAGAGTGGTAGGATCCCTTACCTCAGGTCCGACATGACTCGATCTTTCATTAATCTCCTGAATAATAAACATGAGTTAATTTCTACTTCCTTAAGAACCTTTTTCAAGTTCATTATTACTTTTATATCACTTATTACCATGTCATGAACACTATGTTATTATTTAATCTAATAACGTTCGTTTTAATGATCATTGGTACTTGAGTAAAAAATAAACTCTTTATAATTACAAGTTGTTCATGTGAAAAAATATCCATTATATCCAGAATTGTATTCATGATTTAGATATCATATATATCATATATATCTAGTATATTCATGCATTTAAAATATTACATAACATTTAGAGTTAAGAAATGAAATGTGTCGTTCATGGAGACGGTAAGCCGTACGTACGCATGACCGCTACTTCCATTTCAATTCCATATTTAATGGAATTAATACATAATTATAAATAATAGTATATTAATTACAGTATGGAATCATATATAATATCATTAAATATATCCTTTATACGTACCACATATGTTATTAACGAATCAAATCACTTTGAGGGGGCGGTAGTCCACACTTCCTAAAATGAAGATATCACGTATACCCATAATGGAATCCATAATGGTATGCCATAAATGAAAAATACAGAATCTTAAGGAAAAAATAATCATATTATTTATCATATATAAATGTAGTGACATAATAATGGCCACCATGAAAGGTGTTAAGAGAAGATTTAACAATCATCGTTTCGTGAGGTAGTAATTATCCATCCACAGAAACAGTATATTCTTTAACAATTAGATGAAGGTATGTGTAAGTTTATCTCGAGTACATAACATAAAAACATCCTAGTATATTTAAGATACAGGTTTTGTTACCAAATAAAGGAATAAAAATAGTTTAGTGGGTGGAGGAGCAAAATAAAACCAAAGGACTCAAGTGAAGGCATTACCTTAAAATCGGGTAACTCCCTTTGGTTTTAGCTCAAAGGCTTCCTTGGGAAGACTTCTGACCAAAGTGAGGATTCTACGAGTTAGAGAGGGATGTGGTGAGACAAAATGGTCAGGGTTTGTCTGAGCCAAAGGCTTTTGAAGTGTGGGTAAGGAGGTATAGGTGGGGGCCTTTTATACAAGGATAGGAGGAGCACTCATGGAAAGTAAAGAAATGTTCCTTTATTTTAAAATGAGTTTCGGATTTTAAAGGTCTCACATTGATATAATTCGAGTCTAAGGTGATAAGGGTTCGAAATATACTCATCCAATAGTTTTTGGACATGTTTAGGTCATAGAGTTTACATTATCCTTTCATTTTATTTAAATACTTTATTAATGAGGTATTCGGTTCATCATCATGATGTCAAAAATAATCTAATATATTTAATGTCTAAAAATTATAAAAAAAATATCATGATGTAGGAAATCTTTTTATATTTCCAATGAATATTTATAGTAAAAAATCGGACTTGTATAACCCCAAGTTGACCCATGGATTGTCTTGGTCAGCCATGACAAATCCAATGACGGTTGGACATGTGTCAAGATCATCTCATATTATTAAAACATTATTTTTACCTTAAACTACACTAATTACCTTTAAACGCGATTAAAGCTTAATAAGTTATTATTCACCAAAAAATTATTTTAATCCCATTGAACAACATTTTACTTCTTAATGACAACCGTGTATGTCGGATTTTTGAAATTCAAAACACAAAGGTGGAAAATTTTCATTTCAACGGAAAATCAGTTTTTATAAGTACCACTTAGTGGTTTCACTATTCATCAAAAATTGATGTTTTTCAGAAAATTACAAAAAATTCACCCTAAGATATATTTGATATTCCAAATTCAAAAATGATATCTATTTTACAAAATTCATAGCATATATGTTAAATTAATTAATTTAATAATTAATTCCCGCTGTCAGAACAAATAGCATGTTTTTATGAAACAATATATATCAAAACATTGTCACTAGTTTAAGTCAAATTTCAAAGTAAAATTAATTCCAGGGACCACTATTTGATTAAATGGTAAAAATATATTCTAATTTCACTTTAAAACCAATTCAAAAGATAATCTAATTATATAAATTTATTAGATTAAAAAGAGGTTTTGAATTAAAATACTACATTTTTCACTATTCATTAAAAAATGAACTTTATCAGAAAAATACCAAAAATTTACACAATGTAAATTTTGATGTCCCGATTCTAAAAAAGTATTTTATTTTGTAAAATATAACAAATAAAATTGTCCAAAAGTGGATTTAAAAGTGGTTTCCCATCAAAAGGCGGTTAATCGATCTTTTAAAGAATATTAGAATGTTTACGCTTAAAATTGGATTCATTCGCATTTTTAATCCTCTAACATTTATTGTAAAAAGTAAAAATATTTGACAAACATATATAATAATTTTATAGTTAGTTCTATTCATTCCCAACATCACAACAGCTAGGCCTTAACTACCATTTAAAATAATACTATTTTATTATTAGAGTGCAATGTAAGATTCCCAAGAAACTCGTTGTTGCGTGTTGGGTACGCCATCGAGCATAGCGTCCCCTTTAAAGTTATATTAATATTTTATTCACAAATATTGATAAATGTGAAAATTTCATACTCTTTATTTACCTGGGGTGTTACACCCTCAATACATCAATTGGTTTAAAAGCTATCTTTATAATCATTTTTATCCAATTAGAGCTCGTTTCTATGTCTGGTATATACAACCATTCCCTAACAAATGACATATAACATCATTTTGATATTCATCCATTAATTTTTATATGAACTCCATATTTTAGTAACTCTCCATCTGATGAGAATTTTTCTAGATACCCTCAATCCTATATCATTTTTCAAATTATCTCATATATATAGATTGCAAATATGAGGTATTCTCAATCGGATGACATCATATTTATATGTCTGGTTCACTACACTGGATTCCTTCATCTAATAAACATAAAAATTTAAATATAGTGTAATAATGGATCATAACATTATTTTATATACATCCAGTATCTTTCTTATATCCAATCATATCTATTAGCTATACTCAGTCTGGTGTGATTCACAATTTTTTGTCTGTTTATCTTTGGATATTTTCTCCATCTGGTAATAATTTATATTTTTTTATGTAAAACTTCACCGAACCATAAATATATGACATAATATCTTGAATGTTGTAAAATATTTATCTATCTGTTTAGATCCTTCTGGATAACTAATGTGTGTAAAAAATTTTCATTTGAATAAGCTCAACTAGAAACATTAACGATTTTATGATGTTTAGTAATTTACGAATATAAAAATAATCATCTACCTCATTAATTATTCTAAAAAATCAGAATACTATCGTACCTTTATTATTTCGATGACACATATATTACAAATATATATTTAATCATAGAAAAAAAAATACAACCAACGCACTTTGGATCCACCATTTCTATAGCCCAATATCATTGAGAATAATATTGTTTTGTATCATAACTAGAATTGGGATTATTATTTCCTTATTTAAGTATCTTATTAAAAATTTCATGAAATTTAGTGAAAATTTTATTAATGAACCCATTTATAGATTTTATGGTATCTATTCTCATAACAACATAAAAAACTATAAATATTGTGCAACCAAAAAATAGTGGTTACTCAATATCCCTATTAATTAATTATTAATTATTATTTTTAATGGTTTCAACACCTAAAACATAAATTAATTATTTACGGTGATCCTTTCTCTTATGATTAATATCTTCATAAGCATTAGATTATGATAAAATATTTATTTCACTATGAAATATCATGTATGTATAATTATGATTAAAACCTTAGAAAATCATATTATATTTTATTTCTCGATTCCTTTATTTTATCATAATTAAATTCATCAAACAAGTACTTAAAATAATATTTTATTTGAATATTTTGTTAATCAAACCACAATAAATCATCATCTACTTTCTCATATTCATAACTAGTTCTTAAAAAATTTATCCAATTCCAATTCATATAGTACATATTACAACAATAAAATTTATAAATATAATGAAACAAAAAAACATTTAAACAAATATATAAATATATAAATATATATAATATAATAATATAAATATATAAACATGCATAAATTTATATGAAGCAATTTACAATTATAATAGATTTGAAACATGATAATAATTTATAGCAAACAAATATTATAATGAAAAAAAAAACTAATAATAAATAATTTATTTCTCCTTTTTTCAATATATTCCCTAGATAAAATAATACATTATCATGTATACATTTTATTTAAAATTCTATATTCTTACTATTCCTCTTATTTTGGTTCAAAACAAATCCTTAAATATCCCCCCAAATTTATTCATTCATCACATATTATGATTTTTATTAAGGAAATAATTTTAACTATCTCACTGATTTTTGTTATATTTCATCCTCTTTATATTTATTCATCATAATTTTATATATACTAGAATATGACAATATATTATTCACTATTACCTAGAATATTATTTATTTTCTATTCTAAAATATATTCATTAATACCTTAAAAATTATGATGTATGTAAGGAATTCATCATATCATCCCATATTTTATGAGATAATATATGTGTAATCCTCATTTAGATAAATATTATATCCTTTTAATATGAATAAATAAATTATATAAATTTTCTAAATTTTCTAAATTTAAATGACATTTTAATGTTTTCTACTATTTAATTCATTGATCACATGTAAATTAATTAGTTCATTATATTCTATATCAATATATATTTTCATCAATTTATTCATATTCTATTATAATGTTATTTAAATATTTTTTTGTTCAATTTATTTTTCACATTTGCTTACATTCTTGTACATTTATTCCTTAAATATTTCATATACTCTAGAAATACAAAAGGGGTTTCTTCTGAAATTGTTATTATTTATAATATTTGATAACATGATTATATTCATGTTAATTAATTTTTATTATATGATATAATCATTTTTCTCCTTTAAGAGGTCAATTTCTTGAGAAAATATTATTATATTTTCATCCTTTCTTAAAAAGGATGATTTCATTGTGATAATTTCAATATTACATATTCACCATGGAATAAAAATTTTACATCGTTTATAATTACATCTATTCTTATAATTTATCTTCCATATATTTTTGCAATAATTTATATTTCACTCTTTTATTATTATTTATGAATCATTCCCCCTTAATAATTTGACTTCCAAAAAAACTATACATGGATAAATTTTTTTTATTCTTATATATCTATAGCATTGTATAAATGGAATATCTTCAAGTTTATTGACCAATCACTAAATATATACATATTTTTCAAAAATTACAAAAATACATTTCAATATATACCTTTACACAAACATTATATAGTGAATTTCATATTAATTAGTATAAATATGTAATTTTTTTTCTTATTGAATTTCATAAATTTCCCAGTTTTTTCAAAAGATGAAATATGTATGTATATAAATATATATAATCATACATAAATTTAAAATATATCATTTACAATGCAAAAATATTTTAAAGTGAAAAAATTTTTTAAGTAAAAAAATTTAATAATCACAATATTTCTATCACAAAATTTATCAATGAAAAAAACTAATTTTTTAACAACAATATTGTATATTGGAAAATAATTTAAAAATAATGAATTATAAATAAAAATAATTATAAAGAAAATAAATTTAAATCCATTATTTATAATCCCCAAAACATTAACCCATGAATTTAATAACTTTAAAAATTAATAATATTATACTTATTTCCAAAATATAGTGATTTATTTAGATGATCATGAACCATGAGAGTAAAAAAATTAATATATGAACTGAATTTTGTAACCATTAAAAGAAAAGTTTGAATAAAAGTAGATATAAAATAATGAAAATGATGGAACTTAAATTGTACAAATGAAATGAAAACTTTCTATTTAGAAATCAAATAAGGGAAAATAAACCCCAACAAAGATAAAAGGAAAAACCAATAGAAATAAGGAAACCCGAACAAAAGTCTAGTGAAATAAAATCATAATATTTCAAATTGAATGAAATTTATAATGGTTTTGGAAAGACGAAAACATGGGGTTGGGATCCGTTGTGTTATGGGGTATTAAATGTTTTTTGAAATTTAATGGCGTGTGGTGAAAAAATTCCTTATTTTTTAAATTTATTAACATTAGTTATCAAATAACCAATGTAAATAATTAAGATCTGTTGTCTTCAATTTGTTTACCGACCTCAAAATAAAATATCTACCATTAGTTATGTGACAAATAAAATGAAAAATATATATATAATTTTTTTATTATATAACAGATGTAAAAGTGAAATAGATAGTCTTTAAATATGATTTATTAAAAACTCATCCTCAAAACACGTTTTTGGAAATTTTTAACTCGGTTTTGAGATAAGACACATCAAAACCACAATATAAAATATACTTTTTATATATGTGGTTGATAAAAAGGTTAATAAACCATGTAATTTATTATGTGTTTCTTTTTTAAAAAAATTAATTATAATACCATTACCATTAAAAATCGACAGTGATTCTACTATGCTTTGTAGAAGGATTCATGGTGACATATGTGGTAGAATTAATAAACCATTTATAATATATATATTTCATTATTATTATTGATTCTTAAATGGTGAAAAATGTTTTTATATCATCTCACACCCATCATTATCATGATTACATGGCCAAAAAAAGGTTAAGCAAATAATTTCTAGTTTATTCAACAAATAAAATTCTTATTGAAAATTATTTTGAGTACTCATTACATGAATTTGATAATTGTATGATTGTTTCTAGAATAAATATTGAAAATTATTTAGCAAATGTATACACATAATATGGTTTTCATAAATTATTTATAATGCAGTTATAAATTGATACAAAAATAACATTATATAAGAATAAATTAATAATTTCGACATGGAGATATGTGATTTTTCAGGTTGCAATCCCTATTCAATGTTGGGGTTCATGATTTCATAAATTTCCCCTTATATACTTATCTTATTTCCATGAAACATCTACATCACATAAAAGATTATTTTCTTTTTGTGTGTTGTACATATCCATATAGTAAATACCCATGAAATAATATATAACCCCAATGAATATTGTAGATTGACATTTGATTTGAATTAACCTTAATAATTATATATCAGTATAGACTGATATAATTTATATTCAAAACTAGATTTTATGATTTAGATTTTATTGAAATAATGATTCAAACCCTAAAAGTGGGAAATCATTCACTATCGAGTGAAATATCATGGAAACCAACATCACTTTGAATTCGTTGTCCTCATATAAATATTAGTGAACAATTTTCCCAAATGTCATGAAGGCCTTCTTTTTTATTTTATTATGGATAATCCCCATTTTAAGTGTTGAAGGGGAACCCGTACATGACCCATAGGCCCATGTCACAAGGCCTGACAAACCCGCAATAAATGACCAGAAGGCCCAGAGGCATACCATGGGCAATACATGACCTGTAGGCCCAGCCCACATGAACTGCCCCTCCCCATATTTCTGCTTCATTGATCACCAAGCTCCCCACTTTGCATTACTGATCTACTAGCATTGCTCCGTACAAAGCTGCACTGTGCCTGGTCCCGAGGGCGGCTGCCATACCCTCTCATTTTTCCAATCCGGATAGCTCTGTATCTGGTGGCTGCTACTCCTGTTTCTATTGTCCTCTTCTGTGTCCTGTTCTATGTGAACTGGGATACTCCATGGTCTACGTGACACGAAGGCCATGTGTCCTGAAGGCCTTTGATGACCCGAAGGCCCTGGAGACCTGTAAGCCCAAACCAGTGGCCTGAAGACCCAAATCGGGTGAATAGTTCTGGATGCTACAATGCCGAATAGTGACTACTACAGTGACTGCTATAGTGATTGATAAATTGATTCCAATCCATGCCTGAAGCCCGAAAATTTGGTTGATTCTAAAGATAAAAATCCATCATAAAAAAATATAAAACCACATATTGTTTTCATGAAATAAAAAAACATGAAGATAATAAAAACTCTTTTGGTCATGAAATTCCCCCAGAAATCAATATGCCAATTTAATATTATTATAAACAAGAAGAAATATCTACAAATTTAACATAAAATGAAATATTTTATAGCTAAGTAAAGAAAATTTTTTATAAAAAATTTTCATTTAATATGATCCTTGAAATTATTTATGGGGATTAGGAACCTAACAAGATTACTAAATAACAAAATAAGACATATTGGTATTAGTTGAATGATATGATCCAATTTGAATTAGTCTCACTTAAAAAAATGAGGTTTTTTGGTCAATTTTGAAAAACCCTAAATGAATTAAACTCATTGGTTATAAATAAGTAATTTTTTTTAATATAAATAAAAATAAGGATGTCATGTGATATAAATTAGAAATTATTTCTCAATGATTCTCACAGAGACCCAATAATTATTTTTATGAAATGAACACTCATGTAATGGATATGATATCATTTTGATATCTAATGAATTTGATTGTACATGAGTATCATGAATTATATGTATTTTTAGTTTTGAATACATATATTTATTCTAATATTGATAATTTTTTTTCTGAAAATCCTAAATTATTTTAAATTCCATAAAATTATTATGGATCCATAGATAATTATATATTTATGTTGAGTAAATCCTTATATAAATTGAATAAATAAGGGAATATGTTTTATACACATTTGACTGAATATTTATTGATGAGGGATACAAAAATGATCTAATTATCCTATGTGCCTTCATTAATAGTATTGGGAATGAATTTTTAATCACTACATTAAATATTATTTATTTAATATGTTTTGAAACAATTGAATAATTTCCATGGTATTAAAATATTTAATAATGGGATTTTAAATGAATTTGGTAAGGTAATGATCTTCCTTGGATTACACGTTCAATATCTTGAAGGTTGATTTTTTTATTTATCATGATATACTGAAAAAAGTAAAATAATAGTTCAATACGGGTAATTAAATTCATTTAAATACTCCACTTGTATTAAAATTTCTTTTTTAAGATATATATCCTCTTAAATAATGTGGTGATAATGATGAACTTAATGAACCTGATGTACTATATATTAGTTATATTAGAGAAATAATAAAGCATCAATATTATTTAATGTTATATCGAAATATATATATATCATTTTTTGGGAGTTTATTTGGACAGTATAGTTCATCTCATAAATTTCTTCAATTTAATAATACTAAATTAATATTAATATACCTTATAGAATCTTTAGATTGGGTGTTATTTTATTTGAAAAACAATTAAAAATTAGTTGGTTATACTAAAGTAATATACATTGCTAATATATATAAATAGTTATCTCAAAAAAGATATTTATGTATATATGGTGGAACTTCAATTTTGTAGTGCTCTTACAAAACATTTTCTATTACTTCCTTTAATTATGATAAATCGATTACAATTAATGAAATATGTCAATAATTTAATTTTCTAAGATTGGTGATTTATCATATTTGAGGTAATTGTGGGTTGGATGTAAATAATGATACTAATATAATGATATATAAATATAATGGTCCTTACATAACACTACTAAAGTGTGTGGGGATAAAATAATACGTATCCTAAAAGAATTATTTTTCACTCATTATTATTAAAAGAAGGTTCAGATTGATATATAGTAAATAAGGTCTACTGAATATATTATACATTTTTCTCAATGACTTTTTAAAATAAAAAATATAAAAAATTGATTAACAAATTTGTTGTGTGAGGGATAAAAATTTAATCAGGACACATTGATAGAGAGTTGGTAACACTGTACACAATCTCCCTTTTTTGTGTTTTCCCAATAGGTTTTCCTGATATGGGTTTTAATGATATATCACAACATGGATATAAATTTTTTAGGATTAAATTTTATTCACCACAAGTATTTTTATATGTGTTTCTTATATGAGATTAAATAAAATTATGAAATATATGGGGGAATATTCTAAATTTTCATTTATTTTGTGAATATATAATAAGTATAAATTTATGAAGACAGAACATTTCCAAAACCGTTTATAATAGCCTGAAATTTGGTTTCTCTAACCTTTTTAATTCAAACAATTGTTTTAGATTTTGAAGTTATTAATTTCAATTGTTGGATATAATATTTTATACTATATATACAATAACATACACATTTAACAGCCCACAATTAAATGATATATAAAAAGTGTTCCACGTTAATATATGTTAAGGGTATTTTTGGTTTATATTTGTATAGATTTTGAGAAGTAATTCCTATATATCAATCTCTTATAATAAAATGTACTAAATTCTATTTTACCCACATAAAAATTTATCATTAAATTTAAACATAATTTCATTCTGAAAGGCATTCTTTATTTTATGACAAATATGCATAATTTTTTTTATTTCATTTGATGTTTCTTACTCATCAAGAATTACTATGATAAACGTTTGAAAATTTCCAATGAAAAAATCTCATTATGGGATATAAAAATAAATAAAATATAATTTTCTAAAGAAAATATAAAACTTGTGAAAATGATTATGTTGTTCACAAAATAAACATTGAGATCAAAATAAACCATTACTATTAAAATAAAATTGTCACCTAAAAATTTCATATAAAAAATATATAATATAGTATAAATTCTAAATCATAAATCATGATGGTTTCGTTGAAAATAATTTATAACATTCCATTAAAATAAACTTCCCACCATCAAAATTTAAGGGACATTCAATTAAATTAAATTCTAGTTATCATACGATATGAAATCGTATTAAATTTTGATAAATAAAATAAATAAAATAAACATGAAACATATCCATCAAAATTGTAAAAAATAAATTGCATAATAATAACATATCATAATGATCGATTAGATATAGGTAGACATTATAGTCTAACAATCAATTCTTTATTCCATGAAATCATATATAAATAATGGGGAATATGAAATTTCCTAATATTTTTTTCTCGTGTGACCTACTAATGCATAAATTGGATGTATCTTCTTCCAGCCTTTACATAATAATTCCAATTAAATAATAATATAAAATTATTTAATAATATGATAGTATAAATATTTCATAAACATTCATTTTTATGAACTAGCTTGCAAAATATCAATTTTTTCCTTAATCATTATATAGAACATCATGATCATAATAGATCCAAAGGTATAATATGGATAGTATAATTTTAGTATATCACTAAATAATTATAAAATTCCATAAAATATGTTGATATATATGAATTTTCTCTTTTTCAAAAACATTAGAATGCCAATTTAAAAATAAAAATAACGAACATTTATTTAAAAGAAATTATTAAAAAAATACAAAACTAATGGGAATATTATTATGATTAAAAAGATATAAAATTTTAGATTAATATTATAGATGAATAAAATATATTAATTAGGGATATGGTGGTCATATAGTAAATGTAAAAATCATTCTTTTTGAAAAATTTTAAATATATAAAATAACCCATATGGTAAATGTTAATTTTTTTAAACATTTTTAAATAGAGTAAAATATTATTAAAAAAAATATAATGTAATATTCTAAGTATAAATTTGATATTTTTTTAGAAAATCATGACAAAAATTATCCTAGAGTAAAAACATTTTAAAACATTTTAATAAATGTTTTAAATAAAAATCAATTATGAATTTAGTGAATAATTAAAGAATATATCATTGATGGAGGGAACATGAAAATGAATTTAAACCACTATAACTTCATTAAATGAGTCTTAATAGATATTCATGTGTAATTTTAAACCGCACCCAATTTAAACATGCAGTTAAAATAGAATATGTCCCGAGGAAAATAAATTGTGATGAAAAATCATTAACATTGAGTCTCTAAAGGTTTCATATGATCTCTAACACAGTAATAATAAAATAATATTATTTTTAATCATTTTTAGTATTATAAATTTTAATTAATATATAATTATTCCTTTTACTTCATTTATTACAGTAACATATTTAGGTACTAAATCATGTAAGTTTGCATTGCTTGTTTTGAGGACGTTCAGTTCATATTCTCAAAACTACATCTGAAGGCTAAACATGGTTAAAGGTTTAGTAGTTCCATCATCTAAAAATAATTGTGACCATAAATCAATAAAAGACATAAAAAATTAATCACATAGCTTTGTGGAGATATTAGTTTGCATGTATGAGAGAATGATGTTATTATTTTCCAACAGATGAATGGTTAAGATAATATGTAATGTATTACCATTATATAATCATACTTATGTATTTAATATAATATATATTCAATAAATTTATAACAAAACAATCATTTTTATGTGGTAATTGAAAATGAGAGTCTTCTATTCATGGTTTTGGTATCCAACATGTACACTTGAGTGCTGATTTCATTTCCCATTAGATTGAAACGAAGATATAAATTTTATGTGCCATAGAATCAATAAAATATTATTATATAAAATATAATTATGTTATCATATAACCATGGTTATAGAATATTTAATTGATTTAGGAGAATAAATAAACAATAAAACATGTGGCTATGACTTTTTATTATTATTTTGAAAACCACATTTGGATTAATCCTTATGCAATATAGATTCATATTTTGGGGAGATTAAAACAACATGTAAATTAGGAAGAAAGAATGTAATGGATTTTGGTAGATATTTTTCTATCTAAATATATCAATATATGTTTGAAATAAAGGATATGAGGATCCATTTTATCAGTGGAGTTGGTGGAAATCATGTAAATACATGAAATATTAATATATAATAGTTATCTAACTCATACAAAATTAATTAAAAAATCAAATAAAAGAATTATAAGGATAAAAAATCAATGTATAATATTTATATAAAATGTTAACATTTTTGTGTTGTATTTTGATCCATATCTATTAGGTTAACCCCCTCATTTACACTTTATACATTAATTAGAATAATAATTTTTGAATTCATTAAGGGAAAAGAAAGTAATTTGAAAGTGTTAAAATCGAGAATAAATTGAAAATTAATCAAATAATTGTTTATTTACCCTATATTTTCGTTATTATATTATTATTTTGGTTTTATAATGATTTAAAAATAAATATTTAACATTAAAAATCAATTAAAATCATTTTCCAGACTATTAATATATCATGATTTTAAAGTCATAAAAAAATTTAATTTTAATATAATAACATTCCCAATCACTGATATTTTTTAATTATCCATTAAGTATATATAACACCCTGAATAATCTAAAACACATGACTTTTAGTTCTTTTAAATAAATTTATATGATTTTTTTATTACTCTCTCAAGCTCATCATCAATGTAACATAAGTGCTTAATGTTTTTATATGATATCTAAATCTAAAAAAATTATGATCATAAATATAGTTTGTTACTCACCAATTTTATTATATTTTTTTTAATATATATATATATATTATTGATATAATGATTTCATACTATGTTAGAGATAATGACATTTTTTAAATATCATGTATTTAAAATGAGATAAATTCTATAATTAAAATAATGTGGAAAAAATATCCCATATTTTTTATTAATGATTATTTTGGTCCAAATAAACTCATACTATGAAATATACTGATTTTTTGGATTGATTTGTAGACCTTAAATAGTTTTTTATACACTGTTTTATTAATTTTACCCTTTACAATTATGATAAATTTTTATCATGGTTACTATTCATTATAAGTAAAAAATTATAGGAATCTTATTACATAATTTAAAAAATATTATTTAAAATATCATATAAAATTTATAGTATTCAACATCTATGGTGACAGAATGTACTTGCATTTATAAGGACTCGGCCTTAAACATTACATAATCTTGAATTAAATGAATAATTCATATTGATGATATTTTCATGTTTAGAGTTTTAGAGAATTAGGCCATAACTATTACATAACAACATGAATATTAAAATTAGACACTACTACTCAATATCCATTTTTTTCATAAAATTAAATCTATTAAAAAGAAACATGTCTTGTTCCATATTTTAGACAGCATGACTTTTCCATGATCCCATCCTTGACACTATTCATCTTTAAGTGTTGTGGAAAACATTTCAAAAAATTGGGATGAGAATAAAAAGATTAGTAAGGGATACACAAAGAAGGAAAATTTTTAGTTTTTCAAATCAACAAGTAAACCATGAATATATTAACATAGGTTATACTTTTCACCTTTATGAATTAGTAACTACTCTTTACTAAATAAAAGATCATTACTTACCCATTTGTAACCAAAAGATTACCATAAAACAGATATAAAGAACACATAACATAAAAAGGTAACTTGGGACATAGAAATACTTAAATAGAATAACCATATTGTCGACTTCCACAAATATCACTAAATGGAGTAGCCAAACGGCCAACTTCCATACCCAATGAATTGTAGGTTATAACATAACCACCCGTACTGGTATTCACGGCGCCACCCATCATATGGTTTATCACGTAACCACCAGTCAAATGTACAAGTACCAATATAAAAGAATTAAAATGTAAAAATTTCTCTAATAATATTTCTTTTTCAATCACAAGATTTAATTTCAAGATATTTAAATAATCCATCCATTTTTTGAAACCATTTAATATGAGATTTTTGAATCATAGTTCCCCATAACACATTGAAGCTATTCAATGAATTATCATTTGAAAATATTAATTTCCATATAAATAAATCCTAAAACCCATTTTTAAAACAAGGACATTAATGTGAAATATTTATATGAATAAATATTTAAAACATTTATAATTATATTTTTGTTAAAGAGTTTTTTAACCAAAAAAAAGACGCTTGAATACAAATAATTGATGAATAACTTTTAATCAGAACTTAATAATACCATGAGAATAAATGGATTCATGATATAATATGTCAAAGTATAGTATTTACACCACATAAGAGTGAGTTTATGTATAACAACAATGAAGTATCAGCGGAAATGTAAATTGAGATGAAATCCCTTATAAAGATAGTATCCTTAAATTAAGGATTAATCAATCTCATAATTATGTGTGGAAAATATCAATAAACCCAATATATGTGGATATTATGTGTAAAACAATCATAGGTCATTCACACATATTCATATGATGACATATTCAATAAGTAGAAGTTGAAACCAACGAATTGAAATTGGGTTAAGAGGTTCCCTTGTAATAATTTGACAGCCTAACGACGTCACATTAAAATTCAGAAAATGAGTTGATGAGATAAAGAAGGGAATATAATCACTTGTATATAAATTTTACATCAATAAGGATATATCAGATCTTATCCCAATATAATAACATGTAAATTAAAAGACATAACCAAAAGATGTCTTTTATAAAGATAGGAGGGAGAAAGGTTCCCGTACCTATTTGGTAAGTTATAAAACATACACCATATGAAATAAGGACAATAAAATGTAGATTTAAATATGCATAAATTAATTTGTATTACACAAATAGTATAATCATGGGAAGTACATAAACCAAAAAATAAAAATAGTGTAAAATATAGCATTAATCTCATGAGAATAAAAGTGAGATGAAACCCTTTACCTTGTTGTATTCAACTGAGTAATTTTATACAAATTTAATAACAATCAAACGAATCACCAAATACAATGGATTTAATGATAATAATGATAATATATATCAAACAGTAGTACATAATACACCACATGCAATAAATAATTGGTGAACAATGAATATCACATGGAATTAAAAGTGATATAAGAGAATCCCTTACCTAGTGTCCAACTAGACTCGATCATTCTTTAATCTCCAGAATAATAAACTAAAGTTAATTTATAAATTATGAAACACCTTTTTCATGTTTATTATAACTTTTTATATCACTTATTACCATGTTATAAACATTATGTAATCATTTCAGTTAATAATGTTCATTTTGTCGATATTTGGTACTTGAGTCAAAAATGGATTTCTTATAATTACATGTGGTTCATGTGGTCAATGGTTCATTATATCAAAAATTATATTATTGATTTTGATATCATATATATCATATATATCATGTATATATATTTATTTGTTATAGTATATAAAATTTATAGGTATGAAATGAAATGTACTGTTCACGGAGACAATAATTCTTACGTACGCATGAACGCTACTTTCATTTCTATTTCTTATTTTAATGGAATTAAGACATATTGATATATAGTAATATTATAATTAAATTATTATATCATATATAATATCATTATCTCTATCCATTATATATCCCACATAAGGAATTAACGAGTCACATCACATTGAGGGGGTGGTAGTCCGCCCTTCCTCAAATGAGATTATCGTATTTACCCACAATGGAAACCAGGAAGACATGATATAAATGGAAAATAAAGATTCATAATGATAACATAAACATAATATATATCATATGTAGATATATTTCCATCATAATGGCCAACATGATAGGTGGTTGGAGATATTTGAACAATAATCGTTTCATTAAGTGTTAGTTTTCCATCCACAGAGACATTATGTTCTTCATCAATTAGATGGAGGTGTGTGTAAGTGTAGTTTATATAAATCTCATAACAATATCCTAGTATATTTATTATACTTTTGTTGTTACAAAATAAAGTAATAAAAAGAGTTTAGTGGTTGTATAAGTTAAACAAAAGAAAACTATTTAAGAGAAATTGTTACCTTCAATTTGTGTAACTCCCATTGGTTTGAACCAAATGACTTTTTAAAGTGTCTTATGGATAAGGTAATGCTTCCATGTAGAGTATAGGTATGTAGGGAGGTTAATTGGGCAGATTTTGGATGAGAAAAATGGCTTGAGAGGTGTGAGGAATTAGTTAGAAGTTGTCTCCTTTTATAAGGGAGAGGAGGGGATCTTTAGGAATGTGTGAAAATATTAATTTATTATATAATCATATTAGTTTTCTAAAGGTCCAAAATTCATTAATGTCGAATATATGATGTATCATATTCTAAATAAAATCTTCCAATCATAATTGGACATGTTTTGGATAATATTTCAATCATTATGATATTATTTATTTAAATCATTTATTAATGAGGTAAATACGACATTATTATTGTGTCATTAATAATTTAAATTATTTGAGATCTCAAAATTATAAAAAAATTCCATGATTTAGTAAACATTATTATATTTCCAAATAAAATTTATAGACAAAACGATTCTTTATATAACACCATATAAATTTTAATTAACTAAATGATTTTTGTTTATTTCATTTTTGCCTTTAAATTAAATTAATTAATCTAAAGTGTCATTTTCATTTATGTGTGGATCCATGGGGTCCCAAAATCAACCCAAATATGAAAATGGTCGCACATGACTCAACCAATAATTTTAGGACAAGTTTTAAGATAATTTTGAATTTTATTATATTTTTTTAGGTTGAATTACCCTATTTACCTTTAACCGCGGTAAATAAAAGTCAAAAGTTACTATTCCACAAAAATTATTTTCATCGTAATAAACCACATTTTACTTCTCGATAACAACCATGTATGTCATATTTTTTAAATTCAATTCATATAAGTGGTAAAATTTTCTTTAAATGAAAAAGTAATTTTTTTTACTACCAATAACTGCTTTCACTATTCATAAAAAATTGAGGTTTTTCAGAAAAATACCATAAATTATGCCTAAGAATTATTTGATATTACAAATTAAAAATTGGTGAAGATTTTAAAAAATTAAAAACATATAAGTGGCATTTATTAATTTTAAAATTATTTCTAATTATCAAAAAAAATATGTGTTTTTAACAAACAATAACTATTTAAAGATTGATACTTGTTTAAGTCCAATTTCAATGTGAAATTAACTCCAATGACCAAAATTGGATTAAATGGTAAAAATATATTCTAATTACACTTTAAAACAAATTAATAAGATAATATAACCATACAAATAAATTATATTAAAACGTAGTTTTGTATTAAAATACAATATTTTCACTATTCATTTAAAAAATGAACTTTATCAGAAAAGTACCTAAAATTTACACAAAGTAAATTTTGATGTTCCCATTATAAATAAGGATTTTATTTGGTCAAATATTATGTATTAATATGACAAAAACTATATTTAAAGAGGGTTCTCCATTAAAAGTAGTTCAATCTACCTTTTAAGGTAAATTATTATTAAAATTCAATTCATTCACATTTTAAGCCTCTAAATTTTATTTGATAAATGTAATAACATTTAAGAAACATTTATAATCATATTGTAGTCAGTTTTATTCAATCCTTCCAATACAACTACTAGGACTTAACTACCGGTTAAAATAATGACATTACATTATTAGTGTGGAACGTATGATTTCAAAGAAACCTTTTGTTTTCTATCGGGTACGCTATCGAACATAGAAATCCTTTTAAAGGTAAGTTTATATTTAATAGAAAAATTAATAAATATGAAAACGTAATATTATTTATTCACCTGGGATGTTACATTCTACCCCCCTTTTGGGAATTGCGTCCTCCAAATTTTAAAAATTGGGCTCAGGAACTTCATTGAAATCCCCACATCCAAAAAAGATTCAATAAAACAATCAATTTAACATAAAGCAAGTGAAGTAAAAAGGATACCCTAGACCACAGATATGAGGATTCCATGAAAACATTGATATGGAGGAGAAAACAAACCATCAATTTTTTAAGGAAAGTGATAGAAAACTTGTTTAGTATAATGTTAACCACCAAAAAATTTCAAATATGTGATGGGTTAAACAGTATTTGATTTCTGAGTAGGAAAAGCTAAAAGACAAGTTTTTTGTTTTAAGTTTATTTTCATTGAGGAATTTATTTATGATCATAACTAAAAACATAAGGAAACACAATTACGTTTCATGTAGGCATTTTTCCTTCACTAGATCTCTATCAAAAACTCATATTTCTTACATATAGTGAGTATTCAGGATGACTTGTTTACATTAACAGTTCTACTATCAACTTTGAGAGAATCAAATAATCCACAAAGTATGAACTATATATTTACCTTGTCATTAGATAATAACTAAAACCACAATGTTTCGTACAGGATTTGATAATCCCCAAAAAGTATAAACGTTTACATAAAAAGAAACTACTCTTAATCTGCAAAAAAATTCTTAACAAAACCAAAAGTTCAAAAAATACCATTCAATAAACAATTGTCCCTAAAATTATTCAAAATTAGTCCAATCTCTGATTTTACCCCAAATCTCATAAGGATTTAATTACAAATACATGCAAGATATATCTTAACATTTATCTCCAAGTAACACCAGTTACTCATAGTCTCATATTGAAAAGTAATTAACCTAATCCAATATTCTCCATGATAGGTTAATCAATATCATAAATAAATCAAATCATTATGTGCCCATAATAAAGACATGGATTATTACAAACTAAAATTTCAACCATTATTCCACTATTAATATCCAATAATATTTTATCTTCCTTAGGTATATAGAGTTTCCTCAAAAGAGAGAACGTCTTCCACAACATCCTCTATCACTTAATCTCTAAGTTGTTTTTCACAATTATATATATCCATTTGATAAAACATAAGTTCCAATAACCAACTTATTATTTTTCTATAAAAACATTTTACTAAAATAATATGTCATACTAACTAGGGACATCAAGTATTCTAGTGGTAGATGATGCGGCCTTGTCACCCTTTGTTTGTGGGTTTGATTCATACAGGCTTTCCAGATGCAACGGGTTGTCACCCATCCTACGGGTTGTCCTTTTTATAAAACTCAAAAATAACACTAACATGTTTTAACCTCATTGGTTTCTTTATACCACTGATTTTAATCCAAATTCATTATGATCTCACCATATTTATTATTGAAGTCTTATTTCAAAACCATATGATAAAAAATCAATCCCTAAAATGAAGAACATCATACCTTGATCTTGGTGTCCATTTGGATTCATTGTCATCTTGTTCACGTAGGTAAAAGGCACATCCATTGCAACAATGATTTAGAGATCCATCAAGATCATTTGTTTCCTCCATCCAAATACACCTTGTTCAACATGGGTCATATGGGTGTTCACAGAAAAACAGTTTTGAAAAATAAAGACGTATGACTTATAATGCAAAACATCCGATAAAACACGATTTGTATAAAATATTTGAACCGAATTTGAGTTGAAACATTCAATTAATGGTCCTTTTAAAATACCTTAAGTATGTGCTGAGAGCCTATATTTTAAAATAAAATATAAATAGGTTTCACAAGGGTCTCATTCTTCAAAATCTTTTTTAAGATCATAATATTCTTCAAAATCTTGTGATAATGTAAAATATTTGAAAATGCCTTGAAAATATTTACCATTATTGATAATATGTGAATATTGTGAAAATAAGATTATTCTAAATACAACACATGACCCATGATGATAACGAGGTATAATGGAGGTGTTTGATATCTCAAACAACTTCTTTCAAGTGAGTTGTATGTTAGAAAAAGTTTCACAATCATCTGAACATGACTTTGCAATAATTATTGCAAACATTTCATCTAGAAGAGATATGAATTTCATTTGAGATCCTCCTCCTTCCATTTGTGACTGAATTTACTTGATATGAAAAAGTTATAA
Organism: Viscum album; assembly: GCA_963277665.1. NCBI lineage: Eukaryota > Viridiplantae > Streptophyta > Magnoliopsida > Santalales > Viscaceae > Viscum > Viscum album. The sequence continues at coordinate 528,194,021 of OY728161.1, read as the reverse complement.
AACAATGATTTAACTAAAATAATAGATAGGGATGAACCATATGTCTAACAAAAATTCCTAATCGCTAAAGTTTTCTAAACCGACCTCTGATACCAACTACAAGGATTTGCACTTAAAAATTATATAATCTTGAATTAAATGAATAATTCATATTGAGGATATTTTCAGGTTTAGTGTTTTAGATAATTAGGCCATGACTATTACATAACAACATGAATATTATATGTAGACACTACTACTTATTATCCATATTTTTCATAAAACAAATACTCTTAAAAATAAACATGTCTACTTCCATATTTTAGAAAACAAAATTTTTCCATGATCCCATCGTTGACCATATTCATCATTAAGTCCTGTGAAAATAATTTAAGAACATGGGATGAGCATAAAAATCTTAGTAAGGGATACCCAAAGAAGGAAAACTTCTAGTTTTTCAAAACAACAAGTAAAACCTGAATACATTAACATAAGTAATACTTTTCACCTTTATGACGTAGTAAAATACTCTTCACTAAATAAAAGATCATTACTTACCATTCTGTAACAAAAAGATTACCATAAAACCCATAAAAAGAACACATAAAAAATAAAGTCAACTTCAGACATAAACATACATATATAGAATAACCATACAGTCGACTTCCACACATAATAATAAATGGAATAGCCATATGGACGACTTCCATACGCAATGCAATTGAGTATATAACGTAACCACCCATCCTGGTATTCACGTCACCACCTATCATATGGTTTATCATGTAACCACCTTTCAAATGCCTAAGAAACCACATAATATATTTTAAATGTAAAAATTTCTCTAATAATATTTCTTTTTCTAATCACAAGAAGTAATTTCAAGATATTGAAATAATAAATCCATTTTCAGAAACCATTTAAAAAGAGATTTTTGAATCAAGGTGTCCCATTCCACTTTGATGCTTTTAAATGAATTATCATTTGAAAATATTAATTTCCTTATAAATAAATCCTAAAACCCATTTTTAAAACATGGAAATTAATGTGAAATATTTATATGAATAAATCATTAATACCTTTAAAACAATATTTTAGTTTAGGAGTTTTTTAACAAAAAGAGAGACGCTTGAATACAAATAATTGACCAATAAAATTTAATCAGAACTGTATAATATCATGATAATAAAGGTATTCATGATATAATATGTCAACGGAGAATATATACAGCACATAAGAGTGATTTGGTGTCTAACAACAATGATGTCTTAGTGGAAATGTAAATTGAGATGAAATCACTTATAAAGATGGTATCCGTAAATTACGGATAAATAATTCTCATAATTATGTGTGACAAAAATAAATACATCATATATAAGTTGATATTATATTTAAAACAATCAGAGTCCATTCACACATATTCATAGGATGACATATTCAATAAGTACAAGTTGAACACAAAAAATTGAAATTCGGTTAAGTGGTTCCCTTGTAAAAATTTGATAGCCTAACGATGTCAATTTAAAATTCAAAAAAAAACTATTGATGAGATAAAAAAGGGAATATAATCACTTCGATATAATTTTTACATAAATAAGGATATATATGAACATATCCCAATATATTAATATGTAAATTAAAAGACATAACAAAAAAAGAAGTCTTCTATAAAGTGAGGAGGGTGAATGGTTCCCTTACCGATTTGGTAACATACAAAACATACACCACATGAATGAAAGACCATACAATGTATATGTAAGTACCCGTAAATGAAATTGTATTACTCAAATTTTATATTCATGGGCAGTGCATACACCACACAAATGGAAATAGTTGCAAATATAGCATGAATCTCACATGAATAAAATTCAGATAAAACCCTTTACCTTGTTGTATTTAACTGAGTCATTTGATAAAATGTTAATAACCATCAAATTAATCATATAATACCATGAATTTAAAGATAAAAGTGATAATATATATTAAATGATAGTACATAATAAACCACATACAATAAATATGTGGTGAACAACAGAAATCTAACTGAATTAAAAGTTAGATAAGAAAATCGCTTACCTCTTGTCCGACTTGACACAATCATTCTTTAGTAACATTAATAATAAACTAAAGTAAATTTATAAATTCTTGAGAAACCTTTGGAAGTTTATTATTCTTTTTTTATATCACTTATTACCATGTTATGAACATTTTGTAATCATTTAAGTTAATAATATTCTGTTTGTCAATATTTGGTACTTGAGTCAAAAATGGACTTCTGATAATTACATGTTTTTCAGGAGGTCAAAGGATCATTTTATCCAGAATGACATTCATGATATAGATATCATATATATCATTTATATACATTATATACTTTTATTTATTATTGTACATAACATTTATAGGTATGAAATTAAATGGACCATTCATGGAGATGGTAAGTCGTACGTCCTCATGTCCGCTACATTCATTTATATTTTCATATTTTAGTGGAATTAAAACATATGGATATATAGGTATATTAAAATTCCCATATAATATCATATATAAAATCATTAACTCTATCCTTTATACATCCATCATAAGGCATTAACGAGTAACATCACTTTGAGGGGGTAGTTGTCCGTGCTTCCTCAAATGAGATTATCGTATTTACCAACTATGGTAACCATAAAGGAATGTTATAAATTGAAAATACAGATGCATAATGAAATAATAAACATAATATATATCATATATAAATATAGTTACATTATAATGGCCACCACGGGAGGCGGTTGGAGATATTTGAACAATCATCGTTTCGTGAGGCATTAGTTTTCCATCCACAGAAACATTATGTTCTTCATCCATTAGATGGAGGTGTGTGTATGTGTACTTTGAATACGTATCATAATAACATACTAGTATAATTATGATACTAGTGTTGTTACAAAATAAATGAATAAAAAGATTTTAGGGGTTGGATAAGTAAAATAAAAGAAAAGAATTTAAGAGAAATTTTTACCTTTAATTTGGGTAACTCCATTTGGTTTGAACCAAAGGACTTGTTGAAGTGCCTTCTTCCTAAGGTAAGTCGTCTATTTAAAGGATATGGATGTAGGGAGCTTAATGGGGCAATGTTTCATCGATCCAAATGTCTTCATAGGTGTGAGTAATTAGATAGAAGTGGTCTTCTTTTATTAGGGAGAGGAGGGGCTCTTTAGGAATGTGTGAAAATATTTTTTATTTATATAATGATATTCGATTTCTAAAGGTCAAAAAATTATAAAGGTCGAATATAAGATGACTAATATTTGAAATAAAATCATCAAATCATAATTGGACATGTTTTAGATAATATTTTAATGATTATAATATTATTTATTTAAATCATGGATTTATTTGGTAAATACTACACCATTATTGTGTCATTAATAATTTAATTATATGAGGTCTAAAAATAATAAAAAAATATGAAGATGTTTTAAATCGTATTAGATTTTAAATGAATATTTATAGACAGAATTATTCCTTATATAACACCGTATAAAATTTTATTTACTAAATTTTTTTGTTTAGCTCATTTTTTCCATTACATTGAATTAATTAATCTAAATTGTCATTATCATCTATAAGTGGCTCCATGGAGTCCCAAAATCGACCCAAAGATTCCCATTGTCAGACATGACTCAAACAATATGGTTAAGACAAGTGTTATGGTAATATTGAAATATTATAATATACTTTTTATCTTGAATTTCCCTATTTACCTTTAATCGCGGCAAATTAAAGTCAAAAGTTACTATTCACCCAAAATTATTTTCATTATAATGAACAACATTTAAATTATTGATAACAACCATGTATGTCAGATTATTGAAATTCAATTCACAGAAGTGGTAAAATTTCCATTAAATGAAAAAGTCGGTTTTTTTAACTACCAATAAGTGGTTTCACTATTTATATAAATTGTGGTTTTTCTGAAAAATACCAAAAATTCAGCCTAAGCATTATTTATATTAAAAATTCAAAAATGATGACTAGTTTACCAAATTAAAAACATAGAAGTGGAATTTATTAATTTAAAAATTAATTCTCGTTATCAAAACAAATATTGTGTTTTTATGAAACAATAACTATCAAAAGATTGATACTTGTTTATGTCCAATTTTAAAGTGAAATTATTTACAATGACCAACATTGGAATAAATGGTAAAAATATATACTAATTACATGTTAAAACAAATTAATAAGGTAATATAACCATATAAATAAATTATATTAAAATATAGTTTTGAATTAAAATACAATATTTTAAATATTCATTAAAAATGTACTTTATAGGAAAAATTCCAAAAATTTACACAAAGTAAATTTTGATTTCCCCATTCTAATGAATTATTTTATTTGTTCAAATAGAATGTATTAGTATGGCCAATACTATAATTAAAAAGGGTACTACATTGAAAGGTGGTAAATCGACCTTTTAAAGTCAATTGTTCTTAAAGTTATATTCATTCAAATTTTAAGCTTCTTACTTTTATTGGATAAATGTAAATACATTTAAGAAACATGTATAATCATATTGTAGTTAGATTAGTTCATTCCCGCCAATTCAAGGACAAGGACTTAACTACTGTTGATAATAATAATATTATATTATTAGTGTGCCACATAAGATTTCAGAGAATTGAAATTCAGTTAAGAGGTTCCCTGGTTAAAATTTGACAGCCTAACGATGTCAATTTAAAATTCAGAAAAAGAGTTGATGAGATAAAAAACGAATATCATCACTTGGATATAAATTTTACATCAATAAGGATATATATGAACAAATCCCAACATAATAAGATGTAAGTTAAAATACTTAAAAAAAGAAGTCTTCTATAAAGAGAGGAGGGTGAATGGATCCCTAACCGATTTGGTAACTTACAAAACATACGTCACATAAAAGAAGGACATACGATGTAGATGTAAGTAGCCATAAATGAAAGTGTATTACACAAATATTAGAATCATGGGTAGTAAATACAACACACAAAATGAAATAGTGTCCAATATAGAATGAATCTCACATGAATAAAAGTGAGATGAAACACTTTACATTGTTGTATTCAACTGAGCCATTTGATAAAAAGTCCACAATCAACTAATTAATCACTGAATACCATGAATTTAAAGATAATAACGATAATATATATCAAATGACAGTACAAAATACACCACATTAAATAAATAAGGGGTGAACAAAGGAAATCTCACTGAATTAAAAGTGAGATAAGAAAATCCATTACCTCGTGTCCGACTTGACTCGATCGTTCTTTAATCTCATAAATAATAAACTAGTATTAATTTATACATGATTAAAAACTTTTTCTATTTTATTATTCATTTTTATATCACTTATTACCATGTTATAATCATTATGTAATAGTTTAATTTAATAATGTTTGTTTTTTCAATATTTGGTACTTGAGTCAAAAATGGACTACATATAATTACATGTTGTTCATGTGGACAAAGGATCATTATATCCAGAATGATATTCATGGTTTATATATAATATATATCATATATATCCAGTATATACATGAATTTATTATAGTACATAACATTTAGAGGTAAGAAATGAAATGCGTCGTTTATGGAGACGGTAAGCTGCATGTATTCATGAACGCTACATTCATTTCTATTTTTTTATTTTAATCAATTTAAAACATATTTATACAAAGGTAGATTATAGTTCCAGTATAATATCATATACATTATCATTAAATACATCCTTTATACATCTCACATAAGGCATTAACTAGTAACATAACTTTGAGGGGGCGGTAGTCCGCGCTTCCTCAAAGGAGATTATCGTATTTACCCACTATGGAATCCATAAAGGCATGTTGTAAATGGAAAATAAAGAAGCATAAAGAGATCATAAACATAATATATATCATATATAAATATAGTTCCATCATAATGGACACCATTATATGTGGTTGGAGATATTTGAAAAATCATCGTTTCGTGAGGCATTAGTTTTCCATCCAAAGAAACATTATGTTCTCCATCCATTAGATGGTGGTGTGTGTATGTGTAGTTCGAATACATCTCATAAAAACATACTAGAATATTGAGGATACTGGTTTTGTTAAAAAATAATGTAATAAAAAGAATTTATGTGTTGGAGAAGTAAAATAAATGAAAACCATTTATGAGAAACTGTTACCATTAATTTTGGTAACTCCATTTGGATTGAACCGAATGACTTCTTGAAGTGCCTTTTTCTTAAAGTAGGGATACTATTTAGAGTATAGGTATGTAGGGAGATTAATGGGGCAGAGTTTGGAGGATCCAAATGGCTTGAGAGGTGTGTGTAATTAGTCAGAAGTGGTCTCCTTTTATTAGAGAGAGGAGGGGCTCCTTAGGAATGTGTGAAAATATTATTTTATTATATAATTATATTCGGTTTATAAATGTCCAAAAACTATAAAGGTCAAAGATAAGATGACTAGTATTTGAAATAAAATCATAAAATCATAATTATACATGTTTAGGATAATATTTTAATCATTATAATATTATTTATTTAAATAAGTTACTATTGAGGTAAATACTGAAACATTATTGTGTCACTAATAATTCAAATAATTTTTGGACTAAAAATAATAATAAAATACTATGATGTATTAAATCATAGTAGATTTTTAATTAATATTTATACACAAAACGATTCCTTATATAACTCCATATAAATTTTAATTTCATAAATGATTATTGTTTTGGTCATTTTTTCCATTACATTGAATTAATTAATCTAAAGTGTCATTATAAAATATAAGTGACTCCATGGGGTCCCAAAATCGTCCTAAAGATGCCCATTGTCAGAAATGACTCAAAAAATAAAGTTATGAAAACTGTTATGGCAACTTTGAATTGTTATAAAATTCTTTTTTCATTGAATTACCCTATTTACCATCAATTGCGGTAAATAAAATTCAAAATTTACTATTCACCAAAAATTATTTTCATCTTAATGAACCAAATTTTACCTTATGATAACAACCATGTATGTCGTATTTTTTGAAATTCAATTCACAAAAATGGTAAAATTTAATTAAAATGAATAAGTCAGTTTTTTAACTACCACTAAGTGGTTTCACTATTCATAAAAAATTGATGTTTTTCCGAAAAATACCAAAAAATCATCCTAAGAATTAATTGATATTCTGAATTCAAAAATGATGAATATTTTACCAAATTAAAAACATATAAGTGGAATTTATTAATTTTAAAATAAAATTACCTTGTCAAAACAAATAGTGTGTTTTTATGGAACAATAACTATCTAAAGAGTGATAGTTGTTTATGTCCAATTTCACAGTGAAATTAATACCAATGACCAACATTGGATTAAATGGAAAAAATATATTCTAATTATAATTAAAAAAATTTAAATTATAATTGAACCATATAAATAAATTAGATTAAAGTGTAGTTTTGAGTAAAAATACAATATTTTCACAATTCATTAAAAAATTAACATTATATGAAAAATTCAAAAAATTTACATAATGTAAATTTTGATGTCCCCATTCTAAAGAAGGATTTTATTTGGAAAAATATAATGTATGAAAGTGTCCAAGAAAATATTTAAAGACGGTTCTCCAGTAATTGGTGGTAAATCAACCTTTTAATGTAAATTGGGCTTAAAATTATATTCATTCACATTTTAAGCCTCTAACATTTATTGGATAAATGTAAATAAATTTAACAAACATGTATAATCATATTATAGTTAGATTTGTTCATTCCCACCAATAAAACGACTAGGAGTTAACTACTATTTAGAATAATAATATTATATTATTAGTGGGAAACGTAACAATTCAAAGAAACCTGCTGTTGTGTATCGGGTACGCTATCGAACGTAGAAATCCATTTATTGTAAAATTAATATTTAATTCAAAAATTAATAAATATGATAAATTCATATTTTTTATTTACCTGGGATGTTACAGTATTAGTGGCCTTTTTGGACAAGTTTGGTTAGTGACATTATAGGTCATTATCCCTTTTGTTATAAAGATATTTTTGGATCCTATTTTGTTATATTTTACATTTTTCTTATTTTTGTACTCTACTATGGATGTAACCTTTAAAAATGTGAAAGGTTCCTTTTTTTAGCTTTTTTTAGGGATTATTATTATAATGTATTATTATTATGATGACTATTTTGATATGAAAATCATTACAAAAGATGTTCCTCAATACCTAATATAGCTAATATTTAAATTATTATTACATGATTTCCACTGATTTAATTATTAAAAATTTAGAAATTTGAGCATATTTCTATCAATTTTGGATATATGGTTTGTTTTGCAATATAATATGAAAATTTCCTAATTCTATAGTTTAGAAATATTTTCGTCAACATGGTATTTCTTCAATGACATTAAAAATATCGATCCAATATGAGTGATTTTAATTTGTTAGAGTATTCCATGATATCTATTCTTCAACATATTCTTATTGACCTAGATCATATTTTAACATCTTACTACTAGAAATAATAGTTCAATTTGAAAATGTGTGATGAAATATTGACTGGACCCCCCTGATTAAATGTTTAATAACTATGTCTAAAGACCACAAAGATAGGTTATTACAACTATAATGGAAATATAAATCAAATTAAGTCCTCTCCATTTAATATCATGGAGTTATTACTTCATTAATGTGTCCATTGGATGATCAAAATTATAGGAATACTTTGAAAATATACTGTTATAAAAATATTTAGATTTAATGGGTCATATCATTTTCTACACATGGAGTATAAAGATTAATGTTTGTGTTGAAATGAGAAATATATTTTGGAACAACTTTTCTAAATACAAATATTTCATATTAGACCATTAATGGGGCCTACCATGTACAATATTTTGGATAAAAGAATACAGATCCAAAATGTAACTCCTTATGCCTATAAAAATACGTCACCTCTTATTCTAAAAATTATTGAAACACTATTTGGGAATTTTATATTTTGTTTTAGTTCTTCTTAAATGGAATATTATTATTAATTTTTAATATAGCATATTCTTCTTATTCATCTATATAACTTATTTTCATATTTTATGTTTCCTACATGTTCTTCTCCACTGTGATCTCTTATAATCATGATCATGAGTAATTATCTGGACGAAGTTCCTAAAGGATCCATCCAATTTTATTCCCAAGTAATTTAAAAGTCATTTTTTTTATTTTCATAGAGTGAGGATGATGGGGATTTATGTGTTTAAGGAGCCTTTATGTCCCACTTTCCACATGAGGATTAACTTTCTCTTCTTTAATATTTTCCCTCGATCTAGGTGGTGGATGTATGGTTTCATAAAAATTTTAAAGTCCAATATATATTTAAAATAATATGTAGAAAAGTTTATCCATGAATGCAACAGTGTGTTCATTATATAAATCATAAAATAATATAGAGATTATGAAGGTCCACTATGTGTGTTCTCCATATATGATATCTATTTTGATTAACAACAATTGGCCTACATCTATTTTATTTTCGATATATATATATATATTAATATTTATTGAATATTTCAAAAAATCATTATATTAATTAGTTATATATTATTTAAAATAAATATTGTGATAATAGAAATTGTATTCTATGTGAGGTGCCTCCTAGAGACTGATATTGTGTGTGCACTATATTGTATTAATAGATAAATAAAATATTGATTGAGGAATTGTGAATAATCTATGTTCATAAAAATGGAGATGTTTTTAGGGAGGCTCAACATATTAACACTCTATTTTTCAAATAAAAACAAAAAAAATTCTAAAATATTCATAAAACAAAAATAAAATATTTTGTTAGGATTTTTTCAAATGATTGTGTCATTAATTCACGCATCAATTTCCCTGAGGTTTAAGATAATGTTTATAACTATCCATTCTCAATAGAATATGGCATTTTTATTATTATCAGACTAGTGAGGATATTTTTTATATCAAATAATGGGGAGTAGGTTTTCATGGAATTCATAGATGGCCTGAGGTTGGACATGAACATTTTCTTATTAAATTGATGGCTCAAGAGCTGACAGAGTTCTCCCATTTCTTTCAAATAATTTATCAAGTTCCAAAAGCCCCAAAATATTACCCCTTATTCATACATGATTGTTTTAATGAAATAAATGTGGTTGGGTCCCAAATTGTGGACCTTCAACAAGCCATCCATGTCAATGATGAAATCAATGAGTACCATAATGAGCTAGAGTGGGTCCATGATGATGCAGATTTTAATATAATCGTATTTATGTTAGATCAACAAGATCTGGATAAATTCAAAGATATTTATGATGTATAATATGATCCCCAAGACCCTAAAAGTATATGATCTAGTAATAGTCAGTGTCACTCTATGCATGGATGATGAAAATTTGATGAATGAATGGAAGGCCCTGACTAAATAATTACATCCACTAAGACTCACTTTCAATAGGAACTTATCACTGATGAATATATTGAAGTATAACCAATGTAAGGAGGTGGAACTTTATTAAAATACATTTTTTCAGATTTCATTAAATTTGATTTTATTATAACTCTTTCTGATTTTGAATTTATAAATTTTGGAAAAGATATTGTTTCCATTTGATGAAAATGAAGAAATTATATCTTTACTAGTTGATAAACACGTGAAGATCCACAATTTTGATGAAAATATATTTGAGCAAGCCCATGAAGAAATAAAAGTACTTTATCCCAAGTAGATCAAGGAAATGGAAACTCATTTTTAAAGGGAGAATATTTGTTATAATTCAAAAATTAATTTTCTTCTTATCAAAAAGACTTGCTTACATTGCCTTTGATTATTCAAGTCATGAGGCCCATATAGATCTATAACTAAAAAAATAAGTGGAATTTTCAAAATTATCAACCATGAAGTAGGTTGATTCATACTTCGTCATATACCTTCCTTGTAAGAAATACCTAATCGTAATTGGGGAAGATTTATTGTATTATTTCAATGGATCATTCTTAAACAAGAAGAAAGAGATGTAATTTGGGAAAAGCCACATTTAGTTTTTCAAGTCAAAGAAACATCATCCACTAACTGACTATGGATAATAGCTTGTATATCCTTAGGGAGTCAATTATAATTCATTACCCACTTGGCGTATTATATATATATTTATCCCTTTTTAATTATTTTTAGGAATTTAAATTTAAATTTCATTATTATGATTTTTCTAGCATGAATCCCACTACCTCATATCTTTTTAATATTAAATAACTTGATCCTTGTGCTTAATTACATAATTTTTTTATATTATCATTATGGAAGTAAGAATTCCCAATCAAACAGAAGGAAGAGAAATAAAATTCATGGTATAGGGATTTCACTTTTAATGTTTATCATTTAAAATCCATATTGTTTTTTCATAAAAACACATTTTTTGAGATTTAATTTGGAATTGCATGCCCACAATAGAATTATTCTATTCATGGAGTATCTAGGAGACATGAATTTCATTGGAATCCATTTATTCCATGTTTTATATTTCAATTATACAATTAAATTGAACTACTAAAATATAAAATTAAATAATTAAAAGGAAAAATGTTTAAAAATAAGGACTCGTTATTTTAGGTAATTAATTAATTCTTAAAAATAAAGATTCCTAAATATTATTCATCATTTTAATTTATAAAATTAATATTAATTTATTTGTAATTATAAATTATACCTTAACCTCTTACCCAAAATCATAAGTCTCATTCATGAGTAGATTTCTAGACCAAGAACTTCCTATTTCATCTAGAACATATTTCCTTAGTGAAACTGGTAAATGTATCCAAAAATAACTTGTATTTAAAATTTTAAAATTTATTACTATGAAGAAACTCATTTAAATTGATTGAGTTAAATTTTAATTATCATATATTACTTAAAATTAAACCTTACATAAATTATTATTTAGACACTATAGTCCATGAATGACCATTATAGGAATGATCGATTTTTAAATCCATTTTTATACATTCCTACTCTCCCCTAATTATTTTAGTGATATTTTAATATTTAAGTGTTGGGGTGATGGATATCATGGTGGATGTGATGAAATGATTTATTAATTATAATTGTGTGGACATTATTGTGGGAATAAATTAGGGTTGTTAATTCATTCATTATAACGTCCCAAACTCAGAAACCTAGAGTCGGTGATTTATTTTATTACATTGGAATAATTATAAGAAATCCTATCCTGAAGGACTAATCAGTTTTGTAGAATTGTAAAATAGATTTAATATAAGAACCTTATATTACAATTCAAAACATTAAATAAAACATAGTTAATCATTTGGGAATTCAATTAATCTCATAGATTAGCACTTCATATCTATCATAATACACATCTTAGAAAAATGGGAAAAAAAATTATGAAGCGGGTGAGCTTAGATTCTCTGTTAGGGTAAATAATACAACACAAGCTATCAAAAATAAGAATAAACATTTAAAGAAAGATATATAATCAGAACACATTACTTTTAAACATAATCTTGAGAATAATATGGAAAAAATAAATCAAATAATTCTATATAAATATTCACATAGATATTATACTAGTCAAATAATTACATGTAATTTCAATAACTATTCTCATAATGATATAATGCATAATGTCGGAAATAATAAAAATTTCATTAAGGCTTCATCCAAGACACCATACATAAATGGGTAAAAACAAAAACTAGTTTGACTCATTTGGCCTACAGATGCATATAGGGGATATTACATGACCCTCCAATGAAATAATATTTCAAATGCATCCTTATATACGAAGGGTGGAAAGTAACCAATACAAACATTCCTATTAAAACTATCATATGTAATTTCAATACATTAACCATAAAACATGAATGGTAAAAACAATTATACATCCAAAGTCAAACCTATCATAAAACATTCAATAAAATAGTATAGATTGTTTCATAAGAAATCAAATTCAATAATGCATAAAATCCCACAAAGCATTTGACATTTATGAAAAAAAATACAATAAAATCATTAGAAAAATTTTATAGAATTAACTCTTTTATATTGAAATTATATTAAAAGGGGCATGTGGCATTAAATGAAATCTCTTTCAGTGAAAGAAATATTGTCCTCCCATAATAGAATTTTTTCACAATGTATAATTTAAAAATAGAATACTCCATCTGTATTTTATCGAAATGGTCAAAAAGTGCCTCAATTGGAAGACAACAAGAAATTTTCTTTTAAAAACATTTTATAAAATGTCAATATTATTTAAAAATGAATTCAAATCATTATAGAATAATCATAAAAATATTTTTCAATAAATTTTTATGAAACATGGAAATTTATGATATGTTTTTTCCTATAAATATTTATGTATAAACAACCCTATATAATAATGAGATTGTGAAATTAACCCTTACAACTTATCGAATTCCATATAAATGTGTCTAAAACTCATATATTTTTGTTTCAAACAAATTATTAAATATTAAGGGAATAATTATAAAATTTACGATATCATATATTATAAATTTATGGCTTAATATTACCCGATTATAAACAATTCCACGTTAATGCAATGTTTCAGGTAATAACAATTGTGTATATCATATGTCATTTGACTTGTTATTCTTGATCTTATTACATATAATGATTTAATAACATTAACAGTGTAAAATATTATTCATATTTCATATATATATTTATTTCATATATATATATATATATGAAATTGAATACACCATTAATGGAGGTGGTATGTCATATGTACGCAAAAACGTTGTTTCTATTTTCTTATCATATTGAATTGAATAGGGTAAATGGAATATATGTGTCTGTATATATATATATATACTTATTATACAAGTATAAATATAATGACATTTATTAATGTTTATTGATTATATAAATTTTTATAATCATTATTTAATGGTTATCATGGAGAATGAATCTCACAACATCTTTTAGATAGTATGACGTATGTACGCACAAGCGACTGTATGATTCCTTTTAATGTAAAAGTGGTTAGGAATTGGATTGTATGTTTATTATAAGGAGTCAATATCATGTAATATTTATTATTTATAACTATTATATTCATCATTATACCCATTCGAATATAGTGGTGATGAAAAATATATTACCCCACAACGTGGGGACGTTAAGATGAATATTCCCACGCATGGTTGTCACCTACATAAATATAGTATAACTCGGTCAAAAGAATCTATCAATTTAAAAAATTGTTATGTGTGAATGAGTGGGTGCCACATCCATAAATATAGTATAACTCGGTCAAAAGACCTGCATGTTAAATGATTAAAACATAAATTTAAACATAATTAAAAATCATATCATACCATTAAATATCATGGATATATTTATTTATCAATTTTTTTGGATACTCAAAATTGGATTAGGATTTAAGAAACATTATTCTAGAATAATTATTTTGAATTAATGTTCCATGATTTTTTATACAAAAGGAAGATAAAGATGATATTTTGGAATGAAATGATAAATAAATTTTGGAAAAAAATTCAGAATACCAATCTTATAGATTCAGACATTATTACACTCTACTATGCGGAATCTTTTTGAGAAATGTTTTAATTGAAAAAACTCACTACATTGGTTATAAAAATGTATCTCTTATCCTTCTAAAATGATGGAAACTATGTATTTCTATTTTACATTGATTTTAGTTCCTTTTCCATTTAAAAGTATTATGAAATTTTAATATATTTTTTATTCCGTCTTTAACTCATTTTCTTATTTTTCAAATCCTCTATTTCAACCAAATTCTTCTCCATTGTGATCTGTTATACTCATGATCATAACAAAATAACTCATGGATGTTCCCGAAGGATATATACAGTGTTGAACCAAAGTCATTGGTAAGTCATGTTTATTTTTTATCATTTTCTTTTAGTTAGTTAAAGGGGAAATATTGGGTAAGAAACATTTGTGTCTCCACCTCCCAATTAAGGATTAATGTTTTCTCTGTAATATTGTCCCTCGACCGAGGAGGTGGACGTGTGATCTATCTGCGATCCATGAATGAAATATATATTCAAAAAATTAGTAGAATAGTATTTTAATTCATACAATGGTGAATGTTAATTATGTAAATTTGAAACTAATTAAGAGATGATGATGTTTCACTCTGGGTGTTCTCCTTAGAGGATCTCCATTCAATTTAACTTCATTCTGTCTGCATCCATTCTTTTTTCATTAAACACACACATACTTATATAAATTAATATTTATTTCATTATTCAAACCCACACTTTTATATTTTTTAGTTTTAGAAATGTTAAAATATAAATAGTGATAGTATAAATTTTATGTCGTAGGAGATGCCTCCTGGATAACATCCCTAGGTGTCCACCATAATGCATGCTTTAGTAAATTATATATTTAATAGGGATCTAAAAAAAATTCCATAAATCAATACCCATGGTTTAATTTCTAACACATGAAGATTGAGAACACCCATCTAGCCATTTCACATTCCAGGTTAGGTGTCTATTTAAATCGATGCATGAGACTATTCATGAAAAATAATATTGTGGAAGGTTTTCTATTTCATTGGTTCTTGTAATTTCGGTAATGTATGGATAGATAAGAGTTTGTATTATATTGTATTTTGTTTCTGTTTTTGTGTGGGTTATCTAGCAAGCACACCACATAATAGTCCTTGGGTCAGCATAGGATATTGGCGAATTTATTTTCACACATCTATTTGGTGTAATTCTCTTGCTGCAAACATGGAATGAGACATAAGGTAGGGTCGAGTTGTTTCAGTTACGATAGAATTTTTATTTTTGAAAATGATTTATTATAATTATCATCTGGTTCCAAGTGGTCTAATGTATTTATGATTATCATTATTTATTTATTTATTTTTGAAGAATCATGCCTATATAGAGACCTCATGTGCTGACACAGAAGGATTCCAGAGAAAATTCTTCCTTGTATAACCAAAAAATTAATAAGAGACTCATAGAAGAGGTGGTTTAGGATATTTTAGAAATATATTAGAGGGGGGGGGATCAGGTCATGCTCAAGCTATTGAAGTTGAATCAGTTACTGAGAGGGATTTATCTATGGATTTAATCAACTATAATCCCAATTAAATAATGAAAATAATTGAAACCTAGGAAATTAAAAATTGATCGGAATAAATTTGAGATGATTTTGGGTTCCATGGAACTCCTAAATTCATTTATGTAATGTGTGATTTGTTTATTTATGTGGTCCCCATTCACATGTTATGGGAGGCTATGGCTCCAATTGTAAAATATTTGAAGATGGTATGGAATGGTTTTAGGTGATATTTTCCAACTAGGATATTAGTGTCACTGAGTGATGGAGGGGGTAAATCAATGATATCCTTTTCTTTAATAATTCCTCACATTTTTAAAAACCTTCACCACTGGTTAAATATTTAATTCCATGTTGGAAGCCATCTAATAACACATCCATTGGAAGAAAACAATTTACATGGTTCACCACAAAATAATAGTAGCTACATCCTAAGTATGGTGTGGAAACAATCCAATACAACACAATACAAGATAAAAATATTATTTTCTGTGAAATATTGCAAAAAGGATATGCCCATACATTTTTGTAGAACTATGATCAATGCAATAGTGCGTGTGTTTCAATTATCAGAAAATCATTTAATACAAATTGTGTAGCAAAAATGTATTGATTCTTCTTGATCAAACTTCAAAAATATAAATTAAACTAAATTCTTCACTTCCATTCCTAGCATCAAGAAAGAACATCCCTGAACTTTGTAATGATTCTCATCCGGATTCCTTCGTCCAAATCTTCAGTTTTATTACTCAATACACAAATTATACTCTGTTAGAATTATGCTAAAAACAATATTAAACTGCTTCTTCATCATTCCATAAATACGTGTATTGTTTCTGGATTAGATTAAGAAAACTCTTTATACAATCTTTTATCTTCTCTTTTTATTTTTATGTTTAAATCAGTCATTAGCTATGTATGTTTCAGAAACATCTACTATCTACACAATTTAAGTGCTCCACTATCTATCTTCAATTGTACATCTATATCACAATGCACAATGTACCTCCACTTTTTATTTGTAACCCAAAAGTGGTTTAGCCCAGATTCTGAAAATCATTCCCGCTCAAAAATGTTTCCCATAAGATATATATTACTTTAGTTTAATATTAAAATTTTACTTTTTCAGTACTTCTAAACGCTTCATGAATCTTCTAAAATATTATACCTACTTCAGATCTATTCAAATTTGATTAAAATAACTCCAGACAAATTTTGATTCTCATTACGATCTACCTCATTATGATAAACACAAATGTACAATAATTGATAAATCATTATGTTTCTCTTCACCAATAGAAAATAATGGAAAACAAATTATTCAAATATCATGTTCCCCATGAAAACAATTTTGTATCTCCTTAAAATTCTTCAAGAATGATTCCTTACCCCCTTAGATAATAATTATGAATCTCTCCAAACATGATTCTCTTTCTTCATTTTTCTAGATCAATAATATTGCATCTGAAAAAGTTAATTTCTGTCATCCTACGCCTGGTGAATTAGTATCATTTTTATCTCTGGAAAATAGTTTAATCTTAATTATGATAGTCTAGGTATAATAAAGAAAAATTTGTGTAAATATATATTTTAAAACATTATAAAAAATCAAATAAATAATTTTTCATGATAAAAATTATTCACATCATTTTTTTAGATCTTTGAATTTCATTCAATTGTTTTCCATTTCATTGGTACCAAAAATTCTCAATAAAAACCATTCTTCCTCAGATTTGATTTTGAAACCATCAATGGATCTAATAATAAGTGTTGGGATTACTCTGATGATCACTGGAACACTATGTCTGATGGACTAGTGTTAGAAGCAACTTTATTCCAATTTATATTATGATAGAAATAAAATACAATCAACAACTAAATTTCTCTCTGAAGATTTTAATATTTTTCCTTATTGAGTTAACTGAAAACCAGAATATTCATATATTCATGTTTCCAACTATCCTTCTAATCCTTCAGAAATTTTTGTTGTTTGGTGTTCTCACACTAAATATCTAAAACTGGAAATCTTTGTCTCAAGAATAATCCTTCATTCACAAAATTCTCCTTGTAATCATGGATTCCATGATGAATTTTATTTCATTGGTTATCAGCATAATATCATCTCACATATAACAAAATTTAATGTAACTTATCATTCTTGAATAAGATTCATTATTTTATATCATCCTTGAATTTGATTGACAACACCTATTTTCCTCTTTTACACCAAAAATATTGTGTCATTACTTTTACATTTTTCTTACAATTTATGAGACCTCTATGATCAGAAAAGGATTATCAGATTATCATTTAATCCATATAAACTCATACCCTCATTACAATCAAATATTCTAATATTGGGCCCAAGGAGGATATGGTGATCCTTTAACCCTAGAAACCTTTTTCTAAACCTACTGGACTTTCTTTTCCATTTTTTTGTTTGATATACTAAATACGATGGTGAGTCTGATTATCACAACGTACAAAGTGAATTAATTTATTTCCATCATTGTACCATTCTTTAATAAAATAATCATCATTGACAATAAAAGACAAGACATTTAATTGGAACTTCATTCAGCTTCTAAAAACGAATTCTAGACTACATGGTCCACATAATATCCCCCATTATATATATTTTCAAAAAAGATTCATAAAATAATTAAAATTCAAACCTCAAGAAATAGATTAAATATCAACAATTCTAAGCATATGTGTTCTAAATAATTGTAGGAAATAAAAATTATTGATAAAAGACCATAATGTCCCGAATAATTGAGTCTAGAAACTACCTTATATTTCCTCCACAAGATGATTAAAATTTTTCTACTTTTCCTATAAATAGAATTTTTTCTACATCCACTCCAAAAAATAGTTAAAAAAATTCACACACTTACATTATGATTTCAGAACATTCCCTAATCTCTCCCTTTATACATAATTTCATGAGGACAGATTTATGAAACAATAATTTCAATTGAAAAAACAATCCATATATAGCCTAGGGGAGGGGATGGAAAGACATAACTCCTCAATGATGTGTGGGAGGTTGTATTCCCTTGGTCAACCATAGTTTGTGAAAAGGTTCTTTCAGTATGGGTTTTGTGAAATATTCTGCAACATGTTTTGATGTAAGAATATATTCCCATTTTTATTCATTATTATCAACATGATCTTTGATGAAGTGCTACTTTATATCATTGTTATTTTAAAATGAATATTATTCTGGGTATCTAGTATGATATATTTCACATTAATTATCACAACCGAAGAGAAAGGAGAACATTACATCAACAAGTAATGTTTATAACTGATTTTTCATCTACATTAGTTGAGTTGTAGTTTGAGTGGAAATAATAGACTGATATTTAGATATTGTAAAAGTAACTGAGTTTTATTAATTGTATTCCAACAAACACAACGATTTCCTAGAACAAAAACTCAATCATATGTGGATAATTTTTCATCATCATTTTCTACCCAATCAGCATCTAAATACCAAACAAGTTAATAGTTCTAAGCTTTCATAACTGATTATGAACATTTTTCCATTGATGTATATGTGAATTATTCTTTCATCAAATAAATTTTATTCTTTTGGAACAATATTAAATATTTCACATAAGGTAACAATATAAACAATGTCAGGTCTATAGGCTTTCAAATACAACAAACATACAATCATCTTTTGAAACTCTTTTGAGTCGAATTCCATACCATATATACCATTAGTCACTTGGTTACCATAGATTTATATGTGATAATTTATTTCTAATTTTCCATGTTGAAGTTTTTAATATGTTACTTAGAAAACATATATCGACAAATGAAATATTATTTCATCATTTGTGAGATTTTCAACACAATTTTTTTTTTAATTTCACCTAGTATGGACATCTCAAATATCATCTTCATTTAATTATAAAATATTTGAAAACCACTTTCATAATTTCTAAAAAAGATAATTTCATCAACCTAAAAAAATTATAACGAGGTAAAACTCCATAGATTAAATGAGGTAAATATTTCTATAATCTCTTCCTTTATTAAAACTCATCTTCCTCAAGTAAGTATCCAATTTGAAATACCATTCCCTGTGAGATTTTTGCCACCCATAAAAGGATTTTTTTCATCAAAAACACATATCTTTCACCTTTCAAAACAATAAATCCACATGGATTCTCAGTTTAAACTACCTCATCAGGAACCCCATTCAGAAATGTAGACTTTATATGCTTTTGAAAAATTATTTAACTTCATTGTTAAGTAATATAAAAAATATTATGACTGTTTCTAAGCATAAAACTAGTGAAAATTATTCATGAAATTTAATTCCTTTAATATAGGAGTAAACGTTTCATGATTATCTTCCTTTATTTCTTATCGCTTCACCAAATTCATTCATCTTGTTTTGAAAAAACAACTTTTTACATAGAAAATTATTGTTATATATCATGGATATGAGTTCCAAAGTATTATTATTCACTATCTAATCCTACTCTTCATTCATGGCTTGAACTGATTCTAGATTCTCAATATCATCATATGCATATTTCTACTCTACTTTTAATAGTACGAAGTATGTGAAATTGTATTTTTTGTTCTTCATGATTGAAGCATTTGATGTTAATCACCAATAATGTTCTGAGATTTTACTTGTGTCCTCATCCTAGGATGAGATTTTATAGTTTCTTCCTCATCACTGAAAACAATTGATTATAATTATTCTTCGTGAGTAGGATTTCCAATTTTTGTATCCTTTTCTGCATTGTTAAAAAAATTCCATATCATGCTCATATAACATTTCATCATGCATATTTATATCATCTTCCTCGGATGATTCAATAACTTTCCCATAAAAGAATCAACAATTCATCATGTTTCTTTTTTAAAACATCTATACACTCTTCCCTCTGAATCATTCCTCAGAAACTTTCCATCTTCACCACTCTAATAAAAATTTTCCTTGATTCCACTTATCTTTTATATGATGCACGGACTCCCAAAAACATTTAGCATTTTCATGCTTATATTTTTCCCTAAAAAATTAACATGTAGTCTTATATGAATTGTTTAGGTTGAATCGTATGTTTTGAATATAAACATTAGTTTTCATGGATTTACTCCAAAACAAATGTGTAAAACCATGTTCAAGAGACATAGATCACCCAATTCTCACCAACCTTCAGTTTTTTCTTTCGGGAACACTATTTTGTTGAGGAATGTATGGTGTTCTAAACTAATGTTTAATTCAATGCAATTAAATATAAATTTCAAATAATTCATATTTTTATTACCCACCATTATATGTTCTAATCTTCTTTACTGAATTCTCACACTACTTCTCAACATTCCCCCTAAAATATTTAATCATATTCATAGCCTCTAAATTATGATTCATATACTATACACAATTAATATGATTAAATTCATCAATGAAAGTAATGATGTAATTATCACCATTAATAAATTATTTATTCATTTGAACATAGGTATTAGAATAGATAATCTTTAAGGGTATTTTTAAACAAATGTAATCATTCTTATGAAAAACAATTGTTATCATTCCATTCTATATAATAGTGAATGACCAATATCTTCTTCTTAACATATGAGGAATATCCTAGAAACACATTCACATTGACATTTTTCACATGATTCATTAAAACGTATATCCCAACTATTTATTCCACAGATGAATCTCTTACCACATTCCTATGTAACAATGGTTTTGAACATCACAAACATGAAATATGTTTCCCTTTTCTCATTCCCCTATTGTAATTATCTTTCCATCTACCTAACGTTTTACAGAAAAACAATCTTCTCTGAATATATATTTTTTTCCTTCATCAAAAAGTTGTGAAACAGATAGTTGGTTGTGTTTGAGATAATAAACCATGAAACCATTACTAGATTACCAATTTTTATTCGCAATGATGGATTATCCGACACCATTAATTATGAGAGATTCATAATTCCCAGATGTCACCATTTAGATTTCAATGTATTTTACACTCATCGGAAAATTTAAGTCTCCTGTCACATGAGAATAACACCCACAGTCATGAATCTAACGTATCTACAATTTTCTATCCTTCATGGAGTTTTCAACTATAATATATTTTTCATTTACATTATATTTGTTCACATATGGAATCTGATAATTGTTAACAATTTTTTTTGGTGTTGTAATAAATCAAGGTATTCTTCTGTAAGGTTCCATGTTTGTTCAAATCTGTCACAGATTTTTTCCAAGGGTTGGAACCTACATTAAAATTTTATACAATAATTCTCACACTTATTACAAACATCCTTCTTAATATACTTTTGACCATCCTTCTTATACGTATTTCTTTTAGGGGACTTAATCCACCTCACAATTTTCCATATATATATTGTGGAATAATATTAATGTTTATGATTAATCCAGCATTTTTTTCTCAAAATCCACCATAATACCATCATTATCAAAGGAAATAATATTTTATTCTGTAGCTTCTGTACTGACTAGTGTTTTGAGTAGGTTTCTTCGAAACCATTTTATCTTTCTTATAAGAACAGTCTTGACAATCAACACTTATGATATCTCCCAGATCATTTTTCATATAATAAATTTTCTTTTGATTCTTATCGGAACGAGAAGTAATAGAAACTTTTTCGAACTCAAAATTTTTAGATTCTTCTAACTTCTATACATTGTTAATTTTTTCCACATAAATAAATTTTCTTGCCATCTACTTCTCATGAAAAATGTCATCTTTTTTCCAATAATTGATGTTAATTTTTGATCATTATCATATTTAACCTTTATTGAACATTCACCAACTTCTTGTACAAAATTATTTAAACATGAAACCATTTATTCATATTTATAATGTTTTTGTTGGATAGGATCTAACTCATCTTATTTTTTCCATTAATGTCATTTACATATTTTTAGTATGATTTTTTTTTCACATTTGATTTATTCACGTAATCAATATTATTCAGCAGATTGACATTCAAATTAGGAAAATATTCTTGACTTTTTATTGAAGAGTCTTCAATTTTAAACATCCAGACATCTTTATCAGGCGTCCCAATCATTCTCAAACATGATATCATTTATTCTTTCAAATGAAATATTATATGAGTTTTATCTTATTTATAACTACTTCTTTATAATTCATCATTGTTAATTGTTTCAATAAAATTATTCTCATCGACATACATAGGATAATTTTTTGGATTAAAAATTAATATATTATTATTCATAATATTTAGAAAAAAAACATCATTGGGATTTTTAAAAATTTTATCTTTCCTACTGGAATATGATTTAGCTTAATCACATTGTTTCTACCATGATTATGTAGGCCTTATTTCTCCTTCATCCATATCATATCATTTAATTCATCAATTAAAATTAACTATATTATTCCTAATAGCTCAATATTCAAAATATTTATTGGGAATTGTTTCCTTATACATTCATGTTCCATTTATAACATATTTTTTTAGAAAGTATAAAATTTCACCCTTATTTTTAAGTACCTCATATTCAGATACAGAGTTAGCAACATCTTCTTCCACAAAAAAACGTTGAAAGGAATATAAAAATCATATTTTGTTTTTCCTTTACTGGATTTCTCCCTTATAATCTCATAAATAATGAGTGTACAATATAAAACATGAAAAGTTGATGTTTCAGTATCACTATCTTCCATTGAAGAAACTATTGCACCAAACATATCAAGAGGAATTATCAAGATCTTCTCAGAAATGGTTGAGTTTTCTTGATTCTCAATAAGACATATGATAATACTAACAATTTCATTTACCCTATTAAATAAGTCACCAAATTATTTTTATTCACCAATATTGAGGTTTTCATACTTCAATATCAAAATTTTCATCTTTTCCTTTTTCACTTCATTATTTCCTTCATAAATGTTATTTATCTTATAACAGTATCATTTGGGGGTGGAAACACCCATCTCTCTTATGAATGAAGTTTCAAAATTTTATGATAGAAAATTCTTCATAAACCATTCATCCCTACGAATATTCATTTCTTTAATAAATTTGAGAGGAACATTTTCATTAATATGAGGATATATATCTGTTGAAGATTTATAATCATTATATACAAGAGATATAAGATAAGGAAACATTCTACCTTTCTAGATATCATATATCATAATTCTTACCATTTCATACTTGAATATCTTTATTTTTAAAAAAATTCATATTTTCCAACAATACTTATCTCCAAAAAATTTCCAATGAATAAATTAATGGACCCTTTGTTTTTATTCCAATTGATATTTGTCAACATAGATATTTGTATCCATAAGAGTGGGAAGAATTAAGAAGTGATTTTTTTTATTTTTCCTTACTCCTAAAACAACATTAACCTCCTATTAATTATTTATTACATTGTTGAAAAAAAACTTAACCCGCATCCTTAGGAATGAAACAATTTACAAGGTTCACTAATTAAAAAGATTAGCTATTTCTTTGTTATAGCATAGAAATAATCCAATACCACAAAATAAAATAAAAATTAATTATTTAGTGTGGAATAAAAAAATTAGGATATGCCATTATACTATAGTAGCACTATGTTCAAAATTACAATGCATGTTCTTCATGATGCTTGAAATTATGTAACAAAAATTATGTAAGAAACATTTTATGGTGCTACATGATAAATATTCATAAATATAAACATCAAAACCTATTCATCACTCCCTTAACAAGTATATTGAAATAACAACCCTGAATATCCTACTAATACAAAGTATGATTCCCTAGTAAGATTCTTCACTATGATTTCTCAATAAAAAAATAATAATCTACTAGAATACCAACACAAAAAATCCTGAGATATTTCTTCTTCAGTCCGAAAATCCATGTCTGGATAATATATTTGATTGCAGAAACTCATAATATGATATAGTCTTTTCCCTATTGTTTCATTTATTGAGAAAACATCCTATGAAAAAATTGATATGGAAACCTATTCTCTCTACAAAATTTAAATTCTCCACCTTATCTCTTAATGAATACATCTATGGTAAAAATTTCCAAGTACCTATACTATTTATAGGCATCCCAAATGTTGTTTAGGAGGAATTATGAACATATTTCCCACTAAAGAAATCAAGAAACGAAAATTTTCCAAGAATTTTGGATGAATCACTTACTACATCAGTGCTTCTCAATGCTTCTCAAATCATCATGAATCATATCATGGCTCGAGATCACTTCATACAACATTTATGAAATTATCTTTTTATTCACATATTCTTTATGATATGCATTATTATGGTGAAAAAATTGTAAAATAATATATTCTCCATTATGTTGCTATCTACAAATTTAATAAAAGGAAAAAATAATATTCATTCATCATATTCCACATGAAAACATTTTTGAATCTCCTTCAAACTCTCCATGAATACTTCCACACCCCCATCAACAACACATCCAAAACCCTTTAAAAAAATTCTTATTCTTTTTTTCTATAGACGGATAAACATATATTTGATAATACTAATTATTGTTACACTACACTCTATGAATTGCTATATACTTCACTCTTATAAGAATTTTTATCTCTAATACAGTATTACTGAATTCAAAGTGACATAATAAAGAACTTATTTCTCATGAACTATTTGATAAATAGCTTAAAATTAAATTATCTTGGTAAAAATGGTTTAGTACATTTTTAATCAGTCTCTGTAATTCATTAAAATATTTTCCTATTCATTGGTCCCAAATTTGTTGAAAAAAAAATTCTTCCTTTGATTTTATTTTGCATTCATAAATTTTTTTATTTTTTATTTTTTGTATTACTCAGATTATCAAGGGAAACCTAGGTCTGATGGACTAGTGTTAGTAGAATCCTATTTCAAATTCTAATTATGTTACCAATAAAATATTATAAACCACGAAATTATTTCACCAAAGGGTTAAATATTTTGGATTATTGTTATTACTAAAAACTGTAATATTCAAATTGTCACATTTACAACAAACCTTCCATCCTAAAAATAATTATGTTTCAAGTGTTCTCACCCTAATGACCTTATACTGAAATTCATTGACTTCAGGAACATTCTTATTTCACATATATCTTATTGTAATCATTATTTCCATCATGAAATTTATTACATTGTAGATTTGATTCTCATCATAAGGATTATAATAATTATTATTATAACATCCCCAACCTCAAGAGACTTCATTCATTCCAACCAACAAAAAATATTATTGGCGTCACATGTTCTCTAATTTTCTTTCATAATTCATGAATACAATATTTTATAGATTACATATGATTTCTGATAACTCCATGATCAGAAAAAACTTTCATATTTTCATCAGAACCATTCGATTGATTATCCTCATTATCTTAAGGTGTTATTTTATCGGACCCAAGGGGGATCCAATGAACCATTTATCTAAGGAAATTTATTTTCAATCCATAGTATATTCTTAATGAATTATCATCCTATTCCATGAATATTATGATTAGTCTTGTTGTCACAACTGAAAAAGTGAATTGTTTTTTTCTTCTTCTTTGACACTTATGTGATAAAATTTTTATTCTTTGACAAACAAAGGAATCATTTTTTATATAAACCTTTTTAGTCATCCAATAAGAATATCCATCATAGATTTTCATAATATTAAACCCATCTTCATTGAGAAATTTTATCCTAAGTCATTTACTCTAACCAATACTAAATAGAATCTTACCCATTAGCCAAGGGATCATTATGTGATGGAATATTCTAACAACATTGTTGTTATAGTTGAACATTATACTAATTTTATCACTAATTAAAGGTTTAAAACCTTAAAAATGAAATGGGGATGTGGATAGACAAATGATATCAAGTATTATTGATTAAATTGATGTCTTTTATATAGGTGTTTGATTAGGATTTAATGGGTGAAATGAACTAGGTATGTATATTTGGTCTATCTGGGATTATTCTAGTGTCCAAAAAATGATTGTTTAGCTCATAATGAAACAAGATGAATTGGTAGGATTAAGTTAAAAGGGTTTTAGTGGATCTGGATATCCACCTCCAACACCATCTTTCATATCAATAGGTGAATGAACTATTATGTTTCGTCTCTAGGATGGCTCTAGATCATTTTAACCACATGATCCATCACTCTTGTGTAATTACACATTTTTTGATTCATAGTCCATCTATAATCGTTTGGTATAAAATTTCCTCCTTCTCAAGGTGGGGCATGAAATGCCACTCATAGTGGAATAACGACTCAATCTAAATGCATGAAGTAAAATAGTGTCCTTATTTGATGTAAATTGTGGGATGGACAAATATTCTTATGGGAATAGTCATATTAATGTAAATACATGTTTTATCAATCAACAATAGTATAGGGAATATATATGGATGTTGCATGCTATGGATAAGGTGTCACTGTAATCTGATATATTCCCTATGATATTCTGTGGTACTAATCTTTTTAAATCATTTATATTAATTTCATTGAATGATATATGTTCTTAATTAGCATTCATATATGTTCACTTTATGGATTTAATCAAACTCTCTACTAAGCATAGGTCATATGCAATGTATTTTGTTACAACACTTAGAAATGTGAAGGATAATGGTTTTCAATGCACGTCCTGTATAGTCTCATTGTCAAAATTTGTGATAAAAGGATATTTTTGTAACCTGGAGATGAAACATTTTGACATGATCCCAGGGTTGGTTTGGATTGAATTCTTTACATCCAACAATGATATATATTATTGATGGGTTGTTGTTACAACGCGCTATAAGAGTACTTTGATTTTTTAGGGAGAATGAGATTAATGTTTTGGATGAACATGACCTCATTTTATGTTGTTAGGTTTACATTCATGTTAGGTACAGACATCTATTTATAATTTGATGTGGTTTGGTTCATAGATTGGTTTTCCTCGAATGGTTAATGAGTTTCTTGATGTTTTTGTAGATAATTTCTCAGGAATACCACCAAAATGGGAAATGGAGTTCACCATTTCTTAGGTTTTAGGGACACAACTGATACCCATATCTTTATATAGTTGGTCCATGTAGGAGTTGAGGGATTTAAATTTTAAATTTGATTATCTGGTTTCCCATGGATTCCTTCCTATGAGTGTCTGTTGGTGAGAGAATCGACTACATTTGGTATAGAAACCTGAGGGATCCCTTTGGTTATGTGTTGACTCATAGAAGATTAATAAATTTAGGGTTAGGAATAAATACTCATTTACATGTATTGATGATATATTTGAAACGATCAATGGGAAAATATGATTTTCAATGATTGAACACTATTCAATGTATCACCATGTTAGGGTGAGAGAAGATGATGTTCTGAAGATAAATTTTTGAAGCTGGTATGACGACTTTTAATACATGGTAAATGTATTTGGATTAACAAATGATATTATGGTTTTCATGGATATTATGAACTGAGATTTATGTAGATACATTGACTCCTTCATCATAGTGTATGTGGATATTATTCTGGTTTAATGTAATTGGAAGAGTAGCATGGATTACATTTGAGAATCATTATGGTAATATTGTGGGATATTCATTTGTTAGAAAATTAGTTGGAATGAATATTTTGGTTTCAAGAGGTCAAGTATCTAGTATAGGTGATATTGAATCATGGGGTTTCTCTTGATCCACTAAAATTAAGATAAGTGATTCGTTTGTAATACCTGAAGAATATTTATGAAATCAAATGGTTTTTAGCCTTGGAAGGGAACTACGAGTGGTTCACCAAATAATTCTCATGAATTGCCTCATTTATGAGGGATCTTAACCGAAACGTTGTTAGTTTTTCTTGGGTATCATAATGTTAATCATGTTTTAAAGAGCTAAATAATTGTTTGAAATATATCATTGTCATTATCTTACATGATGTTTATCATTGTTAAATGGTCTACTATGATGTATTAGGTATGGGTTCAACTTGTGTTCTGATGATAGGTGACCATGTTTTGGCTTAATGATCTCCCCAACATTGTCAACATGAGATTAATTTCCTAACATATGTCCTCATGCTAGAATTTGTGATGAAATTCCTAATTTTTGGCACCAGTATCTTTTTAGGGAAATTTTAATAGTCTACTCAGATCATAAAATCCAAATATTTTTATTTCCTGAAAATGATTCAATCGTTTGATAAATATGTTGGATTAATAATCATCAACGGTTAAACTTCAACATCATATAGACTCTATGAAAAGGGAATTCAATTGTTGATCCCTACAATAGATTTAATTTGTTCAATCATTGAAGGATTCTTGTGTTGAGTGGTACTTTATGGGAATTTTTTTCTTGGACTAACATATAATCCAAATATGAGAAATGGTCATTTTTTGTCTAACATGATGTTGATTATGTATCTTCGAGATCTATTCTTTGAAGACCATACAAATAATTTGTTTCTTCATTATTATAAACATTTTATATATCGTGGGTGAGATACCTAGTGAATGGACCTTGTCAACCAGAGGAGTTCATTTCTTCATTGTATTCTATGGTGGTATTGTTGTCTCTGAGGAAGGTGGAAATGAAAGATTATCACTATTTATAGTGGAAAATCCCTCATAGTGCCACAATGTTATATTAAAATGATAATTATTTATTATAGTGTTAGGGAATTACACATGACATAACTAACTTTTTTTCTTGGAGTTATACCTATCAATAAGATAAAATAAATATTTGAGGCCTTAGGCCCCTCTTCGGCATCTCCCCATTCCAAAATGGAAGTGGGACGAGGTTCTCATAGATTTTGTCATAAGGTTACACTATACACTGGGGAGAACGAATTATGTTTTATATTAATTGATCATTTTACCAAATAGACACACATTATTCAATTATATGACACCACCAAAGTGGACGAGCTTGAAATGTTTTTTGTTCATCTGATCGTGTGGTTTCTTGTTGTGTTATCTTATCTTACTTCTCACCAGGAACCCTGATTAACATCATGATTTTTGGGAGGTAACCAAATCTAAATGCGATCGTGGTTAAATCATATTATGACATATCATCCCTATACAGATTTCCAAACGAAGCTGAAAACTCAGATTTTATAATACATGCTTCTTTTAATCGAGTTAGATTTTAATGGTTCGTCGGAGAACAATCTGAATTTTGTGTAATTTTCCTATAATAATAGTTACTAGTCCTTGATCAATAAGGATCCATTTGAAGCTCTATATGGTTGTCCATTACAACACCCTCTTTATCGGATAGATATAGGCGAGACATTATTAGTTGAACTAAGAATCATAGATGAAATTACCAGTACGATTCAGATGATCAGGAAGTGTTTGATGACATCCCAGACCTGTTACATGTGTTATGAAAATAATTGATGTTGGACCTTGGAATTATCAATGGATGTGAAGGTGTTTCTATAGAGGACACCTTTTTAGGACCATCATATTTTTGGGAAGCAAGGGAATCATACAAGTGTTGTTCCTTTTGATTAATCATCTGTTATAGATGGTTTTTATAATACTTTATGAGGATGATGAATGATTTGAGGAGAAAATAAATACCAAATTAGTTCATTGATGCATACAAAATAGTTTCTAGACCATGGTTATCAGGAACACCCTTTGGGAAATACGATGTGTTGGGTTAGGATTTGATTTGAATGGAAACTAGTGTCGGTTTGTGACATTGGATCCACGACCTGTAACACATGATGATGTGGTGAAAAATAAAAAAGATTATATAAAATATGTGAATATTCCATAGTGTAAAAATTGATATAAAATAAATGGAAACACCGAATATACATTAGCTTGTTGAATGGAGAAAAATCGTAGACAGTGATCCAAACCAGAGTGATACCTTTACTATTTATAAATTCTTAACATAGATTGATGTTTTCTATTTTTAGTATTGTTAGTCGCACATTATTTAAGACTACAATTTACAACTAGTTAACATAATTAATATTTAGTTTTATAATTTTTCTGAAGAATAAATTAATTTTTACTTGAATTTCATCTAAAACAGTAGTACATAATATTTATATTAATTATATTATTAATAACAGAAAATATAAAATATTTTAATTAATTACTCATGTATTACTAATTATATTTTTAAATATATAAAAAATAATTATATTAAAGAAATAATTAATTAATCATAATATGATATTATATTTTATTAATCGCTATATTAATAATTAATTTAAAAAACAATATTTTTAACTATATTATAGGTTACCGTGACCCTTAGTCGAACATAACCTAGGATAATATATCGGCACAGGGGATCGAACATGCGACTGCTACTCCCAAACACTTCAACTCTAACCATCATGCTATCTGGGAGGGTCTTTTTTCTAATTAAATTATTAATATAATAGTATATATTATTAATAAAATATCTAATTATATAATTCTTAATTAATATTACAATTATTAATTTTTATTCACATTCTTTGTTAGCATATTATTATTAATTATATATATAATTTGTAATTCATGCCTAACAAATAATAAATAATAATTTGTAATATACTACTCATTAATAATAAATTATGTAATTAGTAATTAATAATATTATTATATATTAATATATTAAAATTAATTTTATTTAAAATTATTATTAAAAATAAATTTATATTTGTAAATATATTTTATATTATATTAATTATTATTATATAAATATATAAATAATTATAAAAATATTATCTAACATCATTAACTAATAAAATAAATAAATAATATTATATGATATAATTCATAATTGTTATATATTATATTCTTAAAAAAATTATTAATTACTATTTATAGTTATTATACTAATAATGAGTAATTTTTTTAAATATATTAATTATTTAAATATGTATTAGTAATTCTAAATTTAATTAATTAATTTGTTTTTATTTTTTATTTTTAATTAAATATATATATATATTAATTGGGAAGAAAAAATGCCACTAAAATAATGCTAAAAATAACTCATGTGCAACCGAGAATGTTGAAGCAATAATGAGGTTCACCCTTCACTAGGCCCATTTTTTGAAATAATAAAAACTCAATCCTAACAATGAGGATGAACATTCCATGTAAAGGTTATTTAAATATCAAACGACCATATCTTAAGGGTGTAATTTTGACCTGAATAAATCGTGACTCGGGCGAAGCTTCTAGGATGGCTGGGGCAGGTGGCCTACCCTAAAAGCACGAATTAACACATAAAGTTATTTGAAGACATGTAGTTTGATTGATTAAAAACATATATTTTTTTTCTTCAAAGGTCGCAACTGGGAAAATTTGATTAGTAATTGCATCTAATATATTTCTAATATATCAATGAATATATATATATTATATAAAATATTATAATGGAAATATTAAAAAAACTATTATTATAGTTACTATTAACATTGATATAAATGGACCGATCACTAAGGCTGGAGGATTAGTAGAGAAACCCAACCCAATCTGATTAATTGGGTCAGCCTGAGGTTAGGCCCGGGCGGAGCTATGATACAATTTTGGTCATCCAGAATAATGTCTTCCAACTCCATGATATAAGTTTCAACCCCATGCTATTCATTTTTTACACCCCTTCTCTTGGTCAAAAGGGGGAATATGGATTCATTTCAGCTACAATATATTATTCACATGATTTATTATTATTATTATTAATATTATTATACACAATCTAGACAATATTGACTATCCAAATTTTAATTTTTACTCACAGATATTCTCTTAATGGGATTTCTCATTTTATTTTCTGCACTGGATTTAAATTCAATCAAATTAATTTTATTTAAAAAGAAATGTACATGAAAATATTTATTTCATGGTTTACATGTGAGCCCCATAATGTGTTCTCTTACCTGTTAAATTGAGATTCTAATCCTCTCAATTACCCAAAAGAAGTGGGGGATGAATATTGGACATTAGATGGTGATGTGTGGGATATGAATAGTTCACATAATGTCCACTATAAAAATTTTATTTAATTAAATGATAGTAAATTTATTGACACAAATACCCTTAGATCTACATCGTTCTAGACCACCTCCTTCAATATATATATACATATAGAAATATAGTAATGTAATAGTAATTTTCAATATATATAAAACATTTCAAAATTGTACATATATCAACATTTATTAATTAATTTTTATATTTTTTAAACATTATATGTTAATGTTTATTAATATAACAAATTTATATGACAAACAACAAGTATAATAACATATTTTTAACATTATATATTTTCATTCTTATTTGTTTTTTAGAAATTATACATTATATTAACGTTTATGTATTAATATTTCTAATTAAAAATCGATAAATGTATGTTCAATGTTTTTAATATGATTATATAAAGATATAATTAATTCCATTATATACAAATATAACTACATGTGTGCATACATGCATACACATAAATAAAAATATATAACTTTAAATATTTATATGTATATTTTAATGTATTTATATGCACAAATAAAAATATTATTATATGTACATAAATACAAATAGATGCAATAATAGATATTTTACAGTTATATGTATATACAAACATGTATAGGACATTAGAAATGAAAATAACTCCGTGGAGATTGGTCATGTGAACCTCCCATTGAAGATTATCCATGCGAATCACCAATTGGATATTTTCAATACAAATTTACAATACTTACTATATGAAATAAACAATAATATAGGATGGTAATATCACACAACCAGGGAAACGAGACAATCAGGAATGATTATCCACCACATTTTCTCTCCAATAGAAACAGCACTGGATGCCAAATCCTGGGCCACACAATTTCCTTCCAACACTATGAAATAAAATGAATAGGCTGAGAAAGTAACAAGAAGGGATTTAATTATACTGGAAAGTGGGCCTACAGTCTGAACACCATCATCCATGAAGGATAATGAATGTATCAAGATATGGAAATCTAATTCAAAAATAGTGGAACTCCACCATCTCAATATAGAAATTCCTATCTTAATAATAATCTATTGGGATTGTGTCGTGGGTGGACACCACATAGAAAGAATATTTCATTAGAAAAATGAATAAATGGAACCAAAATAATATTGGATGACAGACTCACAACAAAAAACCCCAGAATCATTAATGGGGGCATCAACATTGATATTCATTACATCTATTGAGTGGAGGATCTAAATGCAGTAATACCAAGAATTGTATGTAGAAGACCTACTATATTCGAAAGGATTATGACATTCCATATATAGATTAGTATATTTTAACCATGAGGTTTTGGTTTTTATTACACCATTTATGATGAGTTCCTTTCTATGAATCGAGATTTTCCAAGTCAAGAGTAAAAGATTTCTATCCATCTCCATTGATAGTGATGGCATCAAATTGTCAGGAGATGATGGTAGCATAAGTAATGGATCTAGAGAATATGAAAAGCTCACATTCTAAGTCTTCCTGACCTCTATGGCCCAATAAAATGCATTCTTCTCATAAGTGATAGACTCCAAATCCATTTTTAATAGCAGACATACATGTTCAACCAATAGAGTGATGAAAAAAAGGAATTCCTTAATAGGAATACTTCATGTTCACACCATACACAAAAACAAGAATCCTTTATAAGGAATAAATATCTTCCACATATTTTTTTGTTTTGAGAGGTCTTATGATTAGAGATAACACAGGATAGTTCAAAACTAGTATTAACATAGTAAACCCCAAAAGGATCGTTATTTCAATAACGATAACCTAGAAGATTATCTTTAACACATGGGATGCCCATAATAATGCTCTCATCCCTCTCATTTTACATTCAATTCAACTTATTTGTACAGTTTACACTCCCATCCTACTAAAATAAATCATGAACCTTCACATTCTCCATCCCCACACCTACAGGATAGGTCACCAAAGAACCACCAATGTTTGGTAGAAAATAATCCATACAAATATAAACTCAACCACCGATTTAAATTCTACAATATAGGAACATATTCATATTATCACAAGATTCTTGTATGAATCTTCAATATTGATAAATATAATTATATGCATATAAAACCATACACCTGAAATTGATAATATAAAATCCTAGTGGAGACTTTTCCTATGAATCACTAAATAGATAATGACTCTTCGAATAATGGTCATGTGAATATCTCATTGGAGATTGTCCTTATGAATCTCCCATATAGAGGCATATAAGTATATGCATATACTATCATACATAGAAAATTGTAAAAAAAATATCATAGTGGATACTTCCATAGTGAATTATCAATTGAATTACAATAAAAAATGACATATAGCAGAAAACCATAACGAAATAATGTATATCATTTGGTAAAATTGTCAGTTCAAAAAAATATTAATTTTCAATCATATTAATTTAATTAATAATAAAATTACCCAAAAAATATATCTTTTAATAATATTTTTTCATTACCTACAATTGTTTTAAATGTAGTGAAATTTATTATTTTTTTTCAATACCATAATTTTTTAACTAGGACATGAATCTATTATTATGAAATGATATTACAAATAAATCATTTATCATTAGAAGAATATGTCGCAAAAAATTTATAATTTTGTTTTCATCATTATTTAGTATAAAAAAATAATATTTTATATTATTATCAAGACACAATTAAAAGAACTAAATTATATCAAGGGAATGAGAACTTCCACCTAAGGTTTCCTAGGGTTCATGGATGCCTAGGGTTTTTTAATTGGCAGATTGGTAATTCCCCATTGTCCCTACATCTGTTGGATGAAGTTCCCAAACCACTTTCTTCCATAATTTCCTTATATCGATTCTTGAGAAGTGTTTTAATGTAGTATGTTCTAATAAACCATTGGAAAAAATATCCCTAATGGATAATGGGAGAATGATGGTTTTGGCTAAGAAATATGATGATGTGTTTCTTATGAACCAAATTTCACTCTAGATCATCAAAATATTTGTTGTCTATCTGTCCATTAACATGTCTGCCCAAATGAACATACTAATAAAATGTATGGAATCTATAAGAGGATGTATCCATAAGATAAGTTGGAGAAAGATATAGGATCATTGAACTATTTGACATCAAAGATAAAAAGGAAGTTCTCAATGGGTGTCCAAGTCCCATTGATAACCAACTCATTCTAAAGAAATATTTAAGAGATATAGAGGATATCCATAATAATATTATTTTCAGATCCTTTTTTTATATACGACATAAATGAATTCCATTTTTCAGTAGAACATAGTGAGTTATGCATGAAATCAGTTGTCATATAAGAGAATTCAGTGAATTGGAATTATCTAAACCTATTCATGGGGGTCTGGTGTTGTAGAGTATTGTATTGTTTGATGTTGAGAAACCACATATGAAGGGGTTTATTTTTGATAATAGAGGAATTAAATATCTGTATATCATTCTAAATTGAAATGCTACAAAATGTTTGATTTTATTTTGGTGTCTTGGACACACATTGATTTATTGTGTTTCAAAGGTGGATAAAGATAGAAACATAGTTATATAGTATGGTCCCTAGTTATGTGAAAAATTTACAAATTCATCCATCATATCTACAACCGAAAAATAATTGGTTTATGATAGATATAAAAATAAATTTTTTAAGAAATATGTGCATAATGATAATAATATCGTCATGATAGGGCCTTTAGATTTTTCTTCAAATTTAATGTGA
The DNA here is from genome assembly GCA_963277665.1 of Viscum album. Taxonomy (NCBI): domain Eukaryota; kingdom Viridiplantae; phylum Streptophyta; class Magnoliopsida; order Santalales; family Viscaceae; genus Viscum; species Viscum album. Next base: position 528,157,145 of record OY728161.1, on the reverse strand, counting down.
GGACCTACGATCAGATAAATGGATGTACTAAACTAGAAGAGTAGGTTATGTAATCCTTGTTTTTTTTCATGATGACTGGGGAAATATCCTATAAAGGGGGTTTCTGAACAAGCCTTATTAACGAATCCATGGAGGGAACAATGAAACCATCATCCAACCCAAAGAAAATCTACTCAGGTCCATCAGATCTGAATTCTCCCTCGATACATAAAGGACCATTTTATCCCATCTTATAGGTGGTTGGTGATATCTATTCCTCTATTACAGGTCATAAACATAGTGGTTGTGGAAGAGTAATGTGAAAGAGGATAATGGTAATGGAATGAATGTGGGAAAAATAGTGGAGTTAAAATTAGAATAGAGAGTCCTCTAGTTAATTATAGATTCATTAAAAAGATGATTGTGGTGGGTGATGGAACAAATATTGGATGCTCAATGGAGGAGGAAGGATTGAGTTATCCCTGCCTCTCCAATAAAAATCATGTGTTAGACCTATCATGGCCTTGAAAACCCACGAATAGTTAAAATTATATTGACTTTTTTTCATCAAAAGTATACATGATATGGTTTTTTTCAATATAATATTATAATTCTTGGACAATGTTGGTGACCCTAAAGACGGTTCCCTGTATACTTTACAATTTCTTAGCAAGAATATGTTGGTGGTCTTGTCCTCCATTACTGGTTTGAATTGGATTCTTGGGTTAAATAATTCTCATCTAATAACATTGGTTGATCCATCCATCAACCATATGAAGTGGCATAGACTTTTGTGGGATATTATTGATGAAAAACCTAGAGAGATAAATGGATTCCCTAGAAGTTACTAAATACCATATAGAAGATCGAATCTTGACCTCTCTTTATTATGGGTATTTCAATGAAATTTTGTTCTACAATGAGAAATTAAAAGAGGTGAAAGTGGGTCTCATGTATCTCTGTTGTAATTTCAACAGGAAACATAGATGGTGGTACATTAAAAGTTTGTATATTTTGGAAACCCCTATACATGTGTTTTTTTGGAATTCTGAAAATATTCTCATTAAAGAGTGGTTGAAAATATTCTTAGGTTCAGATGATTGGAATATTATTTTCATTTTTTTCCATGTTATTAATCTTTCTCTTCCCACAACAGACCTATCATGACTCGATCAAAGCCGAAGCTGAAGATACAACTACCCAAATCCCATATCCATATCATAAAGCATGGAAAAAACTATCGAACGAAATATCCATAATGGGGTGGATTTTCCAAATAACCTATATAAATACCAAAATCCATATCGATGAAAAAATCTACAGGATGAAAATTATATGTTCATAAAAACAAAGGAATAAACCATACCTATAAAACTTCTAGATAGTACAATACTTTGATAGTGTAAACATAAATGTAAATTGGAAAAATACATACCCAACTAGAAAAATCTAGTAACATAAAACTCTGAGATAAAATTGGAAAATTAAAACACTGAGATACCCAATCTCATGATCACCATGATCAAGGCACTATATGTGGTCTAATGTAACAAGTAACATTGAGATACTCTAAAGTCACTAGTGACCATTTTTTTCTCTATATAAGATATGAAATGTTTGGGAAAAACACATTCAATGGTGCGAATATAAATACATATGATGAATCCTTGGAACATTAAGGGGGATTATTAAGCGAAAAAATGTGAATATAAAGACAATATTTATTATACAAGATTAATGATATTGTAAAATTAAAAAGATCAACCCAAACACAATGATAAGAAATATCATAAAAAAACAAGGGTCTAATAATGATGTGTATTTGAAAAACATTTCATGTAATTTTTTCTTATAGTAGTAGAGTATACTATTCAAACCAAAAGAAGATAAAACTGAAAAGCAGATGCATACCCTTCACATCATTGCAACCCAATGAAAGAGAGTAACCAAATCCAAATCAATGGATACATTATATATATATATATATATTATTAATAAAAATATACCCAAATGAGGTATAAAAGGTATCTCTATATCATAGATAATTCTAGGAAAATGAGTCTACAATGGTTCAAAATGTTCACCAATGATTCCCAACATCTCACACATCTTCTCAAATGTTTCTATCCATGTCCTGCCACACCTTATCACCATGTTTAATAGTCTAGGGGCCATAATCACTAGGTATTAGACTCTTTACCTAGTACAAAAGGATGTTCCCACTCAATGGTAGATGACACATGCTCAGACCAACTTGAGGGTTCCACTATAGAAGTCGGTAGAGGACCAATTCCCACACAAGATGGAGGATTCTACTCTAGATGTGGATGAGGACCCATTCAAAGAAAAGATGGAGGGTTACACGCATGAGATCTATAGAGGAACCGTATTAATTCCCAATAGAATGGTTTCACTCTGATAGTCAATGGAAACACCATTCCTGACCAAGTTGTTGGGTTCCAATCTATTAAAAGATGAACCATTCCCATTCTATCTGGAGTGTTCCACACTATTAATCATGTACACATTCCCATCCCAGCTAGAGGGTTCAACTAAAAATTCATATATGACGTATTCCCTAATCCAATAGGTAGGTTTCACTATATGAGTCTATAGAGGACCCATTCGTAGTCAAAGTATAGGGTTCGACTCTAGTAGTCATCGAGGACCCATTCCCATCTCATCAGGACGGTTTGACTCAGGATCCCTTTGGTTATCTTAGGTGATCACTTCCATCATCGAGCACTAAAAAACAATGATCATGCCCATAACATTCTATATTATATATCAAAATCCATAACTGAGGACACAATAATATTCTAGATGAAATAATACATATAATAGACTAAACATGAGCCAAAATTCATTTTCATTTTAAAGAGATAAATAATATTAATGTTTTACCAAAAGGAGCCTAGGGCTACACTAGATGTGAGTGGATCCACATGACAGGTGGTCCCACTCCTTAACCTGGTCTTGTCCCTATAGGTACATGGATATCCATACATGTAAAATTATATGAGGTGTGGGGGATATACACGGTTTACCCATGCCACTCGGGGTCTCTCCCATGCGCTCAAGCCATTTCTGTGTATCCATGGTGTTTCCATGTACATTACCCCAAGTTCATGTACTTTAGTACATGACAAGCCTCTTCACATGCTGGGTCGTCTGTGTGTTCTGGTCATTCCATTGTACTTTGGCGCATGGAATATAACTAGATGTTTTCCCTAACAAAAGGTTTAAACACACAGGGAAGGTGGTACATGGTTTTTATGAGGGATACCCATCATTCTATACCTATACAATCTCAAAATCTAAGCTTCCTCAGCAAAGGAGCAACGTGTTTTCTGTTCATCCTGGTACATGGATGTTATTCTGTATTTTCACATTTTTTAAGATAACTTTACATGAAATGAATCTAACCATTAACATTCAATTAAAGATTCAATTCTATATAAAAATTTTGTATTTTGATGTGGATCAATGTTTTCGATCGTGTTTTTCTAGAAATTGTATTCAGTTGCTTATTAGAGATAAGTCAAATGTTTTGTGCACCGCTAAACTGTCCTCCATTGATGATCTTGCCTTAGATTATAGAAAAAAATCATTCACAACCTATAAAAATCCATGATATGACCTTGTTGTGTTTATTTTATTCTCCTTTTTGAATCTATCTTGATTATTAGAGTTTTATCTTGCTTGGTACATCAAACAATGTTGAACCAGGAGTTTGGGGTCATAATAGTGACAAATGCAATGAACCGTGGTTGAAAAGAGCCAATTTTTTTATGTTATTGTTTTCAATTGTTCATGGACAATGATAAAAAATGGGGATATATAGGGATATAAAATAAATATTAATCAATTTATTTGGAACTCAAGAACATTCTCAAGACATATTTGGAAATGATAAATACAATGGATAGATTTTCTCGATGAAATAAATCATAGAAAGAATTATACACAAATATAAGTGTTCCACAAGGAGATTGTTATTTTATTTCTCAAATAATGAACTAAAAAATTACCTAAGTTGTTGAATTTGTTTTTCCATGATCTTATTCGATCCTTTATTTCATCATTGTCTGATGATATTCTACAATGGAAGGAGGGGACAAAGAATTGGAATCCTCCCAAGGTCTATCAATCTAACTCTAGAGCATTCACCATGGATGTAAAATTATATAATTTCAATTAGAATAATCAAATTAATTAATTAATTTTATTTAATTTTTTATCCACTGAATATACCATCATTGGAGAGATATATAAACTCTCCATGATTCCCTATTTTATGTATGTCCTATGGTAATCCATGAGTTCAGGACTCAACTATGGTTTCATAATTTTTATCGTGGGTTCTGGTTAAGAGTAATCATATTTTATTTAAGAAATTATATTCATGAGAAAATAAATATTTTTAATATTATTATATAATTATTTCTGGGAAGACTAGCCTTAGAATCGCATGTCATATCAGCATCTAGATTTGGAAATATATATCGAAATATTTCAATGTCTTATAATGAAATAAACTTGTCTCTACATATTTCAATAATTAAATATTTTCATCCCTGGATATCAAAACTATACAGAAAAAGGATACTGAGCTTATACTTTGAAATCTCACTCCATAGAGCTCACCTACTCATTCCTGTACTTCCAGAAAACATGATACCAGGGGATGGTCCAACCAAAAAACGTCCTTTCCTATCGATCTATTATCAAAAAAAAGTTCTCAGAAAATGTGGCTCTGACCTCAATGTAACAATTACTATAGTCGATGATGTTCATGGATACATGAACATATCTCCTCAGCTACGACACATGGAAGACATTGTTCACCCGCTCTTGCAATAGAGGTAGGGTGAGGTGGTAAGTGTCCTTTCCAACCCTTTTCATGTTCTCAAATGGTCCGATGAACAATAGAGATAACATGATTCCCCCTATGAATCTCCAAAGTCATTATAATTGGGAAAATTTGATGAAAATGTGGTCTCCCTACTTAACTTCAATAGCATACAATTTTTATATGTCTATGATTTCTGCCTTCTTTGGGCCATCCTAATATCTTCATGGATGACATGTACCTTCTTAGTCATCACCTGCACCATCTATGGGCCCATAAAAGATGTCTCTCCGATAAAAATTCAGAGTAATAGGGGAATGTAGGGTCACCCATATTTCTCCTAAAAAGGTTCCATTTTAATGGTTTAGTGATAGTGGTTGTGGTATGAAAATCCTAGAAAAGTAATTTCATCCTCCTATCATTGGAAAACATTTAACATGTAATCCCTCACTATTCCCTCCAATACATGGATATTTCACATAGTGTTCCCATCATTTCGGGGGTGGAAGTCATTACTCATCATCATTTGGGTCCTAAAATTCATATCCTAGGCCTTTGCACAATCGTTATGTAAACTAAATATCATTAACAGAGAAAATCATTGACATAAACCCATGAATGAAAAAAAGCTATCCAATATGTACAATTTCCCAAAAAATTTCATCAATATCTTCTCCATGATAGTAGGTATGTTTAAATATGTCATGAGTTGGTCAAATATAAACTAGGTGGTGTCATGTACTTTCAGTTTTCATGGAATCCCTCTAAAAAATGATAGGGATATTCTACCCACATCCAAAATGAGATCTCAAGGGGCTCGAACATACATGTTGGATGTTGGTGCTCAGCCTTCAACTACTAAACGATGATTCATCAAGGGAAAATCTCAGCTATGATCTATATCATTCCATACATCCAAAATTGTCATATATGGTCTCTATAACTATTCCCCAAAATAGTATGTACATATAAGTCGATAAGTGTGGAACTACCACATCAAGACTATAACTACCATATGTCCCGAGAAAAACATTGAAAGAATCCATCATTCATAATATATATATGTTGGAACCCCAATTTACATCTAGTCACGTTGGTCCTCAATGTCTATGTTTCCAAGCTAAAACTCTCTAACATGATCAAGAGGAAGGGGATTCAACACCATCGACTAATGAAAATTTATTACCCCCTTCTATACAAAGGTCTGCTACAATGAATCTATCAACAATGAATACTCATGCACCCTGAAATCTCATGACTTTATATTAAAGGACAATTCTTATATGTTGTTCTTCTTAGGAGCATATATTATCTCAATGTCATAGTATCGTAGGATCTCCAACCACCATTGATGTGTCATGTTTGAGTCTTTATGAGTGAATACGTACCTACAATTTTGATGGTCTGATTAAACCACATGACATTCCCCCAAGAGGTAGTGCCTCTTCATCCTCAGGGTGAAGACTACCACTGCTATAACTATATCGTGATTCACTTAGTTTTTCTCATATAGTCTCAATTGCATCGACCTGTATGCAATAACTCCCTGTTGATGTGTCATAATGCAGATGAGACCAACTACTAAGGAATATAAATACACTTTGAATTACATTCCCTCCTCTAGTAGTCTCAAAATAGAAGAACTTTTCAGCCTCATAATCAACTCCTTGAAGTCCCGCTATCACTACTCAGAAAAGGTAAATGATCACCCTTTCCAAATCACGTAGGTCAAATGGGCTTCAATTCTATAGAAGTCTTCCTAAAACTGCCAGTTGTATCTTACCAAGGCTATAAAACTCTACACCTATAATATTTAGGTGTCTCCAAAAAAATTACTAAATAAATTTCCTATAGGTCTATGGATAAACCATAGTAAAAAATTACATTCCCTCGAATGTGAACCTCATTAATCCATAACTATCATTTCGAGAGTTTATTATAAATTAGGCGCACTTGAAGTAAATCAAGAACCATCCACATGTTATCTGTATTGTCCACTGCTTAAATGTAGATGTGTATGCCGTATATGAATAGAAACAAACACATTTCGAATTATGGAAGAATGATGTGGCTCATCAATGCCATAAACATGATGGGGTAAATCATCATAACATCGGGAATCACTAGGAAATAATAGTATCTATAGTGACATTAGAATTCTAGATTTGTAATATCATTTTCATAAATCATGAACTGGTGGTAGTCGAACCAAATATTGATTTACAAGAACAATATTACACCATGCATCTAGTCAAAGATATTGTTAGTCATTGGAATGGTGTGCTTGTTCACTATCATGGATGTGTTCCGGTGACGATAATCCCTGGAAATCTATAATCTCATGTCTGCTATTTTTATGAACAACAATGGAGATGACCAGGGTGCACATTGGGCTCAATTAATCTATTCTATTTATTTTCTTCCAAATACAAATAAATATCCCACATTTTATTAGGGACCATCATATATTCCATGATTGATATCATTGTAGCCTCATGATGAATTTCAATGCAATAACATATCTACCGCCTCAGAGGTATTCCCGAAACAAATTTTGGGAAGACGTCCATATAATCCTCCACAACAAAAGGAATCCATATTACAAAATATCATGTGGCACCAAGGTCTATACCATCAAAATGATGAGTAATGGGATGCGACCTCATACTCACAAAACCCAGTCATCCTACATGATATGTATCTCATTAGAAAAAGAGACTCTCATCCCATAAGTGCGAAGACATCTGACTTGTTGACGGTGACAAAAAATCTAGGTTCGTACAATGGAAATCCAATCAATTTCAAAATATATATAATAGGGATCCATAAATAATACCAAAATATCTTTCATTAACCTATATCAACCAAGAAATAGATTGAACTTTTTGAAGATAAAAGACACAAATGAAGCACTCCCTATATGATCTTCAAGACGAATTTGTTTGGCAAGCACCTTAATTGGGAGATAATTCATTAAGGATAGGTGTATAGATATGAAATAGTGAATGTAACAAGTTTTAAATAATAATAAATAATTTTTATCATAAAACTTATCATTCCATTAACCATGTCATATGTTGCAGGATCATAAGCCTCCAAATATTGTCGTTGGTCGTAACCCCCAACTATCAGCTACCTGAGCCAAACATGGGACACATAGGGGTGGTGGTGAATGGATATCATAGCTTCATAAACCTACATCAAATCCTACTACTCCTCTTCCAATTCAACCTCCCTGGGATCCACCCTTACCATGCCTAAGAGGTCCATGACCCTGACATTGCCTCTTCCATGGTGGATCATCAAATGTTGGCCTACACTCAAAAAAATATTTGGTGGGTCAGTCACGCGTTATGAGGCCTCACCCTTCACAAGCATTGAAATTACCCTCATAAGGATACCATGGTGATTTGTGTTGTCATTATACCTCGAGATCATGCACCTAAGTATTATTTAAAAATGTTCTGCAACATTAAGACCCCTCTGACTGGAACCGGCTTGCTGCTTCAATTGACTCTGCTATATGATGACCACATCCAACTCCAGCTATCTGGAATCCCTCCGACATAAATCCCATTATCTCTTGTGCCCACTCCAACACCCTAGAAAGGCTGGGGATGCACAAGGGAACCACGATATGCTGAATCTTTATATAGACTCCACTCTCAAGCATCGATTCTCAGATGTAGCCATCATGGATCATGTATAAAAATTTTCATGTATGGTATATGAACCCTGTTGTGTACATGTAAACTATTATAAATCCATGATGTATACGCATATTCTCTTGAAGCCAAACTAAGCTAACATATGAGGGGTAGTACTCCTCACAGAATAGATGATGGAAGTTAGGCCATGAGATTGTTCACTCATTATTCTTCTGTGTTACAAGGCTCCAACATCTCACAGATGTTCTGTGGAAAAAGATAGATGTGATTGAAACAACTAGATCCACCAGTGTTCATATGAAATTGAAAACAAGATCCACGAACTCTTTCCAAAAATATGCTACCTATGAATTATGCTCACCATGGAACCTCAGTGGTATCTTGGAATGGAACACACAGAGCATTCTAATCCAAGTGTATCCACAACCTACTCTGATTGAAAAATCAACTCCTGATAGGTGGAGGTTCTTCTACCACTCCACATAAACAAATATTCTTGTTGGATGGACCCATAGTTGATCACTCAACACTCATCAAAGCTTCATCATGATCCAGAACTATTATCATAACTTAATGATATCATGGAGGCACCTGGAAATTTATGAAGACATTCCATGGTTAGATGACGGTAAAATAAATAAAAAATGGTGGGGAGATAACATGCAATTTTAATTCAATGACTAAATCCTATATGATTCATTTATCATTGATCAATGCATCCAATGTCTCTGTATTACAAGTCAATGATAAGGAACTCACGGTCCTAGTGAATAGATACATCGACTAGTAATATCATCATTGGATTTCTTATAAAGAGTTCCACACTCAATACACAGTGAAACTATTACATAATTCCAATACAAATCCTCATAAGGGGACTACTGCAAAAACGCTTTACAGTGAAGGAAATTCATTGAAACCAATCATTCATAACCCATCCCAACCTATGGCCCAAGCCGAAACTACCCCGAGATGTCCTCTATAAGCCATAGGGTGACGATAATCATTTAAAGAAATATAATAAATGGGAATGCATTTCGTAAAGAACTATACACAAACACACACAACCATATCGATGAAAAAATAAAATAGTAATAAATGTAAAAGATGCCAAAAACTAGAGAATAAACCAAGAAGGAAAAACCTCTAGACATTATAGGAGTATGGTTGTGTAAACTGAGAAGTAAAGAGGAAACATAGGCACCCATAATGAAATATGTCCCAATCGGAAAAAACTAGAAAATTAAATCACTAAGATATTCTAGATCCACATCTCCATGATGTTACCATTGTACGTGGTCAAAAGTTCAAAGTATCCCTATGTTCTTATGAAGTCACCATCGACGTGACAATCACCTACATAAGTCATGACAAATGGAAAAAAATACAATTTATGGGCGAGTATATACATACCTAGTTAGAATACCAGAATGCCTGTGGGGTAAAAGTAAGAGATAAAAAACTTGTAGAAAGATAGTGTATACTACATAGAATGCAAGATACAATGAAAGAGAATAGATCAGCCCAAAAAATTTATAAATAAATTCATCCAATATCAATGGGATTGAAATTGTGTGTATATTAACTAATAGTAATGTAATTTAAACCTATAGCAGGGGAGTAGACTTGTCCAACCACAACAACATAAACACAGAAATCATGTAGCATACCCCGCACATCTTCACAACTAATGAAAGTAAAATATCAAAATCACACATACTAGAGAGAAAGGGGATATGCATCACATAGATCGGCCCAGGAAAAAGTGTCACCAACTATTCCAAAATCCCATCAACAATGTACATCATCAAGAAGTCTACTCTGAATTAACCATCTATGTCCTTCCATGCCTCATCAATATGCCGCATAACTGAGGGGATACAATCTCTTGGAAGAAAACCCATTATCTATTAAAATAACCGTTCCCTATCAGTGGTAGAGGACCCATGACCAGACCATCAATATGTTTAAACTCTAGTGGTTAATAGAAGATCCATGAACTTCCCATATATTGGGTTTTAATCAAGAAGTCACCAAATATCCATGCATATCACACCTGGAGGGTTCCATTCGAGAGGTATTTAGAGGACTCGTTCCCTATTTCTACAATAGGGTTAAACTGTAATATTAAATGAAGGGCTTATGTCCTACCTAGTAGCAAGGATCCACTATGGTGGTAGAGCACACATGCCCAGCCCATCTAGAGGGTTCCACTCTATTTATCGTGGACCCATTCCCAACCCAGCTGGAGATTTACACTCATAAGTTATTAGATGACCAATTCCCTATAATAATAGCTGGGTTACACTCTAAATGTATGTACAAGATCCATTCCCATCAAATCTATAGGGTTTCACTCTAGAATTCGTCAAGGTCTCAAGCTCTACCTAGCTGGAGGGTGCCACTTGAGATGCCTCTAGTGATCCGGCATGATCACGAATTTCATCAAGTGTCACCTAACCATGAGTCATGACACAAAAATTCCACTTCATAACTCAAAATCTCCAATTGTGATACCCATCACAAAATTCATTAAAAAATATTCAGTATAGGGTACCCATGGGAAACATCTGAGTCCAAACGAAGGAGATAGAAAATTTTAATGTTGCTTCAAAAGCTTTTAAGGGTACATGGCATGGGAGGGGAACCAAACGATGTCTGGTCCCACCCCTTCACCTATTTGTTTCCCTAGAGTTACAATTAAATCGAACTATATAATTTTATATAGAATTTGGTGGATATACATGGAGTTCCCATGCCACTCGGGGTCCTTATCATGTGCTCTAGCCATATTCCTGTATCCAATCTATGTTTCTGTACTTTAGATCATGTGAGTGTACATTAATACATGACATTTCTATTCAAAGTTGTTGATGCCCATGTGTTTTTGTCTTCCCTATGTACTTAGTCACAAGGTGTGTACCTTACTATGTTCTCCACCAAATGTCCCATCTAGATGATTAAGGTGGTACATAGTGTGTACGAGGGATACACACCATTACATCCTTATAAAATATTAATCCCTTAACCACCACAACCAACGGTATACACACCGTGTGATCATCATGGTAAATGGAATGTAGTCCATACTTTCACATTTTTTATATTATCTCCCATGTATTGAATCTTCTCCGACCCCTTCAATTCTGACATTGATTCGACAAAAAATAGTACAATTGGCCATTGAGGGTAGTTATCAGCTATCATTCTCTTGGAATCAGATTTCATCGATCCTTGGTGATATATTGCATATTTCGTGCACCCTTGAACATTCCTACATAAATTTTCCATCCTCATATCATTGAAATAATCATAATAGACCTATATAAAACCCCAACCTAATATTTTTCAATCATTACACTCCACATTAATTAATATATCGTGATTCTGGGTGTCCAATCGAGCTCGATACATCACAAAAATGATGAACTGAGACCACAGGGTCCTACCGATGATGAACGTGGAAGAAAGTGAAAAAATGAATAATTTATTTTTAAACAACCTCTTCCAATCATTGTTTTCCATCTATAGAGAATGTGGATATACAAGGTTAGAAAATTATGATTAATCAAATTAATATTTACATGGGAACATGCTTAGGCCACCATTGGCAGAGATCAGTAGAAGTGATTGATCAATTCAATCAATGTTATAAAAAATGGAAAAGAATTTGGATGATTAATACATATATATTGTATAGTTAGTCATAGAATAATTCGATAAATACTTATATAAGTAATCATTTTGTTTGTTGCAACCCGATATGCTCTGATCTAGGGTTTTTTTATTATCCCAGGAGATTGTACAATGGAAGGAGGGGAAGATGATCTAGAATCCTCTCCATGTGTATGTATATATCATTATAGTATTATCCTTGGTATTATTCATATATAATTTCACATACAATACAAAATTTAATTTATTTATTTATCCACTCCACGTACCACTAATGGGTGAGATATCTGAACACCACACACTGGCATATTTTAAGTCACACATAATTTATACATTGAATTATGTACTCAATTTTGGTATCTATCTTTTGATTTGAATTTTTTTGGAGTTATACCATTTTATTTAATAAAATTTTCATGTGTAATATAATATATATTTAATATTTTTATAAAATAAATGATAGATACACTGGTACTTGAAATCTCACACCATCTCAACCCTTATGTCTAGAAATATGTATTGAATTAATTAATATTATTAAAAGGAAAAACTATGTATCTGTAAGAAAATATTATTATCATCATTGAAACCAGACATATGTCCATGAAACCATAGAATGAATGAATATTTAGATTTGATATCTTCTGGGTGAATGATATGTTGTGAAAATTTGTGACATCCATATGTTGGAAGGTGGGTAACCCTAATCTAGTGAAATATGCATCGTATAGATTCCATGTTGAAATGGAGTGATCTTAAATTCCATATGTTTGACATTTATCAATGAAATATAAAATTATTTACTTTTTTTCATCCTTTATGATAATTATCTATCCACTATATCTATACTTGAATTAGAGCTAGATGTGCCACTTAGAATTATTGATTGTTTTTGGTTTATACGTACCCAATTATTCCACTTCAATGTGGGAAACTCCAATATATTCTATTTAAATTATAATGACTTCAAAAATTTTCACCTAAAAACTATCTCTTTTCTCACTAATTTTGATATTATACATGTATTAGATTAGAGAGGAATCCAGAATATTATGAAAAGTTTTTAATAGGGTATTTTTACGATTTGGGGTTGGGTCTTTCGCTTCTTTTGATATTTCTACTTCTATGGAAAAAATAGTTTTGGAAATGAATAATCACCAACTCACATGTGATTTTACTGATTGTGAGATTTTGGTGGCACTAAAACTAATACACTCAACTGATGCTCCTAGACATGATGGTTTTTTCATTCATCTTAAAAAAATATTGGCATATTATTGGTCCAGAAATTTCAATTATCATGAAAGTACTTTGGATGGGAAAATATTGTCAATGATCACTAAATAAGACTATTATAACACACATTTATAAGATTATAAATCCCACTTTTGTCTCAAACATTAGGCCTATCAGTTTTTGCAATATTACGTAAAAAATATTATTGAAAATGTTGGTTATCCATTTTAGACATGGATATCATCCACAATCTATGAAATCTATTGTAATTTCATCCCTTGGAGACTGATCATAGGTAATTTCATTTTTTCCCATGATTTTTTCCCTCCATGAAAGTTTTATACTTTTCTAAAATAGATATCATTGATGGAAGTGGAATATGAATAATGAGCATGAAATATTTTAATTTCATTTCTCCAAAAAAACCGGGTAAACGGGTTTTTTATAAATTTATTGATGTCATCGTGAAATTTCTCTCCACTATAAAATTTTGGAATAAAATAAATGGTGGTCTCTATTAATTCTTTTCCCATAATAGTTTTCTTCATTGGGGTGTCCCTATCTTCCCTTTCCTATTTGTTTTTGTGGAATTTGATTTTTCCATGTTAATTTCTATGGAAGCTATAGTCAATCTGGTGTATTGGGTGAAGGTTTACTGATAGAGAACACATATTTCCAACCTCTTTTTTTATGATGAAAGTAATATTTTTATAGATATACCATTTTGGAATTCATTACTATTTACCAAAAAATCCAAAGGAATGATATGAAATCTAGGTTGTCTTTTTAACATTTCCATGTCTGAGATATTCTTTAGATCTGGTGTTCTTAAAGGCTGGAATGATGATCTCAAAATTTATGTTATAATTTACGTGGTTGTAAGGCACCACTATTATATATGTATTCCGAATAATTATATGTGATAAAAAAAGAGTTGTATTTTGGTATCCTGGTTGGGTTGAGAAATAAAGTAATGGTGGTACATTAAAATCTTTTCTAAAGAGGGAAATTAAAACATCATTAAGGTCATGGTTCATCATATCACCACCTATGATTTTTTTGAATCTAAATTCCATGGTTTTTTTATCAAAAAAATGAATTCTAGATTGGAACGTTTTTAGTGGGGTTGTAATAATATAATGAAGATAACATATGGATGGTGTGGCCTAGGATTTGCCTCCATAAGTCTTGTGCGATTATGGGATTTCATTATATATACATTTTTATTGATTCCATTATTTTTATGCAGGGATGGAAGCTTGTGGATCACCATGATTATTTTATTGGGACATTTATGAAAAATATTTTCTGAATTCAATCATTTGTGGGTCAAAGCATGGCCCATGACTATAATTTTTATAGATGTCTGTGGGAGTTATTTTGATCTTCTTAATAAATGACTCTATTGAAGTATAGTTTTTGTATCTAGTTTATATATATATAAATACCCTTGGCTGGTGGATAATAGTGGGTCCTTGGTAACTTCATTGATTGTTGAGGGTATGGAAATGGGAAGGTGAAGTCATTGTTTAATGTGGATGGCAGTGGAAAGTGTACCGAAAAGAATAAATAATTCTTTAAATAATGAGATATAAATATAAATTTGATTATTTTGGTTATAATGGTTTTGGGAGGGGACATTTCACAATCTAACCCAGTTACCCAACTACCCTAATACCCATGTTTGTAAAAAAATAACATGAAGGGAATTATGGATCACCATATGATAAAGACTAGCACCTTCCATCTTATATTGTAATAGACGGAAGAAATATTCCACAAAATAGCATAATATACATGTTATATGTTAGTATTTTCAACACTCTAAACTTTGAAATTACTATAATAAAATGGGTATAAAAAACCCAATGTTGTACATCATCTATTTTCTCATCATATATCGACATAAAACACAAAAATCATATAATGATGTGGAAAAAATACCCACCAATAACCTCCATCTCTCCAAGACATATAATCTTGAACATGCACCACCTCCAAGAGGCGCTTTCCCTTTTTTAGGACCTAGAATTATTTAATATACAATCACCTGAATGAAAATCAAGGGAGTGAGATATAAATACTATCAAGGTCTCACCATGTGTTACTTAATCAATACAAAAAAAATTACCATTAATTTTATCAATTTAAAAAAATATGACCTTCCATTTCATTTTCATATTTAAAAAAATGCATTCATTTCAAAATGATTGGGTATATTTCAAAACAACTCTCCAAAAAGGAAAAAAGAATACTTTATTTAAACCAATGTATATAAATAATATGATAAGAATAAATAGTTCAAAAAATCTAGGCCAAGTATAATCAAAACAAAAATATCATATAAATAAAACAACCATGTATAGAAGCCATGTGGTAAGTAATTTTATCAAGAAATAGAATCCTCAAAAATAATATAGTGATCACAAATCATGATTTTTGTGAACACAAAAATACAAACCAATATGGGAACCCTTTAGGGAATGTCTACATGAAAATAGTGGAACCCATTATGGGAAATCTAGCCGAGGTTGATTTAGTAAAAATTAACATTATCAATCCATTTATAGGGAGTAATGTAAATATAGTTATTGTCCTAGTTAACACAAACTACACAGTCTAACATGTGCTTCAATAATAAATCAATCAGTTAAATTGTAAATTTATCATTTCAAATCATTCAAAATATAAATTTTCTATTTCATTTTCTATTAGACCATTATATTTTACAAATCAAATCATAGATTTTAATAATTCCATTCCATTTCAAATAGACATTAAATTTAGGCCTTTTTCTAAAATACAAGATCAAATAATTTCTATTGAAGTTATTTGCAAAATCCAAAATTAATTTTATATTTATCCATCATAAAATTTCAATTCCATTAATATTGGTTTTTTCATAATTTTCATATCAGTTTCAAATAAACAATTAAGTCATCATGATTCAATGATATAAAATTAATTAAAATTCAATTCAAATTAATATAAAAATTAAAATATTCAATTATTGTGAAATTAATTATAGAACCACAAACTATTAATCCAGGATCATGAGTTGACAATCATGGTTGATCCACCATTGAAGAAAGAAGACTTCAGCGATCTAGAAATCAAACCAAAATTATGATGTCATCAAATTGAGTTTAAATCCATAAAAAAATAAGGATTCAATACTATATAAGGACGAGATAATTAGGTATTGGGATAGATTAAATAAGAGTACATCCACTTACCATAGATAGAGAAGATCTTCCACCTACACTTTGATTCATCAATGGAAGGTGATAGAGGAACCATAATCTCCTATATAGATCCATAGCACCCCTAAAAATAGTGTTAGGTTCGATTAGGGGTGATAGAAAACATTATTGTTTGTTTGGGAATTTAAAAATTAATATTTGGAAAAAATAAAAACCTGGAAAATGATTTTATAGAGAGGTCCAAATGGTTATAAAAAATGTCTGACCTAATCATGAACCCTATTTTGGGGTGCATAGATTCATCTTTGTGGTGGAATGGTTTTTCAAACCATGACCAAGCCGTGACAACCCTCACTATCTAGGGATGTATGGTTTTAACCGGTGGGGTTCATGTTTTTAGAAAGATATGCCCTAACCATGAAAAACCCAAAAATCCCCCAAATGTTTTTGATATTTCACCTAATAAAACCCAACATGAACCCCAACCATTGAATGAGGAAAATATTAGTCATGGAATACCAACAAACATGTAATGGGAAGTTAAAACCTCCCCACCATAAAAAAATTATTTTTCTAGAAATTCAATCATGTAATTTCAATATGAAAATGTTAGGAAAATGCCTCTCACATAGGTGCCTATATCTCCCATTTCCCATGAGAATCAGACCCATACCTTCATAGCACACAGAAAATGGTAGCATCCTTCCATGAAGTAAATTTGTCTCGGAATCAACTATCCTAACTATATGATTAGTTATAAAAAAATTAGGCTCAACCTCAAGATCCGCCCCTCTCAATACATAATATAGGTCATAAAGATACTCATGAAGGTGTGATACATGGAACACACTTAGTATTTACAAAAACTATTGTAGTAGTTTTATAATTTGATCCCATTTGAACACTTCTCATCAACCTCTAAATTTTTCAAAAAAAGGGGAAAGCATTCTATTCCTCCAAAGTCATTATTGACCTAAACGTGGTGAAACTCTAAAAAAACTGGTCACGATATTAAATATCTATTGGTCTGTGATGATGATTAGTATAATATTTATACCATCATTCTACCATAAACAATATATAATTAGTTAACATAATATTTTGTGACATCTCTTGGACAATGCATTGTCTAACCATGAAACTTTCACCAATCTCCATCAAACATAGCAGAGATTTACAGTGCCTAACTTATAAGGAGTCAAAGGATTCATTCTTATCCTTAACAAAAACTATTATTATAATAAAAATAAACTAGTCTCTAATAGTCATTCCAATATATAAAAATTCCATGTCAAAAAAATGAATCACATGCTTAAAAATATGTATATTCCTCTCTACCTGGTCATCCACCTATGGATGGTATTCCCTAGTCAAATTAAAATGAGATTCCATCATCTCCTAATGTAAATAATAAAAATGAGAGGTAAAATGTGTATCTCTATTAGAGAATATAATAGAACTATCTCTGAGAAAATGAATTTCCACTTTCATGTAGATATTTCCATATTCATCAAATTTCGTTATATTCCCAAGTGGTATAATGTGAGTTTATTTTCACTTCCTATCCATAAATCCCATACCGAATTTTTCATTCCAGGGGTACAAAGTGACCCCACAATAATTTATATAGAAAACTCATGTCACATCCATTACAGCACTAGAAGGGGTTTTAGAAAACCCAAAGTTCACTGGGGCTCGACTTTAACCGGGGGGAATGTATAACAATTTGAAACAATGTCAACAATGTCCCATATAATACCTAGCCACCATAATCATAATTTCATGTTATAAAAAAGTTTTTTTGCTTCATGGGTTCATATCCCCTTGGGAATTATGGAAATTCCCCATTATTACATTTCTATTAAAAAAAGTAACTATGTATAGGTTCTAAAAATATATTATACCTCCAAAAGGAGTCCACATTTATTAAGAACTTCACTTTCTATTTCAATAAATTACACATTGAATGTTTTTCATCATGTTTTTGATATGTCATTATTTATTGAAATGATCTTAGATGACACACATAATCAACCTCAAACATATTTTAAATGATGATGTCACCTATAAAGACCACTATGAATGTATCAATATATTCTTGGATGATCATAATCATAAAATAAAGGATTACTATAGGTGACTTGGTTATAATAAATGGAATTACATGATACTCAAAATTTTCATAACTATTTTTGAAGGTTATTTTTTGAATTTTAGATTAGTATATTATTAACTAATGATAAAAATATCGAAGATCAATCTTTGATAACAAATTAAGCATTTTTACAGGTCATAAAGATAATCATTCCATGGTAATTGATACTTTCCATATACCATTACATGATTGATTTATTTGTAGTAAACACATAGATGAATTGTTACACCATCTTTCTTGGGAATGAAAACATTTTCCTCCCAAGGAAACATACTCAGGTGTATAAATCCATTCTAAAATAAAGCATAAAACTCTGTATTAAACACTTTCATTTAAGTAGGATACATATGATAATAAGGTATTGAAATTTGTTGATTACCTCGAACAAAATAAATATAAAACTCTACCACTCATTCTAGTGGAAAAACTGGAGAAATCATGAAGAAATGCATTATGAAAATTGAAAATAACTAGTGGTAGATCATCACCCAAATATAATAAATATAGATCAATATAAAACACTGAAATTACTTTCACCATCTCTAGATAATATGTTATTCCTATACTCGACCTCATGTCACATTCTCTCTAAAAGACGCAACACAACCCATCATGTGTAGCAAAGGAGACCTGTCGAATATATTTTTCAATTTAGGCCTTATTATCAATGATTTTATCCATATTAAAATTGAAATTATGTCGTTTTATTTAGAGAACCTGAAAACCCGGGACAATATTGATATCGGATAAAGAGAAAATACAAGACGGAAAATGTTGTCCCTTGTCTCTCTTTCTTATATGGGGAGTAGTAATATCCATCACATAATAAAAATGATACGTAGGAAGATTTATCATGTTTATAATATGAGTAATTATAAATGAAAAAGATTCTCCAGTGTCAAATAATGTAGTCACTAAATATGAATCTATAGTGATGGTTCCACTTATAGTCCCAAGAGCAGTATTTTCTTCCTCTAAAGAATATTTCACTATGTGAAGAAGCTTTGTTTTGGATGCCTTTGGATTGAAACCATGTGTTTTTGAGTCATCTGATTTCACCCCATTAATTTTATGTGCTAACAAATTCATCCCATCGGGAATAGTAAAAAATAAAGGGAATGATTTCAATAGGATTCTAAAGAGACATCAGGAACATTAAATATTTTGCACCTAAATACAACCACATCTTAAATACCCATCCTTTACACATTGGAATCTAGTAATATTGCCTTTATCTGGCACTACAGGAAGTCCATAAGACACCTATTATCAGGATCCAAAAAAACACTCATCCAGCTTTTTTCAATTAAAGGAACTCATAGAACCACCACTATGAAAAAATGACATCTCAAAAAACCTAACTAACCATCTAGGTCATGTTCAACCATCAAATAAAAATAATTTTTCATAGTACAATTTTGAAAACATTAAATTTCATTTGTTAGAGAACATTTATACAAAGAAACCTTTGTAAATATATAATAAAAATTAATAAAAATGTAAATAAAAGATATAAATTTATTAAAATAAATAATTAAAAATATAATTTTATTTCTAAATAGATAGATAAAACTTCATTTATAAGATATATTGAATATATTTTTTTACGAAATATCCATTGGATGTTCTAGGTAAATTTCTATAGAAGTTTAAGTGGATGCTCGAGTAGAAGTTATAGTGGAAGTTTAGATAGATGTTTCATAGGATGTTTTAGTGGAAGTTCATGTTGAACCTCCAATCCATGTTCCAATGGATCTCCTGGCCATGTTCTAGTAGAACTTTTAGCGAAAATTACATTGTATGATACCACTAAAACTTTCACATTATGATTCAAGAGTAATCTCATTTTTTTCATTCTATATAGTATCTACTAAATTTCATCCCTACAAAAAAATTCCTCATACAGTTTTGTAAAAATACTAAATAATGTTTTAAAACATAAAAAACATGAATAATAATCAAATATAATATTGAATACCATCATCCATAGGCAATATAATAAGAACTAAAAAATGAAACACCAAAATGAAATAGAATAATGAATATAACCCCTACTATTATGAAACTCCGAAAATTGACACACACTATCAACCCTACTCTATGGAGACTCTTTTGAAACCTCATTCTGCAATGAAAATGTTTTATAATAGAAAAAACAACTTGCACACTAGAAACAACACCCTAAAGAGTCCAAATAAACTAGAATCCATCAACAACTATTATCAAACCCGATGACCTTGCCTAGTGAAACCACATACATCACACACAATGCGGAAATTTGAAAAAATGATATCCACAGTCAAATATGCCCTCTAATGACTCCCTAAAAATTGGCCTCTGCCATCTGGTATGATTCCCAATACATAAAAATGTGTTGTATGTGCCCATGTAAATCCCAAAAAATGGATGATCATGTATAATACCTAATTTTTGGTGCCTCATTTGACATGTCACAATTATGATTAGATGGAAATTCCCTCTAGGAAATCAATGAAATGATTCCACAAATAAGGATGTGATAAAATTAGGTTTACCCACTTTAAAATCTTGTAAAATAAGGAATTTCATATGATAAATCATGAACATCAATAAGGGTCCTCTTCTCTATTCAGTGCTTCAACATCTCATTGGATGTCACTGCCAGCCTATCATTACCATTGTTCTACATCGGATGTCAATGCGCCAAATTCCCACCACCCTCATGGTTGTATGTCTCATTGGAGGATTCTACCATTAAGCTTCTACACCTCCCAACTAGCATCAGTCTCACCTTCATTCTCTTCCCTACATCTCTCACAAACAAAGATTGTCCCTAATGTCAAAAAAACACACTAAGTCATTCCTCCTGGAATTCCTCTTCAACCGTGTTGCCATGTATGTATACAAACCTATTTATTTATCATCATTAAATGCTATCTGGGTTCAATAAATCTTTACATCAAACCCTTATAAATTTTCTATCTCTAGGAAAATTGAACTGGATAACAATTCGCGTGGGTCTCTCGTAAGCCTAGAAAAGTGTCAAGTTGTAGTCAAATATATCATATTTATAATTATTTGTATTCTCCTTCTACATTTTATTTCTCAATTTTTTCCTCTGGGACAATATATGTAACATTCTCACTGTATCAAGCTCAACAAATATGTTATTCATAGATACTAGGATCCGAAATTGAAATAATCATAATAGGATCATCTAAATTTGTAACACCTTGTCCCAGTTACCTAGAGTCGGTGAATTATTAAAAAACATTGACATGGTTACATGGAATCATGTTTCGAAAGATTGATCAGTTTATGAGTTTTTGAAAATAGATTACATATATGAACTTCACATTAAAATTTCAAACATAAAATACAACATGGATAATCCTTTTCAAAAAACATTACCATCCTGTATTAAACATGTATATAAATTATACTACACATCTTGGGATCCTGGGAAAATAAAACATAAGAATGGTGTGAGCTCAAAAGCTCAGTAAGGATAAACAATATAGAGGAAGCTATCACTAATAATCTGAAACATTTATAGAAATGTATAATTTTGAAACCCAATCCCTTTAAGCATAAAAATAAACATAATATTGAAAATATAAATCAAATAATTCCATTTACATATTAAAATATATGTTATACTAGTCCAATAATCACATGTAACGTTGATAGTTGATCTAATAATGATGGAATGCATAATGCTAGGCATCATAACCACACAGTGAAGGCCTCATGCAAAGACCCAAAATATATATTTTGTCAAGACCTTGCACCTAGATGCTAGTTGGTCTCATGAGACCTATTGATCCATCGAGAGTCTATAGCAGGACCCGCTCATCATTTGCTATGTCCAATGCATTCCTCATATGAAAAAAGTGAAAAATAACATAAAACCACGTATTAATATGAGCATAATAAATGTTAATAATTTAACAATAAATGTTAATAATTTAACAATAAATCATGAATGGTAAAAAAATAGAACATCCAAATTCAAACATATCATAAATCATTCAATAAAATATTTAATATTGTATTAAAATAAATCAACCTCAATCAAAAATTCAACAAATTATATTGAAATAGATGAAAATAATGAATGAAACTCATTTAGAAAAGCATCCATTTTTTATTGAATTCATGTAAAAGTCACCCAGTTTATAATGAAATTTATATAAATGTGATTTTTGAATCAATGATCCCCATACCAATTTAATATTTTTGAAAGAAATATAATTATAATACAATTATGTCCATATAAAAAGTTCCGTTAAAATATATTGAAAACGTGGACATTAATTAAAAGGATTTAGAAAAATAAATCATCAAAACAATTAAAATGATGTTCTATTTAAAGAGTAACTTCCATAAAACATTATGAGTTTCATCTTTTAAAAACATTTGAATGAATAAAGGCTTAATTATTTGATCATTCCTATCTTACCATACCACTTTGATCATTTAAATCATATGTAATATATCATAAAAAATCTATAAAAACTATTAAGTTAAATTTATTCATTATATTTAATACAATAGTGGAAGTACATATAACACTCAAAATAAATAGGTGGTGAACATGTCTTATGTGTCATTAATAATAAAAGTGAGATTAAATTACCATACCTTGTATATTCCATTAGTCAAGGAGATATTTAAACTCCTGTAAATGGTTATATAATTGTTATTATATTATACAATAACCAAAAACATAAATATGATACCATATATGATTCTCGAATATTGTTTTTTAAAAATATTTTAGTTGCACCAATGTTTTTGGTGTTAAATGATTAGTTTTACTTTATTTTTATCATGGAGTAAGCCTTTTTTATAGATATGTTTTTTTAATAATATATATATTTGATAATAAGTTTTTAAAAACAATTTTTTAATCATAAAATGAATATTATTCTTGAATATTTACACTGGGAAATGAAATTTCAATGCGTCGTGGAGATGGTAATCCCTACGTATGTGAGAGAAAAAATATTATTCTATTGATGGTGAAATAGTAAGTAATTGTATGTTATATTATATACATAATCATTAACGTTTTATATTTATTATTTACATCAATTATACTCACTAGGAAATGTTAGAAATATTAATTTACTATAAAACTATTTTCTGTTTCTGATAAATCCAAATGGATTTATTTTGGGTCTATGGTGGGTATGGGATTTAATACTCTCAAAAATAGGTTTTATACATGATTAGGTCACCATATTAACCTTAACATATATATTTAACTATTTATTAAATAGTTTAACTTTTACAATGTCTTTATATACTTTTATACTAATTTTTTAATATAGTTACAATAAAATTCCAGGAGAACCTAAAGTGGATCCTTAATAATATATCTAACATTATCTATATCAGTGGGTTTAACCATCGATTTTTTGGACTATTGTATAATTTAATAAAATATTATTTTTATTAAAAATACATTTATTCCACATTTGACACTATATAGTATTTTGTTTTTTTGAAAGTAATAATCACTTGATTACTTCGCAAAAAATACATTTTATCAACCCTACAATGTCATATGCAACTAGAAAATTCTTGGATGTAATCAAATATTTCAAATTAAATTTATTTTAATACATATATTTTTAATTATTTTAATCACTCATTAATCATATAATTATTGCATCGCCATCGTGTCATAAATAAATTTACTTATTTAATGAAAAAATATATAAATAAAATACAATGATGTAGGAAATATTATTATCTTAATAATAAATATTTATAGTTGAATTTATCTTATGTATTACACTATATTAAAAAAGTTTTCGTTTTAAATCATTGAATTTAACACATTAATCTCTTCTTTAAATAAAATATAATAACAAATGTAATCTAACAGAAATGGATTAAAATGATATTATTTTTTCTAAAGGATTACTTTTTTTTTCAAAATAAACATAAACAAAATAAATAGTACATGTCTTACAGTAATGTTATATTATTATAGTATTGTTTATAAATTTAAATACCATATTTACTTTTAACTATCGTAAATAAATTTAAAAAATTATTATACACAAAAAAAAATCATTTTGAAGAAAAATTTTCATACTGATGATAACTATGTCTGTTTGATTTTTGAAATTCAATTAAATGAATCGGTAAAATTACATTTTATACAGATTTGAAAATGTGACAATGAGGTGGGTAAAATATGTTAAATAGTTCAACAAAATTTTATATAGATAAGTTTATAATAATAATATGACTCAAATGACTTATATTGGAAAAATATATGTATTATATATCTATTTTTACATTGAGATAAAATTTATTTAAAAATAATTATTTAAATGAAAAAGTAGGCTTTTATATACTATGCAGTATTTGTAACACCCCAAGATTTCATAGTTCGTTATTTCTTCAATGTAATTCAATTATATGCACTACACATGACACTGAGTTCAAGCACACCATTACATCCCAAACTAGCCCTTCAAAAGCAGTTATGAATAGTATTAACTGAATTTTGAATTTTATATAATACTTATAATTTTAGAATCTATATTATGATTTTCTTAGACATAATATAAGAACATATTCAATTTTTCAAATAAAAGAACTATTATTAAAAAAACAATTCCACCTTTTAATGGAAAACCCTTTTTTAAATGATTATTTGACAATGTTATATGTTAAATTTAATGAAATTAAATTATTCTTTAGAATAGGGACATTAGAATATTATTTGGATAAATTTTTTGTGCTTTTCTGATAATATTCATATTTTGATGAATATTGAAAATTACTAAATTTTAATTAATAAGAACTTTTTTTATAAGTAATTTCACATTTAAATTTGACATAAACAATTGTCAATATTTTTATTGATTTTATTTAATAAAAACACTCTTTTTGTTTTGACAATGAGAATTAATTTTAAATTACTTTTTTCTACTGTTTTGAATTGAATTTGGAAAAATGGATTCAATATTTAGAATCAGGAGGTCCAAATAGTGTAAATAGGTCACTTTTATTTTTATACATTTGGAATATTTATTTCAGTAAATATTTTATTTACCGTGGTTAAAGGGGAAAATAAATTAAATAAGGTAAAAAATAATATTATAATAATATAACTTACTCTAACACGTTTCAAAACCCTTTTTATGATACATATTTGACCATGAGAATCCCTGTGTCGATTTTGGGACCCCATGGAGCCACATGAGTGTGATAATTATATTTTATATTTAATTATCTACAGTAAAGACAAAACTAACAAAATCAAATACCTTTTAGTAAATTTGTTTTTATATGAGGATATATAATTGATCTATTCGACTATATATATTAATTAGAATTATAAAAATATTTATTACCTTAGTATATTTTATTTATAATTTTTAGACATAAAATAGATATATTTATACATGACACAATAATGATGCAGTATTTTCTTTATTAATGAAACAATCAAAAAAATGATATTATAAATACCCAAATAAATGTAATTTGACAGTTTATATGAATTAAACTAATTTTTTTATGTAAATATGACATGTTAGGGATGATTAAATCATATTTTTTCGAAGTAAAAATGTTGTTAAGAATTTAGAAAAAACAATATTCCAAATAGTGTCAAAATTGACATAAATGAGAATTTTTAAAAAATATCTTATTACTAATTGGTATTCTATTCCATAAAATCTATGGTTCTGCAAAAGGGATTAAATACTATTATATATCTCATTAATGAACCACTTGTGGTTCTGTTGAATGTTTATAGTATGTTTATTAACCATATATTATAAAAATAAAAAGAGACATGGTAAACATAATATTATTTAACTATGAGATAAATCTAAAAGATATGGCTAATATAGTGACTCAAAACTATCTAAAACCTATTGTTTGAGAGGTTATAGATGAATCCCCATCGTAAAATTTAAATAATTTATTTTTGAGCCATTATAACGCAAAAATGATTTTATTATATAATAACATTTTATACTATTCCTAAGGAACCCCTCACCCCTCTTATAAAAGTACACTTCACCTTCTCTAAAATTCACACATCCAAATCCATTTGGCTAACCCAATCATGCATAAATATCATCCCGACTATCCTAAATTAAATTTTAATGCATCAATTTGGTCAGAATTCAATCCTATGGAGCCCTTTAGATCAAATCAAAAGGAAGAACCCGAAAAAGAGGTAATGATTTCACCACCATCTTTCAAGTTTTTTTCTTCTTCCACTTACTCTTTCTTTCATTTTACTAAAGGAAATAAAAGATCCAGTAACATATTTATATTGTGGTGTTATTATAAATATGGAATAATCATATTCATTATTCTACCCATCCTATGAATGATAATGTCACCTTGTGTGCGTACGTACAACTTATTGTATCCATGCTGTAGTGAAATTTGTTATTCAAAACTATGTTATTTGAATGGATATAATTAGGAGTAATATGAATATAAATAATGAAAAAAACAGGATAATGTCTCTTCAAAATTAATTTACCATCCAATACAACACCTTTAAGGTAATGATATTGTCGCCCGTTCGTACGCATGGATTACCGTCTCTACGACGCGTGAGATTCACTTCCACATTCACCATTCATCGACGATTATAAAAATATATATTTATAATATGTATGTAATATATGACATAATAATTCTAATAGATATATATATATATATATAGGTACATATATCTTATTCACTAACTTCTGTTCAATGCGATATGAAACACAAACAATGTTTATGCGTACGTACGACATATCATCTCCATAAATAGTGTTTTACATTTCATATATATATCTATTATAAATATTCATATTATAAATATATATGATATATAAATCAGGGATTATATTCTTGATGTTTTTAAATCATGATCTAAATGATACGATCGATAATAGCAAGTTAAAATACGTATGATAAAGAAAGCGATTATTACCCGAAATGCTAATTTATAATGAAAATTATTATTATATAGGCCATATAAAGTCATAAATGAATCATGGATGTTATTATAAATATTAATATATTTCTGTAATTATCTAATAACATACAATGGTCTTTATATAAGAGGTTTAACGTACCCTCGACCAACGGAAAGTGCAAGGTAAAGGGTAATTTCACAATCTCTTTATTAGCCGAGGTTGTTTTTGCTTGAGTATCTAATGGGAAATAATTTTTATCCCAGTAAATCATTCATTACTGTTTTCTAAAATGGATTATTTTAAGGTAATTTTTAATAAAACATCATTTTAAATGTCTTAAATATTTATTGTTTTAAACCTTTATCGTTATTTCCATATATTCAAAATGGTTTTAAGGATTTATTTGTATGGACATGAATGTTTTAAAATAATAATTCCATTAAAATGTTTCAAAGTTGTATGGGACACATTGATTCCAAAATATCATTTAAATTACTTCTTTATAAATTGTTCTAAGTTTTAAAATGAATTTTATGAAAAAATAATATTTCTCTCAAAGTGTATAACTGGTCATTTTCAACCATGTCAACATCCATTACGGTATATTATTCTTGATCGAGGTTGATTTATTATGATAAAAATATTCCATATTGGATTGTTTGTTTTGTGATATGATTGATTGTGGATGTGTTATTTTTATATCATTCATGGCTTATGGAAAATGTATTGACATTTTTTATTCTAGTTTTAATATGAATGTTTATATTATGTTTAAAACTTTTCATATGAGGAATGCATTGGACTTAGTAAGTGACGGGTGGAGCCCTCTATTTATCCCCGATTCATCAGTAGGTCTCATGAGACAACATGACATGGAATTGGACGATTCCTTTCCCAATATAATATATGGTTTAGGTCGAGGACTAAATCATTTTTTGACCTCTTGGCCGAGGCAATGACAACATGATTCAGAATGTACAGCATTATGCATTCCCTTATTATGAAATCAGTTTTTACATGTGATTATTCAACTCGTAGAATATCGATGTGCGTGTTAATATGGTACTTTTTTTATATATTTCTTCTATATTATGTTTATGTTTTTGTTTGAATGGTTGTTGTTTTTATTATACATCATTCTATAATAGTTTATAGCTTCTGCTAAATTATTTACCTTTAATGAGCAACTGAGATCACCCCTTTCAAATGTTTTACTTTCCCTGGATATTAAGTAGTTAGTTATGAGTCACTTTCAAGCATAATCTATGAGGCTTGGACATTTCTAATGGAAGAAATTACTATTGTTTTTTTGTTTCAAGTTGTAATTTTGAACATCATGTATGTAATCTATTTTCCAAAAATACTAAACAGATCGGTCCTTTGGGACCTGATTCATTGTAATCATACCAATGTAGTATAATAATGCACTGAAATAGTGTAACTAGAATCGGGGCATTACAGTTTATATCAGAGAATGTTTAGTAGAAACTGTGGAAACTAGATTTAGATAAACACTGATTAGAGAACATTATCCTATGATAAACTTTTAGGATTATTATTGATGAACATCCTAGAATTTGTTTGTTGTAATTTTTTTTATGTTTTCGAAGAGATACATCCTTTTCTGGATAGGATTAGTTATAGGTGGATCTGGCATAGATGTACCCTAGGGTAAAACCCGAAAACACCACTTTGAGTTAGACTTGAACTGGAACTGGTGCATGAAAATGGGCCTTGCTGCACACTTGGTTACGACACTCCCGGGGGATATGATTAGGATAATTCTTCTTTTCATTACAAACAATTATGATGGTTTTATGAGTATATACTCCCTAAGAAACCGTTTTTATGATTATGGATTATATCCATAAACTGTTTAATTTTTTTGTTATTTTAAATGTTTTGAATTATGAATTTTGATTAATACACTAACATACTGTATTCCATTGTTTAGAAATGTCACCCGGAAGAATAATGTGAACTCCAACAATACGTATGATCCCAAGAGTATAAGGGATAATATATTTATAAGTATTAACATTAAATTTAGAAAGGTAAATATTATCCCACGTATTATCATCATATGAAGAAATAATATCATTTGTTAATAAGATATGTAAGGAATTTTCTGAGTCCTATGTCTTTGATGGGATGCCAGAGAAGAAAAATATAGTGGATTGAACGATGGAAAAAGGGAACATGGTAAATAAGGATTTTCTCATATGTGATTATTATGTAATTAATCACCTTGGTAAATTAATGAAGGGAATGATAGTTTGTTATGATTGTGGTAAAAAAGGACACCATGTACCTGATTACAAGGATAAGAAAATGGATTCATGTCTACACTGCTTTATCTGCAATGTGTTGGGTCACTATGAAAATCAATGTCCAAATCATCAGCGTATAACCCAAATGATACAATTAGATAATAATCAAGTTATGATACTACCATAGATGAAGGGTAATGACTAGTTTTCTTATGTTGTTGTTAAAAAATTATGTCATTTCAGTGTTGTATCGATGATATACCTGTTTTATAAATTATGGAAATAAATATGGTTTATACTGCAGTACTATTTCATTGAGGATTTGAGATTATATGGTTTTATGAAAATTTACTCAACAAAAAGTTAAATTTTTTGGAAAATACATGTTTGAAGGAATTGAAAACATTAATCTGTTCATGATACTGAGGTGGTAATTTTGGAATAATAAATGGTTTATTTGGATAAATAATATTGGATATTCGTGACTATCTTGGAACTGATTAATGGTTTGTATATTTCATCATTGTTGGAGTATTCAAAATTTCTGGATAAATGGAATATATCTAGTATTCTGTATGTAATAATGGAGCATGAAATTAATCAATAAGGTTTTATAGTAATTCAGTTTGTTAACATCTTTTAATAGAAAACATGATGATGGTATTCACATGTTATTTCCTTGAAAAAAGGATTTTCATTGTTTTTTACTTCTTTATAAATTTTGGACTACGAGTTTGGATAAAATTATTTTGGATATGTATCAATGTTGGAATGGATAAAGATTGAAATTGGATTCTATTGTTGAGGTGTAATCATTTATTTTTTGGATTTTTTATAAAGGGACAACCTGAAGGTCGAACGAAAATCCATCAGGTCTAGAAAGGCTGTGAGGCATGAACCCACAATCGATGGGTGAAAAGGGTGCATCACCTACCACCTTGCTACGTGATGTCATGGATTCTATAATGTAGTTTTTTTAAAATTTTTGATAGATGAATTATAAGTTAATTTTTTTTAACCATATAAGATTAGGATAAATCGGGAATTTTTATATTGTATTATATTTTATATTGAATGACACGTTTGTGGAAAAAATTAGTTAAAGGATGGAACTATACTTGTCAAGTGTATTTTTTCTATTATTTATGAAGAAATTAATTCTTAAACTTACGTTAAGGGATCACAAAACCAAAGAGGTTTTATCCTAATACATTATGATTTTTTGAACCGATGATATTCTAAATCACCATAGATTTATGCATTTGAGGCCCCCAATTTTACACTTGTTTATTATTGAAGAACACAATCACTTCCAATAAATATTTAAAATTTTCCTCCAATCCTGTGTCTCTAATTTCCACCAATGTTCTCTTAATTGAGATCATAATTTGGTTGTGACCTTTTCATTTCCCTTTACCTCTTATTATGTCTAAATTTTATTAAACCAATTTCTGATGAGGGTTCTCCTAAATGGTATTTTTATATTTTTAACATTTTACTTTCAATGAACAATTAAAAATTGTGAGGAATCAATTTATTGAAGCAGGAAAAAATGTAACACCCCAAGATCTCATAGTACGTTATTTATTCAATGTAATTCAATAACATGCACTACACGCAAAACTGAGTTCAAGCGCACCATAACATACCAAACTAGTCATTCAAAAGCAGTTATGAATAGAATTAAATGAATTTTGAATTTTATATAATCCATATAATTTTAGAATCCATATTATTATTTTCATAGATATAATATAATAACAAATTCAACTTTTCATATAAAAGATATATTTCTTTTAAAATGAAATTTTACCGCCTTTTTATGGAAAACCCTTTTTAAAACCATTATTTGACAATGTTATATATTAAATTTAATGAAATATAATTATTCTTTAGAATTGGGATATAAAAATTGTGTTTGGATAATTTTTTTAACTTTTCTTATAATATTAATATTTTGATGAATTGTGAATATTATTAAATTTTAATTAATACCAACTTTTTTATCGAAATAATTAATAGTGATAAATTATGAATATGAATGGTTTGAAAGTATACTTATATTTTATTTTTATCATTAAATAAATTTGAGGTTCTTATAAGTAATTTCTAATTTAATTTTGACATAAACATGTGTGAATCTTTTGATATTTATTATTCAATAAAAACACACTTTTTGTTTTGATAACAAAAATTAATTTTAAATTAATTTCTTCCACTTCTATGTTTTGAATTTTGAAAAATTGATTCCATATTCGGAATTAGGTGGTCAAAATTGTGTAAATAGGTAACTTTTATTTTTATACATTATGAATATTTACTTCAGTATATACAATATTTACCATGGTTAAGGGGTAAAATCTGTTAAATGAGGTTAAAAAGTAAAATTATAATAATATTAAATTATCCTATCATGTGTCCTAACTGTGTTTAATTATAAATTTCCATCCATGGGCTACCTTGGGTAGATTTTGGACCCCATGGTGCCTAATGGGAGTGATAATGACATTTTATATTAATTAATCTTATGTAATGGAAAAAATAAAAAAATCATATATATTTTAGTAAAACAATTTTTATATGAGGTTATATAATTTATATATTCTAATATAAATAGTCATTAGAATTATAAAAATATTTACTACCTTAATATTTTTTATTTATAATTTGTAGACATAAAATAAATATATTTATATATGACACAATAATGGTGCAATATTTCTGTATTAATGAAACAATAAAATAAATAGTTTTATAAATACCCAAATAAATGTATTTTGAGACTTTTTATGAATTGCAATAATTTTATAGGTTAATATGACATTTTAGGGTTTATTAAATTATTTTTTCGGAGTAATAATTATGTTATAAATTTATAAAAAACAAAATACCAAATAGTATCAAAATTGACATAAAAGAGTTTATAAAATAAATATTATAATATTTATTGGTATTCTGTTCGAAAAAAACTATGGTTCTTACACAGGTCATAAATAATATTATATATTTCATTAATGAACCACTTGGGGTTCTCTTGTATGTTTAGAGTATGTTTATTAACCATATAATATAAAGATACAAAGACACAAGGTAAATGTCAAACTATTTAACTAAGAGTTAAATATTAAAGATAAGGTTAATATAGTGACCCAATCCTATCTAAACCCTATTTTTTGAGTGGTTTTCACCCATACCCAACATTTCCTTAAAATAATTTATTTTTGAGCCATTATAAACCGAAAATGATTTTATTATAAAATAATATTTTATGTTTTTCCTAAGGTTCCCCTCACTATTATTATAAAAGGGAACTTCTCCTTCACTCAAATTCAAACCTTCAAAGCCATTTGGATTTCCCTATACATGATCAAATATCCTCCCGACAATACTATATTCATTATAGAGGCCATCCATTGGTCATAAATCTATCCTAAGGAGTCCTTCTGATCAAATTAAAGGGATGAACCAGAAGAATATGTAATTATTTCACCACCCACTTTCAATTTATTTTCTTCTCCACTTAATCATTCTTTATTATTACCATAAAAAAATAATAACATCAGTAACTTATTTATAATGTGATGTTATTATAAATTTGTAATATCCATATACATTATTCAATTAATCTGATGAATGATAATGTCACCATGTGTGCATGCGTACGGCTTACCGTCTCTACGTCGTGGTGTACTTTTTTATTCAACACTATGTTACTAATAAGTATGTAAAATAAGACATAATAATGATACTAGATATATATATGTGTGTAGTTAAATATTTTTTATTCACTTAATTCCGTTCAATACGATATGAAAACAGAAATAGTTTTTATTCGTACGTACGACCTACCATCTCAATAAACAATGTTTTCCATTTCATATCTCTATCTATTATAAATATTTATATTATAAATATATATGATATATAAATCATGTTTTATATTATGGAAGAATTTAAATCATGATCTAAATGATACAATCAATATTATCAAGTTAAAATAAGTACGATAAAGAAAGCAATTGTTTCCCGAAATGTTAATTTAACATGAAAATAATTATTAAATGGGTATAATAATGTAATAAATGAATAATATAAGATATATTAAATATAATATGGTTATGGTATAATATAATAACATACAATGGTAATTATACATGAGGATAAACTTACACTCGACCAAAGTAAAGTGCACGGTAGGGGTTAATTTCATAATCTCTTTATTATCTGAGATTGTTTTTACATAAGTATCTACTGGGAAATATTTAGTATCCCTGCACATATTTCATTATTGTTTTCTCAGATGGATTATTTTTGTAGGAATTTTTACTAAAACATCATTTTAAATGTTTTAAATATTTATTCTTCTAAACCATTCTCATTAATTACATATTTTAAAAATTGTTTTAAGGATTTATTTGTATGGACATGAATGTTCTATAATGTTAATTCCTTTAAAAAGTTTCAATGTTTTATGGGACACTTTGGTTCAAAAATATCTCTTAAATGAAATCCTATATAAATTTTGTGTCTTTTAATATGATTTCATGAAAAAAGAATATTTCTCCCAAAGTGTTTAACTGAGCATTATCAACTATGTCAACATCTTTTACTGGATATTATTCTTTATCTTGGTTGATTTATTCTGAGAAAAATCGTCCATATTTTATTGAAGGTTTGGTTATATTTTTTACTGTATATGTGCTATTTGTATACCATTCACGGTTTATGGATAATTTATTGACATTTCGTATGCTACTTTTAATACGAATGTTTATGTTATGTTTAAATCTTTACATATGATGAATGCATTGGACATAGTAAGTGATGGGTGGAGCCCGCTATATCTCCTCGATGCATCGGTGGGTATATTGAGACAACATGATGTGGAATTTAATGAGGCCTTTCCCAATGTGATATATGGTATAGGCTGAAGCATAAATCATTTTTAGACGTCTTGGCCGAGGCCTTGACATGATTTTTCAGAATTTATGACATTATGCATTCCTTCATTATTAAATTAGTTATTACATGTGATTATTCAACTAGTAGAATATTTATGTGCATTTTTATATGATAATGATTGAATTGTTTTTTTCCATATTATGTTCATGTTTTTGATTGAATGGCTGTTGTTTTTATTACACATCTTTCCTTAAAAGTTTGTATCTTCTGCTAAATAATATAGTCTTACTGAGCATTTGATCTCACCCCTTTCTTATGTATTATTTAATCAGGATATTAAGATGTTATTTATGAGTGAATTTTAGGAATAATCTAGGAGGATTTTACATTTATAATGGAAAATAATACTATTGTTTTTCTTATCAAGATGGAATGTTGAACTTCATGTATGTAATCTATTTTCCAAGACTACTAAATTAATCGGTCCTTCGGGACTTGATTCCTTATTATCATGACAATTTAATGAAATTATTCACTGACTCTATGGAACTGGGGTTGTGGTGTTACATATTTTTCACTATTTTATTAAAATATAATGTTTTCATAAAAATACCAAAAATTCACCCTAAGATAATTTTGATATTACAATCCAAAAATGATGTATATTTTAACTAATTCAATTTTATGGAATTTATATTATTATTTTTATTATTTTTCACAAAAGTACATAAAAATTAGTCCTTTTAAGAAAATAGTTTCTCTAAATATATTACTATTTTAACAAAACATATAAATTTCATTATAAATATAAACTATTTATGTGAAATCCATATAAATAAAATATAAAATTTAATTTTTAATATTCATATCATCGTAATTAATTGATAAATATATATATTGTTAAAATAATTACAATACTAATGTCTTATCATGTAAAGACTCATTCTTACATATAATGTAGAACATCTACGTTTTGTGTGTAGTATAAACTATTTAATTGCATTAAGGATACATCATACTATGAAATATTGGGGTGTTACATTATTCCCCCCTTTTATAAATTTCAACCTCACAATTTTAAAATTGTTCTCAGAAAATTCACTAGAAGTACCACATCAGAAAAACAATCAATAAAACTATCACATTATAAAAAAGAAAGAAAAGTAAAAAAGTTTACATGGGATAACCCATAATAGGGTTCCATGTATGAGAACATGGATATGGAAGGGAAAACTAACCATCATGTTCTGGGGGAGAGTGATAGAAA
Source organism: Viscum album (assembly GCA_963277665.1). Taxonomy (NCBI): domain Eukaryota; kingdom Viridiplantae; phylum Streptophyta; class Magnoliopsida; order Santalales; family Viscaceae; genus Viscum; species Viscum album. The sequence goes on along the minus strand of OY728161.1, from coordinate 528,121,002 downwards.
TTATGATCAGTAAGCAGTTAACTACCTGAAAACCATAAACTTATGATGGGTTAAATGGATTCTGATTACCCAGTAGGAAGAGTAAATGGAGAAAAAATTATTTAATTTCCTTTTCATAATTTTTATTTATTAATTTATGATATTAAATAAGAAAATAAGTATATATACTTAATTTTCATGTACAGTTTTACCCATTAATAAAATTCTACTACAAACTCATCTTTTCTATAAATGATTATTATTCAATTTGAATTGGTCACACCTGAAGCTCTAGAATCATGTTCTAGAGAGTAATATTGTACACCTATGATGAAATATACTTTTCCCTTGTCTTTAGACATTAACCAAAACCAAAATGGTTAGTACAATATTAGATGATCCCAAATTTATAACTATTTATTTAATAAAATATAACTCTTAATCACTAAAATTAAGCAAACAGCTAACATATTTCATCAAAGGCCATTTAATTAGAAATAATCCTTAAAATTATTAAATTTTATCAAAACTATGTTTCATTCAAAATAATTCATAATTATTTTATCACATAGTCTTCCAATATAAATCATTACACTAATCTCTAAATGACATTGACTACTCTTAAAGATACATATTTAATGTATTAAACCGACTCACATATTCAATATAATTTGTTAATAATATAACTAAATAATCCAAATCTCTATAATTCCATAATAAAAACATATATTCTTCCCAAATAAAAATCCACCATTACTCCTCAAAATAAATCTCATATTATTTTTTTAAGAGGCATGTAGTGTTCCCAAAAGGGAGTATATCTTCCAAAATTATAGTTATAACTTAGTCACCAAATAATATTCCTATACTAACTATATTCATTTGTAAATCATAATTTACCAAAATTAAAATATTCTTCATCCATAAAATCATTTAACTAATAAAATTATTCATACTAACCAGGGACATCATGTAGTCCAGTGGTATGCGAAAAATTCTAGTCACACATTGATTGTGGCTTCGATTCACGTAGCTTTTTCTGATGGGATGGGTTTTCAAACGGTCTGTGTGTTGTCATTTTTAAAAAATATATACTTTTATAACATTAGAAAAAATGGGATAAATTCCCCAAAAATACCCATATCATTTTTTAACCATAAATTTTATCTCATATGTCGCATTTTCATCCCAAAATGTAATAACTTATAATTGCATCTAATTCAAGGATCATAAAAGGTGAAATGGTTTATTTAACTATATCAACAAATAAAAAGATACTTCTTCCTAAAATAATATTTTCAAATAAAAACTTGTGGGGTTACACATAAAAGAGATAATTATTCCAAAGTAATACTATAAAAAAGTGCATTAATACTTTTAATCATTTCACCAACCATTTATTTCCACATAGGATCTTCCATGACTGATTTGTTATATTATTGAATAGGGAATTGACATAGATAAATCACGGGTCCCCTGCATTTACGGTAAATGACTGTAAATGGATCCTTAGAACATTTTTATTTTTTTCCATAGTACTCTTCATTTGTTCTCACAAATTCATTACATTTAGTCATTAATTCCCTCACATAATACATTTCATTGTTCTTTCAAGACACTTTCTTATCTGTCTCCTTCAATATTTCATGCATGAAGCAAATTGAACTTTTATTTCTCTATGGTCTCCAATATTAAATCTCCTATCATTCTCTACCAATCTATTATTTTTGGAGTTTGGGAGTTTTTTAATTTATATGTTGTTGATTATAATTTTTGAAAACTGATTCAGTGTGGTCATGATATCTTTAATGACTATAAACATTCCCATTTGTTTCTCATTTCCACTTCCTTGACCACCTTGTACATTATTTTCATCATTAATATGACTTCCTGGGATTCCAGTCATTGTCTAAAACCAGGAAGCACAGTGTGAGTAACAGTATTCATAATGTAATTTATAGAATATCATGACACCTTATTATCAATGAAAAACACCATAGTAATAACCAAGGTTATTTATTCTCACATTATATTAAAATTATTCAAATCGGTTTGTAATTAAAATGTGAATTATCCTAACAGTGTACCTTGGTAGTGTCAAACTAGGGGCATAATAAGGCACATTTTAATTCACCAGGATACCCCAGTTCATGCTCGAAACTCCTTATCAGTGTTATCACTCATAGGCACATCTATTCCAGAACAACGTCTACATTTAATATCCATACAATGATCCGTTTCTTGGGAAACACACAAAATATATACATTACCAAATGTATAAGAAGTTATTATACACTAATCCTCAAAGATTATCATAGGATAAATATATTTAATATGTTTTTTTCTAAATTATGTTCCCAATGATTGTAATAAACATCCCTTGATACCATCTATAATTCCTGGACCCAGTTACCCAATGTCAGTGTATAATTACATAACATTGGCATGATTACCAAGAATCATGTCCCGAATGACTGTTGAAATTAGTAGACTATTAAAAGGATTACATACATGAAATTCACATTACAATTTCAGACATAAAATAAAACTAATATAATCATTTGATAATTCAATTATAATACTTTATTAAACCTTCATATAAATTATTATACACTATATAGAATCCATGGAAAATAAAAACTAATAATGGTGTGAGCTCATATGCTCAATAAAGATAAACAATATATTGGAAGCTATCATAAATAATCATAAAATTTAATTGAAAGGTATACAATTGAAATAGAAGTCCATTAAACATAAACTTATGCATAATATAAAAAAGATAAATCAAATAATTCTTTTTTCTGATTCACATGGATATTATACATGTCAAATAATCACATCTAACATCAATAACTAATCTAATAATGATAGAATGCATAATTCTAGTCATCTCAACCACACAGTCATGTCCCTATACCGTGATCCTAAATATAAATTTTTATATGGCCTTGCCCTAAGAGGATAGATTGTCTCATGAGCACTACCGATGCATCGAAGGACTATAAAGGTATCGGCCCGTCACTGATTAAGTCCAATTCATTCCTCATATGAAAAAAGTAAAACATAACATAAACATTCATATTAAAACCAGCATAACAAATGTTAATAATTTAACTAAAATAATAAATGGTATAAAGATTGCACATGAAAATTCAAAAATTACATAATGCATTAAATAAAATATGGATGATGGTATTATAATAACTCAACATCAATAAAAAATCCATTAATGGATGATGAAATAGATAAAAATAATTAGTAAATCTCATTTGAGAGATATATCCATTTTTCTTTAAATCATTCTCAAATTTCAGAATTTAGAAAGGAATTCATTCAAATTAGGGTTTTGAATAAAAGTGTCCCATACCCCTATGAATCTTTTGAATGGAATTAAAATTATTATAGGATTATTTCCATATAAATAAATCCTTAAAAGCATTTTGTAATCATGGAAATTAATTAAAATGATTTAGACCAAAATCTATAAAACATTTAAAATTATTTTCTATTTAAAGAGTCCATTTCATAAAAAATTAAAAGATTAATTTTTTAAAAACATATGAATGAAATTTAAAATAGGCATCATATTTTCTTTATAATAATTTTATATTAAAATAAATAGTTGTGTAATATAATATCAGGAATGTTGAAATGGAGAAATTATTAATTCATTATACTTTCAATGCATCCCATACAACATTGATCATTTAAGTAAGAGGTATGATATCATTAAATTAAATTAAAAATAATATTTAGATAAATTTATTCAAGATATTAAATAGAAAATAGTCATTACAAACACGACACACAAGAAATAGGTGGTTAACATGTCTTATTTGCCAATAATATTAATAGTGAGACAAAATTACCTTACTTTATACATTCCTTTAGTCGATGATAAGTTTAAAATCAAGTATAATGGTTAAAAATAGTTATTAAATTATAAAAAAACTAATTACATAAATATTATATCATATTTTATCCTCTAATATTTCTTCGTTAATAATATTTCAACAGTATCATTGTTTCTAGAGTTAACAGATTAATTTTCCATTATAAGTTTTTCTACATAAGTCGTGTTTGTTTATGAATAAGATGTATTTTATTCATATATATAATGATATTATGCTCTTAAACATTATTTATTTAATTATTAAATTAATAATAATCATGAATGGTTATTATGTGGATTGAAATCCCATCGCATTGTGGAGGCAGTAATCTATACGTACGCAGGAGCCACAATATCATTCTATTTATTGTGAAATCGTATTCAATTAGATATTATATTATATATACAGAAACATTAAGATGTTATATTTATTATTTACATCAATTATACTGTTTTTTAAACTCATCCAAAAAATTAAGTGTTAAATAACAAACTACCCTACATCGTAGAGATGGTAAGTCATACGTACGTACACATGGTTACATTATCGTTCATAGGATGGATAAAATAATGAAAATGGTTGTATCATATTTATAATAACATCACAGTATGTATAAGGTATTAGAAATATTATTTTATTATGAAAAAATTGAAGTATAAGAAGAAAATAATGTTGAAAGAGTTGATAAAATAATTATCACTTATTCGGGAGCATTCGTTTGATTTGAAGAAAAGGGCTCCAGTGGTTGGCCTTCAAATCAATGTGCGGTCTCTAGGATGAATATAGTGTAATGGGGAGTATATTTGATAAGTATTTTTCTGAACCAAAACGCTTTGGTGTTGTGAAATTTAGAGAAGTGGAAGAACAATTTTATAAGAGATAAGAGGGGAACATTTGGAAAATCATGAAATAATAATTTATATAAAATAAAATTATTTTTATAATAGCTCAAAATGGATTTAATTTGATGATATGGTGGGTATGGGTAGAAATAATTTCATCAAATATGTTTTAGACAATTTTATGTAACCATATTGTAATTATCTTTTAGGTTTAACTATTTATTAAATAATTTAACTTTTGCTATGTCTTCTTGTATTTTTATACGACATGGTCAATATAGTTACAATAAAAAAGCCAACAGATTCTCAAGTGTATCATTAATGACTTATCTAATATTATATAATTCATTTGGCTGACCCTTATATTTTTATAACAACAATATAATTTAATGAAATAGTATTTGTTTTAAAAACTCATTTATGTCAATTTTTACACTATTTATTATTTTGTTTTTGTGAAATTCATCAAAACGTTATTACATTTTAAAAATTACATTTAATCAACCCAAACGTGTCATAATCAACTAGAAAATTCTTTGATAGCATCAAGAGTTCCGATTTACATTTATGTTAATATTTATAATATTAATTATTTTGATCATTCATGTATAAGGTAATTACTGCATCATCATTCTTTCATAAGTATATTCTAATTATTTAATCTATTAAAATTTTAAATACAATAACATTATTTTGGAAATCAGTTTAGATTCACAATGATTATTTATTTTCAAATTTATCTTTTTTATAATTCAATTTTAAAAATTGTTTAGTTATTAAAATTTGAATTCAACACTTTTAACTCTTCATTAAATAAAATATAATAAATTTATTAATGGAACAAAAAAGGATAAAAATGGTTAATTTTTTTCCTAGGGTTGATTTTGGAAAAAAACACTTATCCAATAGAATTTGGAAATGTTTTGGGGTAATTTTATATTATTATAGTATTATTTCTACATTTAATTACCCTATTTACTTTTAATCGTGGTAAATTAAACTCAACATGTACTATTCAAAATATTCATTTCATCATATTAAAAAACATTCTATATATTGATGAAAATATTTTTGATTGGATTTTTAAAATTTAATTCACATATATGGTAAAATTATTTTTTTTTTAGATTTGAAAATGTAGCTAGATTTTTGGTAAAATACGTTAAAAAGGTCAATAAAATTTTATATATCTAATTTTATTAAAAAATGACTCAAATTAATTATATTGTAATAATGTATGTATGATGAATATTTATTTACTTTAAGATAATTTGTAATTTAAATTAATTATTTAAATGAAAAAGTTTGTTTTTATGTAACATGTTGTATTTTAACTATTCATCCAAAAATTGAATGTTTACAGAAAAATACCAATAAGTCACCCTAAGCATATTATGATTTTATGAATCCAAAAATGATGTATATTATACCAAATTACAATTTTCAGACTATCTAGTATCAATTTTATTACTCTTTCACAAAATGAAACAATAAGTATTTCTTTTAAGAAAATCGATTTTTAAAATATATAACTATTTTAAGAAAGAATATACATTTCATTATAAATTTGTTTTATTTATGTGAAAAATTATAAATAAAATCTAAAATTTATTTTTCACTATTAATATTACGTCCTTTAATTTTTAAATATATATTTTTTATTTAATTATAATACTAATGTGTTGTCTCGCATAGACTCAATCTTGGGTATAACTCAAGCCAAGTTAGTGATGGGTGTAGTATAAGCTGTTGAATTACATTAAATACATAACATTCTTTGTATTCTTGTGGTGTTATAATCTTTTTAACATGTCCAAGACCATAGTAATCTTTCAAACTCTATATATAAATTCCTTACATCCAAGCCTCTATATATCATGCATCTTTTATACATGATTACTTCATTTATGTTCACTTCATCTAGTATTTTTTTTATGCCCATTTCACAAAATTTAAATCTATTTCTTTATGTTTTGTATATACAGAAAATATATATTCCAAATTCTTCATCCATTGTCACATGATTATATATTTTTTTATATGTATATATATATATATATATCTTGTATATGTATATACATGCATGTTTTTGTGCGGATTGTGTGTATCATTGATTCTTATCGATAGGATATGAGATAATTCCATTTTGTGAATATGAGAAACAGGTAATATTGATTTTCTTAGGATCAAACAACATATGGTAAAATAAACTCTATTCCCTTTATATTTCTTTACATGAAATGATCATATTTTTTCCCTATGATAGGTTTACAACCATTTATCCTCATTGGAATATTCAATTAAAATAGTTTATTTATAATGATTGCATCCCATTTTCACTCTTTCATTATGATATTCAACTAGTTATGTTAAACTCATACTAATTGTGAATGCCTTTGAACATCAATTTTGTATATATTTTTTTTGAATTTGTTCTAAATTTTGTTTATATAGTCATAAAGTGTGAAATTAATTTTTTAAAATAAAAATGAGAGTGAGCTTTTTTGTGGTTTTACACTGTGAAATTAAATTTTCAAGATAAATATATTCTAGAAATTGTAATGATTAAGAAAAAAATAGAAATTTAAATTATGTGAAACAAAAACATACATAATAAAATGTTTTGATTATGATATTTAACACCCATGATAGGCATGTTATACTCAATGAACTCTTGATAAAACATTAAAACATGAGATATTTCTAGTAGAATAAATGTTTCTTCCAATAATATGATATCACTCTATGAGCCACTCATCTTGAATGCATGAACTCCAGATAATTATAATAATATCATGAGCCCAATAGAAACATGACCTTTAAAATGGAAACAATTTACAATACCTATCATTTCAAACCATTATTTGAATATTAATATGTTGTTAAGATATCTTATACGTGAATAATATATAGGATACTTTTTCATGTGAAATATATACTATGTATATATATCTCTTAGTTAATAGTATTTTAACCATTTTTCCTTAATATTGATCATAATACATAATTTATCATTAGAACATTTGATCTGTAGGAATTCAAACCATTTTAATTCTATAAATGATTGTTAATGACATGTTTCCAAAAATCATAAAAATTCTTATGATGGAAAAGTCTCTTTTCTATTTAACTAAACAAAAACCATTATTTGTGTATCATTCACAGATATAAAATATTTGTAACCATTGTAATAGGTTAAAATTCATTATATGTGTATCATTCAATAAAATTCATTATCAATTTATTATTAATTAATAATTTATGGCTCATTCATTCTTTATATTTAAAATATTACAATCCATTAATTATTTGTACCATGTTATAATTCATTATTCATATATGTTTCGTTCATTTGTGATCTGTAAAATATTACAATTAATTCCATATCAATATCATATTACAATTAATTTATTATTTGTGTATCATTAATTATAATTAATTCCTCATAATTCACTAAAAATTAAATGTAATATTTGTAATATATTATTCGTTTAATCTATGTCATGTATTATCTGAGTAATATCTACAACAAATTATCTATGTAATATTTATATGTGTAATATATAACAATTTGTAATCTCTATAATGGATTCTTGTTTTAATCTCTTTAACATATTATATTTGAATCGTTCATTTAAATTCATCAACATATTACAATTCATCATCATATTATTAGTCCATGTAATGCCTTTAACAGATTCATATTTATTATATAATATATGTTTAATGTTTGTAATATATCAATATGTCTATCAGTAACTACCAAGAAGAGGATCTAAGGATCTATATGTAATATCAGTTGTTATATTGGATATGTACCAAGCTCAGCTGTGCGATTGGTTTATGTTTTTTTACTATAAAATTTGTTGGAGGTTTCGAATATTGAATATAGAGACTAGTTGGAATCCATTCAATATTGTTGGTCAGGAATAATCTAAATTTAGTTGTTCACCAAGTTCATTGTTTCATTGGATATTTTAGTGGGGTTATAAAAATATGACATATATAATTCAAGGAGAGGACTTGTTATATTTTCCATCAAAATTTGATCCAAATATTACAATTAATTGGAAGGTATCTTGCATTACACATTTTGATGATTTTAGGTTCTTTTAGTTATTTCTCATATCTATAAAAAAACAAGTTGAACAATATGTGATATCTATTACCACATGGGACATCCTTATTAATTTATATCTATTTTTTAATGTTGTATTCTTTTTTTAAAATTATATTAAACTGTAGTTTCTGTATCAATATGTGCATGGGATTCCGGAGGTGAAGAAAGATTCCTATATTATAGTAGGTGATGTATAGTGGAATATCGAGGTAGGAAGTTCATATGAACATAGTGTGAATTACGAGAGGTAGTGGATTTATTGGTTTATGAATTGTATGCCTCCTCCTCCACTATGGACACAAAATTCAAGACACCATCTTGAATCTAAATGATGAAAGAGATACCATGTAACAATGATCCCTGGAAGTATCTAATTATCATCTCTATCTAATCAGGATCGATCTCCAACACTACAACTCAGTCGATAAAAACATTTGTGGTACTATCAGCATCTTCCAGCTCGCATCCCCTGACATCATTTATTATATTCCAAAACCCTAATAACTTTTGGAACAATCAATTCGGGGGGGGAAATACGCTAATATTGTTTTATATTAAAATATTATCTTTTAGTGCATTGGGAAAAATCATGTTCTAGTGAAATCATCATCATTTTGTATCATAAAAAATCATAATTGTTCATCTATTGTCCTGAAGTGTAAGGATTTCAGGACAGATGATGAATACTGCAATTAGAAAGGTCTATGGTATAACAATTCAGGGACACTGGAAAAACATACTACTTGGGAATTTTTCAAGGATGATTTCATTGATGTTTTTGTGTCTAATCTGGGAACTTTAATGGGTCATATTCTACCCCCAATGATGATTTCAGGAATTAAAATGATTATTTTCCTACTCTTGGATATTTTTCTATAAAAAAAATCAACTTAATTTTATCTTTGACCAGTGAAACGTAGGATTTAAATCATGTTACAATTTTAATTACTTATGTATCTTTTATTAAAAGTTATATGATTCAATATATTTGTTACATATCAATATACTGTGTAATCTATTTATGATTTATCATTGAAATCTGTAATCTTACTCTATGAAATCTACAATATATTATTATCCATAATGTAATATTTGTGAAAAATGTTGTAATATGTGAATCATTCATTTTCGATCGTATAAGGTGTCTCATGTTTGTTTCTTTATCAGTTCTTATAATGGAGGATGTGATGATGGTGCATTGGATTGGATTATTCTTCATGGCATGTTAGTTTTGATTATAGTCTAATGTGAGGTAATTATAACTGATCATTTTCATTGTGGACTTTTCACAACTATGTTGATGAAATGTATGTTCTTATTCCATCGCCATTGTCAATCATGAATGTGATAGATAAAGTATAAGAAAATTATGTATAATGTTTGGTGGAACATCATATAAAGTATATTAGATTTTTAACATGCTTAATCATGTTGGTAACATGTATCATGAATCTTTTTGATTTTTCATGGAGTTTCAAAATGTTTTTATATTGTGTTTGAACTTTTTTTTCAAATTAGGTTCGTTATTTATTAATATATCCTATTTTTAGAATTAATATATAATAAATTTATTATATGATATTAGATTATAAAATATTATATTAGAATATCAACGCATAATATTTTATTTAAAACATAATTGATAAATAGATATAAATTTTTTGTGTTTCTTATAGAAGATAATAATTTTAGTTATAGTAAAAAATATTTATGAGTCTATTGATAGGATTTTTTATCAACATATATATTATCTTTTGATAATATTATAATTAAAATGGAAATATTTTATCTCTCGTAATAAAATTTAGTAACATTGTTATCCCCATTAATTTGCGGACAGGGTCACACTACTATAAATATTTGATTTGTCTTATTTGTAAGAAGTCGATATCCATTAATTGTCAATAATGGAATTTTTAGCAACCGCTAATGTTGGACGCAAATTAAAAAACTAAAAAAATAGGATTTCACCATCCTTTAACATTTTCATCCACGAGATTTCACTACAACACCAACATGTCTCCCCCATTGTCAACCCACATACCTTGTCCACCCCTAACACTCACTGATCATCACTTGACTCCCCCCCCCAATTTACAATAATTAATAAGATCCCACCCCCAAACACCTCGTTCTACTCCTCTAATTCCTTCCATGTACCCAACTCCAACTTTCCACTGTGCATCCACCATGATCAACATTGTAAGGTTTGTTCTCCCTCCTCATCATCCCTGGAGTCTTGTTGTGTCATCAAAATCAAGTAGAAGTCGTATTTTTATGTTTTCCAGGATCACTTGTAGAGGCCATTTTAGGTGGTTGATTTTGGTATTTACAAACAGAGATTTTTTGGATGACAACAACGGTATCAAGGTGGCCTCTAATAGTCTTTGGCAGTTGCATTTGGCAGTCATTAATGTCTAGTATTCTAGTAGTGATATATCTATTAGTAAAACTATTTACCACTATAAAGGTACATTTCCAAAAAAAATATGTCCCATCTATGATTTTATTTTGAGGTAATATTTTTTAATTTTTTGTTTTATGTTTATTCATTAGTTTCCTCAAGTGTTTCATGTGAAAAGAAGATATTTGGGTCTTGAAAACTGGTCGGGCACAGTTAAGGGAAACCATGCATCATCCTCCACATAATCATGTTGTCAGTTTTCTCCAAAATAGGGTATACTTCATATTTGACACTATTTTTGAAAAGTAATATGGATTAAACATTAGCATGTTCCTCTTGGACAGTAAGGGATGCACTGTTTCCACATAGTTTGGAAACCGTTTGGAAAATAATTGAACCTATCCATTCCATTAAAATGTAAACAATTTCCTTATTTCTCTATTTTTATTTGATCCTAAAAACCATTAATCCAAATACTATATGGGTTTTCAGCCATTGTAACTTCCTCAAAACCATATTGGAGCCTTCGAGCATCAAACATTGGTTGTTTTTCTATGCATTCATTAAGGAGTCATCTTGTATGTCTCTTTTCATTTGGTTTCGCTATTCATATAGGATTTGTCAACCTCCAACATTGGGATCTTCTTTTCTAGTGGGTTGTTTGACATGGAGAGGTTCCAATTTTTGGGGAAAATATTCACGTTTATGATTCTCTATTTCATTTATAGTGTGATACTAATGTGTGGTTACATTTTTTCACTGGTTTTTGGATGTATATGCTATTAGGATAGGAGGTCCATGATTTTTCATAATTATATGTTTTTAATATCTTTTATTGGTTGATTAAATGTGTTATATGGAATATGTGTGTGGTGATTAAAATATCTGGGAAATTTTTTGAAATGAATATGTGATAAAGGAGGGTTATCTAAATAAAATTATTTATGTCTCATGTGCAACATATTCCAGTGTTTCTAGAAAGTCTAACTTGATTGTGTTAATGGTGAAAACTGTGTTTTCAAAGGGTTTTGTAGGTGATAATGTGTTGAATGTGTGGTTTTCTAATAAAAATTTATTTTATTTCATGTTGTATTATTAATATTCACCATTAATTTAGTTTTTTAATTATAAATGTGATGTGAATCATGTTATAAAGTGGATTTTGTGTGAATGAATATTAAAAGAGATCGGTTCATTGAAATTGTTGGATTTCCTATGTACACGTCAAGTAGTATTTTAAATGGGATTTTTGAATTGTTCAAATTGCACTAAATGTGTTTCCAAATGGTTTTGATGTGCATGGATTATAAAAGTGGGTTTTTATGGAAAATGGTGGTTTCATGTGGGATTTTGATTTTTTTTATATGTGAATTCTATAAAATGGTGATTTTCTTGTGTGTTCATGATATTTGGAATGTTTGTGTGAATATGAAAATTTATTTAAAATTGTAAATACAAATTTGAGCACTAATGGAATACATGGTATCTATGTTGGATAGATAGAAACAGTATGCTAGTTGAATCGGTAGTGGAATGAATTGGATCCTTCTAGCGGGATTAATGCCAAAACAATAGATAAACATGTGATATGATCTATGACCACTTTTCATTGGGATGGGATCTCCACTAGTGGAACTTGTATGAGAAGGATGTTGGTTTGTAATTATTATGTGGAGACCACAAGGCCATTGGATGCATTCCTCTCTAGTGGCTCATGTAGGAGAACGTAGTTGGTAATTGATGGATGATTTTGATCAATAGGGTACAATGTTTATACAGTCCATTTCATGGCAGTTACTTGTAGCAATTATACTTGGTACATGAATATAAAATAATACAATTATGTAATTATTAAGTGATGTGTTTCTAATAATTGGTATACAGTGGCACTTGTGTACATTGTGTTTTAAAAAAAGATTATTTTTAGAATTTATATTCCTTAATTTTTTTTTTCATGAAAATGTTTTCCTTGAGATGTTCCATGAAAATGACTTCCAATTTTTTTTAAAAGTGAATTTTAATTTATCTTCTCATGTTATATAATGGAATCCTTCATTTTGTGTGATATTTAACATGTATTTGACTCACACCCAACATTCACATTTTGGATTTCGCTAACATTGTTATGTATGACCTAGGTAATGGAAATATGTCTTCCTTCAGTGATAGTGGATCTTCCTACTAGTGTTACACTTCATGAAGGTTTTTGTGGTGGTGGTATCAGGGTGATGAAGATCTTATTTATTGGAGGTTTTTGAAATGGGTTTTCCCATTCCACTATGTTATTTTGTTATTTGTTAAATTTATAAACCACTAATCTTAAAAATGATGTATCTCATTTGGTTATGGTGATTTTTTATGTGATAATTTACTCTCATGGATTCTTTATTATTATATACATGGGACAACGTGTTCCCAATGTATAATATTGATTCCCATGCACTAGTTTCCACACTATGATGATTGTTAATTCCCTTTTTGACATGCTATAAAACCAGTAGATTGTGGGGTTTCATGACACAAGTACTTGGTTGGTGAAAAAATGGTATCACAACAGGTTTCTCAATTTTTTGGGAATGTTTTTTGGGATGATTCTGGATATACTAGAGCTAACACTATTGGAGCATGAGGTTCTGGTTACAAGTGGTGTGTCTATCCAACACAACTCAGGATTATACTCAAATCGCTATGAGATGTTGGGAATTTGGTTTCACATTTATTCCTAGTGAGACGTAAAGGCTAATAATTGTATATGCACATCAGGTGAGGGTAGAGTGGTTTGGGATTGTTGATTGTGTATGTTACTAATTTTTTTTGGATATTTTTTTTGAAATAATTTTTACTACAAAGAGATTTAAAATAGTTTATTTAAAGGATTTATTGATGGTTTATACGTTTTTTTGTTAATTCTTTTAGAAAGATGCATCCTTGGAGTCTTTATTTGTAGTCACAATAAGATACTGAAGAGAGTTACCCCTCAATAATCGATCATAGGTTAGTGGTAGAAATTGTATGTGTTGTTCATGATTTGGGTACTGGAGAAGGTTTTGTTCATACTCATGTTATAGAAGTTGAACTAGGGAATATAAATAAAAAATATTAGGAGTTCCTCAAGAACAATCCTCCTTCTTTTGTTGTCATCATGGACCCTCAAGAATCAGAGGACACAATTGAGATGATATAGTGGATGTTTGAGTTTCATAACACCTTGGATTCATTAAGGGTGGTGTGTGATTTATTCATGTTAGAAGGTCCCAGTAAGATGTGGTGGGACTCAGTGGTACAAATAAGAAATCTAGAGTAAATGGATTTGAAATATTTTAGGGTAATCTTTAAAAATAATTAATGTCACGGGATTTTTACAATCAAAATTCCCCAAAAGTTGTTGGAGATCATAATGGGAGAACAGACATTGATGACATACGATAAAAACATTGTAATGATAGTTTGATTCTTACATTATGTCATTTCTTAAGACAATCTAAAGGCTTCGATGATCAAGATAGGGGTTCTTCCATATAACAGATCCCATTTTTTTCAATATGAAAACCAATTCTGAGGTGGTAGATCTACTATGAAAGTGGAATTTTATTATAGTGGAATGCATGTTTATCTAGAGCTATGCCAGATGGGTGCAGGGGAATTTAATATAATAAAATGAGAAACTATAATGAGTTGGAGAAAATGTGAGCTGGTGGTTCAGGTAATTCCTCCCAGCTGTCTTCATCTGTGGATTTTGGTTCTTGGTCAATCTTGTACCATTAGTTTGGGACGACAACTCACATGTGATATATGTATTCATATCCAGTTATACCTAACCACTAGTGTTGAAATATGAAGACCATGCAATGATTTTGAAAGATGTAACACCCAAAACAGTGTGGTGTGGGACCTGTAGATTTCAAATGGATGTCGTATTGTTCCGAAAAATCCAAGATAGCAGGATCTGGATTCGGATAACTTTGTAAAAATTCTAGACATTTGTTGGGGATGAGTCAGTAAAGGGTAGAGCCATAGGTTTGTGATTATTCTATGGATCAAGGTCAGACGAGGCAATGTTATGTTATTGAATGATAACTTATAGAACGGAATGCAATGCCTATAAAATTTTGAGGACCCATTCTTATTTCATTATCATTAGTTGTGGCATTGTATGATACATGTGATTTTGATTCTTGTATTTCTACCCATATTTTGGATGTGTTGAAATTCCAAGCCTATCTGATTCTTTCATTGATTTAGTTGGTGATTCCTTCTTGTAAGAAATTAGATAATGGTTTTAGGTGACCATCATGTTCTCTAACAATGTTAGAGGATGAGTTGGAACGATATTTCCATGTTTAGGGTATGAACCTCTTTTACGTAATCCTCACTATGGATTGGATGGTTCATTTTCTGGCACACATATATTATAATCAACAGTGGGTGAGAAGTTTGGATCTTTATGGGATCACCAATGTTTTTTATGGTGAATAAAATCCTTTTTCATGAAGTATTTTACTGAAACATAAGGTGTTGGTCAATATTTTTTTTTCAATTCACATCGCTCATACTACAGGACAATGGTACTGTTACTAAAGATAGTTGACCTCCTATAGTGGATGAGTTCGCAGTGGTATTTTCCGATAATATCTCAAGTTTTCCTCCAGAACGGGATGTGGAGTTCTCCATTAATTTGGAATTGGGAACACAATAGATATATCTTCCCTCATTACTAATACCCCCACCTAATTGGGGTAATTAATGTTATATTTTATGATTTATAATATTAATGAATCATTCGATCGAGTTTCTCACATACAGCCTCTGCAGTTCTATTTTCTAATAAGGTCGATGGACCACTCTATTTGTATATTGATTAATGAAAGTTGAATAAATTGAAGATTATGAATAAGTACAATCTACCCCGTATTGATGATATATTGGATCAGAATAATGGGGAGAGGTGGTTCTCTATGATCAATCTGTTCTGCGGGTATCACCAAGTCATGGTTAGAGAGGAAAATGTTCCAAAAAGAACTTGTCAAATAAGGTATGACAATTTTTAATAATTGATCCGGAATTTCAGATTGAAATATTATCTACTGGTATTTCTGGGGATCATGTATAGAATATTCCATCACTATCTCAAAATGTTTTATGGGGTATTTGTTGAAGACATCTATTCTATTCTGGGATTGAGAAGGAGCAGTTCGGCATATGTGGATTGTATTAGGAATGCTTTGATATTATAATCTCAAAACAATATATTCCAAGTGCACCATCAAGATTAGGGAGGTGATGTTACTGGTTCATGTTATCCTATAATGAGGGGTTTATATGGAACTTATGATTATCTATTCAGGGATATCATGTGAGAATCTCTATAAAGATTTGGATAATATGAGATTTTTGGGCATCGTAGGGGATTAAATGTGGTTTTTTGAGATTCCCCTCACCTTTCATTGTCCATGACAGCACTTACCCGAAAGTGGTAAAATTTATGTAGATTATAGATTGTAAAAATTATTTTTATGAGATTATGTGGTGGTTGAACAAAACTTCTATTTTCATTTTTTGGAGTCTGGAAAGGGATATGTGGTTTATTGTTATTCCTCGGGTATGAATGATTGGTTTGGGATGATTCAGGATGACCATTTAGTGGAAAATGGTTCTATCTAGCTCTAATCAAATTAAAATGTCAAGACCCATCCCCCGAGACCCGTGTCGTGACTAACCCAATCCCAACATCCATAGGCCAGGGGGTGGATACTAGGACCGAAAGCTGTAATCCCATAACTGGGAATACATTGCCTTTATTACCTAGAAAAACACACAATCAAGCACACATCAAGATACGAACACAAGTGAACTGTATAGTAAAAGAGTTTTTAAAGTAAAAGGGTCTGGAATAAAACCCAAAAATAATGGTACTAGTAAAACTAAAATGCAATACAACTGAAAAAATAACTATTGGTCATCCTCTGAGGTTCCTAACTTAAGTATAGGCAATGTTCACCTCATCAGGACTCCACGTACACCCATCTACTATGCGTACCAACTCGCCATATGGTCCACCTCTGTGCACCATCCGGTCCCGGTACACTAATACTAATCCAACACTATCTATCATATGCACCAAACACAATAGGGTGCGGGCATATACCATGCCAGTTTGAGTATAACAATACTTATGAGGGACCCTGAGACCCTAAAGGTCTCACAAAATCCACAAAGGATAACTACAAATAATGAAATCAACTGAAAACCCTACATAGGTATATACCTATACATATACCTATGTTATCAAGTAAACCTATCTCAATCATGATGAACCATATAGTCCAACCCAAAAGTTCAAAGCACAGTTGATCCACAATTGAAGGAATATGATAAAGGTATGTACCACACAGGTACATCACAGAAAAGAATACCACCATGATATTACCATGAAGGGAAGTACCACACATGTATTAACTCAACTCACACCAGGAATAACGTACGTACAAAGGTACATATGATTAGTCGAAGGATAGCTAATCCTATTATATTAAGAGGATATACTATTGACCAACACATGATCGATCGGTGTGGACCCACATATTATCTCTAGGTGCTGACACACACAAGATTTCTCCATGCTGACCCACATAGGATCGCTCGGTGCTGATCCACACAGGATCGCCTTATGCTGACCCACGCAGGATCTCAAGGTGTTGACCCACACATGATCCCTATTCATTCCTCACATCACAACCAGTTTCTGGGTTCCCACACTATTCTTTCTCTTCTCCGGGAGAGTCCGCTCCTCAAACCACTGGTCAATACTCTAACTTCAACGAAGTACCAAAAAGAATTATCTCAAAGGACCACCACGTCATAAGGGTCTCAACACAATAGATAGAGCATCAATCAGATTCCTGGTATGTATTTTTTTATCCTTTTTTTCTAGAGGGCCTGGTTGGATTCGTGCTCGATCCAAACCGACCGTTCATAAACATTATCCAAAATTTTAGTGGGGAATAATAAAATGTACCATCTCTCTTAATGATTTATAGAACCACTAATAGTTCGTCAACCAGATTCCTGGTGCCAATGTTATGGCCGATAGAGCGAAAATTTCGATGTTGGCTGGGGTCTGGTCCAACCCGGTCTGACGGACCCGACATCGCCCGACCTAACAAGGTTTGGTTCGACCCGTCCCGTTGGGTCTGGTATGGTCCACTGGGTCCAGCCCGGCGCATTGGTTCAGGTCTGGCCAGCTGGATCCGGCCTAGACATTCATGGTGGCACGGAGGCTGCGATGGCCGTAGAGACCACATAGGCCGCAAGGGCCGCAGAGACCGCGAGGCCACAGGGGGCGTGAGTGTTGTGGGAAGGCGAGGCCATGGGGTGTCTCGAGGGACGTTGGGCGGTGCAGAGGGTCATGGGATGCCGCTAAGGGCTGCAGGGCATCAAGGAGGGTCGTGTGGTAGCATCGTGCTAAGGGGCGGCGCGGAGGGCTGCGAGGCCGCGCGGACGGCCGCAGGGCTGCGAGGATGTGAGGCGGAGTGGAAGTGGGGCGGCTCGGTGGTCCGTGAGGTAGCGAGGCCGTGGGGCGGCATAGAGGTCCATGTGGTGGTGGTCCGCCATGTATGGTCATGTGTCGTGGTCACACACCGTTCCTTCACAATCGTTTGGCTTGACGGGTCATCCTATATTTGTTGCCTTCATCGCAATCTGCGGTGTGTCGGTGGCTGCATTTGATCATCATTGTGGAACAATGATTTCTTCTTCCACCAAAAAAAATAATCCACTCAAGAAGAACAATTGAGGGGAGTTTCCATGTATGTTTGGCTTGCACCCTCTACGTTAGAGCAGTAGAAAATAGCTCATCATAAACCTTGAATGAAGAACATCAAACTCTACATCCCCAACAATGATTATTTCCTAACCCGCATAAAAAGAAAAAACATATGTGATCACTGTTTTAGAATGGAAAAACATGGGAATATATAATCATACATAAATAATCTCATACCTGGGAGATTTTTCAACAGAGGTATCAATGAAATAGACGAAGTCTTTGGGGATAGACGGACTTCGGTGACGTTGATGTTTCCTCGATCATCGGTTCATTGTTGTTGAAGACGTTCCCCATTGGAATGCGATTTCTTCGTTTGGGAGCGCGTTCTCCAGAAAGTAATCATCCATAATGTTCTCCTCTAATACCAATTTAACCAAAATGAAAAGTATCCAACATAATTGAAGATGTTGTCTAATTTCAAATTAACACAAATTAGGTTAGGTTAATTAAGTAAAGGAGGGATGGATTAATTAATTAAAGGATAGTTGGCATAATATAATTAGGGATTTGAGAGGATTTTCTCCCAATAAGTGGGATCAGGTGATTCCCACCTCTAATTCAAAATGGGGGTTTGGTATTGGGTGGTCCCCACCACCATAACCCATGTGGGAGGTTTTAGTTCATGTGGTCTCTAACTCTGCAACATCAACTTGGGGGTTTTAACAAATAAAATAAAAAAGAATTTTTTTTTTATTTCAATGAAAACCCCAAATTCTATCTTTCACCATCGACATAATGTGGTAGATCTGATGGTATCTTAAGAGAATACCACTGCAAAGAGTTCCTCAGTGCCCTCCGATATCAATTCCGAGCACCAGTTCAAAAGTTAAAAAAACCCACTCGTGTGTTAACAGAATGTACACAAAGAAACGTTCCGAAATTCATTTCGGGCACACTGGGCCTCAGAATCCTGCACAGTCAATTTCGTGGACTCATAAAATTCTAAAATATGAAAAAATATTAAAAAGAAATTCTAGGACTTTACATTCTCCCCATATAAAGGATTTACATCCTCGAAAGCCACATCAAATCTAAGGGAATGGGTGGGGGTACTGAGCACGTATCTGAGCCACCTGCTCCAATGTGCTATCCTGGAGGTTCCCATGCTTCCAACGTACACACACTAGATTTATCAACTGACCATGAATGACCATCTCATGACGATCCTCAATCCCCACTAGAACCTCGGTAACCATCTCCCCATCATCGATGTCCAGCTCTTCGTGGTCGATGATTTGAGAAGGGTCGCACACATATCTCCTCTGCTAAGATACATGGAAGACGTCGTGCACCTAATGAAACTGATGTGGAAGTGCTAAGCAGTATTCCACATCACCAACTATACTAAGGACATAAAAAGTTAGGATGAATCTCAGAGATAACTTGACACCTCGGCCAAATTTCCGCAAACCTTGTCAAGGTGAAACTCGTAGAAAGACAAGGTCACCATCCTCGAACTCCAGAGGTCCCCTTCTCCTATTATCATAAGACTTGTTCTGGATTTTTGGAGTCTTAATCCTCTCCTAGATGATCTACACATTCTATGTGGTAGCATGTACCATCTCTGGTCCGACAAGTTCTGACTCCCCTTGGTCAATCCAGCACAAATGTGATCTGCAACGTCATCCTTAAAACGCCTCAAAAGGTGACATCCCGATGCTGGAGTGTTAGATGGTGTTGTATGAAAACTCCACCAGAGGACAATGATCCTCCCAACTACAACAGAAGTAGAGCACACAAGAACACAACATGTCCTTTAGCGTTTGAATGGTCCGCTCAGTTTTTTCATTCGTCTTACGATGGAAGGCGGAGCACAGATGAATCTTCATCCCGAAAGCCTCTGGAAATCATTTAAATAGTCGTTAAGTAAAACATGCATCAAGATCAGAGGAAATCAATGAGGTGACTCTATGTAGCCTCATAATATCCTACACATAGAGGGGTCCTAAGCTCTCTACTGAGCCCTACTCTCTTATCGGTAGGATGTTGTCCGACTTGGTGAGTCGATTGACAATCACCTAGGTAGAATCATGACCTCTGGACATACATTGAAGTCCATTCATGAAGTCCTTGGATATCCCATCCAAATTCTACTCTGGGACCACTAATGTTTGAACTAATCCTGCTGGTACATGATATTATGCATTCACTTGATGAAAAGTGAGGCACCAAGTGAAAAACTCTACAACTACTTTATTATTTCTTAGCCACCATTGATGTCATTGGAGATATTGGCACCTCTTCCCCACTCTTGGATTGACCTCTAGAGGGGAGGTGTGGAAATCCCGCAACATTTTCTCCCGAAGTTACACTGGTAACATTATATGTCCTCTAAGAAGAATAATGTTATCCCCACCATCAGAAAATCAATTAAGTGAATGTCCTATGGATATCTGAGCACTTCGTGTCTCATAGTCAATGTCCCCACACTGCACCTCTTTGACTCCATGAAGAAGTGGCGGAGTGACTGTACGAGACTGAAACAAAGTAACTCCATCCCATTCCTCAAAGGATATATGTAAAGCGGCCAGCTACTTAATCGCCTCACCTAACAGCAGTATACCAGATCTCCGGCTGAGTGCATCTGCTACAACATTCCCCTTACCAAGAGTGTAGACATTCTCAAAGTCATAGTCCTGAAGGAACTCAATCCAAAATCTTTGTATCGGGCTTAGGTCCTTCTGAGAGATGATATACCAAGGAATCTTTTGATCAAAGTACATGGTAAAACGTTCACACATCAATTAATGTCTCTAAATAATCAATGTGAAGACCAATAATTCTAACTTCAGGTCATGGGTGGCGTAGTTCTTATCTTGTTGTCTCAGCTGTCGAGAACCATATGTGATCACTAGTCACTCCTACATTTGGAAATATTCAAGTCTGGTCCCTGATGTGTCACAATAGAATATGTACGCTATGCCATCCTCTGGACGCCTCAAGATCGGGGCACTAATCAGCCTATGCCATTAATCCTAAAAAATCTACAAGAATCTCTCTAACCACACAAAGGGTTTCACCTTTTCGTCAATATTGATAGTGGTGGTGCAACTTTGGAGAAATCTAGCACAAATATTTTTTAGTATCCATCCAAACACATGAATCATTGTACCTCTGTCACACTGTTGGGTGACTCCCAAGTACCTACCACCTCAATCTTCACTGGATTTAATGTAACTGTCGCATCTGAGATGACATGTCCCATAACGTGAACCTCTCAGATCAGGAATCGGCACTTTGAGAGCATACCGTAAAGCTAGTTACCTCATAGTGTGTCCATAACTATCTTCAAATGAAAGGAATGATCATCCTCAGTAGTCGAGTAGATCAGAATTCCATCGATGAAGACTACTAAAAAGCGATCAAGGTATGGCAGAAATATCCTATTCATGATTCCCATGAACACTGCTGGAGTGTCAGTAACACCGAATGGCATAACTATGAACTAGTAGTGGCTATACCGATATCAGAAAGCTGTCAAATGCACATCCTCATCTCTTACTCCGAGCTGGTGATTGCCTGACCTGATGTCTATCTTCGAGAACCCCCGTGCTCCCTTAAGCTGATCAAAGTGGTCATCAATCCTCATGAGTGGGTACTTGTTCATCACCGTCAACTAGTTCAGGAACCGACAGTTGACAAAAAGTCTCAAGCTTCTGTCCACCTACTTGGCAAAAAAAATTGGGTCTTCCCAATGAGAAACAATGGGCCAAACGTACCCTTTACCCTATAAGTCCTCCAGCTATAACCGCAGCTCACAAAATATCATGGGAACCATCTGATACGCTGGTGTAGTTATTGATGTCATCTTATTGTACAATTCCATGAAAAAATACCACCATTAAATGAGGATGTAGACCTAGAAAATCATTATAGAAGACATCCTAATATTGGCCCACCACTACCGTATAACTCGGACTCTCCACATCAACTCATTAAGGGAAAGTCTAGCCATCTAATGAGTGATCAGCTGCACTCTCCTCTGTATAAGTTCATCTTGTGCTGCAATGGCTCCCATCTCACCAGTGAAGATAAACCTGGTCCCATCCATTCGGACACACTGCACTTTGCACGTAATATGGTCAATCTGAGCATGAAATCTAGATAACCAGCCCATACCCACGATGACATCATAAGGCATCGATGCCACTAGTAGGATATCCTAGCTGAAGCTCTCACCTCCAGGTGTAAGCTCACACTGGTGGCACCAGTGCGTAATCAACGAATGCACTCCCATAGAGGAATCTAGCCATGTGGATCGTGCTGACGACTCTGTCGGAATCTCCAAGCTCCGAATGTGGGTAGTGGAAATATTATAATGAAGGGAACCTATGTCTCTAAGTACTACAACTAAGGTGGAATTGAAATTGATCATACATAATAGTATTGTGAGAGCATCGTGATAGTAGTCCTTATCTTTTTGGAGTTGAGCTTTCCACTGTCCTCATACTCCTTGTGGTCGGGGTGGACCTCCTAGTGTTGGTGGCAGTAAGATCTCAAATCGTCACCCACCATGTGATGCACGACCTGCTCCTCTACCATGTCCCCTACCCACTGTGGACTACCCCAATCGAACCTTTATCCCCGCCTGGGCAGTCCTTCGACTGTCAGCTGATCATCCGTAAAACGAGTCGTATAGTCACGATCCATGTGACCTTTCCCACTGCATGCATAACACTGCCCACTCTTGGAAAGACTGGATTTGGCTCTGGTGTCATGAAAAACCGATACGTAATCCTATGGTTGTCCACCTATAGTTCTATTCCTATTGATCCTTTATGACATATGTCTGCTTCAATCTGTATAAGACTCTGCTACGTGATTTCCGGTGGTCTGTCTTTTTGCAGGTGACATCTCAGCATGAAAACTCTTCACTAAGAGGGCTCTTTCTAACACCCCATCATGTGTTGGGTTGCTAAAAAAATCATTGAATCACTGATCTCTTTCTTGAGCCCCTTATCAAAGGACCAGGCCATGAAGAATGGGTCCCACACTATATCTGTGGAGAATCATGGGTGGTTAGTGAACCTTACTAAGTACTGTTCCACAATCATGATGCCCTGCTTTAGATGAAGAAGCTCTTGTATGTGCATTGCGCGAAGAGTTGATGGAACAAAATCATCCCAAAATAGGTTTTAAAAGCCTTCTTCGAGAAGCGTCAGCTCTTCATGAACATGGATCATCAAGATCCACCTCCGACTTCTTGTTCATATAGAAGACTGGCGACATGGATCAAGAAGAGATCAGCTGGTGTCCTTACTAGTCGGAAGTCTGTCACTACAACCACCAGCCAATCCTTAGCCACCTATGGGTCCATATCACCCCAGAAACTGAGTGGAATACGGTGCT
This sequence comes from Viscum album, assembly GCA_963277665.1. NCBI lineage: Eukaryota > Viridiplantae > Streptophyta > Magnoliopsida > Santalales > Viscaceae > Viscum > Viscum album. Next base: position 528,096,587 of record OY728161.1, on the reverse strand, counting down.
GGAACTCGTGCAACGCGCTTTGGTGGCATGCACTATCTACTGCTGGGGTTGGTGGCATCGGTGGCCCAATGGGAAATGGTACCGCTACTACCTACGATGGTGCCTCTACTAGAAGAGGGCCCTACACCGAGTCCTTGTCACTCGGTGGGATATTAGTGCGTACTATATCCAGAACCCTAGATGGTAGTCTGCGTAGAGGCATGTTTAAAGTAAACAAGTGTTCCATGGTCAATAAGTTAAACCTCGTGATTTGACTCAAAGTGGTCACAAAGAAAACTCATCAAAACAAACACGCAATCAGAGTTTTCGTTCAGTGAGTCAGAGATCAAAATTCATGGTCCTGATGTATGGATACATCATACACTAAACCAACACTAGATTCCAAAAACTGATAACCACAATCACATAACATAACATTATTTCCATTAAAAAGTTTAGAGTCTTATTTTCTACGGTAGAACTGACTCCTCTTGTACTAATTCCACCGAAATGAAAAAAATCCAACATAATAGAATATGTTGTCTAATTTAAAATATTCACAATTAGGATAGCTTAATTAATTAAAGGATTGTTGTATTAATTAACTAAATGAGATTTGGCATTATTTATGTCAGGATTTGAGAGTTTTTTCTCCCATTGTGAGAGATCGGTTGGTCCCCTCTTCGAATTCAAAATGGGATTTTATGCTCCTGAGGTCCCCAACACCATAACCCATGATGGAGGTTTTAGTTTATGTGGTCCCCACCATTGAAAAATCCACATGGGGGGTTTTAAAAAATAAAATAAAATAGATGTTCATTGTTATATTTTCCACAAATAACGCAAATTATATCATTCACCCTTGACCTACTGCAGTCGAGGTGATGGTCTCTCGAAGTGAATATGGGCACTGAGAGTTCAACGGTGCCCTCATATTTCATTTCTAAGCACTGGTTCAAAATTATCAAACACCTGGTCATACGTTAACTGAACGTACCTGAAAAAATTTCATAAATACATTCTGGGCACACCGGGCCTCAGAATCATCCACCGTCAATTTTTGTGGAATCGTAATATTACCATATATTAAAAAATATTACATGGAAATTACAGGTATTTACATTAAAATAATTACCCAACCCATCACTTAGAAATATAAGGGAAGAATGATTCCTTAAAGGGGGTGAATCATTTTCTTTGGGAGGAGTATTTTGTGGTCTATTCTACTCATAAGATATTAGACTACATTTTCTTCCAAAATGATCTGAATTTGTGGAAGCATGATTGGGTTTATTACCATTAGCGGTTCTATTTTTATATCATCTAAACCCTAGGAAAACATAATCTGGTTGATGGGTAATTAAGGATAAAAATGATTGTGCATTTGTATGTGGAGTTCAATGATTAATGAACTTTGATGTGAGTTTTTTCTCAGATGCACCCGGAGACCAAGGATCAAAGTGGAGTTGTGTTTTTTTATAGTGATCAGCTGACATTGTCCCTTTTGGAGTTAATTCCACAAAATTAGCTGAGTGATTAGTTGTTCTATCATTCGATGTAGTTTCCAAATGGTGGGGAGGTTTCTAGTGAGTGGTTGTTGTCTCCTGAGGGATTTTTGTCCTTCAAGGATGGCATTGTGGTACTGTTGTTGTTACTGAAGGGGGTTATAGTCAATAGCGACTAGTCTTAGTGGTTCATTCATCCTTGTACCACAAAGATGTTCTATGATATACATTACTAGTTCTGTTTATCAGGTATGTAGAGGTACATATATATTATTTCATCATAGTGTTATACATTTAAGTAGTTTAAAGGACAACACACATGGCTATCTGGTTTTCTTCACCCGCTACTTATTCTTACCAAGAAGTGGGAAGAGATCGCCATGGATTTCTTTTTATTCTCACCTCATACACCTCATTGGTGAAATTATATTTTTATCGTTATTGACTCTCTATGCAAATAAGAAAATTTCATTTATGTTAGGGATTCATCCATGGTGGACTAGATGAGTTGCATGTATATCCAAAAGATTGTGTGGCTTTATGCAATGTAGTCATCAATTGTTTCCGATATGGACCCTTATTTTACCTCCCAGTTTTGGGATGTCCCTTGGAAGATAATGTGGTCATAAGAAATGTTGAGAATGACATACCACCCTAAAATGGATCGTAAGAAAGAGCGTGTTATTTATATTAAGAAATACATGATCCAGGAATTTGTGTTGGATTTTGGAGGTTAGAGGGATAGAAATATGGTTTTGGTAAATAGTTCATATGGAAATTGCCAATCATTGATTCAAATATACCCTTTCAAGGACAATTATCGTCATCTGTGTATGTATCCTTTCTGTTGGGAGGAGGTAGGTGTGACACCATTGTTGTGTCGAGCCTTGTGTTGGAAACATATGATAATGTTAATTTAATTAGGTAGTTGTTTTTTATTGTGCAGAGTCTCCATAATTCTTATATTGATTAGAGTCATATGTCATTGTAATTTTTTGTTGGTGACCGGGTGATTTTGAATGTCGCACCTCACATGGTCTGCTATCATCTTGGTATGTAAGGGAAACTAAAAATGACTTATGTTAGACCTTTTTATATTACTAAGAGAGTAGGTATGGTAGACTATCAGTTTGATTTTACCAATTAGTTGAAATTAATTCATGATGTCTTCCATGTCTCATAGCTGATAAAGTACCATCTAGAACACTATAATTTGTTGAATGAGAAATAATTAGATTTAGATCCCAATTTTTTATTGTGTGAGGTTCAAGTGAAGATTTTGCATTCATAGGAGAATGTGCCTCATGAGAAGTCCAATCCATTGGTCTAAATCTGTTGGCATCATGGTATAGATAAGATTGACACATGATAGCAGAAGTCCATTCCAAAGGTGAAAGGTTCTCACGGTGGAGAGAATTTTAACATCCGTGATTTAATTTTGAGGTATTTATTTGTTTATTTTTGGTCTTATATTTATTATTTTGTTTACCGGTTAGTTTTTGGTGAAAATTGGAGATTTTATTCTTCACATAAGTTGTCACACAAATTAATATATGGTTAATGGAAAACATGAACCATCCTCTAGGTAAATGTGTGGCTGGTTTCGTAAAAAATAGAAGAGACCTCATGGTTGATGTAGAGTCTGGAAAACCATTTAAGAGAACCATGCAGCATGTTCCCCATTGATAGTGAGGGATACATGATTTTTTCACGGTTTATAATAATATTTGGGAAAACCATGTGACTTTCTGTTGTTGTCATTAAAATGTGGAAAATTACATTCTTTACATCTTCATGTATAACCTTGAAACACCACTAGAATAAACCTTATGAAATGATGGTCCCTATGATATTACTCCAAAAATTCATAGAGTCGTTTATCATTAATCATTTTGTGTTTTTTGGGTGGATTCATCATTGAATCATCATGTAACTCTCTTTTCCTTTGTTTTCGTCCCTCTTCACGGGTTTGCCTTCCTCATTCATTAGGTTATTACTATACAGTGTGTTGTCTAACCTATTGATGGATCAATCTAGGGGTTTTTGGTTAAACATTGATGGATGTTATTTGATATATTTTATAGGTTAATATTGAGAGGTATTTTTGGGTTTTCATCAATCTCAAGATGTTTTTGAGCTTTAGGTCGGTGGTTCTATACATTTTCATTATTATACGTCTTTAATGTGATATCATGGTTATTTAAAGGGGTTATATGAATTAAGGTGTGTGGTATGAAATATGTTTTTTGATTTTTTTGACATGCATTTATAATGAAAGTTGGTTTTCTAAGGTAAATTGTTAATGTTTCATGTGTGACTTATTATATGGTTTTTATAGTGCAACATGATTTCATGAATGGTGATAAACATGTATTCAAAGGGTATTGAAGGATAGAATGTGTTGAGAGTTTTTTTCCATATAAAATGGCTTTTTTCTAGTTTTATTCTTATTGTTCACCTTAAATGTTGTTTTTGAATTATAAAAGTGTTGTGAAACATGTTATTAAGTTTATTTGATGTGTTTAATAATATGAAAGTGTATTTTATGATGTTAATGGTTTGATTTTATGTGTTCACTTCTTAAATTGTTTTTAATGGACATTATGAATTGTGAAAATGGTTTATAATGTGTTTCTAAAAGGTTTTGGTGTATGTGGGAAATGAATGTGGTTTTATTTTTGAAAAAAAATGGTGGATTTAATGTGGTGTTTGATCATTTTTTAAATTTGAATTTTGAAAATGGTGATTTATTTCATTGTATTATGATGTTTTGAATGTGTGTATGAATGTGATGATTTATTTGACATGTGAAATAGAAATTTGAGAAAAAATGGAATATCAAGTATCTAGGTGGGAGAACTGGTACTAGTATGTTATTTTACATAGTAGTGGGGAGGCCCAAATTCTACTAGCAAGATTCGTGTTACAAAACTAACTAAACATGTTATATGATCAGATACCACTAGATCATTGGATGGTATCACCTCTAGTGGATCAGTAATGGGAATACTATTAGTTTTGAATTATTATATGGAGACCATTATACATTGGGATGTTTTACCCTCTAGTGGATCGTGCATGAGAATGTTGTTGGTTATGTTCATAGTATTTTGATCATTGAGGAATGAGTATTCAAGTGTCCCATTTATTCTAGTTATAGGTAAGGATTTTCCATGGAATTCTCTTGTGACATGATAATATTATTTGATGATTATGTGATGTGGTTATAATGTTCGGTATAGTGTGGGCCTTGTTTACTTTGTTGTTTTAATGATAGTTTATTTTATGAAATTTTTTCCATTAAATTGTCTTTATGAAAATGATATCCTTGTGATGATACTTAATAATTCATTCTAGTGTTTTATGAAAAATTGCATGATAATTTATTATCTAATGATGTAGGATGAAATCCTTTTTTTCTGTAATATCCTACTAGGATTTGGATCACCCCCTACACACAACATTGGGTGAATGTAGAAAATTTTTTATATGACCCATGTAATGGAATGATGTTTGTTGGTGTAGATGGTGGATCTAGTTTCTAGTGTTCTACTTATTATAGGTGTTGGGGGTTGTGGATTGCAGGTGAACACCCTCTTTCTACGTACATGTTTTTTGGAAGGAGTTGTTTGTCACATTTCATTGTTTTCCTTCTAGTTTTTGGTTAAAAATGAAAACCATGAATATGAAAATTGATGTATTTATTTTTGTTATATATATTGGTTATGTGATTTTTTATTCTCATGGGTTGTTTATTATTATATACTTTGGTAAAATCATTTCAATATTATAATTTTGATACATGGGAACTAGTTTCTAGCCTTTGGGGATCAGGAATGCTCATCATGCCATGCCACATATTGGGTTGGAAGTCAGGATGGATGGCACTCTGGCTTGGTTCGTGACAAGATATTTCCATGTTGGAAAAAGATAAATATTTTTTAGTGTATTTTTAAACATTTATTTATAATTAAATATGATGGTTTTTATTTATATGGATGTATGTACAATAATATTTAGATGTGTTTATGTACATGTATAATAATATACATAAAAATATTTATAGTTTCATATACCTATATATATATATGTATGTATGTATGTATCCATTCATGTACATATATCTATAAATATCATCATCGATTATATTTTAATATAATTTCAATAATATATATTTACTTACTTATATTATTATTGATTTATATAAGTATTATCATATGTACCTACACATAAAGATTTGTATTTAACAATGTATGTATATGAATATTTGAATTTTTATGTAAAAAGGTAAGTATGTTTTATATATAAATATATTATTATGTTTGTGTGTTTTCATTTGTTTTTATATTTGTTTGTGATCAATAATGTTTATTGGGTAAAAAAATGTAGAAAAATATAATGATATTTTAAGACATGTACATACATGCATCTAAATATTATTATATGTACAAACATACACACATATATAAATATGCATACATATAAAAATATTAGTGTAATTATTTAGAATTATTAATTTGTATAAGTATACACAAAAATAAATATTTATAACTGATTTTTTTGTATACACTAAGTATAACAATTAATTTTTACGTTTATTGTACACATTCCTATTTATAAAAATGTGTATATGTATTTATATTTTAAATATCTATAAACAAATAAAATTTCACATATTCATATATGTATGTATGTATGTACTTGTAGTTATATATATAAATATAAATGTATGCATGTAGATATAATAATATTTAGATTAATGTATGTAAATATATTTAAATACACTTATGAATTTTATATTTTTATATACCTATATTATTGTATGTACGTATGATGATATATATATATATATATTTCTTTCATGTGCTTGTATATAATAGTATTAATATAATTTGAATTATTTATATGTGTTTATTACTATATTTATATGTATGTATGTACGTATCCATGTGTTTACTTTTATTTGAAAATATAAGCAATATATATATTTTTATATAATGGAAATAATATATATTTATGTTTTATATTAATATAGTTTTATATATGTATGTCTAACTTCTCATCTTAAAAATTATGTATTTATGTATATATGAAGGTATATCATTATATTAACTTTTATGTATAAGTGTACCAATGTGTTCAAATATAAATAAATATATATACATATTAATGTTTGTATATATGCATATATTTAACAAATAAATATATGAATGTATGTAAATAAACATTATTTTTTTATTATATGCATGTGTTTATATGATCATTAATACATATATATATATATACATATATTTATTTATTTATACATTTTTACACTATGTGTAAGTAATTATGTAAGAATGCATTATATATATACTCATTGATTAATAAATATGTGTTTGCTCATGATTAGTAATTTTTAGATATATTTATGGATATGTTGGTATAAAAAATTAATTACTAGATAAAATGTATCGAAAAAATTTGTTTCTATATTTTATACATAAAATTTATATTATACGAATAATTATAAATATGTTTATGTATATATAAAAAAAATTATGTGATATAAGTATGAATATATATATATATATATAGGTATGTAATTATATCTAAATGTATATACATTAATTATTATATACTCCCACATATAATATTTAATTTTCTAAAAAAATTATCGATGTCTATTTTTTTAATGTATTTTGTTTGTATAAAAAAATAACTAGCGAAAATGTAAATTTATAGTGTAGACCTAGACCGATATATGAAAAACAATTCAAAATAATGTATAATATATGGGTCTATAATTATTTTCATTGATGTAATAATAAAATTGGTATTAATAGATTTAAATTCAAACACCAATTGAAAATAGTATAATTAGTCATCGATTATTCATGGAAAAAATATTTTTTATCGATAGATTGAAATTCTGATACCATTAGAATATAGTATAATAGATCAACGATTGATAGTGGAAAAAAATGAATGGATGATAGACAATATCAATTGGGATTAACTATTTGCCATGCACTTTAGGGTGGATTAGGTTTTTCATTATAATTATTAATAGACTCAATTATATGGTCGGTAAATGATGGGATGTTGATACATCATCATCTTAATTTACCACATGAAATGGTGAGTTAATTAAGAGACTACAAATTTGACATGTGGGTTAAGAAAATCTTGCGGTTTATCAATTAGTAGGCTTCCCAAATCTACCCTATTCTAAGCATTGTGTCACATTCATCCTCCATCAACCCCAATTCAATTTCCCTAACAAAAATTCATTTTTTTAACATAAAAAATATTTAGTCGGATATATTTTTCTCATATGGTATCATAATTTCATCGTTTCATCACCAATGTGATTGTTACATCGACACAAATATTTCTAGGCACATATATGATATATATATATTAATTTTAAAATTTTCATTTATAGGTGTAGATTTGGAGTGTAAATTTATAATATTGTTTTTAAAATTTCTTAGTCGTTATTGGTTTATTAAAACAAAATTCATTAAAAAAATTATATATATATATATATATATATTTCCAAAATTAATAAGTATACATGACTATATACATACATATATATATTCAAGTTTATAATTACTTGTATATACATACATATATATTTGTCTTTAATTACATACATTCATATATTAATGTAATTTTTTAAATATATATATATATAAGTATATGAAACTATATGTATGTACATTCATGCACCCATGATAATATAAAAGTATTTGAATTAAAATTATTTGAATTGCATATAATAATAAATGTATACATACATACATATAACAAACTTACATACATATATCACATTAAAATGTATATATAAAAATAAATATATAAAAACTTAAATACATATATTACATAACCGTATGAATATATAAATAAAAATATATATAATTATACATAAAACATAAATTTTGTTGCATAAAATATATTAACTTTTTTTTATAAAGTTTTTGTAATAAATAATTTTTTATACAGACATATCAATAAATTTATCTAAAAAATTAATCGATCACATACACACACAGATATATATATCAATGAATATATATATATATATATAATGTATTCTTACATGATTACATACACACATATAAAACATTTTTAACAAAAACACACACATATATATGTACCAAAAGTCAATGTACGTTTACATATATACATAGGTGTAATTGTAAAATATATGTTTAGATACATACATAAAAACCTATATATATATATTTGCGCATAGGCACATGTATACATGTAAATGAATATACTAATATACATGCATATATATCTAGAAGGTTCACGAGCCCATCAAAATCTAGGTCTAGAACATTTATTAAAGAAAAGTAAATGCAGAATAACAAAATAGATCATGTGGCACAAAAAGCACTGCCATAAAAAAATTGAAGATAGCGCCACCAAAAAAATAACTTGAGAAAAAATACAACACACATAAAATATCAAAAGACCATCAAAAGTGCGTTGAAGGTTAACCCAAATTAAATGGCTCATAATCCCACCCTAAAAGATGACACACACAAAAATAGACCAAATACCTATGAATAAAGACACCCCTCAGTCACTGTGGACCTTCCATTCTATGAATACAGTCAGTGGCCACCATCAATGATATCACCGTCAAAGCCTACATCCTGAGCATTCGTCATTTCTCCCCAATGCCGTCACCCACACCAAGCACTCGCTAGTGGTGCAACATGTTCGTTGCCAGCCCATATCCCACCATCGTCAACATCACTAGGCCCTCACTACCCCATGCACCGAGGTCATCCACACACCCTTAGAACAATATCCATACACTTTTGTCACTTGATAACAAACACAACCCATTCTGTACATCATCTATGAAATCTTGAAATAACATGGATCATGATCACTGTCCTGATCTTGAATTCCATAAACATCACCTCAGTGAACTCTACCTCTAAAACATGAATTCCAAGGATCCAGATCGACATCCAAAAAACCCACCACCATCAATTGGGATATTCAACCACCTGAATCCAAAACCATATGTCAACCATAATCTTCACACCTACCCCCTATAACCGTCATTTCACATATGTTCTCCAGCCAACAAACCCTCCATCACCCATCATCGGCCTCAGCTGCCAGCCAATATATGGGCACCAACTCACCCAAAAATCATATTGTCTCCACATCATAGATGACCTTGTGGCCTTAAGCCATTACCACATGGTAGGATTAGTGTCACACATCCTAGATGTGATGAAAATGCCCTTATAAACTAAATGAAACCACATGGGTCCTTCAAATGATTTCTATGAATCCTCATCCCTAGTAAAAGATTACCATGATTTTCAAACCCGCTGCCCTCACACCTGGGAGTACCCTGTGTTTATAGCACCTAAGATGTTGGTCAGATGTATTCCAAATCACCTCCATCAACCCTCCAATTTGAAATGTCACTTAGTGACATGACCCTCTTGTGATAACAGTAGAGGGAAACCATCTCCCTTTTCCCAAAAAACATCCAAAATGGATAGTCCATCCTTGTGGGTGCCTTGTTTAGAGAGATCCTCAAATTGATCACCAAGAATTGATAGTGAGATAAGCTCTCTTCTAATGAGATATTACAACACCCCATAATTAATATATACATAAATTTGTATATTTAAATCTGAGCATCAAATCATATATAAAATCTTACATACATAAAAATATTAGTATATGCATCCATGCATGTATGAATTTTTGTAAGACGCGGAGTGAGATTAAAGATGGTCACCTTATTCATTACATTTACTGAATTTGACACCCAACAATTATTTCCCCAATTAACTTGGTAAAAGTCATTTAATTTTGGGAAGACCAAAGGGTGTGAAGGAAGGCTATAAAAAGATATCTCCTCCTACAATTTTCTCCATCGGATTCAGAAGCAACACATCTTCATCCCAGAGTGCAGTATTTTGTGAGGCATTTTTCCATATTTTACAAGAGATAATTTCTTGAGTGTTTTTTCCTTGTAATTGAGAGAGAAACTTTACCCACATTTTACCATATGGAAATCCTTCTATTTGCCCGTGGGGGTTTTACCCCTTTAATTTGGGGGTTTTCCACGTTACATCGGGTGTTCACATTAATTCCACAATTTTGAACTTTATTTTTAATCTTGCTATTATCGTTGTATCAAAGGACCCATCATTTATGATCCTAACAAGTGGTATCAGAGTCAGGTTCATGGCCCAAGAAAATTCTGGACCAACGACGTGTCCAAATGGCGTCGAAATACGAGATTGAAAAATTCAATGGAAATAATTTTTCATTATGGAAAATGAAGATGCAAGCAGTGCTGCGGAAGGATAATTGCCTACAGGAGATTGGAGAGAAACTGACAGGTGTGACAGAAGATAAATGGAGTGACATGTACGTGAATGATATTTACAACCATCATTTGGCTTTAGCATATGGGGTCAGGTCAAGAATTTCATAGAAAAAGATGGCGAAACAAATTTGGGATACTCTAACAAAACAGTACGAGGCAAAATCACTCCACAAAAAAATTTTCATGAAGATAAGATTATACACTCTTTGATTGGCGGAGTCATCATCGGTGACTGACCACATCAACACCCTCAACACCCTTTGTTCTCAACTTATGACTTTGGGATATAAAACTGTGGATACTGAATGTGCAGAGATCCTGCTCCAGTGTTTTCCAGATTCATATGACCAACTCATCATCAACCTCAAAAATAATATCCTAATGGATATTTTTTCCTTCAATGATGTTGCAGTTGTAGTTCTTGAAGACGAAAGTCGGCGCGAGAACAAGGAAGACAGAAAAACGACTTCACACCAAGTGGAAGCTCTATCGATGGAAAGAGGAAGAATGATGGAGCGTGGTTCCGGTGGGAGAAAGAATCATGGAAGTTCTAAATCAAAGAGCAAGAAGGAAAACATCCAATTCTACAATTGTGGTAAGAGGGGGCATTTAAGAAAAGACTGTTGGAGTAAGAAGAGTGGTGAGAAGAACTCTCATGGAAATGTGGCGAGTACATCGGGAAATGGCGACGTACCAGTCCGCAATGCAGCGGCGACTATTGAAGGAAGACATCACCTCGATGATGCATAGAATATCGACTCAGGAGCAACATGGAACATGACGTCTCGACGGGAATGGTTTGACCAATATGAAACCATCCTAGAAGGACTTGTGTGCATGGGAAACGATCATACATTGAAGATCGTTGGAGTTGGAACCATCAAATTGATGATGCATGATAATATAGTTTGAACCGTCCAAGGAGTACGCCATGTGGAGGGCCCCAATAAGATCATCTTGTCCTTGGGAAAATTTGATGATATTGGATGTAAGACTCACACCAAGAATGGAGTTATGAGAATTTTGAAGGGCGCGCTTGTGGTAATGAATGTGGAGAAGATCTCAAAGAACCTTTACGTGCTTATGGGTGAAATGTAAAAGAGGTGGAGATAGTGGGTGCATCAACTACCTCGACGGAATCGTTGACGTCATTATGGAATCGGAAGCTTGACCATATGTCCAAAAGAGGCATGAAGATTCTTGAGGATCAGAAGTTGTTGCCTGGGCTGACAAAGATATCCTTACAATTTTGTGAGCATTGTGCTTTGACTAAGCAACACAGGTTAATGTTTGGGACGTCAACAGCATGAAGTCAGGAGATCTTGGAGTCGATCCATTCCGATGTTTGTCAAGCACTAGTTATATCCCTAGGAGGTGAAAGGTACTTTGTATCTTTCATTGATGATTATTCCATGAGATTTTGGGTGTTTTCAATAAAAAGGAAATCAGAAGTTTCTGATGTCTTCAAAACATTCAAAGAGAGAAAGGAGCTTGAATCGGAAAAGAAGATCATGTTTCTGTGGACTGAAAATGGTGGCGAATATACAAGTGATGAGTTTGATTTTTTTGTCAACATGAAGGCATAAAGAGACAGTTCACGGTGGCATACACTCCTCAGCGGGATGGAGTGGCAGAGCGGCTGAATAGAACCCTGTTGGACAGAACAAGGGTGATGCTGAAGACTGCAGGAGTCAACAAGAAATTCTGGGTGGAAGTAGTAAATACCGCCTGTTTTTTGATCAATCAATCCCCTTCGATGGCAATTGATCTCAAGACACCAATGGAAATGTGGACTGGTAAACCCGCTAATTATTCTAATTTACATTCTTTTGGAAGTTCTATATATGCACTACTTCATGACTAGGAAAGATCGAAGTTCGACTCGAAATCCAGTGAATGTATATTTTTGGGATACGCTGATGGTGTGAAGGGGTATCATTTGTGGGATCCCACTGCCCACAAATTTATTATCAGTAGAGTAGTAATTTTTGCAAAACACAAGGTACAAATGAAAACTGATCATGACATGGAGAAGAAGAATACAAGAACTATAATAGTCAAGGTGAAGGAAGAAACAATGGAAGAACCGGTTTCCTATGGGGAATTACCAGAGCATGATGATCAAGTACTAATTGAGTCTGGACCACGAAGGTCAACTCCGGAGAAAAGAGCACCATTATGGCACTCAGACTATGTCACTGAGAGAAATATTGCGTATTGTTTATTGACAGAGGATGGAGAGCCATCTTCCTTTTTGAAGGTGACCCAGAGTGTAGATGTATTCTCATGGATGACAGCGATGTAGGAGGAACTCGAAGCCCTGCACAAGAACAAGACTTGGGATCTTGTTCCATTACCTCACATAAGGAAGGCCGTTGGGAATAAATGGGTCTACAAGATCAAGAGGGGTGAAACAAACCAGGTGGAAAGATATCGTGTAAGACTGGTGGTCAAAGGATATCCTCAGAAGGAAGGTGTTGATTTCAATGAAATATTTTCTCCTGTTGTTATACTAATGACTATTCGGGTAGTTCTGGCTATGTGTGATGCATACACTCTACATCTAGAGATGCTATATATGAACATAGTTTTTCTCCATGGTGATCTTGATGAAGAAATATTTATGCTCCAACTAGAATTTTTTACCGAAAATGATAAAGAGAACTTGGTTTGCATGTTGAACAAATCTATGTACGGTCTCAATCAGGCGCCGAGGTGTTGGTACAAGAGATTTGATTCCTATATCATGAGACTTGATACAAGAGACATAATTTATATCCTTGTGCATATTTCAAGGGTTTAAATGGTAATGATTTTATCATTTTGTTGTTGTATGTGTATGACATGTTGGTTGCAGGCCCCAACAATGATCAAATCCAGGAGACGAGGGCACGATTGGCTAGGGAGTTTGATATGAAGGACTTGGGACCCGCAAACAAGATTCATGTGTTGCAGATTTACCGAGAAAGGAAAAATGGAATGATTTGGCTATCACAGAAGAATAATTTGAGGAATATCTGGAAATGCTTCAATATTCAAGAATCTATGACACTTTATACCCCTCTTCCCATTAATTCCATGTTATCCTCCACAATGAGTCCTAACAGTGAAGTAGAGAGGATGAAAATGTCTCGAGTGTCGTATGCATCAGCAGTGGGGTGTTTAATGTTCGCTATGGTTTGTACTAGACCAGACATTGCACATGCAGTGGGAGCAGTTAGTCCGTACATGGCGAATCCAGGAAGAGATCATTAGAGCATGGTGAAGAGGATCTTCAGATACATCAAGGAAACCGCAGATGTTGCATTATATTTTGGAAGATCAAATTTTACTATCACTGGATATGTTGACTCGGATTTTTCAGGTGATTCTGACCGGAGGAAATCCACTATGGGTTATGTGTTTACTCTTCCAGGAGGAGTTTTGAGATGGATCTCAAAGCTACATTCAGTTGTGTCTTTATCCACGATAGAAGTGGAGTACATGGAAGCTACACAATATTGCAAAAAAGGCAATTTGGATGAGAAGGTTATTAGAAGAGCTCGGGCACAAACATGATCATATTCCATTATTTTGTGATAGTCAGAGTGCCTTGCACATTACAACGTATCAATCTTTTCATTCCAGGACAATTCACATTTGTTTACAATACCATTTTGTTCGAGATGTGGTGGAGGAAGGATGTTGGGACATGAAGAAAATTCACACTAATGAAAATCTGGTAGATTTCCTAACAAATTAAATTAATTCTGAAAAGTTAAAATGGTGTAGATCTTCAAGTGGCCTTGTAGATACATGAGCAGCAGATTGGGTAGATCGAAAGGATGTGTGGAGATGTGATTGACACTTAATCAAATCTCCATGTGGGAGATATGTTGGAAGATGCGGAGAGAGATTAATGATGGTCACTGCATTCATTGCATTTAATGAATTTGACACCCTACAATTATTTCCCCAATTAATTTGGTAAAAGTCATTTCATTGAGGGAATACCAAAGGGTGTGAAGGAAGGCTATAAAAAGGGATCTCCTCCTGGAATTTTTCATCATCGGATTCTGAAGCAACACATCTTCATCCCGGATTGCAGAATTTTGTGAGGTGTTTTTCTATATTTTGCAAGAGATAATTTCTTGAGTGTTTTCTCCTTGTAATTGAGATAGAATTTGTACCCACATTTTACCATAGTGAAATCCTTCTATTTTCCCATGGTTTTTTACCCCTTTCATTTGGGGAGTTTTCCATGTTACATCGGGTGTTCACTTTAATTCCGCACTTTTTCACTTTATTATTATTCTCGCAATTATCGTTGTATCAAAGGACCCGTCATTTACAATACTAACATGCATATATTTTAATATAATTATTTACATATTTATATATAATTATATGTGTAATATTATATACATGAATGCGTACAAATATTTATCTATGTGTATACAATCACAAATATAAAGCCAAACATATTGATAAATATAAGTACCCATGTGCATGCATAAAAGTGGGTACCATATTTCAGTGGACATTTCTACTGTAAATATATCATTAGATATTTTTCTAATGAATCTCTCATATTACATTAATATATATAAATTATTTCATATATGTATATTATTTTATTAATATGTAAATTTGATTGTATGTATATGTTCGAATATTTAATTATATTTAGATTTATGTATGTAAACATATTAAAATATGCTGAAAAACATTTGTAGTTGAATACGCATGTATATATATGTATGTATGCATGCATGCATATATACATATATCCAAATAATTTCATTAATTATATTTTCATTTAATTGAAATAATATATATTTATATACTTATATTAATATATATTTATATGTGTATAAAAGTATGTACTTGTACATAAAGAAAGGGATTTAGCTATGTGTTTATATTGGTATATTAATTTGAATGTATAGATGTATATATGACTTATTATATAAATATATTAATATATATGTTTGTATGTATGCATGAATTCATCATTCATGCTTGCATGTATGTATGTATTTATGTATGTATGTATGTATGTATGTATGTTTTTATGTATGTATGTATTTATAACAATTGGTTATTATATATGTGTGTGATCAATAATTTAAATAGATATATACAAATAAATTTATTTATAATAATATTTTAGCACATGTACATACACGAATTTAAATACTCTTTTATGTACATTCATACCCATTGATTTAAACATGTATTCATATTAATATTTTTTGTATAATTATTTAAAATTACACAACTATATAAATAAATGAAAATATAAATACTTATAAGTGTATTTTAAATTTTATTGGAACAAACATACAAAAATATAAATTAACATAATTACATAAATGTATATTATTTCAATTATATACAATTATAATTAATGTAATTTATTGCGGATATAAGTTAAAACATACATGCTCCCACATACACACAGTTATATACAACACAAATATTAACAGTTATATTTTAATTCATATACACGTATGCATCAAAATATTATAAAAAATTCATAAATGCATATACATAAAATCATATATGCATGTTAATATCAGTATATATATAAACTATCATTCATGTATATATAATAATGTAATTATATATATATGTATATGCATAATATTAAATACATTCATACCTACAGATATATAATTTCATAGAAACACATAAATAAAAAAATATTTACATATAAATATACGTACACACAGGAATAAAAATATATTAATGAAATTATTTAAATATTAGTAGATGAATATTAGAATGTAAAAATATCTTAGTGGAGAATTCAAACTGAAGAATGGCATTAGGAATATCCCATTACAGATTTACCAGTTCACATGGGTAGAGTGAATCTCTCATTAGTGATTGCCTAGTGCATATTTTTAGTATTAATATACCTTGAGATATTACACATATATAAAAATTGAAATAAATATAAATATAAATACCCAATTTCATGAATATGTATATTAATTCAATTATTTAAAATTTCATATATAAATATATGAATGTAAAAATATCTTAGTGGATATTTCCGGATATAGTTGGGAAGTGTAAATATCCTATGTGTGATTTCATTGTGAAGATTTGTAGTATCAATTTCCAATGAGATATTTCCCATTGGATTTTTGGAGTATGAAACTCCAATCATAGATTTCCTTTTGTATATTTTTATATAGTTATATAAATTTACTGATTCCTCTATGTACTTGTTTTCCTATGTAACTATGAATATATATAGTTGTAAATAATTACAATAATAAATTTTGATTCATGTAGATAATTACATTAATATTTTTTATATACCACTTTATATGTATTCATGTATACATGTATTTATCACTACTACACATATAGACTTTTAAAGTGTGCAATGTGGCCTTAAATTTTTCAAAAAAAGTGTTGTTAATCGCAACAATGATAAAGGGTATATCCCCTTTATAAGAGATACAAAAGAAATGATAAATGGAGTTTCTTATCTTCACTAAAAACACTGCTAAAGACCTCCCCTATTTGTGATAGAAATTTCATTGATAATGGTCGAGACAACTACATGTGTTGTTAATATAATAGCACAACCAGAAGTAATAACATGCGATTTACATATAATTTCAAACAATATTATAATTTCAATCAATACTATATATATTTAATTGAAATAATGAATAAAAATTCTTCCAACCATGTCATATCAAAAAAAACACTATTTACATTTCAGACAATAATTTTTATATAATTACATTTATAATTGTCCAACAAACAATCCAAAACATTAATATTTCATCTTTTGAAGCAAGATATCTACTCTAAAAAACATTAATATTTATTCTACTAAAATTAATGTAAATTGTAAATAATGACACATTTAGTGTTTTACTGGCCACACCATTCATCGTATTGCGTTGCAGTTGATTCCAACATGTCACAAATTAATTCTAGATCATTGTTATAATTAATCAAAACAATATGAATCCATTTTCTCAATTTTCAAAATTTCATTTGTATTTATTTACTAAAATGTAATTTCAAACTAAAAACTCATATTTTTAGTCATACTAGTTCCATCTTGCATCAGATTAACATGAAACTACATAATACACATCACAAATGAAATATGAATTGGTATCATAAGTTATCATGATAATCAAATTTCATTTTTTAGATTTTCATAGACTGAAATTTTTTTAACTAAAATAAAAATTTTGAACTAAAGATGGAAAATTTTAGTCATAACAGATATTCCATGAATCATATTTAGGTGTGGATGTCTCCTAAATGTCACAAATGATTCAG
Organism: Viscum album; assembly: GCA_963277665.1. Classification (NCBI taxonomy): domain Eukaryota; kingdom Viridiplantae; phylum Streptophyta; class Magnoliopsida; order Santalales; family Viscaceae; genus Viscum; species Viscum album. The sequence continues at coordinate 528,078,440 of OY728161.1, read as the reverse complement.
GTATCATTTTCCTAATGTATCAAAATAATCTGATGCATTGGCTCAGTTTTTAGTATGTCACTTTGTATTTTTACTTAATTTAATGTAAATTATAAATAAAAAGAGATTCTTTGAGTTACACTGGACACACCATGTGTTTTATTAACATTAATATGACTCATTCACGTCACAAATGACGCATGGATCATTTTCCTAAAATATCTAAACAAATGCATCGTATTGAGGTGAGACATATTTCTACACTTATCAAATGACATATATATCATTTTCTGAGAATATCAAAACAATATTAGTATTTATTTCTCTGTTTTCAGTATGGAAGTTGTGTTTTTTAATAAAATTGCATTCAAATCATGAAGCACATATTATGGATCATACAAATTGCATCATGGATTGGTTTGATGTGATACTTCTTCATACTCATTAAAAATGTCTTTTAAATAAATTTCATAAATTATTGAGAGAATCATAGTGTGTTTTCTAGGTATTTAGTGAGTGACAAATTTTGAACTAAATTGTCAATATTTAACTGATACCGGACACATTTAGTCATATCGGTCATAAATTGCATTGTATTGATGTGTGGTTGACACCTACACATAAAAAATGACTCATGGTTCATTATCCTTAAATATTAAAACAATCTGAATATGTGTTCATAGTTTTCAATGTGTCGCCTATTATTTTTTCTCTATTTAATGTCAATTTAATATATAAATACACTCTTAAAATCATACCATCTACACCATGAATTTGATTGAGTTGAGGTTGATCCTTACACATCAAATATGGGCCACGGATCATTTTCAAATATATCAAAATAATCTGAATGTTTTGTCTCAATTTTTTATATGTAACTGGTAGTTTTTACTAAAAGTAATGTAAATTTTAAATAAAGATACATACTTTGAGTTACATCGGTCAGTTATTAATTTTTCTAAAATTGAGTATTTCGGTTTCCCTGATACCAACTATTGTGACCCGAAAATTTCATTCATAGATATCCCATCTTTATAGATTAATATTCATTTACTGTCAAAATGATCCATGCCAGAATAGATTAGTTCTAGTGCATTTGGAAACATGAAAACAAAAATAATTGGTTCAAAAGATCCTCCCATTATGTAATTATTTACATGATTCATTCATAGAAATATCATTTCTAAAACCATTCATAATAACTTAAGGATATGAAACATAAAAAAGGGTGATCAGAAATGCTCAATATTTGTAAAAAAGGGATATATTAACGTCCACATAAGGATATCATGAGCATAAAGTTATTATTTGGTGATTTTAACATTATAAATTATTAACTTTCATATCATAGATCATAATCATGAGTCCTAGATCAATGAATGTAACATCAAAAGACCTGAATACTGAAGTATTAATGAATATTATAAACTCTAAACATGCACTTTGAGCCATACCGATCATATTGTTTATCATATTGAGTTGTGACAGATTAAGTTGTAGCTGATTACTAAACTATTTAGGATCATGTTCATGATAGATCTTTTGGGATGTCACGATTTTCATTCAACTGCTAAGAATTCATACATCTCATTCACCGTGTTATCTCCATTATTTCTTGTCGATAATAATTGAAAGGAAAATATTACATCCCAATAGATATGTAAAAAATAAATCAGTTTTTCTTAATATTGACATGGAAATTAACTTAAAAATAGTTGATGAAATGAAGAAAAATTTAATTAATTAATTATGTAGTAGTAATTCACATTTATACTTTCTTGACACATTTCCTTGTTTTCGTTATATTAGTTTTATCCTCGAAGTCCAATAAATCACAATCTTGAGAATCATTGAAAAAACCACAGTATATCGACCAAAGAAATCCATCTTTATAAGAAAATAATGCTGATGTGAGTAATACTAAAAATAAATAAAATTAAACATATAGATGAAATAATCCACTATTTATGGGGAAGTCACAACTTCATGTTATTTGTGTACAATCCTCCATCATGTATGCTTCTCATTCATTTCTGAGTTCATCTATATCTTCTTGTTAATATAAGTATTTTTGATAGTCATAGTTGTGATGGAAAAATATTAACACACAAAGTATTGTTAAATATTTTAAATGAAATTTTAATTATCTTCTAATATACCTCTCTATTAGTTCTAGTTTCTTCATGAAATATGATATATCTCATAAATTACAAACATAATAATGACCACCATTTTCATTGGTTTTTTTCAGACAATTCAGAAACATTGAGTAGAATAATTAATTTTTTTATATGGGTTTTTATAGTGAAATCATATTATACATACCCTCATACATATCCATTCCTGGTACGTGTCTTCATTCTCATCCTTATCCCCTAGCCACATTCCTTTTTTCATGATAATTATACTCCACCCTATAATAATGAAATTATCATTAAAACATAATATAAATTATAAAACATTATTTTTAGTTCTAAAACATTGGAAGTAGTGGAAAAAATTAAAAAGTTCCATCATGTGTGGATGGTTTATTGTATATTCATGCATTTAATTCTTTCAAATAAATCTGTGGAGACTCCGTGTTTGCTACGATGAACAACCAACTATTCCTAAAAACACAAAAATGAATTAGTAATGAATGACATGAAAATATATTTGGTATGATTACATTGTACAGTTTTACACATGAATTATTGGTATTAAATAGATTCAATCATCTAAAATTTTTCATTATAAATATTTTATTGGACCTGCAATTATTTCATCATTTTTGTATCTTTTTTTTGATTGTTCTGTAGAAGAAATTTGTGGAATAAGAATTTGAAATATTCAATCATTTGAAAATACATTCAATTTCTTTCAGATATAATCATTCCAAAAATAGGAAATGTATATTTTAGTAATTAACATTGTATATTATCTTTTGGAAAATAAAAAATTGAAAACATATATTATATATAAATTTTTAACTAACTCGCCCAGCCAGTCATAGTCGTGTATTTCACTTACACTCTCAACACTAATGAATTATTGATCTTTCCCTTCGTACATGTTTTCCTCAGAAGAAACTATCAGATTATGACCATTTTACAACTTTTTATCCTCATGAACCTTCAATGATAGTAAATTGGGATATATATGTGTGTGGTAATTGTGATTTCAGATGATATCTTTGATCGGTTGGTAGATCTTTTAGATGGTTTTGATTTTCTCTTCATTTCATCACCTACCCATTGTCCATCTATAATATCATTTGTCAGCTCAGCCCATTTTCCATTAATTATTAATGGTTTATCATGAAATGTAAATAGGTAATAAGTACGACCTTGTTGAATTTTTTTGTTCTTGTTCCGTGTCACGTAAAAGTATTATGGTAGATTTAGAATTTATACCAATTTTCTTCATGTAAATAGAACCCCATCCTTTCATTAAGGTAGAGGTTTGATGGTTTTAATACTCGTTCCTAATATCTAGAACTCATTTTTTGTTTCATAAGAAAAATATTTATCATTCAATGTGATGAGTTCACATATCGTAAAAAAACATATTATTATCCACAATGTAGCTAAAAAGGATAAAATACACGATATCTAGTAAACATATCCCACACAATATGGTTATCAGGTGTGAATTGATAACAAGTGGATGAGGGTATATTTTCCCTTCTGTATATTTAAGATAATGTCTTGTTAGAATTGTATGAAATAGTATGTGAATCCTTACTGTAAGAATCAAAACATACTTCTTGTTCCATTCAACTACTATAAATGCAGTCTTTATTTGGTGATGAATAGTTTGTAAATGTTTTTTATTAAAATAAAAAAATGATATCAATATTCTTTCGTAACCTCTTCCCACATTAGTGTACTTATCATGGGCACAACATGGTGGCACTAATCAAAATAAAATATCACACATTGTTGTGTGGTGATTCTAATATAACTATTGAACATGGCCTTGTTGGGGTTAACATGTAGACCCCATGAATTTTATACCACCTAGAATTTGATTCCATTCACTTTCAGGTTAATGATTTTTTCTAATACCATCAAAATATGGTGTTCCAATTTTTTCTATGATATTAGTCCTTCATTTCCTACCATATCCATTGAATCAATATCGTCAATATGTTCCTCATGATTGGTTGCATCAGAATGCCCATATGGTCAATGTACCTCAACAGTGGGAGAAGTATTTGGTTGAGAAAGATGTTGTTCATTAGGAATCGGATCACCTGCACGTGTAGAAGGTCATTCTTCTACAATACAAGAAGAAAAATGTTGAGTGACATGTTTTTCCTAGGGATTGGGAGCCCCATAAATTAGGGAATTAATTATTTATATATGTGGGTTAACATAAAATTTAGAGTAAACAAATCAATAATCCAACAGATAATAACATGATGTAACCTTATGTATATCACAGAAAAATATAACCTAATTATTGGACACTCGTTTTATTTTTTTACTATTTTATCGATTTGAACCCTCTATTGACGATCCAAATCCTTTCATTTTGGTCTACTCTAACATAAAAAACATTTTCTACATTGGGACCACTATGAAATGATTATGATTCCCCAATAAAAGGGTGATCCACGGTTGAATTTCTGGCCGACCCATATATGGTTTAGGTCGAAAATATTTCAATTGACTAATTTTGGTTTCTAGGATCATCAACATAAAATAATTTTACATCCTATTATTCAAATATAAATGGTTCATTGGTATACCCTTACTTACTGAAATCAACTTTCTTGAATCTCAGTTCATCTATTTTAACAATCACTCATATTATCAACCCACATGCATTGAAAAATCGGCACATGGAGTACTGTATAATCCAAATAACATATTTGATTGATGATGCCATTATATGACATATTCCGGTAAATTGGGATTATTTCCTTAGTAAATGAAACATGCATCGCTTCATCCATGAGTGTAACTCCACTATTTTTTATAGTACTATCTTTATTATTCCCAATTTTATAGAACATATAACCATTAACTACCAATCCATTTTACTATAATACATACACAATTGGCCCTCCGAGTAGCCATCGTATTCATTCTGAAATTGAATCTAGATTTTCATATGACTCCATAAAAACATTTCCTTGAATCTATGATACAAATTGTTGATTATGATTATTTGATATACATCATTTATCCCTTGATGGATTCATTTAACTATGAAATTCCTTGTGGGTTTTGACATCTGGGTAAGCCACCAAACTATAATGAAAAATGTAATGGAGGGAATACTATTGATATGTAATATTGATTGTGAAGAAATCATGATCATACATTACATCACCCACAAGCTACCATGTGTTATGAGTTTTTGGTGGACTAATTATTTCCTTACAAGATAAGTTTTCTGTACAGAATTCAAAAGTTTCCTCCACAATATATTGATCCACAATACAGCCATGTAGAATAATTCCATTTTTTACATAATCGTTCTAAATATTCTTATACCATTCAATTATGTACATACATATATAGTGTACATGACCACATAGTCGATTATCTCTCACCATCTGGAACATAAAATTATCCATCATATCAAAGAATGTTACCAGAAATAGCATATAAAATTCACATAATTTGACAAAAATTTCACTTTCCATAGTAATTGGTTCTATAAATTTTATGCATATATCCTTGAATAAGAAATAGGCCATGGTTATTTTATGATGAACATTGTTGGGAAAAATGAAATGAAAAACTATAGGGATTAGATCTTAAATAAAATCACACCAGTCATGTGATTAAAGAAATGTTATCTTTAAACCTGTCATTGACATGATGTTCTTGATAATTTATTAATACCCCTCTAAAACCATTAAATCGTTCATGTGGTTTCAAACTGAAATCTCTATTTTTTCTAAAGTGTATGAGTAGTTGGATGAAGAAAAGAACAATTTTCACCCTTCACTTGCACCAACTCCTGTCGTATTTTCATGTCAACCATGTCCATCCAAGATTTAATTCCATCATTTTTTCTAGGGGAAATTAGAAATATGCTGAGGAAACTATCACATATATTTTTTCAACATTCATAAAATCATCAAAATGTATTATGTACAGACAATTCATGTATGTTAATTTAAAAAAATTATCAAATTTTCAAACCATATTTTTTAATGTTTTTCCAAAATGGTTTACCAAAAGCAGTGTCTATATCTTTTACATTCTAAAACATTTAATCCTCAATTATTGGATACTATGGTATGCACTATTCTAATCGTCCATCGAATTATATCATCCAAGATCGTTACATATTTTTCACAATTAGAAATCTGATATTTCTTAGAAAAATGTTTTCGATTAATGATTCAACATAATTGAAAATGTAACTTGCTCAAAGATGGGACACAATTGAGTTCTATTCATGGAATATCCTAAAAAATTTCAATAACTAGGGAAGTCATTTATTATCCCATTGAAATTTTTTCTCAATGTGGAATCTTCATTTACATAAGCATAATAATACAAAACACTGGGATCCTACAATAATTTCAAATCCTTCATCATTTGAGCCAAATGAACTTCAATATCATTACTCGGTTTTTTTGGTCATGATATAAGCATAGATAACATAATGAATTTTCATTTAATTGATAAAAATAGTAGAAAGATAATTTTCCAACGCAAGCAGCCATGTTCTATGAGTGATGCATTGAAAACCAATAGGATTGACACCATTTGTATATAACAGAAGACGAATGTTTCTTGGATCATTCCAAAATTTTGGATACTCATTATCAATTCACTTCCACTAAAAATACTCATCTGGGTGAAATAGTTTCGCATATTTATTTCATCTATCTCCATGCCATGAAAATTTCATGAATTCTACTCACTTACATATAGCTGCCTAAACCGTACAATGATTGGAAATAACCATAAGAATGTCATAGGACCATATTAATAATTTTTTATTAAGAATCACCAAATTTGGGATTTCCCTATGTTATTTTTGGTCCTTTAGAAATAGTATAAATTATTTTGGAAGGTGTATATTTTTATTGAGATCATAAAAATTGATCATAACATTCATTTGTTGTCGTTAGTTCTTTTTTGAGACCTAATTACCTTATGGGATAATGTCATTAAATAGAGTACATAGTTCCATAAAATCAGTGTCACTCCATCAATTTTCTTATTTAAAATTATACAAATTTATTTTGGCTGATAATGTTTTATATTATGTGAGACTATCATATAATGATATAGTTTCCCAACACGTTAACTTCCCAAACAATTTTGGAAAACCAAAAAGTTCATCTTCAATATTCTTTGAAATTTCTTCAATACAATATTCATCATCATTCAAATCTATAATCACATCCACAAGACGGACTTCGTAAATTTCCACAATGGTAATCATATCATATGATTCATAAAACACAATGGAATCCCATCCATAAGATACATTTTCCTTTTACCATGTTTATAACATCGATCTATTATGTGATAGAACAAGTGTTCTTCCAACTCCTATGGACTAACATGCCTTGAATAAAAATTGAAAATACACATAAAATGGATTTTATAAGAGTCATATGAATGTCCTTTTTCAAAATTGATAAACTTCTTCACTCCATCAACATACTCTTTTTTCAAATGTTAGGAATCCATCGATTAATTTTTTTTATCCATCTTATTTGATTTCGTGATATTAATATTTTTCAAAATAAAGAAACAAAAGGGTCCTTTCAAATAAGGGGAACTCAACATATGAATGATTGTAATTATTTCATTTCTTTTACAAGGAGTAATTCCTAGAAAATCTAACACAAAATCCTTTTAAAAACTATTTATAAAATCACACTTGAAAATCAATTCAAATCATTTAAATCATTTTAATGATATTTAAAACAAAAAAGGGTATATTGAACACATATTGTTTTTTATGAAACATTTCAAAACACATGAATTATTTTAAAAGATACATAATGGAATTTTCAAAAATACATAAATCCCATGTCGTGCCTTGATCTGACCTCATTAACATGTCACTGCGGGAACAACGTGCCCCTATCAGAACAAGTACTACATCTCACAGTCAGAGGCCCTGAATTCATGGGTCACCAACACCCCATGTATGTTATTACAACCTGAGGGATAATGACATAGAAAGAGGCATAGCATCATTCTCCACATATTCAATTTAACCCCATCATTCAATTTGCTCTATTTATTTAAAAATGTCATTCTACAAATCACATGATTAAATTATAATTTAAACATATTATACCATATACTTATCGTAACAATTGGTATTTACTGAGAGCATCATAAAAATTGATAATCCATGTATAAATACAGTGGCATTACTCGGCCTCAAAATGTATTGGTCTGCATGACAAGGTCTTCACACAGAATATAAACCCTCCTAAAGAGTTGATGTGTGAAAACATAGAAGATAAAATCATGGACTTGAAATCAGACACTGTACATTTGGAAGGCTTGATGGGTGAGTAAATAGGTTTAATGATCCACCTCTCGATCTTCATGGTTCCTCTTATCATGTTCTGTGATAACCAGATGGTATTAAACCCCACCTCCATCTCCATTGGCCCCATCCACAATGACCTTCCCTATCTCTTCTACACCAAAAACATCAGGTTGTATTATTCCAATAAATTATTGTCCTGAAACCCATCACTCAGTAAACATGACTTGAACTGTTATTCCACTGAAATAGAAGTTGAAGCACGTAGGTGATATAGAATCCACCTCTAGAAAGGGGAGTAGGTATTGCAAAAGATTTTCATAGTCGACAAGTCCTTAATAATACATTTGTGATTACATGGTTTTGAAAAAGGAATTATGGGAGAGATAATATTTCTCAACATTGACAAGGTGGACTGGCTCAACAAAGACTAGATTCAGATGGAGAACCAAATCACTTGCTTCATGGCACAAAATTTATACCCACTCATTTATATCTCATCCCCATCTTCATTGCACCATCTTTCCATGGAGTACCTACATATCATGGTTCCCATAATTCCAGTACCTCAATTGGATGGAAACCAAAAAGAAAGCATTTTTTGGAATTTTGGTGGAAATTCTTGGTAGGCATGGGTGCAACTAACTAGGTTTCTCGAATATCTATTGGCAGACCAGTGACCCGTCTGAAAATTCCATATGTTATTGCTCTTGGGGATTTTGATGTTATTGACTTAAGGGGTATGAAATTTGAATTCATGATCAAATTAATGTTCAATTCACCCAAGGGCACCCTCACCATATCGGCCCTCCTATTTAAAGAGTGGAAAAAATCACTGGTATGAATTTTCATCAGCATGCATCAATGTTACCTTAGATTCCACAAAAATGATTTCACCGCTTATTTAGCCATTGTGGGAATGCTCATCATCCATCCAAAGGACACAATTCTATAGTACGAGGAGTGAATCATCAAAATTCGGCATGGGGGTCCCAAAGACATTTTTCTCCTCAGAATAAATGTCAAAAAATATATGATCTTGGGGGATTTTACAAACAACTATTTTTGCTGAGATGTTAACAAATACTTCAGACGAAGGTGGCCAAGTTGGTGTATTGCCTACAATCAGTGCCATTGGGAAACTCTTAGGGGAATTGGCTTACAATTAGTTCTGATTTTTTTACTCTTCCACATATTCAATGTCGTTCTAATACTGCTAGATCATTTTAATGTTTTATTTGTTTAAATTTTTATTTATTATGTGTGATTGTCTTAAGTGTACATTTATGGCAGTGATTCATTTTCGAAGCCCTTCATTATGAAAAAAATTTTCATTCCAACCATTTGGATTTTCTATTGGACTATATATGGTAGTGATCTCTCTCAATTGTCACAACTAGAAAATTTAACTAATCTAACACTACATTTTATCAGTTCAAAAAATGCTCATAATGACTGTTTTTATCCGTTCATATCCTTGAATTTTTTTTCTTATATTTTAATTGATGGTCAGAGGCTTCTGCTTCTGGCTACCCATTTTCAATATAATTAAATTATTATAAAATTATAATAAACGATTTGTATAATTATAATTAAAATAATATATATATTTCAATAATAATAAAATTGTAAAATAATATTTATTATATTTTAAATTAGTATTATAAAATATATATATATATATATATATATATTAAGTCGTAAATATAAATAAATAAATATTTATATTTATTTATATTTTAATATGTAGGAAATTATAAAAAAATATAAAATTAGTATATTCATTTTGATTTCATAAGTATTTAAATATATATATATGACTATAAATAAATTTATAATTTTCTACAATTATATTTATAAATATATACTTAATTATAATTTAAATTATAAATATAGTAATAATATTTATTATAAATTAATAATAATATATAATACATTTATATTAGGTATTTATTAGCTCTAAAAAAGCGTTGATAAAAGCCTTTTGTGATTTTAGAAATGTAACCCTAATAGATCCACTAGCCGTTCAACCCTCAAGATATCTCAAATGTTGATCTTTGCCTCTGCTGACCTCTATGCCTCCGCCTCCACCTCTACTTCCTCTGCCTCTACCTCCTCCACCCCCATATCTACCTCCCCCTCTTTCTTCACTTCCCCCACCTTAACCTCCACTACTCCCTTCTCCAATACCCTCTCCTCCACAACCCCTAACTATGTTTTCCTCGCCATCGCCTCCTCCTCATCCACCTCTACCTCTACCTCCTCCTTCGCCGCCTCCCCCCCCCCACCTCCTCTGCCTCTGCCACCTTCGTCTATGCCCCCACTTTTGTTCTACCCCTTACTCTGCTGCCCCCACCACCTCCAACATCTCCACTACCCCAATCCCTAATGTTTCCTCTCTCTCTTCCACTGCAACCATCGATGCTACCTCAGTCGATGCCCCCGACGTCCCTACCATAGGACCATATGTTCAAAATAGTCAAAATTATTTTTTAATTTAGATATTTTTTTGATATATATTTATATTATTTTGGTTTTATTATTTTTTCTTGACATTTTATTTCTCATGGATGTCTTTTTTCTTCCATGTTGTACTCTTTTTGTTTGTAATGTTATGTGGAGATATGTGGTTTTACCAAATTACAACATGATATGATATACATTGTGAGAATTTTGGAAGGTAGAGTTGTGACCCAACACAAATTAATACAGATAAGAAGGGATAATATGATTTTTTTCATTGGTATTTGATAGTATAAAATCTATAGGGGATGTCGCTGTGGGGGGAGCCTATGAATATTTTTATTCTGATATTATTTTCCATTTATATGGATGAAATTCTTGGTCAGGGTGTGGACGAGAAGTTATCCTAATAGTTTTATATTGGTTCTAAAATTAATTCAATAGATATTTAGTATTATTTTCTCACATTTATATGAGGGAACCTAATAATGATCAGACTTAATATTAATTTTATGACCTCCCCTATATATATTATAGGTGAAGGGAATTTTTTAGTGACTATGATTGGCTGCTCTAGTTTGGAGTTGGAGTTGATGTTTGGAGTTACTGTTTAGTAGTGGTTTTAGAGTTTTTATTTTGTGTATTTTTTTTTCTGAAATGGCATGCATTGTTGCATTATTTTATTAATTTATATTTGTTCCATCCACACTTCTCATACTTCTAGTGATCTATACTCTTGGATGAAATGAATAAAATTGAAACAAGCTTTATTTCATACTAATCTCTCATTTTATGACTACATGGTGGAAATTCTTGGATACATTTTATTATTGGAAATTTAATCCATCAGTCCTCAATTACATTGTATGTGATGTTTTATATCAGATTTCTTCACACTAGTCCCACTACAGTATATTATTTCCTTAGTTATTCATCATTGTGAAATAATATAAATGTATTAGCTAGGTTATATTTTTTAGTTTTTTTCACTAACCTAACTATTTTTATTCCAAAAAATATTTCATAAATGTGATGATGAGGCCATTGTGTTTCATCCTGGAATAAAACATCTATTGTTTTGTGAATCACACTATGAATATCATTATAGAGAATCTCATCCTCCTATAATATGTTAAGATCCATACCTAATAACCTTAACAAATCAAAATCCATTCCCACTTTAATTACTTCCATAAATTTAGTTTCCATATTAAAAAAATTAGCTACCCGGTACAGCTAATACATCCAACTAACCGTTTTCACTAACTAGGATAACACAATTACAATTAATCTTGTCATGAAACAAATCATGTCGGCATCAAAACTGACACCTAACATGGTCTGTGACAAGGCCTGAAGAGTGTTCATGATTTTCATAGGCTAGTCCAAGTTCTCAGGTATAAAAGAAATGGAATTTGGAAAGATTTACCTATGTTTATAGACATCTAAAAACAAACAAAACTGATGTACCAAATCTAAACGAAACAAAATCTTTTAAAATAATTCAGAACTAAATTACATAATTTTAAAAACATCTCAAAGAATATACAAAATAAAGAAACCCAAAATGGACTGTCTAAGAACCTCATCGAGGATCCACCCTCAAGTCTTATCCACAACACTACATCATGAAGGACCAATAGTGACCCGATCCATTGCCACTAAAATTTCTACCCAAACCTGGGACAAAAAAATGGATGTATACATAATCGAAAATGGGTAATTAAGGTTTAATCTGAAGCCCAATAGTATGAATCCACAGAAGGATTCCATGTTATAAAAATTCAAAGACGAATATATTGCATATTTTCAAAAACATGCTATGATATTATGAAGTTTAAATAGATGAATCAATAAATAAAAGTTGTTTTCAAGGGGTATACTTTATAGAAAAAAAACATTTAAAATGGGATTGCAAGGCTTCTAAATTATCCATCCAAACATATTGTATGCCGACGGTATGTATAAAGTATCTAATGATAAAATCATCACCATAATCATATATTAGTTAGATTATTCATCGTCAAACATGATATGTGAAATTAAGGACAATCCCCACAAGATCACAAGCATACTAGTACATGTCCATCCACCATGAAAAATGGGTTTCCCTCTTGTGCTCAAAAAAGTTCAAATATCCATGAAATATAATTTTCACATGAAAATACCACTTCTACATCACACAAAAACCATACATCCCTCACACATGTAACATAAAAATCATTTCACGAATAAAATTCATTATTTACATCATACTCACACCAAACAACCCAAAAACATGTTTCGTACCATTCTTGATATTTGATAAAACATTTAAGAAATTTATACAAAATTATAGAAATGTAAGCAAATAAATAATTGTTCTCATACACAAGAGTCACTAGTATGGATCATACACATAACCCAGTGGTCCCCCAACATCATCACCATCATCATTGATTAGTTAGAGTTTTCATCGTAAAGCTTAATATGTGAAATTGAGGCCAGTCCCTACATGATCACTAGAATACTAGTACACATCCACCCACCTCGATACACTGGTTTCCCTCTTGTTCTCAAACAAGATCAAATAGCCTTGAAATATAATTTTCACATGAAAATACCACTTCTGCATCACACACCCACCTAACATCCCACACAAATGTCACATAAAAATCATTTCACAATGATAATTTATTATTCACATCATACTCAAACCAAATATCCCACAAACATGTTTGGTAACTTTCTTGAAATCTGATAAAACATTTAAGAAAATTATACAGAATTCGAGAAATTTTTGACATCTTAAATGATGAATTTACCATTCAAAACCCCTTCTTCTGTGAACACACTCACTAAAATAGCCCCTAAAATTTTTCACAATTCATTCAAAATTTGATAAATCCTTTAAAAAAATTTATAAAACGTTTCCAAGAGGCTAAAAATCACATAATTTCCCCTTCAAAACAAAATATACCATTTTAAAAACATACACCCACCCAAATAGTACATAAATTTTCGTGGCTCAATTTTGGTAACTCAATAAATAATTTAAAATTTTCAGAAAACACTTTGAAGAAGATCAACACATTTTGGAATCCAAATCACATTCAAAAACCTGATTTTAAACCCAAAATCACACCAAGACCCTAAAAAAGAAGAATCGGCTGGCCAAACAACATTTAATAAACAACTTTCATATCTTACAATATAATCCAAAATATTACCACAATAGTACACATGGAAAACACCAAATTAAATAAAAACAATTAAAATATAATATGAAACGCTAAACCAAATCCATCAAAAATGGGTTTTTCACCACACACAACAAAAGAGGAACATGAATAATAAGTAAATAAAGCATTCTAAATCATCCATAACTTCAAATACATGGAATCAAATATAAATGTAATGAAACCCTCAAATCATAGTGTGGAACATCAACTGTACCACCACCACACCAGAACGATGTGAGAATAAACCTAAAACATCAAGAATAGACAAATAAACTAAAATAAAAACCCTAGGTATGAACCCTAGATTCTGAACATATTATAAATTCACGAAATGGTTAAATAATTCCTAAGGAAATAGAATAAATCAATGAGGGAAATACTTACTTGCATGATTTTGATGTTTCCCCCAAAAAATCTCCATTCAAAGTTGAGTTACAAGGGAGGGTCAGAGAGATTGTGAGCTTTCCATGGAGGTAGGCCACAAAATGGGGAAGAATGGGTAGGATTGGGATTATTTTCGTAAGGGAAAACATGGAATTTCAAGATGACTGTAAATAACCTATACAACTTGCACAGTTTGGCGGAACAGTTTTGTAAAAATTGTGGGAAAATCATGCTGCCAGTAATAGCCACACAAAATGTTAGGTTTTACAACCAATTACAAGGAGGTCCAAGGTGAAAGTGAAAGGTGGAATAATGGGAAAAGATATAGGTGAAAATTACAATAATTATGTACTCTCCTTGGCCCAAAACTCAACCAACTCAAGTTTTCAAACAACCTCAACATCCTCCCCACAAGTGGTTCCACTATGAGTGTCACTAATCGAATGCCATAACACAAAAACCATACACCATTCCTTTATAAAACATAGATTACATGTACCATCCAATTCCCCCAAGTCTATGGTCATAGATAATGAAAACAAAATATGCCAAAATTTATATCCTGGAATAACCGGAAACTATGAAAATACTAAGGACCAAAAGAAGATCTCAAACAAAGCATGGAATCAAAAATCAGAGTGTCAAAATTCTCCCCATCATAATCCTTTCTTCCCCTATAAGTACACAACAAGGAAAAAATGAAGAACCAATCCCAACCAATAAACCAAGATTTACTCCTTTTCCATGTCTAGTCCCAAATGGCCGAAACACATCTACTGATCAATTAAAGACGGAATACTCTCAAAAAACAAATAATACACAGAATTTTTTAATCCATAAAGAACATTTCAACATTTTCCAAAAAGAAAACTCCTCAAACAATATCTAAACAAAACATATAGAGTTTACCCAAACAAACAACAACATCGAACAAGGTTACACTTACATTAAATTAACTAAACCATTGGGCTCTCTCCAATCCTAATATTTAACCAAGGATGATGTTAGTTGTTATATAGATCTAAATAAAACTACCAACCACCAAGAAATGAAATAGGGAAAATGTGAGTTACTAGTATGTGAAGTCACAAATGGGCTCCCCACCATAAGAGAAAACATAAATTTATCCTGAGACAAAAATAGGACACTAACATGTTGAGGGCCGAACGAAATCCCCGGTACAGTCTGTAGAATTACATTAGAAATTTCAAAAAGAAAATAAATAAACTCACAGTGGGTATCCCCACATTAATAAAAAACCATATTAACCAACTGGCATTTGATGTAACAAAAAGACCCGACAAATATAATGTGTTGGGACGACTGCACGGTTAGTCCGCATGTTTAGTCTGCACAGTTTTGGAAACTATGTGCTAACTATGGGGATCCTTCATCCTATATGGTTTTTTGGTGTATGGTAACTACTAAATGTGTTAGAACCATGTGCTCAACTAATCTAGCCAAATTTTAAACTGTTCTCCAAAAAGTCAAGGGAATCTAAAATGCCGACGGGATGAAATTGGTAGATAACATAGACATGAGGTCCTCGCACATCTTTCCATAGAATGGAAACAACAAAAGAAAGATGACGACACCAGAGGTTTAAAATATTCCCATCATTCATTCTGAGTATAGGACTTTTCCCAAGGGTTTGAATGACCCTGGAATTTCCCCTAACTACATGCCATATTTATTATGAGACCTATGTCTAGAGTGTAAATGATTGAAGCATCCTCAGCCTCATAGTTTGTCATTGGAAACCCCTTAAATGGAACATCTTCTTTTGGTGCAATGAAAACTATACCCTAATCGTAGATGGTTTCACCAAGACATATCACACTCAAAATTCACTTTACCATAACCCGACACTTAATTGAAACAGTTTCATAGAATACACACACACATCACCCATTGTTTCTTCACATTTTAAACGAAAATAGAAAAGGATATATAGAAATTTCTTCCTCTAAAAAACGTTTTTGGTATATACTGAAATGATACACACTTATTACAAAACAAATATTCATAAAATATTATAAAATATCCCCTTTACAGTCAAACAAGCACATGACATCACAAGGCATCACCGAACATGACCATTGCAACTATTAGAAACAATAATTGGAGGGGAACCTTATACAAAGTCCCCAAACATCATAGAATTCTAGAAAGTGGCCATAATAGCCTCTCATGACCAAATTTCCCACCCTGGTGGTTTAACATGAACACCTTCTTCAAGGATACTATGAAGGACCCTGATGCCCTTTTAGATACCATCCACACTAACAACCACATACTATTTCCACCTTCGATAAATCATGTAACATCAGAAACTAAGGTACCTTTAAATGTTCCAAGATCACTCTCCTACCAATAGTGGATCTGAAGAACCATTAAATAAATGATGTAGACTCAATCTACATAGCTCGAAAAAAATATTCCTTATATTGATCAACTGGAGGATCTTCCAATGGTGATACAATCTGGACTTCACTTCAGTCGTGCATCAAATATTAGTGGGGGTGTTCCATACCCAACATGTGAAACCAAGTTCCCAACCAAGTAGCTCCATTAGTCTAAACATTCCACAAACATGATCTAACCACATGATAGGAACCTCCGTAAAGGCATCCTCAAGCATTTCTCTAATAGAGACCAATAACGAGCCCTTCAAACCAACATACCAATGAAACAAAATCCCAAAACCCCATTCAAACAAGAGGGGTTATTACACTCAAAAAATCCCTCAACACAAAATTTCAAAAAACATATAAGTCACACCAACCCAAACCAGTCATCAAGACATCCTGATTTTTTTATAAGAAATATCATCATTGAAAAAAATGGTTTGGTGGTTATCATATCGACTAATGCTACCCCATTTTCCTCACACAAGTATGATTACATGACACACCATGAACCCTCCTAATATTTGTCTTCATACTCATCCATTTATTCCATAACCATCCCTCAACACATGTAACCCCATCCATGTGGTTTCTTATAGAAATACTAATGGCCAAAGAAATTTTTTCCACATTTCAAAACCTAAATAGTAAAAAATAAAACCTTTTCCTTGAGACCTATAACCATGAAATCAAACCCAATTTATACTTTAAAAAACTTTTCATAAAGGAACAATCATTCGAATGAAAACTCACGTTCAAGACCTACATATTATTTTCAAAATATTTTTCCCATTTCAAAACAATCATGGTTTTATAAAAACCCCCTTTCATCAACTGTCATTCCTTTTAATACTCATCTCTTAATATTAATAGCATGGTACAAATGATTTGTAAAACCATTCAAAAGATCTCAAATAATTCAGTAAAAATACACTTTTAATTCATGTAAATTTATTTAAAAACATTTTGGCCCGTTTCAAAACACATTAATTTCATCACAAACTGAAATTCATAAATTCCTATTACAATTGATCTTTTCATGAAACGAATTTGGTCGGCATCAAAACTGATTCCTAACATGGTCTGTATCATGGTTCGAAGTGTGTTCATGATTTTTCAAAGGCTATTCCAACTTCTCAAGTATCAAAAAATGGAATTTTTAAATGATTTACCTAATTTTATAGGCATTTAAAAACAAACAAATCCGATGTACCAAATCTAAATTTAAATAAATTATTTAAAAAAATCCAGAACTGAATTACATAATTTTAAAAATATCTCAAAGAATATAAAAAATTAAGAAACCCAAAATGGACAGTCCATGAATATCCTCAAGGCCCCACCCACAAGTCATATCCACAACACTACATCATGAAGGACTGATAGTGACCTGAACCATTGCCACTATAATCTCTACCCAAACCAGGGACAAAAAAAAGAAGTCTACATACTCGAAAATAGGTAATGAAGGTTTAATACGAAGCCCCATATTATGAATCCACTGAAGTATTCCATGACATAAACATTCAAAGATGAAACTCTTGCATGTTTTCATAAACATGATATGATATTATGAAGTTTAAATGGCTGAAACATTATATAAAAGTAGTTTCCAAGGGGTATACTTTATAGAATAAAAACTTTTAAAATGGGACTCCAAGGATTCTAAATTATCCATCCAAACATATTGAATGCTGACGGTATGTATAATGTATCTAATGAGCACAACACCACCATCGTCATATATTAGTTAGAGTTTTCATCATCAAACTTGATATGTAAAATTAAGGACAATCCCCACAAGATCACAAGAATACTAGTACATGTCCATCCACCATGATAAAAGAGTTTCACTCTTGTGCTCAAACAAGTTCAAATAGCCATGAAATATAATTTTTACATAAAAATACAACTTTTACATCACACACAAACTAAACATCCCTCACACATGTCACATAAAAATCCTTTCACAAATAAAATTCATTATTTACATCATACTCACACCAAAAAACCCACAAACATGTTTCGTACCATTCTTGAAATTTGATAAAACATTTATGAAATTAATACAAAATTCTAGAAATGTAACCAAATAAATAATTGTTCTCACACACAGGAGTCACTAGTAG
The DNA here is from genome assembly GCA_963277665.1 of Viscum album. NCBI lineage: Eukaryota > Viridiplantae > Streptophyta > Magnoliopsida > Santalales > Viscaceae > Viscum > Viscum album. The sequence continues at coordinate 528,059,390 of OY728161.1, read as the reverse complement.
GGATCATACACATTACCTAGTGGTCCCCCAATATCATCATCATCATCATCATGGATTAGTTAGAGTTTTCATCGTCAAACCTGATATGTAAAATAGAGGCCAATTCACACAAGATCACTAGCATACTAGTACATGTCCACCCACCTCGATACACGAGTTTCCCTCTTCTGCTCAAACAAGATCAAATAGCCCTGAAATATAATTTTCACATTAAAATACCACTTCCACATCACACACCCTCCTAACATCCCACAAACATGTCACCTAAAAATCACTTCACAAATAAAAATCATTCTTTACATCATACTCAAACCAAACAGCCCACAAACATGTTTTGTACCTTTCATGAAATTTGATAAAACATTTAAGAAAATTATACAAAATTCGAGAAATTTCTGACATCTTAAATGACCACTTTAACATTAAAAAACCCTTCTTCTATGAACACACTCACCAAAATAGCCCATAAAATTGTTCACATTTCTTTCAAAATTCGATAAAACCTTTAAGAAATTTTATAAAATGATTCCAAGATGCTAAAAATCACATAATAGCCCATTCAAAAAAATGGACCATTTTAAAAACATACACCCACCCAAATAGTACATAAATTATCGTGGATCAATTTTGGTAACTTAATAACCAATTTAGAATTTTAAAAAAGCACTTTGAAAATGCTTGAGACGTTTTTGAACCAAAATCACATTCAAAAACCTCGTTTTAAACCCATAATCACACCAAGACCCTAAAAAAGAATAATCGGTTTCCCAAAAAACATTTAATAATCCACTTTCATATTTTACAATATAATCCAAAATATTACCACAAGTGATACACATGGAAAGCACCAAATTATATGAAAAAAATTAAAATATAATATTAAACGCTAAACCAAATCCAACAAAAACGGGTTTTCCACCACCCACAACAAAAGAGGAACATGAAAAATAAGTAAATCTAGCATTATAAATCATCCATAAATTCTAACACATGGAATCAACTACCGAATTTGATGAAACCCTCAAATCATACTATGGAACATTAACTAAACCTCCACCACACCACAAGGATGTGAAAATAAACCTAAAACATCAGGATTAGACAAATAAACTGAAATAAAAACCCGAGGTACAAACCCTAGCTTCTGACCATATTATAACTTCATATAAGGGTAAAATAATTCCTAAGGAAATGGAATAAATCAAAGAGGGAAAGACTTACTTGCATGATTTTGATGTTTCCCCCATAAAATCTCCATTCAAAGTTTAGTTACAAGGGAGGTTCAGAGAGAATGTGAGCTTTCCATGGAGGTAAGCCACAAAATGTGGAAGAATAGGTGGGATTTAGATTATTTTCGGAAGGGAAATCATGGAATTTAAAGATTATTTTTAATGACCTAGACAACATGCACGGTTTGGCCACACAGTTTTGTAAACATTGTTGGAAAACCATGCCACCGGTTATGGCCACACAAAATGTTAGGTTTTACAACCAATTTCAAGGGGGTCCAAGGTTAAAATGAATGGTGGAATAATGGGAAGGGATATAGGTGAAAAATTCCAATAATTGTGTACTCTCCTCAGCCCAAAACTCAACCAACTCATGTGTACAACAACCACAACAACCTCCCCACAATTGGTTCCACTATGAGTGTCATTAATCCAACACCATAACACAAAAACCATACACCATTCCTTTATAAATATAGGAGTCCATGTACCATCCAATTCCCCCATGAATATGGTCATAGACAATGAACACAAGAGATGAAAAAATTTCAATCCTAGAATAACCAGAAACTAGAAAATGCTAAGGACCAAAAGAGGAATTCAAACAAAGCATAGAATCGAAAATCCGAGTGTCAAAATTCTCCCCATCATAATCCTTTTTGCCCCAGTAATGCCACAACAAGGAAAAAATGAATGACCAATCCCAACCAATAAACCATGATTTACTCATTTTCAATGTCTAGTCCCCAAAGGCCAAAACACCTCTAGTGATCAATTAAAGAAGGAATACTCTCAAAAACCAAAACATACACAGAATTTTCGAAACCATAAATCACTTTAACACATTGTCCCAAAAGAAAACTCCTCAAACACTATCTGAACAAAAAATATAAAGTTTACCCAAACAAACAACAACATCGAACAATGTTACACTTACATTACATTAACTAAACCATTGGGCTCTCTATAATCCAAACATTTACCCAAGGATGATGTTGGTTGTTATATCGATCTGAACAAGACAACCAACCACCATGAAATGGAATAGGGAAAATATGAGTTACTAGTATGTGAAGTCACAAATGGGCACCCCAACATAAGAGAAAACTTAAATTTATCCTGAGACAGAATAAGGACACTAACATGTTAAGGGCTGAACAGACTCCCAGGTATATGGGGTAGAATTACATTAGACCTTTCAAAATGATCATAAATAAACTCATAGTGGGTATCCCCACATAAAGAAAAAACCATATTAACCAACCGACATTTGATGTAACAAAAAGTCCCCAAAAATATAAAGCGTTGGGACGACTGTAGGGTTAGTTCTCATGTTTAGTCCGCACAGTTTTCAAATCTATGTGTTAACCATGGGGATCCTTCATCCTGCATTGTTTTCTGGAGTATGGTTACTACTAAATGTGTGAAAACCATGTGTTCAACCTACCTATCCAAATTTTAAAATGTCCTCCAAAAATACAATGTAATCTAAAATGTCTAAGGGATGACATTGGCAGATAACATGGACATGAGGTCCCCCCAAATCGTTCCATAGAATGGGAACAACAAAATAATGATGAGACATGAGAGGTTTAAAATATTCCCATAATTCATTCTCAGTATAGGAATTTTACCAAGGGTTTGAATGACCCTGGGATTTCCCCTAACTACATGCCATCATTAGTATGAGACCTATGTCTAGAGCTTAAATGATTGAAGCATCCTCAGCCTCACAGATAGGCATTGGAAACCACTTAAATGGAACATCTCTTTTTGGTGCAATGAAAACTATACCCTAATCCCAGATGGTTTCACCAAGACATATCACACTCCAAACTCACATTACCATAATCTGACACTTATCTGAAACATGTTCTTAGAATACTCACACAAATCACCCATTGTATCTTCACATTTGAACCGAAAAGAGAAAAGGATATATAAAAAATTATTCCTCTAAAAAATGTTTTTGGTATCTACCCAAATGATACACACTTATAACAAAACAAATACTCATAAAATATTGTAAAACATCCCCTTTACATTCAAATAAGAACATGGCATCACAAGGCATCACCGAACATGACCAATACAAATGTTAGAAACAATAATTGGAGGGGAACCTTATACAACGACCCCAAACATCATAGAATTACAGAAAGTGGCCATTACAGCCTCTCATGACCAAATTTCCCACCCTGGTGGTTTAACGTGAACACCTTCTTCGATGATACTATGAAGGTCCCTGATGCCATCTTAGATACCATCCACACTAACGACCCAATACTATTTCCACCTTCGATGAATCATGTAACTTCAGAAAATAATGTTCCTTTCCATGTTCCAAGATCAATCTCCTTCCAATTGAGGATCTGAATAAACATTATACAAATGATGTAGACTCAATCTACAATGATCAAAAAAATATATTCCTTATATTGATCAACTGGAGGATCTTCCAACGGTGAAACAATCCAGACTGCACTTCAGTCATGAATTAAATCTTAGTGGGGGTGTACCATACCCAACATGTGAAACCAAGGTCCCAACCAAGTAGCTCTATTAGGCTAAACATGCCATAAAATAGATCAAACCACATGATGGGAAACTCTGTAAAGGCATCCAGAATCATTTCTCTAATGGAGACCAATAACGATCCCTTCAAGCCAACATACGTAAGAAACAAAATCCCCAAACCCCAGTCAAACAAGAGGGGTTCTTATACTCAAAACATCCCTCGAAAATTTTTTTCAAAAAACACATAAGACAGACAATCCCAAACCAGTCATCAAAACATCTTGATTTTCTTTAAAAGAAATATCATCATTGAAAAAAATGGTTTGGTGGTTATCATATCCACTAATACTAACCCATGGACCTCACACCTGTATGATTACATGACACACCATGAACCCTCCTCATATCCGTCTTGATACTCATCCATTTATTCCGTTAACCATCCCTCATCACATGTAACCTCATCCATGTGGTTTCTCATAGAAATACTAATGGTCAAAGAAATTTTTTTCCACATTTCAAAACATAAATATTAAAAAATATTTCCATTCCCTTGAGACCTCTAACCTAGAAATCAAACCCTATTTATATCATAAAAAACATTACGGAATGAAATAATCATTCGAATGAAAAATCACATTCATGATCTATATATTAATTTCAAAGCATTTTTCCCATTTCAAAACACTCGTGGTTTTAAAAAACCCCCTTTCTTCACCCCTCATTCCTTTTTATACTCATCTCTTACTATTTATTGCATAGTTCAAATGATTCGTAAAACCATTCAAAAGATCACAAAAAAATTAGAAAAAACACCCTTTAAATTCATTTAAATTAATTTAAAAACATTTCTGCCTGTTTCAAAACACATTAATTACATGTCAAACTCAAATCCATAAATCCCTATTACAATTCATCTTTTCATGAAACAAATCTGGTCGGCATCAAAAATGACACCTAACACGGTCTGTGACAAGGCCCGAAGGGTGTTCATGATTTTCAGAGCCTAGTCCATGTTAATAGTTTTCAAAAACTGGAATTTGGAAATGATTTACCTAATTTTATAGACATTTAAAAACAATCAAATCTAACATAATAAACCTAAATTAAAAAAAAATCTTTTAAAAAAATTCAGAACTGAATTAAATAATTTTAAAAACATCTCAATGAATAATACAAATGATGCAACCCAAAATAGACAATCCAAGAACCTACTCTAGGCTCCAACCTCATGTCATATCCACAACACTACATCATGAAGGACCGATAGTGACCCGAACCATTGCTACTAAAATCTCTACCCAAACCTGGGACAAAAAAAGGAAGTCTATATAATCGAAAATGGGTAATTAAGGTTTAATCTAAAGCCCAGTAGTATGAATCCACTAAAGGATTCCATATTATAACCATTCAATGATGAAAATAATGCATGTTTTCATAAACGTGATATGATATTATGAAGTTTAGTTAGATGAAACATTAAATAAAAGCAGTTTTCAGGGGGTATACATTATAGAATTAAAACTTTTAAAATGGGATTACAAGACATCTAAATTATCCATCCAAACATATTGTATTCCGACAGTTTGTATAAAGAATCTAATGAGCACAAAATCACCATCGTCATATATCAGTCTGATTTGTCATCGTCAAACTTAATATGTGAAATTAAGGAAAATCTCCATAATATCACTAGCATACTAGTACATGTCCCTCCACCATGATAAAAGAGTTTCCCTCTTGTGTTCAACCAAGTTCAAATATCCATGAAATATACTTTTCACATGAAAATACCACATCTACATAACACACAAACCAAACATCCCTCACACATATAACATAAAACTCGTTTCACAAACAAAATTCATTATTTACATCATACTCACACAAAACAACACAAAAACATGTTTCGTACCATTCATTAAATTTGATAAAACATTTAATAAATTTATACAAAATTCATGAAATGTAACCAAATAAATAATTGTTCACATACACAAGATTCACTAGTAGAGATCATACTTATAACCAAGTGGTCCCACAACCTCATCATCATCATATATTATTTAGAGTTTTCATCGTCAAGCTTGATATGTCAAATTGTGGCCAATCCCCACAATATCACTAGAATACTAGTACACGTCCACCCACCTCGATACACGGGATTCCCTCTTGTTCTCAAACAAGATAAAAAAGCCTTGAATTTTAATTTTCACCTGAAAATACCACCTCAACAACACACACCAACCTAACATCCCACTCACATGTAACATAAAAATCATATCACAAAGAAAATTCATTCTTCACATCAAACTCAAACCAAACATCCCAAAACATGTTTTGTACCTTTCTGGAAATTTGATATGACATTTAAGAAAATTATACAAAAATTGAGAAATTTTTTACATCTTAAATGAAAACTTTACCATTAAAAACCCCTTCTTCTATGAACACACTCAGTAAAATAGCCCATTAATTTTTTCATCTTTCTTTCAAAATTTGATAAAACCATTAATAAATTTTATAAAACGTTTCTAGGATGATAAAATTCACATAATATCCCCTTCAAAACAAAATTGACCATTTTAAAATCATACAACCACACAAATAGTACAGAAAATATCGTGGCTCAATTTTGGTAACTCGATAACAAATTTACAATTTTCATAAAAAACTTTGAAAAAGATCAACATGATTTTGAACCTAACTCACATTAAAAACCTCCATTTCAACCCAAAATCACACCAAGACTCAAAAAAAGAAGAATCGGCTACCCAAACAACATTTAATAATCCACTTTCAAATCTTACAATATAATCCAAAATATTACCACAAGAGTTACACATGGAAACACCAAATTAAATGAAAAATATTTAAATATAATATTAAACGCTAAACCAAATCCATAAAAAACGGGTTTTTCACCAGACAAAACAAAATAGGAACATGAAACATAAGGAAATCAAGAATTCTAAATCATACATAAATTCTAACACATGGAATCACCTACCCAATGTGTTGAAACCCTCAAATCATAGTGTGGAACATCAACTGAACCACCACCACACCACAAGGAAGTGAAAATAAACTTAAAACATCAACATTAGACAAATTAACTCAAATAAAAACCCTAGGTATGAACCCTAGCTTCTGAACATATTATAAATTCATGGAAGGGTGAAATAATTCCTATGGAAAGGGATTAAATCATAGATAGAAAGACTTAATTTCATGATTATGATGTTTTCCCCATCAAATATCCATCCAATGATGAGTTACAAGGGAGGGTCAGAGAGAATATGAGCTTTCCATGGAAGTAGGCCACAAAATGGGGACGATTGGGTAGGATTTGGATTATTTTAGGTAGGGAAACCATGGAATTCCAAGATGATATTTAATGACCAAGACAACTTGCATAGTTTGGTGGCACAATTTTGTAAACATTGTTGGAAAACCATGTCACCGGTTATGGCCACGTAAAATGTTAGGTATTACAACCAATTTGAAGGCGGACCAAGGTGAAATTTAAAGGTGGAATAATGGGAAAGGATATAGGTGAAAAATTCCAATAATTATGTACTCTCCCCGGCCCAAAACTCAACCAACTCATGTGTACAAACAACCTCAACAACCTCCCCACAAGTGGTTACACTATGAGTGTCACTAGTCCAACACCATAACACAAAAATGATACACCATTCCTTTATAAAACTATCAGTACATGTACCATCCAATTCCCCCAAGACTATGATCATAGATAATGAACACAAGAGATTCCAAAATTTCAATCCTGGAATAACCAGAAACTAAGAAAATCCTAAGGGACAAAAGAGGATTTCAAACAAAGCATTGAATCGAAAATATGAGTGTCAAAATTCTTCCCATCATAATCCTTTATGACCCCATAAAGCCACAACAAGGCAAAAATTAAAGACCAATCCCAACCAACAAACTAAGATTTACTCCTTTTCCATGACTAGTCCCCAAAGGCCAAAACACCTCTCGTGATCAACGAAGGAGGGAATACTCTCAAAAACCAAAACATACACAGAATTTTTGACACCATAAAGCACATTACCACATAGTCCCAAAAGAAAACTCTTCAAATAATATCTGAACAAAACATATAATTTTTACCCAAACAAACAACAACAACGAACAAAGATACACTTACATTACATTAACTAAACCATTAGGCTCTCTCTTCAATGCCAACATTTACCCAAGGATGATGTTGGTTGTTATACAGATCTGAACAAGACTACCAACCTCCAAGAATCGAAATAGGGAAATATGAGTTACTTGTATGTTAAGTCACAACTGGGAACCCCACCATAAGAGAAAACATAAATTTAACCTGAGACAGAATTAGGACACTGACATGTTGAGGGCCGAATGGATTCCCCGGTACATGGGTAGAATTACAATAGACCTTTCAAAAAGAACATAAATAAAATCACATTTTGTATCCCCACATAAAGAACAAACCATAATAACCAACCGGCATTTTATGTAACAAAAAGTCCCCAAAAATATAAATTTTTGGGACATGTTCACGGTTAGTCCGCATGTTTAGTTTGCACAGTTTTGTAAACTATGTGATAACCGTGGGGATCCTTCATCCTGTATGGTTTTCTGGAGTATGGTTACTAAAAAATGTGTGCAGACCATGTGCTTAACCTATCTAGCCAAATTTTAAACTGTTCTCCAAAAAATAAATGGAATCTACAATGCCGAAAGGATGAAATTGGCAGATAAAATGGACATGAGGTCCTCCCATATCTTTACATATAATGTGAACAACAAAAGAAATATGACAGCACCATAGGTTTAAAATATTCACATCATTCATTCTGAGTATTGGACATTTCCCAAGTGTTTGAATGACCATGAGATTTCCCCTAAAGACATTCCAACTTTTGTATGAGACCTATGTCTAGTGATTAAAAGATTGAATAATCCTCAGCCTCACAGTTAGGCATTGGAAACCCCTTATATAGAACATCTCCTTTTGGTGCAATGAAAACTATAACCTAATCCCAGATGGTATCACTAATAAATATCACACTAAAAACTCACTTTACCATAACCCGACACTTAACTAAAACATTTTCTTAGAATATGCACACACATCACCCATTGTTTTTTCACATTTGAACAAAAACAGAAAAGGTTATATAAAAATGTCTTCCTATAAAAAAGGTTGTTGGTATCTACCCAAATGATACAAACTTATAACAAAACAAATACTCATTAAATATTGTTAAACTTCCCCTTTGTATTCATACAAGCACATGACATCACAAGGCATCACCAAACATGACCATTGCAACTGTTAGAACAATAATTAGAGTGGATCCTTATACGATGTCCCCAAACATCATTGAATTACAGAAAGTGGCCATAAAAGCCTCGCATGACCATATTTCCCACTCTGGTGGTTTAACATGAACACCTTCTTTGAGGATACTATGAAGGACCCTAATGCCCTCTTAGATACCATCCACACTAACAACCCCATACTATTTCCACCTTTGATGAATCATGTAACTTTAGAAACTATGGTACCTTTGAATGTTCCAAGAGAACACTCTTACTAATAGATGATCTGAAAAACCATTAAATAAAGGATGTAGAATCAATCTACAAAGCTCGAAAAAAATATTCCTTATATTGATCAACTGGAGGAACTTCCAATGGTGAAACAATTTGGACTGAACATCAGTCATGCATTAAATCTTAGTGGGGTTGTACCATACCCAACATGTTAAACCAAGGTCCCAACCAAGAAGCTCCATTAGTCTAATCATGCCAAAAAATAGATCCAACCATATGCTGGGAACCTCCGTAAAGGCATCCTGAATAATTTCTTTAATGGAGTCCAATAACGAGCCCTTCAAGCCATCATACCAAAGAAACAAATTCTCAAAAACCCATTAAAATGAAAGGGGTTCTTATAATCAAAACATCCCTGGACAAAAAAAATTCAAAAAACACAAAAGGGTCACCATCCCAAACAATTCATCAAGACATCATTATTTTCTTTAAAAGAAATATCATCATTGAAAAAAACTGTTTGGTGGTTATCAGATCCACTAATGCTAGACAATGGACCTCACACATGTACGATTACATGCCACACCATGAACCATCCTCATATCTGTCTTGATACTCATACATTTATTCTATTAACCATCCCTCATCACATGTAACCCCATCCATGTGGTTTCTCATAGAAATACTAATAGTCAAAAAAATTCCACATTTCAAAACCTAAATTGTAAAAAATAAATCATTTTCCTTGAAACCTCTAACCAATAAATCAAACCCAATTTATATCTTAAAAAACTTTTCAGAAAGGAACAATAATTCAAATGAGATCCCACGTTCATGATCTAAATATTAATTTCAAAACATTTTTTTCCGATTTCAAAACCCTCATGGTTTTATAAAAACCCCCTTTCATCAACACTCATTCCTTTTTATACCAATCTCTTAATATTTATAGCATTGTTTGAATGATTTGTAAAAGCATTCAAAATATCAAAAATAATTCAGTAAAAACACACTTTCAATTCTTGTAAATTAATTTAAAAACATTTCGGCCCATATCAAAACACAATAATTTCAAGACAAAATCATATTCATAAATCCCTATTAAATTGGTAACTAATACCTTCTCATTTAAAAACAAGATTAAAAAATATCATTAAACATTTCAAATTATCTCTTGTTACCAAATCAAAAAGAAATTTCCAAATACCACACATGACCTTGAAAACATTCTATCCCATTAGAACGCCTTTCAAATGTTTAGAATAATATATTGGAAATAAATTTTCAAAACCTAATTTTACATATTTAATTTCATTCAAAAGAATTGTAGACACACCATTTTCCCTTTCAAAAAAATTCTAAAAATTCAGTTCCACCATTTCAAAAATCAAACACTTCCATGTTTATTGATATAAAATTTCTCAAATACAATACACTTCTTAAATCCGGGTAATGTTTTTAAAAAAAACAAACATCCAAGATCACAAAAACTAAAGGACAGAAATCAGTGAGAGTGGAAACTAGTTTCGGTGGTTGACTTGGACATATGTTTGGCAGCCATATTCCAATAACTTCAGCATTACAGAGAGGGTTGTAGGGAAATATCCTCATCTTCACATGGCTTCTTATGCCGTGTGATATCATAGAGATCATTAAAATAACTATCTTTTGATATCACCTAATCATTATTAATCCATGAAAACCAAACGACTAGGATAAATCCCAACATCCTCTGGCGACTTGAATCCAGTCATGAGGTGTATTGGCCTAAAACACTACCAATAACTGGAATATTTTGTCCCAGCAGTCCTAGCTCTAGAATATCCCGACTCTTCCCCAGATAACATGACCCAAAGAGAGAAAACCTCATTTGATAGAATTTTGTCACAAACAAAATCTGGTTGCCATCAAAACTGGCACCCGACATGGTCTGTGAAAATACCCAAAGGGCGTTCATGATACTCATTGGCTAGCACGAGTACTCGGGTATCACAAAATAGAATTTGGGAATAATTTACCTGATTTTATAAACATAAAACAACAAAAAAGTCAAACAATGAAAATATAATTTTTTTCAAAACAAACAATCTTGTAAAAAATTTCAGGACTGAATTAAATAGTTTTTAATACTTCTCAATGGCAATAACAGAAGAAGAAACAATAAATGCACAGCCCATGAACCTATTTATGATAAGAGGCACCACCCTCAAGTCATCTCCACAAAAATGTTTCATGAAGGACCGCTAGAGACTCATAGCATTTTCACCAAAAGCTCTACCCAATCCCACGTATAAAACCGAATCTATTTTCACCCAAATGTGTATGTATGGTGTGAGAAAAATACTTGAAGGATTCTACTACTAAAGGATTTAATTTTAAAAACATTCAAATAAGAAAATCTTGCATGATTTCATAAACATTAGATGCAATTAGGAATATTAAAGATATTGAACTTTAAATAAAAACATTTTACAAGTGGGTTACATTAATGAATCCACCCTTTTAAAATGGAATGCCAAAGTTTCTGAATTTTACAGCCAAACATACCATATTCCAACTGTAATTATAAAGTATCAAATTAGATAATTAAACTTGAAATAACCCCAAGGATGTAGCTCACTATGGGTCTATCTTACCTCATATCTCCGTGAAAATAACCAAAAAAATATTTGTTCTCATGCACACAAACCACTTGTAGAGATCATACCCATAACCCTGTGGTCCCCCAACATCATCATAACCATCATAGTTTAGTTTCTGTTTTCATTGTCAATAATGATATATAAAAATGGGGCCATGCCCAACGGGATCACTATTATACTAGTACTCATAGACCCACCTAAATAATATGGTTTACCTCTTGTGCTCAAACGAGTTCAACAAGCTGTGATATACAATTTTCACAAGAAAATACCACATCCATATCACAAACCCACGAAATATACCACACAGTTGTTACATAATACTCCTTATGCAATCAAAATTCATTATTCACATCATACACACACAAAAATATCCCCTAAACATGTTTCAGAACATTCTTTCCATTTGATAAAACATTTTTAAAATTTATACAACATATTTAAAATTTTGACATAAAAAACCACCACATTAACTTTAAAAAATCAATCTTAAGTGAACACACTCACAAAAATAGCTCGCAATATGTTTTATATCTCTTTCACAGTTCGATAAATACATTAAGAAATTTTTAAAGAAGTATTAAATATTCTAATCATCAAATAACAGCCCATTTTCAAAAAAAATATATACCATTTTAAAAACATATACCAAACCAAATAGTACAAAACATCCATTGGAGACTTTTTGTATCTCAATAACCCATTTACAATTTATATAAAACACTTTCAAGAAACACAAATGAGTATTTCTCATAAAACCCATTCAAAACCATATTTTAAACCCTAAAGCACACCAAGACCCAACCAAAGTACAATTGGATGCCCAAACAACATTTAATAAACCTCATTAATATGTTATAAAATGAAATCAAATATTAGAAAAAATGTTACACATGAAAAACACCATGTTTAAATCCGAATTTTATTATAAAATAAATGCATAACGAAATCTATATAAAATGGTTTTTTCACCACACACAACATAAGATAAATATGAAAAATAATCAAATCAAGATCCCTATCTCATCAGGAAATAATTACACATGTAATCACATTCTGAAAGTGTCGAAACCCTCAAATCATGGTGAAAAATATCAACTCAAACCCCACGACACAACAAGAATGTGAAAAGAAACCAAAAAAATCTTGATTAGAGCTATACACTCACATAAAATCCCTATGTAAGGACCCTAGATTATAGGTATTTTATAACTTCATGAAAGGTAGAATGAAACAATGAGGAAATGGAAGACTTGAAAGAGATTAATACTTACATGCATTATTTTCATGTTTCCCCCCATCAAATATCCCGTCAAAATTTTGTACCAAGGGATGGTGAGATAGATTGGGGGATTTACATTGAGGTAGGGAACGAAATGGGGAAGAATGGGGAATATTTGGATTACTTATGAAAGGGGATACATAGAATTTAATTATTTTTTTAATGACTTGGAAACATTGCATGGTTTGGCTACACTCTTTAGTAAACTGTGTAGCCAAACCGTGCAGCCTGTTATGGACACCAGAAAACAGAGTTTTTTCCACCAATTTTATGGGGGTCCTAGTGGAAACAAAGAGATATATATAAGCCACGGAGAGTATATAAATTTTTTCAAAACATAGTACACTCATCAGCCCAAAAATCATCCGACTCATGGTTAAAAATCACATCAAAAACATCACCACATGTGGTCCCACTAGGAGTGTTAGTAATCCAACTCCAAAACACCAAAACATCACAAAATACCTTTGAAAATAGAGGAGGCCAAGTACCATTAAGTTCCCCAATGACCAATTTCATAGACACGGAACACAAGAGACAAAAAAATTCAAACCCAGAAGACCAGGATACCAAGAGAATGCTAAGGACCAAAAGGGATTTGAAACAATTAATGGAATCAAAAATATAGGTGTTAAAATTATCCCATCCAAAATTCATTCCTCCCCTAGAAATCCACAGAAAGGAAAAAATAAAAAACTAATCCCAACCAAAAAACATAGATGTACTCTTTTGCAAAGTCTCGCCCCCAATGTCCAGAACACCTATAGTGATAATTTAAATAAGGAATACTCTCTCAATCCAAAACATACACCAATTTCAAGGAAACAAAAATCAGATTCAGAATATATCCCAAAATAAAACTCATCAATCAATATCTAATCATGAAACATGAAATTTAACCAAATACATAACATCATCGAACAGGGTTACACTTACCTTACTTTAACTAAATCGTTTTGCACTCACCAATCCCAACGTTTACCCAAGGAAGATTTTGGATATTAGATAGATCTGAACAAGACTACCTACCACCAAGAAATGACCAAGGGGAAATAATAATTACTAGTATGGGGAGAAAAAATGGGATCCCCACAATAGGAGACATCATAAATATTCCCAAGATAGAATCTGGACACTAACATGGGTGTCCTAAACTGAATCCCTAATACAGGGGGTAGAATTCTATTAGTACATTCCAAATGAACATACAAAAAACTCATGTTTGGTATCCCAACCATAAGAACCAACCATCTCAATTGATCAAAACGGGGAATAATAAAAAAACAATAAAATTTTTAAGAGTGGTAATGGACACACAGTTAGTCCACGTGGTGGGGGAACCCTTGCACTAACCATGTGTATCTTTCGACCTACATGGTTTTCTATGGCATGGTTACTACTAATTGTGCACAAAACATGTGCTCAACCTGTCTATCCAAATTTCAATCCTTTGTCCAAAAACTCAATTTATTTTAAAAGGTGGAAGGGAGACATTGTGATATAACATGGACAAGAGGTCCTACCACCTCTTTCCCTCGAACCATAACGAAAAAAGAAAGAAGACGACACCATAATTTTAAACTATTATAATATTTCATACTCAAGATTGTACTTTGTACAAGGGTTTGAATTATGCTATAATTTACACGGACTATGGGTCTACTTAATTCTGAGACCTATGGTTATATCTCAAATGACTGAAGCATCTTCGGCCTCACTGTTAGGCATTGGAAACCCATTGAGAAAATGTTGATTCAGTGCCATAAAAAGTAAACCGTAAGCCACGATGGATTCACCAATATATAATAAACTCCAAACTCACTTTAAACTAAAATGAAATTTCACTAAAATATGTACATAGAATTTTCACAAACATCAACCCTTGTTTCTTCGGGTGAGAAACAGAAAGAGGAAAGTATATATAGAAACTCCATCATCTAAACAAAGGATGTAGAGTTCTACTGAAAGGATTCACAGTTTGTACAAAACAATTACTCATATAAAATTGTAAAACATCACGTTTACAGTCAAAAGAGATCATGACATCACAATGTATCACCGAACATGACCATTCTGTTGGTTAGAAACCATAAATGGAGGAGAAACAAATACAACTTTCCCAATCATCACATAATTCCAAAAAGTGGCCATAATAGACTCTCATGACCATATTTCCAACACTGCTGGTATTATGTGAACCCCTTATTTAAGGAGGATACCATGGTCTCAGAGGCCATCTTAGAAACTGTCTCAACCAATAACCCCAGACTACTTCCACCTGCAATTAATCAGGTAACTTATGAAACAATGGTCTCCTTCAACCATTGACATGCACTCTATTCTCAATAGTGGATCTATAAAACCATGAATGTAATGGTGTAGGGTTAATATAGAAATCTCTAGAAAAAGATTTCTTATATTGATCAATTGGATGATCTTCCAATAGCAATAAATCACACTTTCACTTAATTCATCCTTTAACTCTTAGGGGGGAGTTCCTTACCAAATGATAGAAACCAAGGAATCATCCAAACTCTTACATTGATCAAAACATGCAACAAACCATACCCAAACACTTGAAGGTAACCCACATAAATAAATCCTATTGCATTTCTCATAAGGAGACCAATAGCCAGCCCTTCAACCCATCATACATAATAAACATTGACCCAAAACACCATTCTATAAAGTGGGTTTCAAGGACTCAAAATATCCCATGATAACAACATTTCCAAAAAAAATAAGACATGCCCTCCCAAACCAGTCTTCGATAGATAATTTTTTTTCTTTAAAATAAATCACTTCATTGAAAAAAAATTGGTCGGTGGTTAACGTATCCACCAGTGCTAACCCATGGGCCTCACACATGCATGTTTACACGGCACACTAGGTACCCTCCTCATATCCATCTCCCCACTCATCCATACGTTCCATTAACCGTCCATAATCCCATATAAATCCATGAATATGGAATCTCATCAAAAAAATAAACATCAAAACAAAAATTAATTCCACATTTCAAAAACAAAACCATCAACCAGAAATTCCATTTCCTCTAGACCACTAACCACAAAATCAAAACCAATTTAGAGAATATAGAAAATTTCAAAAATTCACAATCATTAAATTGAAAACTCACATTAAAAATATAAAGATTAATTTTAAAAAATATCATCCCATTTCAAAACACTCATAGTTTTAGGAAAACCCCCATTCATCAACCCATATTACTTTTTTAAACTCATCTCTTATTATTTAAAGTAAGGATATAATGATTCATAAAACATTTCAAAAGATAAACAATCATTCATTATAAACTCACATAAAATTCATGTACAATAATTTCAAAAAAAGTCACCCCGTTTCAAAAAATACATCTAATTTCATGAAAAACTCCATTCCATAAATACCTATTAAATTCAAAACTCAACTATTATAATTTTAAAACATGATTCCCAAATTTCATAAAATTTTATAAATGACCTCCAGTTACCAAACAAAATTAAAATTCCAAGCTCCACATATGATCTCCATAACATTCTATCACATTAAAATGTTATTCAATAGTTCAGAAAGTCTATTGGAAATAGCTTTTTAAAACCATCATTAAAATAATTTCCTAGTTTCAAAAGATTGGTAAACACATTATTTTCCCAATAAAAACAATTACAAAAATTTAGTTCCACTATGTCACAAATCAATCCCTTCCTTCATTATTAGAAGATAATTTCTCAAAATTTGGATCATATTTGCATTAAAACCAAATTCTCGTGATCCCAAAACTAATTGACACAATGCAATGTGAGAGGAATGTAGTTTTGGTGGGTGAAGTAGATATATGTTTGGTGGTCATATGACAATCACATCACCATCACAAGGAGTGTTTTAGGGAAATATTCTCGACTCCACATGGATTTCCAGGCCCTATGAGCTCACTGATCACATTAACTCAACTCTCTTTTCATTTACACTAATTATCTTCAAACCACGAAAATCAATGGACTCAGATAAAACACATCTTCCCCTGGCAACTTCAATCCCATTACAAGGTTTATAGGCCAAGAACAATACACATATCCTAAATTTCATGTCCTAACTATCCATTATCCATAATATCTAGACTATTCCACAAATAACATGACCCCATTTGAGTAAACCTCTTCTGATACCATTTTTTCATGAACCGAATCTTGTCGCCATCAATACTGGCACCTAACAAAGTTTACAACATGGCCTGAATGGTGTTCCCAAACCCCAACAATTAAAAAAATTTCCCGGGAATCACAAAATTCATTTTTGGAATGATTTACCTGACTTTATAAATGTAAAACAACAAACAAATCCAATATAACAAAAATATGGATTATCAAAACAGACAATCTATTACAAAAATTCAGAATTGAATTACCTAATATTAAACACTTATCATAGACAATACAAAATTAAAATACCCATAATGGACAACCCGAGAACCTCCTCATGGAATGATGGACCTCCATTAGGCCATCTCCACAACACACCATCATGAAGGACATATAGAGTCTTGAACCATTGGCCCAAAATGCTCTACCAAAACCCATTTAAAAAAATTGATACTAAAACCCAAAAGTGTAAGTATAGTGTGAGCCAAATCCCAACAAGATGCCACCAATAATGTATTCCGTGTGATAACAACTCAATGATGAAAATTTTCTATGATTTCATAATCAAGAGATTCTATGAAGAATTTTAAAGAAATGAAACATTAAATAAAAATAGTTATAATGTGGGATACTTTAATGAATCCAAACATTTAAAATGTAATTCAAAATATTCTTAATTTTCCATCCTAACATTCAGTATTTTAGTGGTAAGTATAAATTCTCTAATGAGAACGAGCAATGGGAAATAACACCAAGCCACTTCCTCTTAGTGGTCCCAGGTACCTCAAATCTCAGTTAAAATAACCGAAAAAATATATGATCTTGTGCACACAAGCCCCAAGTAAGGATCATACCCGTAACCTAGTGGACCCCCATCATCATCATCATCATCATCATCAATTTTTTATTTGGTTTGTTATCGTCAAACTCTCTACATGAAAATGGGGCCATGCCCCATGAGATTAACAACATACAAGTACACATCAATAAAAATAGGTAATATTTTCCCCCTTATGCTGAAACAAGTAAAACAGTCCACGATATATAATTTTCACAAGAAAATATCACTTACAGCTCAGAAACCCACTAAACAGCTTACACACATGTCACAAAATACTCCTTTTAGAATCAAAATTAATTGTTCACATCAAAATCCAACAAAACAGCCCAACAACATATTTCACACATTTTTATATATTTGATAAAACACTTAAAATTTTTTTACAACATTTGAGAAATGATTGACATCTTTTATCACCACTTTTCATTTAAAATAACCATATTAAGTGAACAAAGTCACCAAAATATGCCATAACCTATTTCATAGGTTAATTCAAAATTTAGTATATTCTTAAAGAAATATTATATAAAATTTCCAAGATGATAAACATCAAATAACATCCCTTCCACAAGAGATTAGACAAATTTAAAATCATAAGCCCACTAAAATTGTATATAAACATCCTTTTCACAATTTGGGTAACTCAATAACCGAGTCATAATTTTCAAAAAAACCCTTAAAGTAACACGAAATGGTTTTTCACCTAAAACAAACTCTAAAACACTATTTTAAACCCAAAATCACACCAAGACCCTCCCAAAGAACAATTAGCACCCCAAACAACATTTAATAAACCACTGGAAAATGTAATAAAACAAAACAAAATATAACCACTAGATTTTCACATGGAAAACACCCAATTTAAAAAATATATTAAAATATACAATTAAATAATTATCCAAATCCACAAAAACTCGTTTTTTCACCACACACAAAATATTATGAACATGAAAAATATGTAAATCAATAATTTTAACTCATCATGAAATTCTTACATGTTTAATCACCCACCGAATGTGTCAAAACCCTCAAATCATGGTGTGATTCGTCAACTGTACCACCATCGAACCATAAGAAAGTGAAAAAAACCCTAAAACATCAATATTAGATCAAGAAACACAAATACAACCCCTAGTAATGAACCCTAGATTTTTGAAATTTTATAACTTCAGGAAATGTAGAATGAAAACCTAAGGAATGGAAAGATATCATAGAGTGAAAGTCTTAATTGCATTATTTTGTTGTTTCCCCAATCAAATATCCCTTAAAAATTGTGGTCCAAGGGAGGGTGAGATTGATTGGGGGAATTACATGGTGGAAAGAAATGAAACAGGGAAGAATGGGGTGGATTTGAATTATTTACAAAAGGGGAAATATGGAATATCATGAATATTTTTAATGACCTGGACAACATGCATATTATGGCAGCACGGTTTAGTAAACCATTTGATCAAATCGTACGCCATGTAATGGACACCCAAAAAGTGATTGTTTGCCTCCAATTTTATTGGTTCCATGGGGAATACATGGGGGAAATATATTCCATGGATAGTGGAGAAAAATTCCCCAATCAAATAATATTCTTAGACCAAATATCATCCAACTCATGGGTACAAATCACCTCAACAACTTCCCTAAATGTGGGTCCAATAGGTGTGTCACTAATCCAACTCCAAAACACGAAAACATCACACAGTCCTTTTGAAAAAATAGGAGTCCATGTACCATACAATACCCTCAAGACCAATTTCATAGATCTAGAACAAAAGTGACACAAAAAATTCCAAACCCGGAACACCTAGAAACTTATATAATGGTAAACACAAAAAGTTAATTTCAATGAATTCATTGTATCAAAAATATGGGTGTGGAAATTATTCCCTATATAATTTTTTCCACCCTCATATAGACACATAAAGACCAAAACAAAACACTATCCCAATATAAAACTCATGGTGTACTCCTTTTCCAAGTATCACCCACAATGTCCAAAACACCTCTAGTGATCAGTTACGGAAGAAATATTCTCTCTAAACAAATCTTACACCACTTTCCAGAAACTATAAATCACATTATGACTTTATCCCAAAATAATAATCCTCAAACAATATTTGAACATGAATCATTCAATATACCAAAATGATCTTCACCTCAAAAAAGGTTACACATTCTTTAATTTAACTAAACAGTTGGGAGATCTCAAATCCCAATGTTTACCTTGGTAAGATATTGGAAGTTATATAGATCCGAACAAGACCACCAAATGCCAAGTCAAGAACAGTGGAAAATCTGTGTTACTAGTATGGAAAGACACAACTGGGATCCCCACTATAAGAGACATCTTAAATATTTCCCGAGACAGAATCTAGACAGTACCATTTAGAGGCCCAAACAGACTCCCCGGTACATGAGGTAGACATCCTTTATAAATTTCCAAAAGAACATAAAAATAATAA
This sequence comes from Viscum album, assembly GCA_963277665.1. Lineage (NCBI taxonomy): Eukaryota > Viridiplantae > Streptophyta > Magnoliopsida > Santalales > Viscaceae > Viscum > Viscum album. The sequence continues at coordinate 528,038,725 of OY728161.1, read as the reverse complement.
TTGTGTGAATCCCCATCATTAGAACCAAATATCATAACTGTGTAGTGTGGGTCGACAAAAAAAGACCCCATAATTTTAAAGAGTTGGAACGACTACACAATTAGTATATAGGGTTTAGGAAATTGTGCACTAATCGTGGGGATCCTTCAAACTACATAGTTTTTTGGTTAATTTTTAATAATAATTGTGCACAAACCTTGTGCTCTATGTAATTATCCAAATTTCAAACCATTATCCAAAAACAATTGACACTAATATGGGGAATGGTGACATTGAGATATAACATGGACACGAGGTACCCCACCTCTTTCAAACGAATGGTAACTTCAAAAGAATGATGTTGAAAAGAGAGGCTTAAATTATTCACCTATTTTATTCTGAGATAGTACATTGTACAAGGGTTTGAACGACCTTATAATTTCTCCTCACCATGCACCAACTTCATTCCATGAAATATGGCTAGATATCAAATGATTGTATCATCATTGGCCACAACGTTAGGCTTTGGAAATACTTTGAATGTAAATTTTCCTTTTGGTGCCATGAAAACTATACAATAATCCTAGATGGGTTCACAAAGATACAACACACTCAAAACTAAAATTACGATTACCTAAAATTTCCCATTAACTAGTACATAGAAGACGCACACACATCACACCTTATTTATCCCGATGAGAAACGGAAGGAGGAAAGGATATATAGAAACTCCTTCCTTTAAAAAAGGATTTTGAGATCTCTTGTAAGTAGGAAGACATCATAAAAAACTCATAATAGATTGTATAAATTCACCTTTACAGTCAAACCATCACATTACATAACAATGTATCATAGAACATGACCATTCTTACTCTTACAAACACTAAATGGTGGACAAACATTTATAACGTCCCTAAACATCACAAAATTCCAGAAAGTGGCCATAATATCCTATCATGAACTGATTTCCTATACTGGTGGTCTAACATGATCTCATGCTTCGGGGAGACTACAAAGGACCCAAAGGCCTCCCTAGACACCATCCACACTAACAACCCCAGACTACCTCCACCTTCGACAAATTATGTGTCTTATAAATATATGGTCTTCTTTTAACATCCATGAGAATTCACTAACAACTAGAGGATTTCGATAAACCAAGACTGGAAGGGAGTAGGATCAATCTATAAATCTCGCGAAAGAAATTACTTATATTGATCAATTGGAAGATCTTCTAATGGCAAAAAATCTGGCTTGCGCATCAATCATGCATAACTCTTAGTAGGGGTGTACCACACCCAATGAGAGAAACCAAATACCCTTCCAAGATGGATAATTGGTCAAATCATTCCACACAAAAAACCCAAACACAATAAGGTAAACACCTTAAAGGCATTCTAAGACATTTCACACAAGGATACCAATAAACAACCCTTCTACCCATCATACAAAATATATAAAAACCCAAAAGAATATTCAAACAAGTGTGTTTCTTTGACCAAATACATCCCATGAAAAAAACATTTCAAAAAACACATAAGACATTCCATCCCAAACCAATCATCAAGACATCATGTTTTTCTTTAAAATAAATAACTTCATTGTTATGAAACGGCTCAGTGGATAGCCTATCAACCAATGCTACCCCGTGGGCCTCAAAGATGCATGTTTACATTCCACATAAGGCACCCTCATTGTATCCATCCTAGAATTCATCCAATAATTCCATTAATCATCCACCATCCCATACAACACCATTCTTGTGGTTTCTTTGAGAAACAACAATGGTCAAAAAAAATTCATTCCAATTTTCAAAACCAAAACATTCATCCATTACATTATTTTCCACAAAACCGTGAACCACAAAATCAAACCCAATTTACAGCTTAGAAAACTTTTTAGAAAGGGAATATCATTCAAATGAAAAATCACTTTCAAGCTATATACAGTAATTTCAAAACACCTCATCCTAATTCAAAACACTCCCAGTTTTATGAAAACACCCTTTAATCAACCCCCATTCCATTTTTTAACTCATATATTCTTATATAAAGCATGGTTAAAATTATTCATAAATCATTTCAAAAGATCACCCATTATTTAGTAAAAATTCACTTTAAATTCAAGTACATTAATTTAAAGACATTTATCTCATTTAAAATCACTTTCAATCACATGACAAACTCCATTTCATAAATCCACATAAAATTGGGAACTCAAATATTCTCATTTTAAAACAAGAATAAAAAATTTGGTAAAACATTTCAAATGATCTCAAGTTACCAAATCAAAATCCATTTCCAAACTCCACACATGACATCCAAATCATTCCATCCCATTACACACTACTGGAAAGATGACATATACCCACAATTTTGGGAACCTTGGGGCTGAGAGGCATCACGATATGGGTCTGAGCCTATACCCATGGTTTGGAAGAAATGTGGGTATTGGGTTTCATAGTTGTGAAAACAGTTGTACAACATGGCACACACTTCCCCCATAGTTTTCATACCATATGTATTTAAATTCAAAATATAGAGATGGTGGGATTCGAACATGGGACGCCCCACAAGAATGTCGCCCTCTCTGACTAACTGATCAAACCACATGTTCAATATATATATATATATATATATATATATATATATTAATATAGCCGCTTTTCCCAAACAGAGGAATCCAAGAATTGAACACGAGACCTATTTGAGGAGAATATGTCGCCCGACCAACTGAGTTGTAGATATTTTGTGAATATATGGAAACATCTATTTACATATATTAATTATAACTTCTTTATTATAAAAAAACTCTTCGAGATTCGAACATGGGACTTCCTTCAACAACACTGACTACACAACCAAAAAACCAACATATATTACTAGTATTCATATGTGTATCTTTGTAATTATATTAATCCAAACTGTGTTCCCCCCCCCCCAAATATTTCTATTGTCCCATGTAATTTTCTTTACCATGAGAAATATATAACCACGGTTTGGCCAAACCGTGGGTATAGGTCTTCAAAATAAAACCCCCAATGGCCATAGTTTTGAAAAATTGTGGGTATAAGTCTTCTGAAACAACCCTATACCCCTAGTTTGACCAAATCTGTTCGTATACGTCTTTTTAAAAAACCAATACCAATGGTTTTCCCAAACCATGGGTATAAGTATTCAAAAAATATCTATAGCCACGGTATTGGAAGAAACTGTGGGTATAGATGACTATAGCCATGGTTTTGGAAAACAGTGGGTATAGGTCCCCATGTTATCCATATTCCCACGGTTTTGTGAAAACCTGTCTGTATATGCCCATTTTCTAGTAATGACAACACCATTCATTAGTTCATAAAACACTATTGGAAATATTTTTTCTGAACCATCATTAACAGAATTTATTGCTTTCAAAAGAGGTGTAAACACACCATTTTCCATTTTGAAAAAATTCTGAAATTTCAGTTCCAACACATCAAAAATCAAACACTTCCATCTTTTTTAGAGGACTGTTTCAAAAAAAACATTATGCTTCCCACAAATGGGTTATTTATTATTTAAAAACAAACTTCAATCATCCCCAAACTAAAGGACATAATAAAATATGAGAGGTAACTAGTTTTTGTGGGAGACTTGGATATATGGTTGGAAGCCATATACTAATCACTTTACCATCACATAGATTATTCTAGGGAAATATCCCCATATCCAAATGGCTTTCTAGGCCCTATGCACTCACTAAGACCATTAAACCAAATATATTTTTGTTTCCACTAATCAAATTCAAACCACTAAAACCAAATGACTCAGATAAAACATGACTTCTACTAGAGAATTTAATCCCTTCATTAGGTGTGTTGGCCAGGCACACTACCCATAACCATAATTCCCCGTCTCGAGAGTCTTAGCTCCATACTATTCCTACTATTCCCCAAATAACATCACCCTAAGAGAGTGAACATTCTCTAATACAATTTTAACACAAATCGAATCTGGTCACCCTAAAAACAGGAACCTGACATAGTCTGTGATAAGGCCTGAAGGGAATTCCTGATCCCTATGGGCTTGCACAAGTGCCTGGGTATCACAAATTGAAATTTGGGAATTATTTACCTGAGATTATATCATAAAAACAATCATATCCCACATAAAAATTTTGGATTTATGAAAAAAGACAATATTTTACAAAATTTCATAACTGAATTAAAAAAATTTTAAACACATCTAAAAGACTATAAAAAGGAAGAAAGACAAAATGGAAATCCCATGACCCTCCTCATGGAATGTGGTACACCCCTCAAGCCATCTCCACAACACTGCATCACAATGGACCGCTAGAGTCCTGAACCATTGGCACTATAATCTATACCCAAACATACGATTAAAAAATGAAGTCTACATAATTCCAACTGAGTTAGTAAGGTGTGATCCAAATCCCATTAGGATTCCAGCACTAAAGGATTCAATGGGGTAAATATTCAATGAGAAAATATTTAATGTTTTCATAAACATGAGATGCTATTATGAATGATAATGATATTAATCTTTACATAAAACAGTCTTCAAGTGGGCTACATTAAAGAATCAAATCTCTTAAAATGGAATTCTAAAACTTCTGAATTTTCCATCCAAACATACTACATGACTACAGTAAGTATAAAGTATCTAATTTGAACAAGAAATGGGAAATAACACCTAGGAAAGATCTCACTGTGGGTCCCAGGTACCTCGTATCTTCGAGAAAGTAACCCATCAAATATATGTTCTCGTCCACATGAGACACAATAGAGATCATACCCATAACCAAGTGGTACCCAAATAACAACGTCATCATCATTGTTTAGTAAGTGTTGTCATCGTGAAACTAGCTACATGAATCTGGGGACAAGCCCCACTGGATCACAATCATATTTATACATATCCTCCCACCCAGATACCCAGGTTTCCATCTTGTTCACCAACATGATCAACAAGCCATGAAAAATAATTTTCACATGAAAATACCAAATCCACATCACATACCCACCAAAAATCCCACACACATGTCACTTAAGATTCATTTAGCAAAAAAATCATTCTTTACATCATACTCACACACAAAAACCCAAAAACATTTTTCTCGCCTTTCTTTCCATTTGATAATATATTTCGGAAATAATAGAACATTCTAAAAATTTTATCTTAAATCACCACATTACCTTTAAAAACCCCATCTAATGTGAAAACACTCACCAAAACAGCCTGCAACATGTTTCATATCAATTTCACTATTTGATCAATCCATTAAGAAATTTTATAAAACGTTTTCAGAATGCGAAAAATCACATAATATACCCTTTGAATAATTGTACAATTTTTAAAAACAAAACTACCCACCAAAATAGTAAATAATCTACCATTGCACACATTGTGTAACTCAATAACAAATTTAAAATTTTCATAAACACTTTCAAGATGCACGAAATGTTTTTACCTTAAAGCCATTAAAACACCCTATTTAAAACCCATAATCACTACAAGAACCTACCAAAGTAGAATTGTCAACACAAACCAAAATTTTAAAATTACATGAATATGTTATAAAATAAACCCAAAAATTACAACAATTGTTACACATGGAAAAAAATCAATTTAAATCAAGATAGAAAATATAGAATTAAACCCTTAAACAAATCCATGAAAATCTTTTCCCCCCAACACACTAAATATGATGAACATGAATAATATGAAAATCAAGCAGGCTAACTCATAAAGAAATTGTTACACATGGGATCATAGACTGAAAGTGTCGAAACCCTCAAATTTTGGAGCAAAACATCAACTGCAGCACCACTGCACAATATGGAAGTTAAATCAAACCAAAAACTTAAAGACTAGACCAAGAAACACACATACAACGCATATGTACGAACCGTAGATTTTGAACATTTTAGAACATCATTATGCGGTGAATGGAACCCTATGTAAAGGGAACGAATAAAAGAGAAAAGACATACATTCTTGATTTTCAGGTTTCCCTAATCAAATCATTGATCAATGTTGAGTTCCAAGGGAGGATGGGAGATATTGGGTTATCTACATGGAGGTAGGGAATAGAACGGGTAATAATAGGGTGGATTTGGATTATTTACAAAAAGCAAAACTTGGAATTTCAAGATAATTTTTAATTACATGGACACCATGCACGGTTTGGATGAAAGTATTAGTAAACTATGAGACCAAACCATGAGGCCTGCTTTGGCTACCTAAAAAGTGTTTTTTGTCAAAAATTTCTATGGTGTCCAAGGAGAAAAGGGGCTAAATATTTCACAATGATAAGGGAGAAAGTTTCCCCAAACAATGTACTTTCCACTGCCAAAAACTCATCCAACCCATGGGTACAAACAACCTCATCAACATCCCCACTAGTGGTTCCTCTAGAAGTGTCACTAATCCAACTCCAAAACACCACAATCTCACACCATACCATTGAAAAAATAGGAGTTCGTGTACCATCTAAAACCCAAAATACAAAGGTCATAGATCTAGAACACACAAGACGCTAAAATTTAAAATGTGAAACACTCGGAAACTTGGAGAATGCTATGGAACAAAAGTTGATTTGAATCAATGGATGGAATCAAAAATCCAGGTGTTAAAGACCTCTTATTGGTATCTAAATATCTAATAATTTTTGTGTCTAGGAACCCATATATAATTTCATCATCCAAAAGGAACATTGATGTATCATTGAAATAAATTATGTATTGGATTATTGTTTTAATAACTCTCAAGGTTCCCTCCCAATATTTGATATGAAAGACCCAAAATTCCCACAACAAATGTAGTATTTGACATTGTAAAAATAATCATGTAAAAAAAATTATAACTGCTAATGATAATAGAATTTTTATTATTATTTAATATCTTATTTCATTCTCGATACCTATGATTCATATAATATAATGATTCATTCAAGTGGTGTTGAAACATTATCTCATTTGGTCATCCAAAATCTATATATTATTATTTTTTGATATATTCCATATATAATATCCCCAATGTTGTAGCATTCATATCTATCCCAATTCATATTTGATATTGCATCATGGATATTCATTGATATTTTTTTAGAAAAATAATTTTTTTAATCCACAATCCATATCAACCTATATCCAACAACTAAATGGTCGTCCACTTATATAAGAAACAGGACATAACATCATTCATCCCATATCTTATTTTAGATATATTGGCATTCATTTTGTTATGGAAATATTTCTTCATCCATGAAACCCCAATATTGTGGTTATTTTATCAATGTAACTAATTACATCCATAAATTTATTAACAGAATATTTATATTACATCCCCATTAGGGTAATCCTCATATCATTTATGTTATTTCATATTAATATTTTCCATGATTTCATATCTGTAGCCTGACCTTAAATTTCACATTTATATTTTTTGCAAATCCATTAAACATTAATAGTGTATTTTATACCAATCCATGTATGTTTTTCTATAATATCATATTTTAGTACATAAAATCCCATTTTTATTGTCTTTAAAAGAATATTTTTAAATGGAAATTGTTATTTTATTTAGTCAATTTATATTAAAACAAAATTTCCAAAGGAATAAAAATAATAATTTGTTGTGAAATGTTTTAAATATGGTTTCTCTTCAATTTACATTTTTACATGGAATTTATGGTATTAAAATAAAAATTTGATTTTGATAAATGCATTAATTTTTTTAAAACCATATATGAATTTTTACATTTTAGAGGGAGTTTATTTTATTTTTAATTTTTGATATGTGGTTGATTTAATTATTAAAATTCCGAAAAAAATTTAAATTGGTTTTAATCAAATTAACATGAAAAAATAGATTTCTTTTTAAATAATATATATTTTTATCAGTGTGTGAATTTATTTTTTAAGGAGATTTTGGGACTTATTGTATTATATTAAAAATGTTGTGTTATTTTAAGGAGGAATTTGTGTAAGTGGTTTCTATTTTAATTATATTTCATATATGATTCTATAAATAGTTTTCAATGGAAATCTGGATTGTAGTTTTTACATATTAATTTATGTTTACATTTTTTTAGAATTTGGAATATGAAAAAATTATATATATATATATATATATATATAAAGTAGATTGGTAATAATATAATGACAAGGTTATGTCTCTATCTCTATCTAACACAAAGGATATCCATCATGACCTCACTCCTACAAAGGGATAATTAATGATTTCATCCCATTGAAACTATTATACCGATATTTAATTCAAAATCACCTAAATGGTATAAAAATATGGGATCCCTATACAATTAAAGCTCATATTCGGTTTGGTGTCATCGTTTAAGGGGATGATTCTCAAACAACAAAATGAAATAATAACAATAATTCAAATGATTAGTTATACTTTTTTGAAAGGCCAGATTTCTATATTAATTTTGAATGATATTAATATTTCCAAATCAAAAAGGATGGATATGAATAAATAATGGATGAATTCAAATCTCCTGAAAAATTGTTTTATTAATGTAGTGAATGTGCTCATAATTTTTGTAAAAGAACATTCATATGTCCGTTATCAAATTGTCTTTAGGTTTTTACACATTTTTTACTCAAAATAATAGCCCATAGAAGTGGGAAGATTTCTTGATCCATCATTTAATATATCAACGTTATAAATGATGGAATAAACATGGGAAAAATATCTAGTGGTTGGGATAAAACTACATTTATTGATCATCTGATATGGTTGCAAATGTGGAAAATTATCAAGACCTTATCTAAGATGAGATAAAAGATTTGAATGATGATGATGATTGTATTGTGGAAATGATATTGACAGTTGACGATGAAAATTATGATTACCCTAATTTAATTTAGAAGTTGATGAGTAGTACAAATACATAATTTTATGGATGTTTCACTAAATATATAGCATTCTGAGTTGTATTGAAACTATATATTTGAAAGAATGAAATGGATGGAGTGTCCCCAATTTTACAGTTTACTTTCTCTCTTGAATGAAAGGCTTCTACAATTTACAGTTCTCCTGAGACAAACATATGATGCCAAAAATTTCTATTCTTGATCTGTATAATCTCCGAAAGATTATATGCATGCCCGAATGGCCGTATAATATTTTTCAAGGACCAAAAATCACATATATAATTCACAATATATATTGATTCTCGATACAAGAATATTGAATCCAATCCTATGAATGTTTTACAGTACTTTTCAAACATTTTGTGGTTTAGGTGCTTAGATGGGAGTGAGGAGACTACATGGAAAATAACATGGCACATAGATTCAAGAAATAAATATTGCAAACTATGTCACGTAGAAGACTCTTCGCAGCGGAAGGGAATTTATCATGAGTATTCTCAATTTGTAAAGAATCCATGAAACCTTCATCATGAGTTATCTATAGTTGTAGTGAATCCTTTTGGTTTTCAAAGTAGGAGTCATAGTATATGGCCAATTATGTTAGTAAATTATAAATTTCCACTATTTTTATGAATAAAATAAAAATATATCATCTTATATTTCCTTTTATCAGGATTATTACAACCAGGTAATGTTATTGATGTATATTTGTCTCCATTGACCAATGATTTTAAATTATTGTGGGATTCAGGTCTTATATTTTATGATTCTTACATAAATGAAAATTTCATGTTGAGACACATGTTTTATGGGATAAAAAAGAAATTCCTTATTATTAAAATTTTTTAGGATATAACATTAAACGAACTCAATGTTGTCTTGTTTTTGAACAAGGAACATAGTCCATTTGGTTAAATAATTCATTTAAACCCATGTTTCTTAGACATTGATGATTTCTTCCCCGATGACATAAGTACTAATCTTGGATGAAATCATTAGATGGATATTCAGAAGAACATACAACATCATCTCCACTAACATGTGGTCAACTATATGAGAAATTAAAATATGTTGACACTACTTCTGGTAAACTATTTTCTAGAAACAATATGAAAACCGGTTGGAAAATGGGATCCGTTTTTTTATTTATCATATAATAATTGACTTTGCATCAGAAATTTTCATTATGTTATACATGTTGAATTTTATTTGGAGATAGTGTTTTTTAAATGATTCTAAATGAAAATCGATATTCAATTGATGTAATTAAGGATAGGTTGGAAATATTTGACATGGGAATTTGAGAATTATTAATGCTAGTGAAGGGTGAAAATTTAACTTTTCTTCCCCCCCCTGCATACACTCTTTCCAGGAAGGAGAGATATTAGTTTTTCATCATCTTAAATGATGTAAGGGTTTCAAAGGGATATTCATCAAATATCCTAAAAATCGTGTCAATGACTTATTTAATGATAAATGTAATGAAATCTCTTGAATTACATTTTTTATACAAGATGTAATGTCTATTGATTTATGTTGTATTTTTTTGAATAATGATGTCATACATTAAGCAAGGTATGTTTCTCCTTTAGTGCTATCTGAAGTAAAGTTATAGACTCGATGAAGATATTTATTTTGGAATGATCCATCTCCATCATATTATGTGAAATGGAAATCTTTTTTTTTGCTAACATACTATGATATGACAGTTCATTTTAGGGTTTACATGGTTAGATATATTGGACTATGTTTTATATACACTATACATGCATGTACCTCATTCAAAGGTAAATGAATATTTTTAAAGGGTATATAAAAAATTGAAGTCTTCTAAAGGGTTTTATTGTGTAGTGATATATTTTATAGGGATCCAATCAGTTTTATACCAAATACCAATATGTTGTGGAATCATTTTTCTACCAAAATCACGTTAAAAATATATGAATTTTAGGTGATGGAATTTTTGGAAGGGAATTTTTTAATAATCAATATTACTAATCAAGAGTAGTGACTCCATTATGTTTTTTTATAACAGTTGGCGGTTTCTACAAATGTTGAAACCCCAAAGTAAATTATTAGGATGTTTAATCCATCAAGGGATGAAATATATAATTCAAATACCCATAATACAGGATTCATAGGATGTATTAAATACAATATTTTTAAGGAGTCAGACGAAAATGCAGTTTGAATTTCAAAACGAATTCAATGGATACCTGGAGGACCAAGTTTGTATGAATTATCTTATAGTTATTATGTAATTATTGGTTATGTGTTCTATAAAAATTAGCATGATGAAGTTAATACCATGAAAAATAGTTGAGTTACAATCATGCCAAAAGCGATGAATGTTTCTGTTAATAAGGAAAAATACAAAATATATGAATATGGAAAACATTGGAATTGTAAATCAAATATGGGAGATGGATTATAAAACATTCCAAGTGCTGATTTTTTAATGCAAGTTGGTTGACAACAGGAGTGAGGTTATAATAGATGAATTAGGATTCTTGACTGTTGATCTAGTAAGGATGGTTACAATGAAAAACCATTTATAGAGGCATCCTAAAATGTAAAATTAGATTATTTTCTAGATCCCACAAACAAAAATAGGTCAATTATACTCTTATCATCTAGAAATACTTATGGATGATATAAAAAATCAACTGTGGTTGACCCTTTCATTAGGAAATCAAAATAAATTCAATGTGACCCTAACATAGAGGATTTTTTATATGTCCAATAATACCATAATGAAGGGACATGGATCATTGATAGAGGGCTAAAATCCTTTCATCCTGTAAAAAAGATTAAGATAGTTCAATAATCTGGATAGTTTATTTTTAATATACATCATGTTACCTCACGTTATTATCCATTTTATACAACTTTAATGGACTCTGAATTAAAAGTTAAACCACTTCTATAGACAATGACTTCTGCACATCTCGGTGCTCCAAATACCAATGAACAATTGTTATGTCAACCTATTACTGGTCACCACGTAGAGGAATGACCTTATTCACATGTTGGTGCTACCATTCCTAAGGAATAATAGGTTTTTCAACCTCCCATTTATCCCAGTTCAGAGTTACAATGACCATCTATGCATGTCGATGCTACTGCCCCAAAGGAACATATTGATGTTGTTTATTTTAGAGAAAAGGTAGCTGGTGAAGAACATATGACAGATATATAATAGGATCGTAGTAGATTTATGGTCTATGAAAAAATCATTATGTAGCAAATCAAAGGCATCAAATCCAATGTCAAATAGAATGAACAGGTCCATCATGTCATCCCTAATAAGGCCATGTTTAGTATTTACTTGTAAATCATTCCTCGACTACCCATGGTGATTAATATTGATTCGTGGTACCATGTTGTGACCAGAAATATGACATAGATGTGGGAAAAAATTACAGCAACATTATGTAATCATTTCTATATTTTACTAAAAATTTAATGAAATATTTACTTACTATTCATAATTTATTAAAGAGTTCATTTATTTTCTATGACTCCATCACTAAATATGTATTAATACATACTAGAAGTATTAGTAGAGGATTTATGTCAATTATAATAAGAAATAATCTTACAGTTGCTGATGGGGAAATAAAACAGCACCCACCACATATCTATACACACCTAAAAACCTATAATATTTGGATGCATTTATTGGTCATCGTGCATATGTGTATTTTAATGTACATTGTGGCTAGAAATATGTTTTTTGTTGATACTTGTTTTAATAACATTGATATCTAATGTTTTTTTAACCAACAAACTAAGTGCTGGAAATAAGGAACGAGTAGAAAAACCAGTGCACCACTAATGTAAAGTAAGGATTTGGAACACAACACATGAAAAAAATTTGGTATGTATTTCAAATAAACCATAATACTTTATTTTTACATGAAAAACGCATATAAAATGTTCCTCTTTTTATATTCATATTGAAGACTTGAGATCAAATTATACTTTAATCCGACACTATGTGCTATGGAATGAGGCACATGTAAATAAAGATGTGATACTAACTGATGAAAGAACACAAGTAGTGTGGTAAACATGTTTATTATATAATAATTTAAATTCGTTTTCATTAAATCCCTATTAAATAACATTGATCACATGTTCCTCTCTATTTTTTAAACAACAAAGTCACACGAATCAACAAAATCTACACCAGATGAACACATACCTTCGATGGACTTGATTGCGCTAGAACAGTATGGCCACATTAGAGATGTGGGTTTTAGGGTTACACCCCAAACATATTTTGAGAAAGAGGAAACAAGGGGATCACTGTTAATTAATAATATAGATGAGATAATGAATATCTACCCATTTCGAGGAATTATAGTGGAAGAAATAAGTGATTGAAACATTAATTTGGAAGGAAAAGAGAATAAGAAACTCAACAATACCCCCATGTAGAGATCCCACCCCACCACAACCAACAATTAGGAGAGAAATTCCCCAAAAATATATGTCTTAATTGAAATATACAATGATACAATTACTATTTCTATGAAATTTAGATCTTATGTGTACTAATTCATATATTATACTAATATTCTATAGGGTGATAATGAATGTGATTTATATCAATCAATACCGACCCATCGACTTATAGTGAGCGTGATAGTGTTCAATATAGAAAATGACATGAAACATAGAAGACCACTTCTAAAAGTTCATGTGAGAGTGTCAATTAGCATATTATTTGAGCCTAGCACTGAGTTACCAACTTCAATTAACAAGGAAGATATTCATAAGTTCAAAAAAGATGTTGGAACATTCATCGCATGGCCATTATTCCATGTAAAAATAATTTCAAAAGGAGGTATTAATTTCAAATATAAATTTCAAGATAAACCATTAACAATTAATGAAAAATGGTTTAAACCAATAAATGTTATTATAGTTGGAAAAAGAAAGGGTATTAACCGAAAAATAACCTCAAAAACATAGAATAGAATCTCCAACTGATCAAAAATTTCTATCTAAATATCCATTACCCTACTTGGTCTATATCCTAATTTACTATCATTGAAGGATAATATGGTTACCAATTTAAAACATGTACATAATCACATATTTGATTTTGAAGAAAATATTTACATATACAATGACCAAGAATTCATTGGTGTTGAGAGTGTATGTGAAATCCTCGACTATGATTTTTTTGGTAGCTAATTTGTAAATGTATACATGAGGTTTTTTTTAATGATTTGCTTTTTTAATAGATATTATATTTTTTAATGATGAAAAATAAATTTCTAATTTTTGGTCTGATTATATATGAAAATCAGTTGAAGGTATTTTCCCATAAAATAAAATTTAGGATCAATAGTCATCACATATCCAAAATAGAAAAAATGAAAATAGAACCCCAATGATGGATGAAATTATGGTAGTTCTGATGAAATCATTTGAAAGAAAAATTTTGGATAAAAAACTATATTAAATTCCAATTATATAATGGTGAAACCCTATAATATAATCATATCATATATATTTTCATTTCTTTCATTACGTATTCCTTTTTGTGTTTTAGGTAGCATTGGATGCTCATTGCTATATATTTGGATGCTACAGATATTTATTTATTGGATTCAATGCATAGATATCCAAAAAAATATCCAAAAATGATGTTGTTTTTCATTTTTTAATAAACTAAATCCAATGTCTTATAACATAAAATCAACTTATATAATGTATGTTATCATTTAATGAGGATTGCTTTATGATAGAAATGTGCATAAATATTTTAATAAACACAGAAAGAGGCCATAGGTTAAGCACAGGGATGGAGACAAGTTGTATAACATGATAAGTATCAGGGTATATATAATAACATTTCACTATTCATACACATATAAAAACAAATTATTTATTCTACTAAATGTTTATACAGTGCCTGCAACAGACAAAGGGAAAATATTATGTTTATTATGTTTTTAAATTTATGAGAGATATCATATTCCATGAATAAACTATCATCCCTAAAGATGTGTTTTCATTGTTAATTACTATTTCATTTAAAAAATTTATTAATCCATTATGTATTTCTATATTTTCATTACTAATATGACTATCTAAAAGACTCATATTCACAAGATGATATAAATGTGCTTAGAATGGAATTGTAAGTATACCTCATTGACGAATATTCAAAAATATGATGAAGATGTTAATTCTATTGAATTAATGTATTGTTTCATATTTAAGTTTAATTTACTTATTTTTAGTATTAATCACTTAAGAATTTTTTTCTATACAGGTGTATTCTAATGTTTGACTTGGGAAGGTTTGTTTAAAACTGATCATGATTTTGAGATATTGTACATTGAGGTTTTAAATAAGATTATGACAATATAAAAATGGTTTAAGAACGTATAAAGTTTAATTTATAATAGTTATGTAATTAATTAATTTTTAAAAAATTTAACCTAATAAAAAAAAAATTAATAGTGACTAGTATCACTCAAAGTGTATCTTAAAATATAAAATTAAAATTACTTTTATAAAAATAAAAACTTATATACTAAAAACCAAGAAATTGAAATCTGATTATTTTTGATATTTTTGTAAATTAATCCATGTGTCATTTTTTATGTTTTGGAGCAATCCTCACCTCAATATAACAAATAGTGTAGTCTTTATTACATTATGTGTGTATTTATATATTAAATTGACATTACAATTTACATACTAAAATATAATTAAATGAATTCCGATTATTTTCGTTCTTTATGAAAATGTTCAATGAGACATTTTTTAGGTTTAGTAATCTAACACACCTCAATCTGATGCACGGTGTGACCTATATGTCTAAAAGTTTTGGTTATTAGATTAAAATAGGAATCTTAGTTCAAAATTTATTACTCACTAAAAACAAAGATAACATACACTAATTGTATTAATAATTTATGATAGATACTCATACGTCATTAGTGACATGTATGATGTATTATCACATCAAAATGATGCATGATGTGACCAGAATGACTCATAATGCATGTTTCTAGTTTCAAAAGTCATTTTAATAAAAAATCCAAACTATCATACTGAAAACTGAGAAAGAAAATTGAAATCAATTTCATAATATTTGACAATAATCTATATGTCATTTTTGAATTAGAGGAATTAGTATCATCTTAATACGATGCACCATGTGGATGGTATAACTCAATGTGTATCCTTTTATAATTTAAAATTTTAATCAATTTAAATGAAAGAAAAAATTGAAATACTAAAAATATTGAAAATGCATTAGGATTGTATTGATATTTTTGAAAAATGATCAACAAGCCATTTTATACTTGTAGGAGTCATCCTCATTGTAATAAGAAACATGGTGTTACTGGTATGACTCTAGTAGTGTTTTTTATTTAAAATTGACATTATTAAAGGTAAAAAGAACATGAGTCCTTGAAAAATAATAAAATATTATCAGATAATTTGATACTTTAAGAGGATGATACATCAGTCATTTGTGACATTTAAGAATCAATCACCCCTCAATATGATCCATCGTGTGACTGGTATGACCAAATGTATGTATTGTCAGTTTAATATTGACATTTTAGTTCAAAATGTGTCAGTCACTGAAAACCATGAAAATGCACTATTATTTTTTAGATAATTTAATAAAGATATTCATAAGTTATTTTTGACTTATATAAATAATACTCACATAAAAATGATGAACTATGTGTCTGGTAAGACTCATAATGCATTTTTCCAATAGAAATGAAATTTTATTAATAAAGCACAATAAGTATACTGAAAACCGATAACACTCAATTGGATTGTTCGGATATTTTAGAAAAAATATTAGTCAATTTTGACATGTAGGAATTAGCCACAACTCTATATGATCCATGGTGTGACTGCTATAACTCAAAGTGTATCTTTTTATTATAAACTAACACTAATATAAGTAAAAACAAAAAGTGGCATAATGAAAACAGATAAAACAAATTTAAATTGTTTTGATATTTTAGAAAAATGATCTATTATTAATTTTTGAAATGTAGGAATTAACCTCACCTTAATTTGATGCATGGTGTTGCTGGTATAACTCAATGTGTCTCTTTTTTATTTAAAATTGACATTAATTTTTGAAAAAACAATAACTGACATATTATAAACATAAAAAACTCATTCATATTATATTGATAAATTAGTAAAATGATCCATGAGTCATCTGTGATGTATTGAATTAATAATAATCCCAATATAATGTATTCTATGGTTGTTATAACTCAAGGTGTCTCTATTTATTTAAAATTTACCTAAATTTAAGTAAAAACAATAAGTGACATACTGAAGATAGAGAAAACACATTCAGAATATTTTTATATTTTAGGAAAATGATATTTTTGACATTTTTTATGTGTGGGAATCAATTGAACCTCAATATACAGAATATAGAGGATAGTATTACTCAATGTGTCTCTTTTTATTTTAAATGGACAATAATTTAACAAAAAACAAAAACTAACATACTGAAAAAGAAACATATACATTTTTCATATTTTGATGCTATAGGAAAATGCTCCATGACTCTTTTGAGACATTTAAGAGTCAACTAAACCTCATTATGACACATAGTGTGGCCGGTATAAGTCAATATATATCTTTTTATAAGAAATTTACATTAATTTAAGTAAAAACAACATGTGGCATAATGAAAACCAAGAAAACATATTCATATGATTTTTGATATTTAAAAAAAACGACCTATTAGTTATTTTTAACATTTAAGAATTTTCCTCACCATAGTAAAATTAAATATCTACATAATATGACTCAAAGTTCCTATTTTTATTTAAAATTGGCATTAATTTAAGTAAAAACATCAAGTGACATATTGAAAAATAGGAAAAATGCATTTTTATTGTTTTGATACCTTAGGAGAACAATATATATGAGTAATTTTTTATGTATGGGAGTCAGTCAGGGCTCAATCCGCTGCACGATGTGACCAGTATGACTAAAAGTGTCTGTTATCTTTTTAAAATTGACATTTTAGTTCAAAACATATCTCTCACTAAAAGCATGGAAAATATGCCCTGATTGTGTTGATAATTTGGGGAAATGATTCATAAGTCATTTTTGATTTGTATTATGTGGTCTCACATCAAACTAATGCACAATGTGACCAGTATGAATCATAATTCTTCTTTCCAGTTTGACATGACATTTTAGTAAAACTACTAATTTTTCATACTAAAAACTACTAAAACACATTCGGATTATTTTGATACTTTAAGAAAAACAACCTACAATAATTTTTTATAGGTAGGAATCATCCTCACATAAATCGGACACATGGTGTGACTGCAATAACTCGAAATGCTTCATTATTTAAAATTGACATTACTTTTAATAAAAGATCAATGGACATACTCGACATCTAGGAAACACATTCCGATTGTTTTGATAATTGAGGACAATGATCCATAATTCGTTTTTTATTTTTAATTATCAACCCCACCTCAATAGGATGCCTGGAGTGACCGATATAACTCAACATGTGACTTTTTATTAAATATTAACATATTGTTAATATATTATTTTATATTAATATTTAATTTATATAATTATAGTATGACTAACATAATATTTATTTTCATATATCATTATATTATGACTAACATAATATCCATTTTGTCTCCTTAATATGTCTAAAAAATTATGACAAAAAGATCTATGCAATTTATATTGAGGAACCCTGAGTCCTTATTTTTTATCAGTTATAAATGCTTAAATGGCTGTTGTAACAAATTTTTAAGTTGGGATACACTAATTTTTAAACACTTGATGGAATATCAACTTCATTTATAATAGATTTATTTTTTTAACTCGTGAATAAATTAATTCCAGATTTTATATCCATATGAAGGTTATGGTGTAGGAATATTAATGATTTTCATATTGTACTATTATCTATAATCAAATAAACAACCACACAAAGAAAAATATTTGTATATATTTTCATATAAAATTTTTATTATATAAAGAAATATTTAAACATATTTACATATAAACCAAAGCTTTATCATATATGTTTTTCCCTGATAATTGATGCTTCTATCTACACAACAATAAGTTTATCAAAAAAATAATGACAAAATATTCCTTTGTTAGCACTTTTAAATGCGCTAATAAAAGACGACCGACATTTATTCAGCTCATACAACATAATCATGAATTATAGCCCTAGTAAAATGATATTTTGTATTAGTGTGTTGTATAAAATATTATTTACACTATATATGTAATTATATACTAATGAAATGTGTGAGATTATTCCTCTACACTATTCTCTCTCTAATTTTTTCTATATATTATATTGTCATTCCATCCATCATCACCATACATAGGTTCAATACCTCATACCATCAATGATATACATTTCCAATGATCAATCCCTTTATTATTATTTTAAAATTATTCTTAGTTTCAAGGGTTATTCAATTTTTTCCCCAACAAATTATCAACACCGTCTTGTGCCAAGAAAAATGGTTTGTTTATTATGAAAAAAATATTTTCCATTGAGAATATTTCAATGTATAATTTTCTCACACTTGATATTTATTGAAGAAAATTATTTCTAATGGATTATAGATGATGACATGAATCTCAATAAATACAAACATGGTGTGATGATTAAATTTACCAATCAGTATTCCACTATAAACTATGGAAAATCCTTAATATTCATTAACCACTAAATCTTTGTTGATTTAAATAATGAGGACTGGATGATGAAGGATCCTCTTTTTTATGGATAATACTCAAGGAGTGATAGGATCACCTTCAACATGATCTTTTACCAAGTGAATGATATATATGGATCCACTTATGATTGCATGATTTTATGTATGAAGAGGAATAGAACTCTTACATGTTTAAAATAAAATCCAAATTAAAATATTACATAGACAATGTCACATATAGTGATTTTATAAAAAACGTACTCTACTTTCTATGCCTTCAATGTAATTATACCACACCAATATCATGCTAATAATACTCACTTCTACACATAAGGATTGAAAAATAATATAATATAACATTGTCAACAAAATAAAGTGATAACAACTGAATCACCCTTAAAAGACCTAGTCTTTCATCAATTCTTGAAAG
The DNA here is from genome assembly GCA_963277665.1 of Viscum album. Taxonomy (NCBI): domain Eukaryota; kingdom Viridiplantae; phylum Streptophyta; class Magnoliopsida; order Santalales; family Viscaceae; genus Viscum; species Viscum album. The sequence continues at coordinate 528,018,681 of OY728161.1, read as the reverse complement.
GAGATGATAAAGTGACCCTTTATTAGTTAAAGAAAAAAGTGCTAATAAAGGAAAAATTTATCATTAATTATTTAATCAATGATAATTGTTACCCTTTATCCACACTTTTGTTTTGTACTGATAATGGGATAATTTCTCATAGCTAAAAATACACTAATAAAGGGGGTAAATTATTAGTGAAAAATTATTGGTGATAAAGGATACATGTATCTATGATTTTTCTAGTGTTGATAATTGGACCATTTATTAGTTCCATTATAGGTGCTGATAAAGAGACACACTGGTGCAATATGTTATTAAAATTATTGTAAACTACAGAAAGGGATAAAATATAGGAGAAAATAATTAATTTAATTGAAATAAAATATACACCACAAATACATCACAAGAATAATATATAATAAATAAATCAAAATTGATTTGTATAATTATATGAGCAAGTACAATTTATCACATACATTCAAAAAAAATCTATGTTCCTTTGCTGTTTTCTTGCAATCCTAACTCATGATATTATTTGCCGAAGAAAACACTCCATTGTAGGAAAAATATGTGTCTGTATAAGAAAATAATTATTATGTTAGTAATACTCTAAAGAAATAAATTAAACACAATTATTCTATTATAAAATAAAAATATATACATTGATTCATAATATGAACACCATGTACCAGATTTAGTTGTAGTTGACTCATAAACATCACACCATTTCCTGTTGTTCTCAAAATTAGGTTTTCTTGAATTCTATCACATTCATGGTGATAAAAAAATCACTAAGGATGTTATCTAATTGAATAGAAATTACTTTTCGAGTACAATACTTCAACTTTCACCCTATATCTGTTTATTATTCCATGATTTTGACTATAAAAATTAACTAAATAAATGTAACATAAAAATAATATGTAAATTAATTATGTTATAGTAGATAAAATAATGAGAAAAAATGTGATCTTGTTATGAATTGTTTTTATAATATGATTCCCATTTTATACTAAAATGACACTTATATATTAAAAACATGCACTTAGAGTCACACATAACACATCGTGTGTTATATTTTTGTTCATTAAATTTCTACATGTGTGAAACAAATTATGTATTGTTGTACTAATGTTTGAAAATAATCTATGATTTTTTTCTCAATTTTTTCTATTGAAATGTGTTTTAAACTAAAATGACACCCATATATTGAAAAAATATTTTTTGAGTCATATTGGTCATATCGTGTGTCAATTTGATGTGTGGTTTATTAATACATGTCTGAAATGAATTATGGACTCTTGTCTTAATTTTTTAATATAATCTTATCTCATTTACTTGGTTTTTGATATTTGATGGGTGTTTTAAAGTAAATGTAACATTTGTAGTGAAAACACACACTACGAGTAATTTTTACCTCATCGTTGGTTGGATTAATGTTCATTAAAATCTTACACGTCAAAGAATAATTATAGCTATTTTTAATATTTTTTAAAATCATTCCAAGATCGTTTTATTGATTATGGTGATGTGACATGGATTTTAAACTAAAAGGGGACATTAATATTGGAATCAAACCCAACGAGTCATATTGACAACCTTGGGTGTGGGATTTATGTGTAATTGATCCACACACAAAAAATAGTTTTCTATTATTTTATGATAATATGGAAAAAAAATTGAGATCATTTTCTTGGTTTTGGCTATTTTGTGCATATTTTAAACTAAAATGGCAATTTTGTATTGATAATAATCACTTCAAGTCATACATACCACATTCATTGTCCAACTGACATGTGTTCGATTCCTACACATCTGTAATGAAATATGGATCATTTAATTAAAGTTTTAAAAAAAATCGATCTCTTTTTCTGGGTTTTGTATTTGTGGTATGTTTTAAACTAAAAATTCAATTTTATATTGATGATATGTACATTGTGTCATAAAAATCACACCATTTGTCATATTGGTTTGTTGTCAACCCCTAAATGTGAAAAATGAATTAAGGATCATTTTCCAAATGTATGAAAACGGTATAAGTTCCTTTTTTTGTTTTTATTGATGTGATACATGTTTTGAAATAAAAGTAAACTTTTATATTTAAAACAAGCACTTCGAGTCATACCAACCACATTGTGTGTCGAATTGACAGGAAATTGATTCGTACACATAAAAAATGAAATATAATTCATTTTAATAATGTTTTAAACAAATATTAATCTTATTTTGTTAGATTGGGTGATGTGACACATGTTTTAAACTAAAATGAGACATTTATATTGAAAACATACACTATCAACCATATCAGTCACATCATTTGTTATATTGATGAGATATCGATTCTTATATGATAAAAATGAATTATGGAAAATTTTCTCAATGTTTTATAACAATTGAATAACATTTTTTTATATTTTCTACTTTTATTGGTGTTTTAAGCTAATATAAATTTTTTTGTTGAAATAAAACACATAGAGTCATACCAACCACATCGAGTGTTTAATTTACAAGAGTTCAATTCCTATATTTCAAAAATAAATTATCGATAATTTTAAAAACGATTGAAAACAATGAGAGTTTATTTGATCAGTTTTTTCTACATGATGCATGTTTTTAATAAAAAATGACACTTTTGTATTGGAAACATGCATATCTTGTTTAATTGGACACATCATGTATCAAATTGATGTCGAGTCAATTTCAAACCCTCAAAAATGAATTATATATTCTTTTCATAATGTTTTATAACAATATTATCATTTATTTTAGATTTTGAATATTTTATGTGCATTTGAATCTAAATTGGGACCTTTAAGTTGAAAAAAGTACTTTAATCCAGAACAACCTCATCGGATGACTGATTGATGTTTAGTTGATTAATACACAGCAAAAATGAAATATATATCATTTTACTAGATTTTAAAAAATATATGATCTCATTTTATAGATTTATTATGTCATTTTATTTCAACAAAAATGACACATTTATAATTAAAAAATGTAGTATATGTTATATGAATCTCAAAATGAGTTAGTTTGGTGTTTGTTCAATTCAAATATGTGAATGATGAATTATGGATTTTGTTCCTAAAAAATTGAAAATAAGAAGAGCTTCTTTTATAAGTTCTTTCAATGTGACACATGTAATAAAATAAAATGTAAATTATATATTGAAAACACACACTTCGAGTCAAGTCGACCGCATTGGGTATCAAATTAATTTGTGGGTATTTCCTTCATGTAAAAAGTTACTTATAGATAATTATCTTATGGTATAAAAAAATATAATTTTTTTTTTCTAATGTTTTAGCATGTCACATTGTTTTGAACAAATGTGTAAATTTAAAAAAATTATTATCAGATAAAATGGTTAATGAAATTAACTATGAAAAGTAAATAAAATGAAGTGAACATTAACTAAATATGTTGTATGAAGTCACATATTTATGATGAATATATAAATTCTTGAGACCATGTATTCAATCCATTTATTCCTAAACAAATTTATTTCTTCCATTATACATCTTCTTGAGAAACAATTCAAAAATAATATGTAATAATTAATAAAAAAATAATTAACATCCAAATTGTTTATCTATGGTCAAAGTCTATACTAGATCACAAAAAAAATAAGTAATCACCAAAATTTTAGGTCAAAAAGCATTCTGATGACATTTACATTGGCCACTCATCTGTAAACAAATTTACTACTTTGGAGTACATTGATTATTGGAAATATTACTAGAACAAAGTAAATATATATAAACAAATGATTAATATATAATTTCATGAAATTATAATTTCCATTAAAAATTACATCTTTGGGGATACTAAACCTTTGACAGAATACAACATCTTTCATAAATATTAAAACATAATATCTAACATCATTGATGTCATATTTCTTCACACACTATAAGAAAATTTAAAAAAATGAGTAAATTGTTTTAAAAATATCTTGATTATTATATATTTCCACATATACTGTAATAATTTTCTATTTGAAGGAATACATAGTCTTACTATGTTATGCAACGAACCCCAACCATGATTTAATATATATATATATATATATATATATATATAATAACATAATTACTGTTAAAACAAAAAATATACAATATAATTTGATTATTATGTATAAAATGTTTCTTCTAGTTCATTAAAAATTATCATAGGCATCATGTGAGTTTGTATTGATAGAAATCCATGCATAGTATCCAAAAATAAAAAATTGGGGTAACCAAATTGATTGCAATGAACATATAGTAATTCTCAAGAAAAATAATAATTAAATAGATGAAAATATATATTATATGATTATATTGATGTGATTTCCACTTTCCATGTAGGAATCAAAAAAATTATTTATTCTATAATTTTCATCTATAATGCCTTGGTTATATCTTTTTTTATTATGAATTTATACAATCTCCAAAAATATATTCCATATAAAAGATACAAAGTTTTGTTAATCTAAAGTGTGTTACATCATTTTTTCCATTATATAGTAGTAATGTAAATTCCTATTGAAAATATGAATAGTTATTAACAATAATGAACATAGATGATCATTTTTTGACAATAGGATTATGAAAATATACCTCATGTATGTATTCGCAACTAACACTCCCAAACATTAAAACTTGAGAATCTTGTGTATACTCTCGAGATGAAACATGTTTCTAATAAAAAACCCAAATATTTATTCTTAATATTTAATATGTGAATCGCCAATGTCAATTAATTTTATTTATATATGAATATGTACTGTTAATATATGATACATTGGAACTATTGGGGAGAAGGTACTCCTTGAAGGTAATTTTTTTTTCATTGTCGATTCATTGGAATTTATTGATCTTACCTTTCATTTACCCATCATTTTATCCACATGTAATACCATACATCAATTATGACCACTTTTAAACAATTTTTATAAGTTTTTATCTTGAAAAAACTCTTAATAACATAACCCATGTATATTTATTTTATTATATATTCATTCTGTGAATGTTCCAATAGAATCATTGACTGTTGTAATATCTAGAGCATGAAGTGGAATAAAAAATTCAGTAATTGGCTCTTGAGGTACATCAATCCCTATTCTAAGGTGATCTTTTGAGAGTTATTTTTTTTGTAGCATGCATATTTGGGAATTATACACTATCTTAATCACAACATTTTGGTATATGGGTGTGTTAGATATAAATCACATATAACATCACCATGATGACTTTTAGTAATATAAAGTTATAGGAAGTTGATTGATTCACATTTAGGAGAAATAGAAATAAAAATATTGATTAGATAATGTAAGGTACAAAGATAATGGGAATGAATGTCCTAAATGCTAGTGGCGTCATATGGCTCTTCATGTGTTGATATTTTATCTAATTTTGGTTATATTTGATCCTTTCACATATATTGGTCTTCCAAATTTAAATAGTGAATAATATCTTAGAATGAATATATTTATTCCTAAAATCCATTGATCATATGATACATATCATCTTGTATATTTGTATTCTTGAAATATTGTCAAAGAGACACTCCAAAAACTACACATATATGTAAACAACATTGTTCCATCCTCTTTAGAAACAATATTAATTGTTATTCATAGTGTAAGGACACTACTAATTCCTTTGTGTGAAACATACAAAAATATTATTAACATAAAAAGATATTTTTATATAATACTATTATCAGTCATAAAAAATTGCTATTATATCACAGTTACACCAGTTTCACATAATACTAATGTGTTTTAATCAACTATTTTATCCTCTTTATTTACTCAGACATCTTTTCGTAGCACATGACGTGGGATGGAGGATGCATTATATTTTTATTTATCAATATAAATATATACAAAAAACATATATTCATTCTTATCACATAAAATGATAATTATAGATTTAAAATAAATTCCATTTTCTTATATAATGTAGTGCACCCCATCCATTCTTTGTGATAGGTTGGTTTTGATGCACATTTTTTATATTCAACCCTCTAATTTGGTTTCATAAATTAAAAAATTTGAATAAAATTGGATAAAAATAATTGTTTCAATTAATATATTATCAACCAAAATAAAACTAAAATGTATTCTCATGTCTATGACGGATGAAATAATTCGACACTTCCAACTTTATAACATGAATTTATCTATCTTGTGGGTGGATATTTACATTCCCCACAACATCCCTAAGATTAATCTTGGTATGAAATGTTTGGAAGCCTCTATGGGATATTCTAGAAACCATTAATACATATTTTTTATGTAAATCATCATAAATAAATGGGGTCTACAAGGAATAATGAAAATCATAATAATGTTAAATTATATAATTTAATATAAAAATAGAGAATGTGTATCGAATAATTTTCTTAAGATTATCTCAATGGGTTTCCATCATTATTGGTTGAAGATGAAACTAATAATATTTATCAATTACAATATAAATTATCATTTTGATCCCAACATAACTAATGAATATTGACATATATGTGTCAATAGGTTAGTTGGGTTATTTCCATCCAACTTCAAATTTAACATCTTCCTTCTTACCTTGATAATTTTTGTCTACATATTTAAGCGACATCATTCTTGTTTTTTCATATACATGTTGTTGATGCCCTAATAATTCCTAATTTACAGAATCAACTGATCCCTAATATTCGTAACATCGTCATTTGAAAAATTAATTGATTTCAATAGTATCCAGACATTTAATTTAGGTTATATTAATATAGTAAAGAACACCTAATAATATGGAAAAATCATTGTATATTAAAAAAATACTTTATCATTCCCATTGAACTCTGTTTATTTTCATTGAAGGTCAAATGGATTTGGCTCCACTATTGAGAATGAAAACCCCCTCATTATTGTACTCTCTAATGTAGAATACATTTTCTACATTGGGAACACTATAAAATGATAATGATCTACCTTTGAAAGGGTCTTCCTTGATTGAATTTCTATCATACCATGGCTATTTTAGTCATGAAAATAATAATTGATAAATTCTTGTCAGTTTGATCATTGATATAAAATAATTTCACTACATATGATTCCATTATAAATAGATTTTCCATATACCCTTTGACACTAAAATATACCTTCACAAATCCCATTTTATCCACTCTCAGTAAAACAATTTCACAAATTTTCAATCGAAAATTAAAACATGAAATTTGTTATAATAAAACTATTATATCTATTTTATGGTATATAAATATTAGATATTTTCATAAATTAGATTTATATACTAGGACCTAGATATGTGCATCACTTCATCCACAAGTGCGACAACACTATTTTACATCATACTATAGTTTTCATATTTTTTTAAATAATGTACAATCATTAACTAAATAACAAATGTTGGATATAAAATTTTAATTTAGTCCCATGGATAGCTATCAAAAGCTTTCAATAATTGAATTTATATTTTTAGATTACTCCTTAAAAATATGTTCTCAAAACCATCATATAATCAGTTTTTATGTTTATTTGATTTCTATCCTATATCTCTTGAGGGATTCAGATCTTTGAGAATTTATTTGTGGTAGTCAATGTATGGATCATTGTCTTCACTGATATATAAAATTCACTGTTGATATTTCTCCCACTCTATAATGGTAATTATTACAAAATATCATCCATAAATCAATTCACCCATAATTCATACATTGTGATGATACTTTTAGAGATTGATTCTATCATTATATGATATAAAATTAGTACAGAAGCCAACATATTATTCAACACTATATTATTCTACAATTAATCCTTATGGATGAATTCAATTATGGATTCGCCCTTTCAAAATAATCATATATCGTTCAATGGGGTACATCAATATATAATGTGAAAACCCACATTGTTGAAACTCTCTATCCTAGTGAGAAATCAGGTGGAACATAATATCAATGAATTATTGGGGGATGAACATATTGAATTCATATAATATGACTTCTATTCCTTATTCATGATTGAAAACATCACTGTTTCTATACTTTTACTATATATGGATTAGAAAAATACATATAATCTAGTTAATCTATGTTATTATTTTTTAAAAAGAATGCAACATAAATAATTGAGAATTTAAATATTTCATGAAAACATTATAATTTTGGGGTTTCATAACCTATAATATCATATTAGTTATTTACATGACATTCGTGATATTTGATTAATACCCATATGGAACAATTACACCATTAAAGAAAATTAAAAATTAAAAATTTTCTCGTCTCTATAGAGTTTATGAAACTGGAGGAAAAAAGATTATTCCTTTTACCCTTCACTACTGCCAACTATCCCCTTATACCCATTCAAATCATGTCCAACCTAGCGTTGATTCCATAATTTTGTATCATAATATTTTGTAATGTGTGAATAACACTATCGAATTCATTTTTTATACAAAAATGAAATCATGAAAATGTTTTATGTACTAAAAATTCAGGTATATTAACATAAATAATAATTTTATCCTTTTTTGATCATGTTTCATATGGTTTTTGGAAAATAGTTTATCAAAAATAGTTTCAATATCCTTTACTTTATCGAGTAGTTGATCACCCATTGGTGGAGGTGGTATTGTACCTTCTTTTTTATTCACATCTAATTTTCTCATCCAACATCAGGATTTAATTTATCGAGTTAAAAAAAACTATTTCATAAAATATATTCTTTGAGAAATGATTCAACTGAACTGTATATGTTCATTCTTTACCAAAGAGATACCCCAACATGAAATTAATTCTGTAGACTTAATAATGTCCATAAGAAGAAAATTCATTTATCATCAGGTAAAATATGTCCCTCATTGTAAAATATTTACATCTATGGGAATCATACATGATAATATCATTATCCTGAAACAATTTTAGATAATTAGAAAATAGAACAAAATAAACTTTAATACCATTACCAGGTTGTTTTGGTGAAGATATAAGAAGATAAAACATAATGTATTTGCACCTCAAGTATAAACATAGTAGAATGTTATAATTTAACATCATATCTAGAAATATACTATGAGTAATAATATATACACCAAAATTATTTATTCCAAATATATAAAATGTTTGATGATATTGTCTTGGATTATTTCCAAATTCATGATACTCATAGTCAATTTCCATCCACAAAGAAGATCCTACTGAATGATAATGTTTTGAATATTAATTCTTGTATCTACATTTAATGTTAAATGTATCATTGACTCCAGAAATTTATAAATCCATTTAAATCATGGAATTATAGTAATGTACCGTACATATTTTTATGGACATGATTCATATTTCTTGTATCTATTCATGGCACAGTTAAGGAATTTTATGAGTGATTTATAATCCCTTAAAAATGAAATAATTTGTATAAGTATATATTTTTATAGAGATCATTACCATTGAACATAGAATTCATTTAGAATCATATGTTTTACATGGAAGTTTATTTTCTTATAGAAGTATATCATTCAATAGAATAATTAGTTATGTACTGTTGGTGTCACTTCATCCGCCACTAACTCTCAAATTATATAACCTCAATATAGTTGAAAATGTTGTGTAATTAGTAAAAACATTTTACAGTGGTCTCTTATAACAACTCTTTAACTTCTAAATCAACTCTGGGAAATGATGACTGACATCATCAATTTCTATTTTAATTTCTTACATATGATTTACATCATGATTTATAATTTTATTCATATAAAATGATCAAAATAACCCAATATCATACAAAAAAGTGTTCACATTTAGTTTTTTTATATGTTTAATCTAATATATATATATATATTTGATCTATTATAAACAAAATCAAATGTGCTTTAATCTCTTACGGACTAATTTGGTTTTGAATAGAAACATTGTAAACATGGAAAATGATTTTAGAAGGATTTTATAAATGATCTATTTCAAATTTGATGAAATATTAAACTTTGTCTTCATACTGTATTACCATACTATTATCATTAATCCATATTGAATTCATATACATCCTATTATGTTCATAATATATTTATTTTTATCAAAAATAAATAAATACACATAATAAATTCATAATCAGAAGAAAAGTCATATATAATTATAATAGGGTGTACCCACCATTTAATTATTTCAAATAACCATAGAATGAATCATAGGTGACAAAATAAAAGAATAACTATTTTGAAGACAATGATAATGGGGATGAAAATTGTCTTATTAAACCTAAATCTTATTGAGCTGGGGAGTTAGAGAATCACCAAACAACATTTATTAGTTAGTTTTATATATCATAAAAAATTTGAAGTAGTTTTATGATCCCCACCAAGTGTTCCTTGATTTTTATGAACATTAGAAGGCTCAACTAGATGGTCGTACATGCACTGATACAATGAAAATAGATTCAGTTAAATCATTCTATGAAATCCTTCAATTACTCCATGAAAAGTAAAATGCCTTAGTTTGTAGGATGTATTTCTATAAGGGCATAGAATCCTCTGAGTCCATGGTTGTCGGAGTGGGGTTAGTATAAATATACTATGGGTTGGATGGAGTTTGTGACATCCCATTCCAAGGTGTTATTAACAATTTATATTATGTATGAGGTGATATTTTAATTATCTATGAGGACTCATAATTTAAATAAGCTTATATAATTTAAATTGATGATGGTTATGTATAAATGATTTTTATTTAAATAAAAATTTTATGATGGAGGAATTGATATATAAATATGGATACTATTAGGTGAACCGATACTTCACCACAATTCCATGATAACATAATGTTTTTCAATAATATTTTCATTTTGGTACACACAAACATACCTGGTAATAATCCTCATAGATCACCTTAATTAAATTCAATAAAAAAAATAATAAATAATTTATTCATAGGATCTTGAGTGTTTTTCTCAATTAGATAGATGGACTTGTTCAGAAAACATGTAATAATTTTTTGTGTCTTTAAATCAATTTTTATTTATGAGGCCGATGAAATCATGTCACTCTCCCCTTTCTAGAGATTCATACACCTCACTTATTATTCATTGATATATATGAATATTATTCATAATTCATAAAAATTAAAAAATAAATATGAAAAATAATAGAATTTTATTGTGTTGGATACATTTTCTACTATTATCAGGAATGTGGTAATTCCTTCCAAAAAATTAATGAGTTTCTATTTATCTAATGGTGATGAACCCGTGTTGATAGATTTCAGGAAAAATATTAATGAAATATAAATTGTGTATATACATGATCATTTTTGTAATGAAATAAATAATTTTTTCAGAAATTTCTCACCCAATAGATGGACCGCTATAATCTACCAGAAGAGGAAATAAAAATAAATATAGAAAATAAATATATATTTTTCTATAATTCACTCCCTTATGAGAACCTAATATCATGTAATGACAAATGAATTTGAGTCTGTAATGAATTTGAGAAATGATGGATAAAAAAAGATGATAAAATCGAAAAAATATGAAAATTGGAATAAAGTAATATGTAAAGGACAAATAATATAATCAAGAGAATAGTTGAAATAATAACATACCATAGAATTTTAGAGTGTTGATTCACCTAAAAAGGGTGAAGGGGAGTAGTGGTAGTGTTAGGCGTTTACAACAGCCTGAACGGTGTAAGGGAAATCAGTTTGGTTAGGGTTTTAGTTGAAATACTGTGAATAGTTTTATCAGTGATTTTAAAACAGTTGTTGATAAATAGGGGGTTTTTTAGCTCAAAAATAATAAATTGCTGATAAGACAACTATTTATCCAGAATTATATAATGTGCTGATAAAGGAAATGAATAATCAGTGCTTTATTAATGATGAAAAAGGGTTGACCACAAATTGGCACGTCCAACAACAGATTTTTATATGTGATACATTCTTCCTTATATGATAACCCATAACACCATAATGAAAATGAATTCAGACGAGCATCATCAGATTCCTATTATAGCAGGTGTCTCCCAGTGCTGATGATTCATTCAACTTGTTGTTGTGTTTCCCTGATCACTACACACAGGTGTGATGTCCTTATTTTCTAGCTAATATCTTCATACCATTTGTTAGGCTCTCCCTACAGCTTTCCTTGGTTGGAATGCCTAATTTGGGTCTACTATGCGGTGGTTTTCCCAGTGGTTTGAGGGCATGCCCACTGGCAAAAATTTCAATCAAAAACTTAATCAATTCATAAAATGATTCTCATAATATACATAATTTAATTTCAAATATATAGAATTAATATACTATTTATTAATACATATATATATTTAATTTATTCATATTTTTTAAAAAAATATTTCATTAATTTTTTCTCAAAATACTAATTTATATAATTATAAATAAATTTAATGAATTGTATGTATGATGTTTAAAATAAAATTATAAATAAAAATAAATATACATAATTATAAAGAATCATTAATTATATAATTAAAAATATATTAAATTAATGACTCATATGTATTGATAAATATAATTACAGATATATTTATTTATCATTATAATTTTCAATTAAAATATTTTTAAATATATTTCTAAATATGTGTATATAATTATAAATATATTTACAAAATTACATATAATTAAATAAATTTAAATATATGAATATAAAGTAAATAATTATACATATAAATTTAAATATAATAAAAATATTCATTATTTAAATAAATTTATTATAATTTTATAATTTTTTAAATATATAAATTTATATTTATAATTATTTAAATCCCTTTATGAAAATATTATATTAATTTATAATTTTAAATATATAATAATATAAATATAGTAAATATACATTTATAAATATATTAATTTATAAATATTTATTTACAAATATATTTTTAACACTATTGTTGAATATTTAAATTTAATTGCATGAATATTCAGTATTAGTGAAATTGAATAATTACAAATGAGTTGATTTTGAAAATATTTAAAATATGTATAAGTGTTATTAATTAAAAAAAAATTAAATAAATAAAATATGGGTATGTATTGAAATGAAGGCGAATAAAAATTGAAAATAAATAAATATATTAAATAAATATATATAAATAAATATTTAATAATTTATTAAATTCTAATAAAATAAAAATAAAAAATATTTAAAATGAATAAATAACACTCAAAAAATATTATTAAAATTAAATAAATAAAATCTAAATAATAAATAATATTAAACATATTATGTTGAAAAATCGAATTATAAAATAAATATTAGAATTTGAATAAATTACATTAATATTAGGTGTGCATGTTTCTATATATGATTTCAGTAATTACATTAAAATTTGTGTTTTTTAAACTAATGTTTGTATATATAGGCCCTATTGTTTAATGTATGTCAAATTGATAAATGATATCATATTATATTTAATATTTATCAATTAAAATAATCATAAAAATATTAATATGTTTTGTATATAAATAATTTGTATTTATTATATATATAATTCTAAAAAATTAAAAATAAATATTTATATATTTTAAAATTAAAATGAATACATATTAATTATTTAAATTACAACAATATTAAAAAAATTAAATGTGAATGAAAAATCATGCATAAATAATTCGATAATGGTAAAAATATAAACAAATATTGTATAATATAAAATTAAAAATAAATAAATTACAAAAATATTAAACATATTAAAGGATAATTATGTTTAAAAATAATTGAAATTAATAATATAGAAAAATAAAAAATGAATTTATATTTGAAATATATAAATTAAAAAAATGGAACCATGCTCTTAACATTGTATATGAATAAATTTCATTAAATCAATGTCTGTTACAAATTTTGTAAATTTAAATATATATGAAGAACTAGACAATTAATATACTGATTATAATTCATAAAAATCTATAATTTTATTAAATAATTAATATACTAATTAAATAATTTCTATACTCTTTAATATATATATACATATATGTATATATTAAATTTATTATAATATAAATAATTTTATGCCTTTTATTAATTATAAAAATTATATTAATTATTTAATTATCTATATATATATATATGATTAATATAATATTTATCACTATATATATATATAAAATTTAAAAAATATATTTTTATAGAATTTTAGGGTTATCTCGATCCATCCCATGAACACACATGCATATATGTATATGTAAAAATAAATTTATGATGATTATGTTAATTACAACTATATTAAAAACATTACATAATAAAAAAATTTATTATAAATTTTATTAATGACATTTTTTCTTATAAAAATGAATAAATTTAACATATATATATATATATACATCAATAAATAGTAAATAAATTATTGAATTAGCATATCAATTATTTAATAAATGTATACATTTTTATTAATTATTAATACTGTATTAATTATTGAATTATATATATAATCAATATAATATAAATTACTATATTTAAATAATTTAATAAATTTTATTTCAAAATAGTACATTAATTAGTTAATTATATCTAAATAAGTTATTAAATTTAATATATAAATATATGGTTCTAATCATAGTGGGCGTAGGTACTATTATATAACTATGTAGGTGGTGACACAGATGATGATGCTAGAAGGCGATGATGGAGGCATGATGATGGTAGGCATGTAGTGATGTAGGCATGATTAAGCTTAATGATGTAAGAAGGATGTTTTAGGTATGACGATGCACTAAGCTTTCATGCCATGTTATGGGTTGCATGCTCACTAGGCCTACATGCCATATACTATATAAATAATACTTGTTGGGTGGGATATCACCTTGGGGGGTTGTTCCCTGTCTTTCTGGAATATGTGTGTGATGTGTATGTTTTGATGTAATTGTATCCCCAAACACCAAATATATATATATAATTAAATAATTAATACCCTAACTCTTGTTTGACCTTCAATTTAAATAATAGTCCTACTTTGTAATGGCATGTGGTTATCATGATATTATTTTCTAGATATTATTTGGGAAAATTATGAGATCGAGCACTGAGACAGAGCATGATTCCGAGGCCTGATAAGCCCAAAAAAATCATTGAATAATGTTCAATTTTTAATAAAAAAATTCTCGGGTGGGTATCTTTGAACATTAATATCTTTTTAATTGTGCCCAAATCAACAATTTGAGGGAATTGTTGCCTCTAGAAAAATGAGTCTACCCTATTAGGGTCGTGACATCGACCGTTGTGGGTCGATGGTGAATGTTAATTTTTTGACATAATCATCATAAAAATATTTAATAAAAATATTTATATTGATGCATCTTGATTTTTCATTTAATATGTCTTCTGGAATAATTTCAAGGGTTATTTCCATAACCATGGGAATCTTTTGATGCAAAGAGACTATGCATCTCCGACGAACACCATCATATTGGCAGATCAATGTTAGAAAATTTTTCGAAGAGTAGAGGATTAAAGGAATCAAGGATTGAGGATCGAGAAACAACAATGACAATATATCTCTACAACACAATAGAACTGGATCCAAGTAAGGTGGATGTATTAAATTACATCATTTCCATGCTCTTTCTTTTGAGCGACAAACATAGATCAACCCTAGAATTGGTTGAACCGCGGATCGATCGTGTATGCATGATGGTTTTGATTGCAAGAATTTAGTGATGTCTATGTTGAGAATATTCTTGTTTTGTTATCATGATCCCACTAATGAAATAGATCGAAGGAGAAATGGATAACGACCGAGGTTCGTTCCATGGGTAGTTCAATGGTGATTTTCTCCTCCATGCTCCTCATGTTTATCATGGGCGAAGAACGATCGATCATTGCACAATATATTTTTGACACAATAGTACGATTACATGGATATAGAATGGAGGTGGTATGATGAATGTGTGATGATGAAGGTGGAAGATGGATCGATGCAGTGCGGGAAATATCGCTGATCAAATGGATTTGAACTGGGAATGATCGTGGCATTGATCAAGTCAACTAGATACGATGATGGACACCTGATTATCATAGAACATCTTATAGATCAGAAATAGGACAACTAGAATAAGTCTCGTGGCCCGTAGAAGAGGTCATCAGCGCACTGGGGCACTGATGATCGGCCTCCCGTTTTGGCGGTCTTGGTAACCCATGGTAGGTGAAGCGGCGGGGTGAGATGTGGTAGAATTGCATGATCAGACACACATGTTTGGGTTGTGGGCATTATTTTATGTCAGTGTGGGCAAACCATTTGGAATATGGAGGCGCAACACCTTGAACTATTTAACATGGCACCCGGATGAGCCTATTACTTGAGGAGGATGCCCAGTAGGGTGGCCCAGCAGGTGAAACCTATCAATCCTGGAGTGGAGGGCTAGGCCCAGGGGACCGGGTTGACGTGGCAGGTCGGGTCAGCCCGATTGGGTATGACCAAACTCTGACACAACCAACCCTCTTTCACTAAATCAATCATTACTATGAAATGGAGAATTCATTTCATAAACCATCATTGGCATTGGGACCCCTGTGATGGTTCTGTCATTATTAATACTCAATGTGAGTTTTTAATGAATTTTGTGGGAAACCAAATTGGTTGATGACAAGTTTATCACAGAAAAATTATTCTTGAGTGTAAATCGACGTGCTTCATATAGGTGATATGTCCCATTCCAAGGATGACACATCATTTCTTTTTGGTAGTTACCATGGGGGGTGTCACTTCCCTAAAGTACATGGGTGTGGGTTCTCCGAGATGACCATGATGGAAGAGGAGGTACACCCTTATAGGTATATGGTGTGGGTCCCCAATATAAATTCTACATAGATTCAGTACTCCCCTACCGGGAATGGTGCATGTCATCTATTATAGGAGTCAGTACTACCTTGTTGGTCTTGGTTCTGAGTCCACTACACATGAACTAACAGATTTGGTACTCCCTTATTGTAAAGGGGTGAGGGTCCTCTAGTCACTCAGTCATACTCCCATGTGGGATCAGGGTGTGGGACCTTCACAAGTCATACTCCCCTATATGACCAGGGTGTAGGTCCTCACTTACAGAGTTTCACTCCCTCGTCCCACGTAGCACTGGGGAGCAGCTGCTCCCTGGGTATTGGATCTCCCACGGATATTGGAAATGGTTGCGTGGGGTGGTCTCATCCACTTTATGAGAACGATACCTAGATAAGAGCTATTTCTCCCTCGATTGATAGAGGTCCAGGACACTCTTTATAGGAGTGAAAAAGTAATCACAATATGGTTTGGAGCATAGCTACCTCATATGTTTATTGTTGTAAGGGTGGGGCCTCTCCACTCTGGTTTCCATACTCTTGCGTTGGGTTCAAAATATGGATGACTGATCCTTTACAATTGATCACTATATCTATACCTAGTTGGATGTTCCAGATGTAGTATATTCTCTCGTACGTACCATTAGGAATGATAGATTTTATACGGATGGAGTGTACCTCTTGAATGGGTACCATCAAGGATGGATGAGCTCATGGAGTCTTTTCTTGTAGATTTATGAGTAACCATTAATACAAACAATTATAACCCTGATACTGGGTATAAGGGTAGGGCCTTTTGATTCTTACTGCCTGAAATGAGTATATCTGGATCTTCTTGGTATATGTATGGGCATATACCTGTGTGGATTTGAGTGTTCATTTCATTATAGTTTTTCCCTTATTCTTTTACTTTGTGTTTTTTGGGGTTCCCAACTATGAATTTTTTTACTCACCCTTTCAATGGCTTTTCCTGTAAGTATTGTGTCCTGTGACGACAATCGATTTTTTGATGGAGCCATAGGTTATACAGGACCAGGTGGTTCTTATTTTGGTCTAGACTGATCAAGGCACGTTCCAGTGGCTTTTCAAACGACAGTCCCCGTAACAATTTTCATTACCTGTCGGACATAAACTATTATCCTATTTTATTATATGGTTTTTTATTCTTTCCTAGTTCAATTTGATACCCTTTACAACCATGTTGTACTTTGAGTGGTATCTTAGTGGATTGCATGCATGGATTACTTAGAGTTTTCCATTAAGAATTTTTACACGTACAGACAGGTACATAGGTAATGTCTCCCTTATTAGTGATTCACCTACTCAATGGTAGTCACCATACCCATACCTATAGGATGTAGTTTGGGGAAGTCATGGAACAGACCCCTCTATGACTAGTTGTAACAAACTGCCAAGACAATGAAGGGACCTTATGCATGCCACTACCTAGGTCGTTAATATGGTCATCCTCAACTAGCTATGTCAGTTACATGGGATGAGGATGGCACCCAGGTAGGCGTTAATATGTGTGGAATGTGGGACAACATGTGTATGCAAGGCATGTGATGCCTATGTGGTATGGAAGTGTAACAGGTGAAAAATGTTGTAAATGACTCAAAACAATAGTGGCCATCAGACTGCATACAGAGAGGAGCCGAACCAAATGGTATTTCTAATGTGGGATGAACACCATATTGGATAACCCTTTATTAGAGACTATTTTAGCTCTGGCAAAGGGTAGTCTTTATGAGTAGTTTTTTACGAACACATAAAGGTTAGTATTTATAAGCACATAAAAAATACTGATAATGTTTTATCGTTATCAGTGATTTTATATAGCCTGGATAGTAATAAAACATTACCAGTAATAAATAAAATTCTTAATAAAGATTACCCTTTATTAGTTCTTTTATTTAATTCATTTAAATTCTACTACCTTTTATTACGTGTTCTTTAGAAGTGATTTGAAAAATGGCTTTTAGAGGCATCTAAAGGCCCACAATAGTATACTAATGAGTGCCCAATGGGTATCACTTTGTGACCATCGTTATTGACTAGAGCGAAATCCATTTGACAGTTTCTGTAATCCAATGTTTGAGTTTTATATCAACCACCATTTATTTATTCCTATATGATTGTGAGGCTATGTCCTATAGAGATCGTTATTTGGAAGTTGTTATAGGGTTCCTCTACTGGGGCTACTGTTAATTCTCATTAAATACTCCCCTTGACCTATTCTATTGTCAAATGGTGGAAAATATAAGAATGTAATATCAGGAAAAGACAATTAATACACTATAAATCTTGAATTTATAAACAACCAAAAAAAAGAACAACCATAATTGATACCTCTATTATATGTATTCTTCAATTATAATTTTAAAACATCACAACTAAACTCATCCATTTGTTGTAAAGGAACCTAAACCATAATCTCAAATAATTGATTGTAAAATATATTAATAATTAATATTAATACATAATGAAAAAACTAAAAAAAATAATTATAATACACTGTTATTTTTATTTTTTTGAAAGGAGTAGTAAAAATTAAATTTCATGAATATTTTTCAGTAAAAGTGAAAAAATCCAACCATGAATACCAGATAACTGACACCAATAATAACTATATGTTCTCCAAGATGAAAGGTGACGATTTTCTTTATCACGGTATATATTAATAAATTAGAATATACTTGATGAAAACATAGTTAAATAAATATTTAATCTTATTAACAATCACATCAAAAATGATGTACACCCTCACCACGGACTAAAATATTTTTTATAAAAAACTAGAAGTCCAATTCCATGATAATATCAATAAAACTATGATCAAGGGAAATCTAAAAACACTAGTGAATATATTGGACATGGAAAATAGAGTGGATCTAATTATCATGGAAATAATTATGAAATTATAAAACAATCAATCCATGATCATTCTATAAAATCAAACCAGTTTCCATCCTACTATTTCCAGCACTAAGAGCACCACATTAATTTTTATAACATCTATTAAGGGGCTTAAAACATATTTTCACAATGGCCTCCATTTATCGTGGTCCAATAATTAGTTCTATAATTCCAACAGGATGTACATTCCACTACATTAGACACACTGTTGTGGGTTAACCGCTCCGTGTGACTAAAATTAAAATAATTATAGCCGAAAAAAATTATCTATTCCACCACACGCAAAAGAAATTTCAATGTAGAGGGAATAGAAAATTTGTTGACCTGAATCATTAAGAAATCAGTGGAATGGTTAATGAAATCTAGAAAATTCTCATTCCAAGGAAACCAAATACCCTGCGCTCTAGGGAAACATAAAAATCCATAATAATAAGATTTATCAATATAAATATAAAGAGGGCATAACAGATCGTAAGATGAATGATGATATATGATATAGTCCTTTAATTAATTAATTAATGAGTGGAACTACCACTATAAGAATCTCACATTGGGTGGGATGGGAAAAGTACAAACCTGCAACCATGGATGGGGGTCTTGAGGAGGGTAAGAATCAAGAGTGATTTGGTAATCAAATATAACAGAATTGGCACCTGAGGATTCCCAAAAGTAGTATAAATTAAATTCACCAACACCATAGATAATTGTTATTCTATGATTAATATTTTAATACTGATAATTTAAATAAGAACAAAACATATAAAAACCCCAACCATCAAATCTATTATTAAATAATTACCAAATTATAGAATTTTAAAAAATGGGAACACTAGGAGAAGTCACAAGCAAACCATTATTATCAACAAGCCATATATCATAAAATATGTTAGCCTCTGACCCATATACAATCCTAAAAATCACCATAATGGGAAATTTATGCTCACCCAAAAAATCACCAAATAATCTTTTTGATATATTTTTATCACATTACTTATTTTTAATCATTTGAATAATCTAAATATTCTTATTGTTTCTTCCAAGCACACCACATATTATATTGATGAATAGTCTACTCATCCATGTAAAAAATAATTCAAATTAACCATTCTGATGATTCCACATTAATTTAATGTCTGTTAATATGATTTTGACCATCACACACACATAATACTGTTTTAGAATGGGAAAAATGAATTTTATGTCATCCCTAAAAAATGAAAAATATAATAGTTGTACCACTTGTTAATATATTTCAAAAAATAATTCTATATTTTGTTCGATGTGATTTAATGGGAATTGGAGGTTTATTTCTTTGTTTTGACCCTCCTACTCACATGTTTAAACAATTTAAAATCGTTACAAACATCTTATTTGGTCTATCTGAGATTACCATTTGTTAGATTGAAGTTCCTTAAAATTCTAGAAACGAAATTTAATTCAAAGAATATTTTCCAATGAATCACTTCAATAATATGTCGTTGTTGTTTTAAAATAATTTAGAAAAACTTTGTAGTGTTTGAAAAAACTAAAAATATGTTTTTATCCATCATAGGGTAATAAGAAATCTAATTGAAGTACATTAATTATCTTTATTTTGAAAAGTGGGATATAGTTTTTTGTGCCATATTTCATGGAAATTAGAGATTAACTTCTTGGGTTTTACCCCTTGAAGCATTTTGTTGAAAACTGTCAAAATCCTAAAAAATTGTGTGTTCAGTTTTTTTTGGAACAAAACATTAAATACGGTTATAATGCCTACTCATACATGTCACAAATAATTCAATATTATAATCACAATTATTTCACGTCAATACAAGGCCACTTACTATGGTTTTGAATGTTACATGCACACATTCATGTTCTGAAACTCTATGAATGTGATTTAGGTCACCCCAATAAAATAAAAACATAGATTAATGTGATTTATATTAAAACATATCAAAATTGATTATTTGAATATCTTCAATTGATTTAATATAAATCAATGGTCATTTTTCTTCTTTGACCCCATTACCTATGTTTTAAATAAAATTAAAATCTTTAAAAACATCTAATTTGGTTTGTATTTTCACAACACATGTCATATTGACACCTCCTATCATCATACACATAAAAAATAATCCAATTCTATTATCCTTTGAATTCACAGCAATATGGGGACTTATTAAATTTTTATAGCTATTGCATTCAGACTTTAGTGATTTGAATCATTATAATACCTTTTAGGTCATTATGGAAAAACGATAACTCCGATTGACATAAATTTGGTTCGTACATTTAAAAATTAATTCCATGATTTTTTTACTCTGATTTTGAAAAAATCTAATTCCATTTCCATAGTTTTGAATGCCTACAAATGTTTTAAAACACATTTTATTAGACCAACTAGGTTAAATACAATTTGATTAGGGGCGAATCATGTTATGAAATATTAAAAAAAATTCCACATTGGATCTTGTTTCATTATAAAAAAATCACTCTTCCCTCTCCCTAATGTTGAAAATAATAATACAATTTTTAAAACATGAACAAGAAAAAAAAATTACAACATTCACAATCATTTGGCAATGTACAATTATAATACAAAAGAAATGTACATATATACGAAATTCACTAATGTGATATGATATTAAAATGTTTGGAGTGGACTCACTATGCCTATTAGTTCATTAAAATTATCAATTTGAAAGATCGCAAATCTATTAACTGATGTGTGTGCACTAATCCATCGAATGATTCTTCTGTTGTAACAAAACACCATAGAATATTTTCACACATGAGTGTGCCACGATGATCCATTTTCTCTTGATTGATAAAAATCACTTAACTACGCGGAGAATCCCTCATGGATTCACCTTTTACGAACTATTCATGTTCCTCCATAGACTTCTTCAAACAATTCATGTACTAAACTTACTTTTTTATCACAAGTTATTCATGGTCTCCTTTATATGAAAATTAATTCACAAAATTAATCTTTCACTTATTCTTTGCACCATATAGTGAGAATTAACTGTGATCATCTTCATCATTGAAGACTATAAAGCCTTCAAAATAACATCCCCAAACTGTGTATATTTTATGGACATCCTACTTCATGAACCTCCTCCTTTAATAAATTTATCCTCCATGAAAACCCTAAATCCCTTCATGATCAAATTTAATATTTAACTGAATTATTATTGTCAACATATTCTCTAATTAAATTCTCCTTCCCAATGTTGTAATTTGGTGTACATGATATATGAAAAGAGATATGAAATACCCGCTAATCATAATTATTAAAGTCTCAATTTCATATATTCTTTCTGTACATACTGTTATAGATATGTGGTTATCTTTGGGCACCAAGCTTTATATGA
Organism: Viscum album; assembly: GCA_963277665.1. Classification (NCBI taxonomy): domain Eukaryota; kingdom Viridiplantae; phylum Streptophyta; class Magnoliopsida; order Santalales; family Viscaceae; genus Viscum; species Viscum album. The sequence goes on along the minus strand of OY728161.1, from coordinate 527,995,656 downwards.
AAATTAAATTCCATTTGCATCACCAATTAAATTATCATCATCACCCACAAATGAAAACCATTTTTGGTTCTCATAGCAGAAAATTCTATGTGAAAATAATTATATGGGTTCCTATAAATCAAATCCTTAGACCATAAATGATGAACCTCATTCAAAATTTAGTAAAATACCTTTGTAGTTTGTTTACCACAACTACAATGTGTTCTACCCTTTTTACTATGAGTGAATCTTCTCATTACCATAAAACAAATCCTGATTTTGATTACTAAAAATATGATAATCACTGTGAAACTATTCCACCTTCAAATTACAATTCATCGACAACAACAACGATAAAATATTGTCAACCGGATTTCATAACAAACATAATGAACTGAAAACTATTTAAATGACACCTTGAAAGAGTTTTTCCATCAATCTCACCCTTTGATTGTGTTGACCATTATGTACCTTTGGATACTACTGTGAAACTTCTATATCGAATGTGTTTAAAAGTCATTGTGCTCTTATAGATTCAATGAAAACTCGCTTCATGTTATTCCATATAGTGATAAACGACTTATTCAACATACACTCTAATCCCACATGAGTTGTGGTCAGCATGTGAAATAAGAATAGAAAGTGAAGTTCAACAATAAATCTATTCGTTCCAAAAATAGTCAACTAATTTCATCAAGAACCCCATTTGTTGTGATATATAATCTTTTATTGATCATATTTAGTGTCATAATTTTAAAACACCCCCTACTCTGCTCCTCCACTATCATATTTCCCCTTGTATTAATGAAAAAAATTCTCCCCATTTTTCAACGAACCCGAATTCCACTTCTTTGTGGATACGAGATTATACAGAATACATAAGAGAACATAGGGTAAAAACATACCATACAATGGGGGAAGGGGTCCCACTGAAAAATTTTAATATGTGGGGATTCAATTGAACTTTATGATCTAATCTTTTCCACTAAAATTCCTCTTTGGGAAAGGCCTTCATCAAAAGGACTGAAACTTTTAGTTCTCTATGATCTTAATGAATTTCCTAAAGCCATGACCCACATTCTCTATTATATTATGATATTTGATTTCAATCCTATTTATCTATGAGTGAAGAACAATATTTCTTCTATGATTTACATCATTTGAATTATCACAATAGATTTTTAAGGGGGATTTAACTTCAACACACATAGTAGGATGTGTCTTTATCTATAATAACTGCATTCAATCATGAGTATCCCCAAAATATATAGCTTATACTTTTCTCAAAAAAAATTAAATGTTGTTACATTTTTTCAAGAAATAAAAAATCCTACAATCTAAAATTCCCCACCAAACATTGATTTTATTTCATTTTTAAACCATCCCAGAAATTATATGTATAACCCAATAACTATTACTATGATTTATCACTTTACATAAAAATAGAATCAACCATACCATTGATATAATGAAGTATTATTTTCACTAAAAATATATTTCATTCATTGTGGTTTCTCTTCATGTCTTGTGACAGAAACAATATCACGTCATGTAATTGTTATGAACAATTGAAAACCAATTATCTTCCTTTATTATATGACATTAACCAATTTTCACTTATAATCTCATGATAGTTTCATAATCATCGCAACCAAAGTCATCATCTCCTTGGAATTATCCATTCCAAATATTCATATAACCACCTCGTCATATTAGGACTAATAAATAAATTTTCCATTCCTTCTGTGTGCCCCATATAAAGCATGGGAAAATGTCATTCCTATAATCATTAACAATTCATAATCACATTTTAGTAATTCATTAAAAATTATATAAAATTCATATGATCCAGTAAATATTATGTCCTAGAAACACACTAACACCATCGTCATTTTATTACTATAACTGTTGACGTTTATATTATAATCAACTCCACCACATTGAAAACTCTGCTAATTCTAAAATTTATCATGTCTTGAATAACACTCTCTAAGTGCTTTATTTGACCCATATAACACATTACTCAGCTGAAAAATAAATTATTATCATATTTATGTATCCAAAAACAATATAGATGCTTGAAATACACTTATTATTCTATATCCCCTTTCAAAAATGTTGTCTTGTCATCCATCTAGAAAACATTTTAATTATTTTTCATTATAAATAAAAAGAATAATTAATTAGTCTAGTGCCTTAAAAATTGTTCAAATATATCATCATTTTCAATTACCATGATCTAATAATATCCATTGAACAGTATTCATTCTATGTTATGAAATAGTAATCCAAATTCATTCATTTGTTTCTCGAAGACCCATTTGTTCCGGATGAAATTTTTTCCTTCAAGTATCAAAAGAATATCACATGTCTAATTCTTCTAAATTTGGTCATGTTAATTGTTTATAGCCTAAAACTAGGTCTCGTCTCTTGGTTCTTGTTCAAAAAATTTTTGGTCTACCTATGATAGGATAGATTCCTTCTATAATTAATACATTTTCCATGTTTTAATTACTACTTCCTAATCACCAATAATGTGTTATCAGTCATTTTCATGAAGAATCATCTACAAACATGAAGATAATGATTTAAAATATATATACTAATTACTAATATGTCTTATGAATTATAATTTTTAACTTGTACCCACTTAGTTTCTATCATCCTCATCAATATTATGAGGGAACTATTCAGTATATTATTGACGCTTCTGTTCAGTTTATACAATAGTGAAATAATTTCATTAAACTAATTTTCTCATCCTCTTGTTGAATCATTTAAAATATTTTATGTTTCATTAATATCCATTTTATATCCCCTCAACATATTAAGATTCCAATTTCCATTGTTTCTCCTTATTGAGAAGAAAAATTTTACTTATAATGATTTGAATGTATTTCAATGCTGGCTTATTCCCGTACAACTGCTTTTATGCAATATTTTCTTATTTTGAGACACAATAAACCCCTTTTGGACATGTAGACTGATGTGAAGAATATTTAATTGCATAATTTCTCTGGTAGGTCCTTTTCAATAATAATTATCAATGAAATGTATTTTATGATCCGATATCAGCTATCAAACACTCAATATTGTTTATAAGTTCTCACTATCGTAACATAATTCCTTATCGCATGTTACTTGAGACATTATTCCACAATGATATTTGTGACATTAATACAATTATATATTTGAAAAGTCAGAATATTTTATCCATGCATTCTTTTAGATTCCCTCTAAAATTCTTTTAGGAGACAAAACACATCAGACTTATGGTCATTGAAAAATACAAATTTTATCCTATTTAAATCATAAATTAAAATAACATAATACCTATTTCCATTAGTGTATTTAGTGATATAGGTCCACACACATCTTCCTAAACTAATTTAATAAAATTGGTCAGCCTTATTTATTTTTCTTTGTAAATATTTATGATAATATTTCTTTATTTAAGAGAATTGCATGGGTGAGTATGATAACATGATTTATTTGGTAGATCATGAGCTTCATATTATCTTACCAAATCATCTAGGGATGGTTTTAAGAGATATAAAATATATTATTTCCACAACCTATTATTGAATTATTTGGATAGAAGGAAAATATCAACATCCCAACATATAATATAGAGATCCCCCTTTCTAGACATTCCCTATAAAACTATTAAAACATCTTTTCCCATAAAGATACACATCATAATGGATATGTTTCCACTATCAAGGATCCATACACCATCATGATATGATTCTTTAAGCTCAGTCTCTACAACAACTTCCTACTGAACACTTTTACTTTTGACCCACATCTCTAACATCACACCAATTGCAAATTGGAATTCTCGATCTTCCTCATAAAATTTATTAAAAAATTCATCTTTCCAAGATAAAATAGATATTGTTTGTCTTCATGTAATTTGATTGTTCATTGATTTTTTTCTTATATCTATTTTTGTTATGCTTCTACACATTCCTCTGTATTGTTGATGAGAAATATCTAGCTATTGTCTCAAATCCTCCACACAAAAAAATAGTCTCCATAAAAATTAATTATAAAACAATTGAGAAATATATTAATAACTTTATCTCTAATTCCCTTTTATACCATTTTTATGGAACAAATTCTTTTAGAATGTCTCATATTTCCATATAAATAACACATGATATGAGGTGTATTCCAATAAATAAATAATGAACAAGTTATAACATGAGTTCTATGAGTCTCTTGATTTTTATTTCTAACTAATTCATTTTCCCAACTTGGATTGGGTAGTTGAGGTCTTACAAAAATCAATACAACTTTCAGTTTTTGATCAATCACCTACGAACCTTATCATTTGAATTTGAATATTACTTTTTTTTACCATTATAACCCACTTCCATATTTTTGTTTTCTATAGTAATATATTTTTCTACTTTCATATTGGGAATAAATATTCTCTCATGATCTGATAACTTTCTTCACAGGTCCAAATATTCATCTTTATGTTCTTAAATAAATTAGATTTTATCATTTTCATTAATAGTATAGACATCTACCAATATATTATGTTATTAAACTTTGATCATGTGCAAATTATCCTTTTTAAGTGTTCTATGGAATTTAAGGGTTATGCTTTTAAATTTTTTCCATCATCTTAGACATATATTCATCCTTCTACATCATATGGAGTTTGGAATAATGAAACACATTGTTAGATTTCTTTGTTTTTTTCTCCAAACATATGTCTCTTCACGAGTATCTTCTAATTCATCTTGAAGGTCAATTCATACTTCTAATTGATTTTCATCATTATCCCATTATTCCATTTTCTACAAGATATCTAAATCTCCAACCATAGAATTTTATCTATGATTCATACAAATCTCCATATATTCTACCACATATTCTTCCCAACAACCATTTTAATTTGAATGTAGATTATTATTTTTGAAGAAATATCATTTCAATTATTTCATACCATTCACATTGTATGATGAATTATTCATGGGAGTTTTTACTTCATCCTCATAATTTTGTTAGATATTTTTTTGGTATCTTATAATAAATTTTCAACAATCCCACATATAATTCATGTGACTAGGAGTATCATTTCCAACATTATATTTCAACATTATAGGTTTGAGGAAAGGAATGACAAGACCTCATCCATATATTATTCTTCCCAGCTATTTTCAATAATTATATTATTAATGTCCTTGAAATACACCTTTGTGGAAATTCATTTTTTCCATATATTGAATATATACATTTATCATCTTTGAAGAGACGAGATTACTATGGAAGATATCCAATGATAGGTCCATTAGATATTTATTATCTCGTAAAGTGACCTTCATTTTGAACTGAGGTGGAAGATTTCTCATGACAAACTAAACATGTTTTATATCTTAAATATTTTCTATGAGGTAACATGTTTCATCCAAAAAGATTTACCTTATCAAAGAATTCAACTACAAACTCATTGGATTTGATTCTTAGATTTTCATAATTTTTTGAAAAAACCTATATTTTTTCATCTCTAACTTTTGAATCACCGTCCATGATTTTTGATAGATCTTCCCACATGGAAATAATTGACTTAAATGACATCACATTTGTGTAGATTCCATTGGAAAATAATACTGATAATGAATTGATTCCTCTAGAATAAAAATTTCATTCCATTCAGTTTCCTTCTGATAAAGCACTACTATCCACAATAGCCAAAATTTCATAATTTTTTTCTATAAGGACATCCATACATATATATTGGAAGTAGTTCTACAATAAATTCATCCATAATTGAAAATGATTCGATGATATATCGAAATCCCATTATGGTTTAGATCCTCCATTTAAACCCTTGAGATAAAAACACTGATATAATCCTTAAACTATGACCCCAATTGTTAGCCCAACTATATTAAACACCCTTATAGGGTTGATATAGTTTATATAATATTAAAACAACTGCCCCTTTGGACCATGTTAGATCATGGAAAAAACTATCTTCTTTCTCCATTCGGTATCAGAGAATAATATGATAATTAAAAAATACATATGAAACAAAAATTTTATATGGTTCACCATCATAGGGACAAATCCAAGGGAAATGAAAAAAAAGTTATCATGTGTACAAAATTTACCAGAGTGCGCTATAAGGAAAATTTTGGTAGTGGACACACCTCCGAATATTTTCATACAAGATTTTCTCATGATTCTCTATTTCCACCTGATAGATGAACTCAACATCCCTGTGTAGAGAATACCTCATGGCGGAACCTTTTTTGAACTATTTACGATCCTCTATGAATTGCTTCAAACCCATCATGAACTGACATTCACTACAAAGTACAACTTTTTTTTGAGATACTTCATGAACAAATTCCATCATAAAATTCCTCCATCATGAAAACCATGCACCATTTATTGCTATTACTTTGAGAGTTTCTTCTACATTGTAGACTATATAACCATTCAAATACCTTTTAATAACTGGGAATTCTTTGTGGATGTTCTCCTTCACAAACCAACTCCTCTATGGAATTTATCTTTCACATAATTCATATACCCCATTGAAAACAACATTCATACATTGACAAATTCCTCTAGTGAAATTATTCACTTTTGAAATTAATCCACCCAATGATGTGATTAATGGTTCTTTATATAGGAAAACATATCTACAAAACCTAATACACATAATTAAAAATTCACTCCTTTGTGTATTGTCCATCACCACATACTTAAATTTCTATGTGGTTACCATGGGGTGACCACCATAGTCCACAAATGAAATTTCCTTTACAAAACCCCTTAAATAAACAAATCCCACCACATATGTAAACACATTGTAGTTCTTATTGAGAAAAATTCTATTTATAATTATTTTCATGAGGTTCCCTTAACACAGTTTGTTGGAACACAAATTATGATCCTCTTTGGGGTTCCACAAATACCCTTTTTTGTTTTAATAACACAACTGTTATGTGGTCCACCCATTTTTCTATTTCATAATTCCTCATTTTTCAGGAAAAAACCGAATTTTGTGGTAGAGAAATGTAGAAAACATTTGGAAATTGTTCCACCTTCAAAATACATTGCTTCGAAAAAATATATAATGGAATGTTGTCAACTATATTTTTCAACACACACAAACAACCAGAATACATTAAAATAGAACCTTGAAGGATTTTTCAAAACACATTAACATCATTATATATTTATTTATCAATCATTACAAGAACATCACTCAATATATTCATATGCTTCCTACTCATACACATCTAAAATAAATCATATATTGTTTTCAAAAGATATAACTTTAATACATTGTAATTAACTATTGTTTGGATAGATTGCCACACTTTTTAGTGTTTTAAATCAATAAAAATTAATTTTCAATTTACCTATGAAGATGATAAATAACATAGACATTAGTCCCATTACTATATTACTATAACATTTCTAAGGTCATTTCATAATGAATTGTTAAGAATTCTATATATTTTTTATAGTTTTGATGCCATACCACATGTTTTTAAACACTACAAATTCAATAAAAAATATTTTTCATATGGTTCAAGAAAATCGAATGTTGGATTTAATGGGGAAAATACATATCATAGTGAAGAAATTTCGTTTGAAAATTTTGAGAAACCTGAATAAATATTAATGAGATAAATCAAATAAGAATTAGGAAATTCTATACACATGATTTATTTAACTTGGAAAATCCATTTTATGTGGAGGATTAAAAACTCATTGGAAAACTCTAAAAAGACAATGATAAATATATAGAGTTGTAAATCTATGTAAATTCCAAAAATTGAGGTATAATGATAGTGTATATAAATACAATTTGAACATGAAATCCTCAATACACCTCTATCATCTCCTTGAAAAAAAATTCAAGTGAAAAATGCCACCATTCCGTGATAAAATGTCATGCTTGAAGATCCATATATGAAAAACACCCCTTATATAAAATACCACAATAACATAGAGGTATGGATCCAGGCTTGTTTCATCATCATCATTATATAATACCAATTGTATGATTTCTCATATAACTTTTAATCAAGGCTCCCAATACTCACATAGATAACCAACCTTCTCTTTATTGTGTATTTCACAATTATTCTCACCACTAGATGAAATTTCTTGATACCAATAATGTTGCTACAACATCATACCATTTCCTTGTTTAAACACTATATTTTCTATCACAAACAATATTTCACATCACATTATATGTCCACCATCAACATTTATCTCATTATATATAATGGTTCTCACATGCTATAAAAAATACGACAAAATACTTCCTCATGTTAGGGGAATTTATATTGAGAAACTCCCATTGTAGTTTTCCATGAACATTAACATGAGTATCAGTCAATATCATCATAAAATTATTTTCTAATGTAACCTCTTATATAGGCACCGAGCCCTTGTCTCAACTTAATTCATTCCATCCAATAGCCTGAAGGCCTTCAAATATGTTTATTATTGATAAATACAATTTTTTATTTGAAGGAGGAGGTAACCCAAGGACTTCATAGACATAGGAAAATCATACTAGAAAGAAAAAAAGTTGAAAACCATATTGAAAGCTAAATAATCCCCTTCCCAGTATAAAAACAAGACTGTAACACCCCGAGATTTTATGAAAAATACTCTTTTTAATTTCATTAATATCTTGTGTTGTACGCTACACCAAAAGGAGCTTTCACAACACGCATCCTTGACATGCCTTGCATTACACGCAATCACAACCTTCCTCGATAGCATGTGTAGTATGCAATACCGAGTTTCACTAAACAACGATATGCTATTAAAATATTATTAAAACTAGCTGTTATGAATAGTAATAACCACTTTGAAATTTTTTAAATTTTATTTTTCAAAATGGACTTAATTTTTGGATTCGGAATATCGAAATTATGTTAGGGTGAAATTTTGGTACTTTTCGGATAACTTTCATTTTCTGATGAATAGTGAAAATTACTAAATTTTAATTAAAAACAATTTTTTTAATCGAAATAATTAATAGTGATAAATTATAAATTTGAGTGGTTTTAAAGCATATTTAGAATATATTTTTACAATTTAATACAATGTTGGTCATTTGAAGTAATTTCACATTTAAACCAGACATAAACAAGTGTCAATCTTTTGATAGTTATTATCTCTTAAGAACATGCTATTTGTTTTGACGACCGAAATTAATTTTTAAATTAATTAATGCAACTGATATGTTTTGAATATGGTAAAATAGAAATCATTTTTGATTTCATAATATCAATTATAGCTGAGGCCTAATTTTTTGTTTTTTTCTAGAAACATTCATTTTTTGATGAATAGTGAAATAACTAAGTGGTAGTTAAAAAAATGATTTTTTCATAAAACATAATTTTACCGCTTCTGTGAGTGGAATTTCAAAAATCCGAGAGACACGGTTGATGTTAGTAAGTAAAATGTGGTTCAATGAGATTAAAATAATTTTTGGTGAATAGTAACTTTTTACTTTTTTTAACCATGGTTAAAAGTAAATAGGGTAATTAAGAGTCAAAATGTTATTATTATTACCGTAACACATGTCCAAATTCTATTGGATAACTGTAATTCGACTAAAAACAACCTTAGGAATAAAATATGATCATTTAGGCCCACATGGATTAGATAAGGACATTTATTATTAATTTATTTAAAGAAGGGTTAAAATAGTTAAAATCAATGTTTAATAAGTAAATAATTTTTAATATACAGTTATACATAATATAAATTCAACAATAAATACACATTAGAAAGCTAAAAAGATTTCCTACATAAAGTTATTTTATTTGTAATTTTTAGACATTAAATAATTTTATTTATTTATGACACAAAGATGATGCAGTAATTATCTTATTAATGAAATATTGACATAGTTGATGTTATAAATACCCAAATAAATTTTCTTTGAGACTTTTTATGAATTCCACTAATTTTCTAGGTTAATATGACCTGTTAGTATTGATTTAATTAACTTTTTTTGAACTAATCATTGTGGTATAATTTTCACAAAAATCAATTACTAAATAGTGTCAAAATTGACATATAATAGTTTTTAAAACAAATATTATATTATTAATTGTTATTTTATTCCTAAAAATATAAGGTTCGAAAAAATAACTTAGATAAGGTTATATATATTAATATTAAAAAACTTTGGGTTCGTTTGTATTCTTATAGTTAGTTTATTAACCTTATTGTGTAAGGACACAAAAAGACACGGTAAAAGTAAAATTATCTAACTTAAAGTTAAATATAAATGATAAGGTAAAAATAGGAACCTAAACTTCTCTAAATTATATTGGATGAGAGGATTTCGACCCATCCCCACCTTAGCTTCGAAATAAATCAATTTGGAGCTATTTAAAACCGAATTTGACTTTATAATAAAATAATATTTTTAGTTATTCCAAAGGTGCCCCTCTCATCCCTTATAAAAGGGAACCTCATCCCTCTCTTCCTCACACCACATTGAGCCTTCAAGCTCGGAAAACCCCTGACAAATTCTATTCTACACTTCCCTAGAAACATCCTATAGGTCTTGGTCTTCTTCAAAGACCAATTTTAGTGCCCTAAGAAGAGGACTCAAAGAGGTGCTTCAAAGAAGAGGTAATGCCCGTTACCGATTCTTTCATCTTTATTTATTCTTCCACTTCTTCTTATTTAGTTGTTTCATTATGAAGTAATAACATAAGTATCACTCCTATACTGATATGTTATTATATGTATGAAACAACCCTATTTCACCATCTATCCATCCTACGGAAAATGAAATCACCGCACATGCGTACGTATAGAATACCGTCTCCATGCCGTGGTGTAATCTATTTTCCACCACCACCTTACTTGGATGGGTATAATGGTGTAAATAATAACTAGATATGATTATTATAAAGTGATATTGATTCTGAAATAGTATACATACACTCCAATACAGTGCCACGATCATGAGAATGATATCATCGCTCGTGCGTACGTATGGACTACCGTCTCCACGACGCGATGAGATTCATTCTCCACGTTAACCATTCATGAATGATTATAAAGTATATATAATAAGTAATCATGAAATATATGACATAATAATGATACTGGATTTATAGATATATATATATGTCATCTACTTAATTCCATTCAACTCAATAAGGAAACGAATATAGCGTTCATGCGTACGTACGACCTACCGTCTCCATGAATGGTTTATTTCTTTCCATTTACTGATTTATTATATAGATGTATATTATGAATATATATTATATATAAATCACTTTTTATAATCTGGAATTAAGTAATCATGATCTAAGTAATCATATGAATAATTAGAAGTCAAAACCCGGATGACAAATGAAACGATTTTACGCAAAACACTCTTTAACATGGAATTTACAAAAGAATGGGTAATATAAAGTCAAAATTGAACCATATATGATATCATAAAAATGAGTATAATTCTGGAATAATTCAATGAAATTATTTAAGTCATTATAAAGGAGGTTCGTACACTTACGAAGCAAATCAGACCTAAGGTAAGGGAAATATCACAATCTCATTTTTATCCGAGATTGTTTATACTTTGAAATATACCGGGGTGTATTTTATAATACAAATCCATGTTTCCTCAATATGTAATATTATTTACATCCACCTACACGTGTTTAAATCCAATTTTACCCTTTGGTGAGATTTTAGTAAAAGATATAAAAGGAATCTTTTTTCATTTTTCGTATGAGGTACTTTTTGACTTTTCCGACCAAAGTGCGGGAAGAATGTTTTTTTAACATATACACCATGAATGGATTTTTAAAACATTATTTCCAAGAATATTTATTTACAAGTTTTCAAGATTATTTTTAATCAACTTCTTTTAGTTTATAATTGTATGACATGTTAAGAAAGGAAAAGTGTTTTTGAAGTATAAAGGATATTTTCCTCAAGAATGGAGTTCAAGCGTTTTATCAAAATTATTTTCCATCTAAGGTAATAAATGGTTCTGTTTCTATCTCTATTATTACATTCATTTTATTATGTTGTGATGGAATTATTTTTATGAATTCCTTTCTCTTATAAGAGTTGTTTTATGATGTCACGATGTTTAAGATTCCCATTTTTATTACATGGGTTATGCTATGATGTATGGTTTATGATTTTGTGGCACACATAAGAATGGTATCATTATGAGATGGGTGGGACCTATATCTCCCTCTAATTCATTGGGTAAAGATTTTATATCTCATGAGATAGACATGGCTAGAACGGTAGGTTATACCGATTCAGTGAAACAGGACTGAAACGAGGAGTGAACTCGGTTCAGAAATGAACTTTGTCCACTAAGATAGTCTTGGAAATGCGTCTTGACTAATAAGAAATGATTCCCTATGATTATGTGTGTATGCCACAAAGTTTCTTGTTTTATGTTATGATTATTGGGATTCCATTTCATTACTATGATTTATCCCATGTTATGAAATTATGCTATCTTTTGCAGGTTAAGATTTCCAAAAGTTATGTTCTCATGAATATTATGTGATTGATATTTCATTTTTTTTACCCTTACTAAGAATTTGAGCTCACCCTTTTATGTTTTCATTTACTAAGGATATAATGAAAGGTTTTAGTTAAAAAAAAGAAGGATGATCTTTATGGGAGATGTTAAAGATCTTTCACGATGATTAGAAGATTATATTCTGAGTTTCAAAAGACACTAAACTATTAAGGTCCTTGTGTGTGTGTTTTTGTTGTGTAATAAGTATTCTACAAAAGTAATTTCATTTCCTTGTACGTCATGGTACGGGTCTCTACAGTTGGTATCAGAGGAAAGGTTTAGTCAAACTTTGGAAACTAGGATGCGAGAACGTTAGTGAGATCCCTAGAGATATTTATAAGGTATGTCTAGGGATGTCCCTAAGGTTAAGTATAAGTATAAGTTATAGTCCTAGAATTGCGCTAACGATCTTAGAATTAATCCTAAGATGTTAGATATTGAAGTTACTCCCCCTTTAATATGTCATTTTCCCTAGCATGATTTTTTCCTCTCACACTATTCTTTTTGGGTTTTACACGATGGCTGGAACCCGAAGAAACCGTGTTGATCAATGCAATGGAAAATGTAATGATTGTCCTCCTGAACAAAAAAATGTTATGGGAGATGGAGTGAAAAATCTTATTGCTATACTTACACAAGATATGAATCATTCTAGACTTCCAAATGAGAAGAGAAGGGAACAATATTCTATTGAGTCCTTTATGAGGAAACGTCCACCATCTTTCAGTGGGTCTTCTGATCCACTTGTTGCTAAAAAATGGATCAATACCACAGAAAAGATATTTTTAGTTCTTCAATGTTCTTAACATGATAAATTCATATTAGCAGTATATCGTTTGGAAGGTGAAGCTGATCAGTGGTGGAATCTTATCAATAATACGAGGCAAAGAGATGAAATTGAGTCCTTGGAATGGGACGAGTTCAAGAAATTATTTTTTTAATAAGTACTTCCCTCGTATTCTTCGAACAAAGATGGAGAAGGAGTTTCTGAAACTAAATCAAAAGGATGATGAATCTGTTGGTATATATGGAGCGAATTTTACAAGGCTTGAAAGGTATGAATCTGGATTGGTCATCCAACCTGAATGTAATGTTGGTCAATTCTTCAGTGGCTTAAAACCAAATTATCGAAGGGCATTAGCTATAAGAGACTTCAATAGCTATGAAGAAATTGTGCATTGTGATATCAAGGTCGAAATGGAAGTTGGTGTTACTTATCCATCTCATAGTTTTGACAAGAAACGAAAGATGGAGTTCAAGGAGAAATCTCAGAATAAAGGTGAAAATAAGATGAATGTTTCCTTATGCTGAAAGTGTGGAATGAAGCTGGGTGGAGATTGTCTTAAAGGGACAAGTAAATGTTTCAAATGTGGAAAGGATGGTCATTGGGCATTTTAATGCCGCAATGATGGGAAGAAGATGTCTAATGGTGCAAACAAATGAAGGGATACACAGAATGAACCTACTACACTTCAATGCTTCATGTGCAAGGAAATGGGGCATTATGATAATAAATGCCCTAATCCAAGGGATAGTGATGATTGACATGAGCAACCACTTAAGGAAAAGGACAAAGGGAAGTCACATGCGATCACCATTGGCGATGTTGAATATGACAACGATGTGGTGGAATGATTAAGTGTTTATGTAATGGGATTCCAAAATAATGTATTATATAGTATCATGGAATATTAGAATATTTATGTATTGGTCTACTGTGGTTTTCAATAATTTTATGGTACCGGTAACCATGGAAAGTGATTGAGATATTTTTGAAAAAAAAAAGATGATATGCGCATAATGAAGGGAAATGAGAAAATGAAATATTTGACAGTATTCATGAGCTCATGATTGATATAAGAACTAAGTGATATCATGGTTTGAGTATATAGAATTTTGAGGATTTAGGTATGTGGAAAGTGTTAACCTTTAACTACAATCATGTATTCACTCAGGTTCAATGGGTATTCAAGAGAATACATGATTAAGGCCTTTGAATGTTTGGAATGTTACCGACAAGACATATCTTAAGATATATGGGGATCAATGATGGTATTAAATCTCTGGTAATCGTTTTCACTATATTATGACAGTGGACTGCAGTATTATGGATAAGCCTAATGATTGGAATGGATTATGTTGGACATAAGTTAGTATTGTTAAAGGATAGAAGGTTTTTTCATATTATTAATGGGATGTTATAGTAATATCATTTTAGAAAAAGGATAACCTGCAGGATGGGCGATAGCCCATCGCGTCGGACAAGGCCGTGGGTATCGAACCCACAACCGAAGTGCGTCAGGCCTTTATCGCCTACCACTGGCTTACAGAAAGTCCCTATTTAGTAGAAACTAGATTTATTATATTAAGCAGTATGATATACGAAGTATATGTACATTTTAGGAACCATATATCATTAATATCACTATAGATGGACTTGTGTATTTTTTGATAACTTTTCTAACCTTTAGTTTGAGACAGATGGAATGACCCATCATTCTATCACATTTTCTTCTAAAACATCACAAATGAAAAATTCAACTTTATTTCATTAAGAGATGACGTCGAAATTGTACAAAGAAATACCAATGGGGAGACTATACCAATATCACGAAAGTATTTCTTCTAATTCCAATTTCATCAACTTTAGGGAAACGATCTTGAAAACCAAAAATGTTATCCTAGTGGTCTTATATCTGATGAATCAGATGGTAACTTAGATCATCACAAATTTATGGCTTTGTGATTACTAGATCTTCCATAGAAATGTACTCTACCACTCTCCATCAGAACATGATGATTAGATTTCTCTTCCTTATCTATATTTTCACCTATGTGGAAACCCAGTGATTAGTTTATTTTGGTAACGATTACGTTTCATACTTTTGTTTTTAAATATTGTTTTTGGTATTCCTTTTTACGATGTGGGTTTCTATTAAAGAAACTTTCTAGTAGTAAACCATTTATAACCCCGACGAATTTCGAGGGCGAAATTCATTTTAAGGGGGGTAAAATGTAACACCCCGAGATTTTATGAAAATTATTCCTTTTAATTTCATTAATGCCTTGTGTTGTATGCTACAACAAAAGGAGCTTGCACAACACGAATCCTTCACTTGACATGCATTACACACAATCCCAACCTTCCTCAATAGCGTGTGTAGTACGCAATACCAAGTTTCGCTAAACAACGATATGATATTAAAATATTATTAAAACTAGCCGTTATGAATAATAATAAAAACTTTTTAAAATTTTGTAAATTTTATTTTTCAAAATGGACTTCATTTTTGGATTCAGAATATCGAATTTATCTTAGGGTCAAATGTTGGTAGTTTTCGGATAACTTGCATTTTCTGATGAATTGTGAAAATTACTAAATTTTAATTAAAAACAAATTTTTTAATCAAAATAATTAAAAGTGATAAATTATTAATTTGGGAGGTTTTAAAGTATATTTACAATATTTTTTTATAATTTAATACAATTTTGGACATTGGATGTAATTTCACATTTAAACCAGACATAAACAAGTGTCAATATTTTGATAGTTATTTTCTCTTAAGAACACGCTATTTTTTTTGACGACGGGAATTAGTTTTTAAATTAATTAATGCAACTGATATGTTTTGAATTTGGTAAAATAGACATCATTTTTGAGTTCATAATATCAAATATAACTTAGGCCTAATTTTTGGTATTTTTATGGAAACTTTCATTTTTTTGATGAATAGTGAAACCACTAAGTGGTAGTTAAAAAAATCAATTTTTCATAAAACATAATTTTACAGCTTCTGTGAGTGGAATTTTAAAAATTAGAGAGACACGGTTGATGTTAGTAAGTAAAATATGGATCAATGAGATGAAAAAGTTTTTTGTGAATAGTAATTTTTTACTTTTTTAACCACGGTTATAAGTAAATAGGGTAATTAAGGGTAAAAATGTTATTATTATTACCCTACCACATGTCCAAATTCTATTGGATAAGTTTAATTCGACCAAAAACAATCTTAGGAATAAAATATGATCATTTAGGCCCACTTGGATTAGATTACGACATTTATTATTAATTTATTTAAAGAAGGGTTAAAATAGTTAAAATTGAAGTTTAATAAGTAAATCATTTTTAATATAGGGTTATACATAAGATAAATTCGACTATAAATACTCATTAGAAATATAAGAAGATTTCATACATAATGATATTTTATTTGTAATTTATAGACATTAAATAATTTAATATATATATGACAGGAAGATGATGCAGTAATTATCTTATTAATGAAATTTTGACATAATTGATGTTATAAATACCAAAATAAATGTAATTTGATACTTTTTATGAATTACAGTAATTTTATAGGTTAATATGACATGTTAGTTTTGATTTAATTAACTTTTTTATAACTAATCATTCTGATATGATTTTCACAAAAATCAATTACTAAATAGTGTCAAAATTGACATATAATAGTTTTTAAAACAAATATTATATTATTAATTGTTATTTTATTACTAAAAATCTAACGGTCGGCCAAATGACTTAGATAAGGTTATATATATTAATAATAAACAACTTGGGGTTCTTTTGGCTTCTTATAGTAAGTTTAACAACCTTATAGTGTAAGAACATGAAAAGACACGGTAAAAGTAAAATTGTCAAATTTAAAGTTAAATATAAATGATAAGGTTAAAATAGGAACCTAAACTTGTATAAATTCAATTGGATGAAAGTATTTTGACCCATCCCCACCTTAGATTAGAAATAAATCAATTTCGAGCTATTTATAACCGAATTTGACTTTATAATAAAATAATATTTTTAGTTATTCCAAAGGTGCCCCTCTCCTCCCTTATAAAAGGGCACCTCCTCCCTCTCTTTCACACACCACATTGAGCCTTCAAGATCTTCAAACCCCTGCCAAATTATCTTCTCCAATTCCCTAGAAAAATCCTAGAGGTCCTGGTCTTCTTCAAAGACCACTTTTATTGCCCTAAGAAGAGGACTCAAAGAGGCCTTTCAAAGAAGAGGTAATGCTCGTTACCGATTCTTTCATCTTTATTTCCTCTTCCACTGCTTCTTCATTAGTTGTTTCATCATGAAGTAATAACATCAGTATCACTAATATACTGATATGTTATTATAATTATGAAACAACCCTATTTCACCATCTATCCATCCAACGGAAAATGAAATCAACGCGCGTGCGTACGTACGGAATACCGTCTCCACGCCGTGGTGTAATCTATTTTCCACCACCACCTTACTTGGATGGGTATAATGGTGTAAATAATAACTATATATGATTATTTTAAAGTGATACTTATTCTCAAATAGTATACATACACTCCAATACAGTCCCACGATCATGATAACGATATCATCGCTCGTGCGTACGTACGGACTACCGTCTCCACGGCGCGATGAGATCCATTCTCCATGTTAACCATTCATGAATGATTATAAAGTATATATAATAAGTAATAATGAAATATATGACATAATAATGATACTGGATTTATGTGTATATATATACGTCATCTACTTAATTCCATTCAACTCAATAAAGAAATGAAAACAGTGTTCATGCGTACGTACGACCTTCCATCTCCATGTATGGTGTATTTAATTCCATTTACTGATTTATTATATAGATGTATATTATGAATATATATTATATATAAATCATGTTTTATATTATATAATTAGGTGATCATGATCTAAGTAATCATATGAATAATTACAAGTCAAAACACGGATGACAAATGAAACGATTTTACCCAAAATGCTCTTTAACATGGAATTTACAAAAGAATGGGTAATATAAAGTCATAAGTGAACCATATATGATATCATAACAATGAGTATGATTCTGGAATAATTAAATGAAATTATTTAAATCATTATATAGGAGGTTCGGACACTTACGAAGCAAATCTGACCTAAGGTAAGGTAAATATCACAATCTCATTTTTATCCGAGATTGTTTATACATTGAAATTTACTGGGTTGTATTTTATCATCCACATCCATGTTTCCTCAATATTTAATATTATTTCCATCCACCTAAACTTGTTTAAATCCAATTTAACCCTTCTTTGAGTTTTTAGTAGAATATATAAAAGAAATCATTTGTCGTTTTTTGTACGAGGTACTTTTTGACTTTTCCGACAAAAGTACGGGAAATTTTTTTTAACTTATACGGCATGAATGGATTTTTAAAAAATTATTTCCAAGAAGCTTCCTTTACACGTTTTCATGTTTATTTTTAATCAGCTTCTTTTAGTTTAGAATTGTATGACATGTTAAGAAAGGAAAAGTGTTTTTAAGTAGAAAGGATATTTTCCTAAAGAATGGAGTTCAAGCGTTTATCAAAATTATTTTCCATCTACGATAATAAAGGGTAATGTTTCTGTCCCTATTATTACATTTATTTTATTATGTTGTGATGGAATTATTTTTATTAATTCCTTTATCTTATATGAGTTGTTTTATGATGTCACGATGTTTAAGATTCCCAGTTTTTATTACACGGGTTATGCTATTATGTATGGTTTATGATTTTGTGGCACACATAAGAATGGTATCATTATGAGATGGGTGGGACATATATCTCCCTCAAATTCATTGGGTAAAGATTTTATATCTCATGAGATAGACATGGCTGGAAAGGTAGGTTATACCGGTTCAGTGAAACAGGACTGAAAAGAGGAGTGAACTCGGTTCAAAAATGGACTTTGTCCACTAAGATAGTCCTGGAAATGAGTCTTGACTAATAAGAAATGATTCTCTATGATTATGTGTGTATTCCACAAAGTTTCATGTTTTATGTTATGATTATTGGGATTCCATTTCACTACTACGATTTATCCCATGTTATGAAATTATGCTCTCTTTTGCAGGTTAAGATTTCCAAAAGTTATGTTCTCATGAATATGATGTGATTGATATTTCTTTTGTTTAACCTTACTGAGAATTTGAGCTCACCCTTTTATGTTTTTTCTTTTCCCAAGGATATAAAGAAAGGTTTTAGGTAAAAAAAGAGGGAAGATCTTAATGGGAGATGTTGAAGATCTTTCACCACGATTAGAAGATTATATTCCGAGTTTCCAAAGACACTAAACTATTACGGTCCTTGTGTGTGTGTTTTTGTTATATACTAAGTATTACAAAAAATTAATGTAATTTCCTTTTACGTAATGCTACGGGTCTCTACAAAGATGAAGCACTCCAACGATTCAAGGATAATCAGAAAGAAAGTGTCTAATTTCAACGAACATCCCTAATCTAATAGCTGACACCATACCCCTTCAAACAACAGAATACGAAAAGCATTGCAATTGTTAACCACCAGATCTGAATCCACCAATATATCTGTTCCAAGTGACCATGTTCCTCTACATTGCACCCCACCTCAAGGATCAAAACAAACAAACACAACTTCCACCAAACACATCAAAAGACATCAGAGAACCAAATCATTTGTAGTTTCAGAAAAACAAGAAAAAGGGGATATCCCTAATGATCTCTCCAAAAGAAATATATATTATTCCCAAAATGAGAGAAACCCCATCAAAGTAACAATTAATGATTCAAAAACATCGTCATAAACCCAAAAAGGAGGACAGACAAAGGATAATGGATCTAAATATCCGTCACCTTGGACATGAAGTTCCAACAACATATCGATAGAGCATCACCAAAGTAGGGAACTCAATTAGGTCTAAGATGGAAACGCCACTCTGGGCTATAGAAATTCCGAACAAATCTGTGGAATAACCAACTAAAGATTCCAAATCAGACAAGCCCTATAAGACAGAAGGGACTAGTGGGAATAATCGGGATACCTCCCATGAAAACACCACCATATGAACACCCAACAACTCATAAAAATCAATGTTGACAAACAAAAACCAAATATCCACCCTTCGTGTGAATTTGAAGAAGATTTTGAGCCCAACCAGAATACACCCAATGCCAAACAATAGCTATGACTTGATCTTGATTTCAGATGTTGACGCCAAGCCACAATGAATCAGAAACCATTCCAACGTAACCCGAAGAGTCGCGTCGTCGACAAACAAAATCCAAACAGCCACCAGAAGCCGATGCAAAAACAAAACCAACAGAGACTACTAGACACAAAATCATCATGCCGAGATATGACCATCGGTGTGGTTTGATGTATGTGCCTTCTCCATGACAGGAGAGCCAAAGCCAGCTAGAGCCGCACCAGAACCACACTGAAGACGCTGCTGATTCTCCTCCTGCAAGATGATATCCTGAAGAATCCATTGCTAAGTCAAAACCCCTCCAAGGAAAGATCAAAACCGGGAAATGTTGAGCCTTTATCACCACAGAAGGTGAGGAGGGAGCCAACTCCCATGAGGAAAACGTAGGCACACCGAATAAGGGGAGAACCCACCACTTAGAGGTTTAACTTTTTTTCTACACTTGTTGTATTCAACATCACTTTTTTTCCATGAGAATATAGAAATGAAAAGAACATGGAATAACCCACATATATTAACCTATCCTATAATTAGATTACCCACAACAAAAGGATTGGGCCCTAGAAATAGGATATATACATATATATTTTTAGTCAAACAATAAAAAATGAGAGTGTAAGAGGCTTTCCATCTCAAAAGCACATCCCATGAACATTGAGTCTCCAACAGTTCGAGATGTAACAATCAATGAAAAGAATCCCTTATGTCTTCCCTTAATTACATGTCTATGGGGATCACTCACCACACATTGACCCAATCCACTTAGGGCTGGTCTCACCGACCCACATGTTTTTAGATCACATCGCAATGATGCGTCTTGATGGGAAAAGTGCCTCTATTTCATGATATTCCAATTTCATTTCAATGATCATCTTATCATTGTGCCACACAGTAGAGATATTTTGTCACAATGTAGTGTATAAACACACCCTAATATATTATGGAGATTCCACTCTATTACAAGTCTTAGAGACTACCCACACCATGATGCATTTTAGGTATTCCACTATAGTATCTATTTTAGAGGATAATCACACCCTGATGCATCTAGGGGGTTCCACACATTTATATTTCATAGAGCCTACCCACACCTTGATGTTTCATGGGGACTCGTGTCTAGATTATCGAGGAACTTTGACCATCCCTACATGATGGTACCACTTAAAAATGCATGAAGGAACATAGGTTGTCCCTCTTGGATGGTACCATTAGAAAATCATTGAGAAACACTGTCCATCAATACAAGATGATACCACTCAGAAAATTATCATTACTATAATTGTCGGGTGTCTCCCCAAATAGGCATCAAACCCAGACGGTCATAAATAGTAACTCATAAGCCACTAAGAAGGGCACAATCGTGTTCTATGCAGAAAATCCTTCAGAATAGGCTACATGCATTCCAAAATATTAGTCCATAAAACGATATGTGAATTGATGAATATTCATAAATTAGTACACAAAAATTGTGGGTCCCACACATCATGGGGCCCCATCTCATCAATTGGCCATGTCACTGACCATTCTCTCTTATTAAACTGTGAACAAGTACCTCTAGGGGTTCTGACATACTCCTACAGTACATAACACCCCAAATCAAAAGGATGGCATGCACATGATGCTAATCATGGATGTAGAGGGCCAAACACCTATTTATGCTGTGATGCCTCCTCAAATAGTTCTTGAAAATATGACCTCATATATTCAAACACCATATCCACTCAAACCATAGTCTATGTTGTCATGTGCCTTGGGTTATACTAAAACACATCAAAAGGATCCTCTAATGAAATTACATTCTTGTTTCCACACATTATTAGATAGTGAATAAGGATTTTCACATACAAACGGATCATACCCTTATGATCCTTGCAGAAAAAGGAATAATATTGACTATTCATTCACCCTAAATGGAGACCCAATGGAAATGTTAGAAGCTACTACAAGATGATTCAATGAAATCATGGGTATCCCTTGTCTCATTCTCGAAAAAAATTATACATCAATCCATTCTGATCCTCTTGGAAAAAAATTGAAATACTCATTTTTCAAAAATTGATAACCAGTGAATAAGTAACAATTCATTGTAACACAGCAAAACAAGATCCCATGGGGCCCACACATTGACATTATCATAAACACCCGAAAGTCATCTTGAACATTCCACACAACGATATGGTTTGTGAAACCATTGGAAGTACATCAAACAGACCTCCCATCTAAAGGGTTGGTCTAAAAGAAGTTATATGAATAATAATAAATATTAGATAATTTATAAACATATCCTTTTTGTGCTACTGAGCAAAGAAACCAAGGTTTACAAATTCTAAAATGACCATATACTTGGCGGGTAATTCAATATAATTTTTATGGTATCACCCCAAGGCCCTTGCTATGATCATCATCTGATGTATTGTATATATCATCAGATATATCATTGAATCTATCTCCCATGATGGTACCGAAAAAACCGTACTTCCCAGAAAATTGACATCAATGCTATCAATCTAAGGAGGGTGTTCTTCTATATGAGTTATTTTCTCAATCCCCGATATGAATCCCTAGTGGTGGTATGTTGTAGTGGTGACTTACCTCTAGACCGCATGTCTTGGTTAAGTATATCGAGATATTATTGTTATATGCTATAGAAAAATACTTTTATAGAGCTGGATATACATTTTATTTGGGTATTGCTTTCTGGTTTCCTAGTGTTTTACTGAGTATTGTTATACTCACCACAACACATTATATTCCCACACATGTCACATATTGTGCATACGAGCGACCTTTGATGGAATCCCAGGAGGATCAGGACCTGGACGAGGACCAGATGGTACTTTGTAAGATTAGATAATATGAGGTTTTCGTGCATCTATATACCAGAATATCATTAAATTTTTTATAGGTTGGACTTTGTTGTTTATAGACTCTATTTGTTGGGATTTTTTTCTGGCCTGGTTTACATTCCATTATTTACTTCTACCAAACTATGTTATATGGGATAGTAGTATGTATGCATTTGTTTCTTACTATCTTTTATATATCCACCTTTTAAGGATTGGATAAGTGTGTGTGCATATAGGTATATATGAAATTCTTCCCATGATAGTGATATTCATACTTTGTGCTAGTTTATTGACCGATCTCATGCTAAGTATCAAGCCAAAACTACCCCAATCCTGCCTCCATTTTCCAGGGGATGGGGACTAGCACCAATGCAACAAAAAACTAAGGGTGGACTTTTCTTAATAACATGTACACACACATGTGCAACCAACTCAATGAAAACAGTTCAAAGGGAAAAGAAAACATGATACAACACTGCTATATAGAAACAACAATCATGCATCGACCTATAAATACTAAATGTACATAAAATTAAACCTAAAAGGGAGAGTGGAAAAATACAAACCCATGTAGAAAAAAGTGCCACAACCTATAAATAGGTGAAAAAGTAATATAGCTGAGAGGTCCCCATTCCAGGGACCCAAGCTATGACCACCATACGCATAACAAGCTCTCATATCCCAAATATCCACTAATGTCATAATCAACCTGTCCATCATCTGTAAGGGAACAATATGTGTGGGAAATTCCCAAGAAGCGGCGAGTATAAAAATACATTGTAAGATTCTCTAAAGGATCATGGGATAAGTAAGAAAGGTACTAACGATGTGAGCAGTAATAGAAAAAATAGAATAAGACCTGTCGATAGAACAAGGTGTAGTAAATAGTTTAAAAGCTAAACTCACTAACGGGGTAAATTAAGCTCATCTAAATACAAATATCAAGATACTGTTATAAGATAAACTTCTCATCAAGACTTCTATACTTATAACTGGAGAGTATACTCATCCAACAATGATAATATAGTTAGGAAAATAATGGGGCATACATTGCACATCATCGCCTCTTATGGAAGGAGAGTATCCAAAACCCAAGTATTGGGCACTAGAAATAGGAGTTATATAAATATATTGTCATTAAATGATACCCAAACTTGTTAGTAAATGGATATTCATCTCAAAAGCACATCCCAAAATATCTGAGTCTCCAACAGCTCTACAATAACCATCAATGCCTATAATCCAATATATCTTCCCAAAACTACAAGTCGAAGGGGATCAATCAACGCATCTTTCCTCTATCATCTTTGGCTGGGTCTGTCTTACCCTCATGGATTTAGGTCACATTACAAGGACATGTCATGGTGGTAAAAGAGACTCACTTTCTTGAGTGTCCATGGTTTTTTCAAAGAACATCTAATATTTTTTCCACACATTCGAGAGATTTTTTCACAAATTTGATGATACTGATGACCTGATTTATCTTGGGAATTCAACCCTAGTAGATGTTTTAAAGGCTACCCAAACAATTATTTATTTGAGGTATTCCACTCAGTTAAATGATTAAGTGTCCACCCACACCCAGATGCCTTAGTGGGATTCCACAGTATTAGAATTCCAAAATATTACCAACACCTAGATGTGTCTAGGATATTCTACTCATGATCATCGAGGAACTCTTACCATCCCTAATAGATTTTAACTCTTGAAAAAGCTTCAAGGAACATTTTCCATCCTTATTGGATGGTACATCTATTAAAATAATTGATGAAAACTT
This sequence comes from Viscum album, assembly GCA_963277665.1. Taxonomy (NCBI): domain Eukaryota; kingdom Viridiplantae; phylum Streptophyta; class Magnoliopsida; order Santalales; family Viscaceae; genus Viscum; species Viscum album. Next base: position 527,970,461 of record OY728161.1, on the reverse strand, counting down.
TCATATCTACTAGATGATACCTCTCTAAATGTAGAAAGAATATAATCTTTGGTGGTCTCCTCAGATAGGTGTCACACCCGGAACGTCTAACATCTTTACTTGTATGCCACTGTAGAGGGAAACATCAGATTTATTTGAAAAACACTAAGGATATGCTACACACATTCAAAAATCTGAGCCCAAATAAAATATATGCGAGTGAAATAGGATTCATAAATTAGTACACAATATGTGTGTGGACCACACAATGTGTGGTACTACCTCATCACATGGATGTGTAGTTAACCATTCTCAGTTATTAAACAATGGAAATGTACTCCTAGGTTTTTTGACTGACTCCTAGAGTACATGACACGCCTAATAAAAAGGTCGATGAGTGAACGACACACATCATTGATCAAGAGGGCCAAAAGTATAATTAAACTGCACACCATCTCAAACATCTCAATAATATTAGGTCTAAAATCTTCAAACATTGTCTCCAATCTCACCAAGGAACAATTTGAACCATGTCTTGGGTTATCATAAAAAACAAAAAAAAGGATCATCAAACATTATTCTATTCATATTTATACAAATAATGAGATCATGAATAAGGATTCGCACATCCAAAAAAATCAAAACCTTCTGATCCTTGTAGAAAACCACATAATATCGACTATCCATTCACCCCAAACATATATCTGATAGAAAAGATTCATGTTACCACATTGCGCTCGAAAGACATACCATGGTGCTCCTGCCCTGGCCCCAGAACAAATTATATAGATCACAACACTCTGATCCTCTTGAAAAGGAACATTAAATGGACTTCTCATTTTTCCATAATGGATAACCTGTCAAAAAGATCAATTTAACCATAATGCATGCAAACTAGACCCAATGGGCCCCAAACCCAAAAATTAGATTAAACACCCTAATGTCATCCAGAAATGCATGCACAAAGACAAGTTTTTCAATGTTTTAGTGGATGTGTCAAATAAATCTCCCATTTAAATGGTAGTTCTGAAATAACTTATATGAATAGAAATAAAAAAATGTATTATTATTATTAACCAAAGGGGTTTCATGAAACTGATCAAAAAAATAAGGATTAAAAGTTCTAAAAATATCTTATATGATCTGTCTCATAATCGGGTTCATAGATCCTTGTAAAACATGTTAATCATAGTTTAGATGCAATAGCGTTGTGAGAATGATGTAACTATGAAAAAAAATAATTAGAATCATTATTAATGAAGAGAGGGTTTCGTGCCATGCATTTTCATGCTTGAACATTAAAATTCACAAAACCACTACTAAGGGTCCGACATCACTGAAGGATCACATTTCCATAGATAGAATGAATATAGGAGGCACGTATCAAAATATATGACAATTTAAAGAGCCCGATCCCAAAACCATCTTGATAATCCTATTTTGACCATTCAGCCATGCCTGGGCCAAACCAACCCCCTACCACTGCCTAGCCCAGTTGTTATGTCCAGGCCCACCGTGTGTCCTGTGGAAAGATCCTACTCTTCCATTGATTACACCCCCACTGAGCCACATGCACCGCCGACCTCTTCCTACCTCACCCAACCGGCCAGGTTCGACAAGCCGCCACCGCCTTGGGCCCCCACCGACCACCATCAGTTGTTCTCCTCTGATGGCCCCTTATGAGGGCCATTGCGACCACAACACGGGTTCATAAATTATGTTAAACCTAGTTTGGGAATCCTTAGAATGGTATCTCTATAGATCCATCCTCTGATCGATGATCTATTGATATTTTGATGTGTTGAATAAAATTTTGATGAATGCCCAAAATATCGACAGAGAACACAGATGAAACGAAATGATTTCCATCATGGATTGGTGACCATGTTAATGAGTCCATCAATGATTATAATTAAAATTATGAAAAAATTTGTAAAAGAGGGATATTTAATTAAAATCACAATTTGGAACCTAAATATAGATTAAATACTATGTAGATCTATCTATATATCATTGCTGATTCGATCATTGAACTCTAGCTTCGATCTTACAATGTTTATGTGGAGGTCGTTCCACGATCCAACTAAGAATGATGAATATCGTTAACGATATGAGAGTTATAGAGTCATTATATAGATATTATGTTATTAGTGTTTTAATACTAACATAATATCTTAACTATATTTATAGTTGAATCGTTTTGCATGGAATTATGATATTTTTATGCCCCTACCTTTTTTATAATTCCTAGGAAAAAATCCCATTCCAAACTGAATGTTGGACTCAATTATCTAATCTCAGTCTGCATTAAAATTTTATTGGGTTTGTAATTTTAAATAAAATAATTAATTTTAATTATTATAATTACCATTTTCCCATATGTGGTGTTCTTCACAGAATTCCCATGATGACAAAAGTTATACACTGCCTAGCGTAAACAGCATGTTTTCCACTCAACTATTGCCTCATATTTCAGATCATAGATACTGATTAAGAGATATCTCATTTTATACTTGTTCATAGTACTGATGTCACAACCCGTCCTCAGGGCCTGTTTCGTGACTTCCCCAAGCTCGCCTTCTATAGGACAGGGGCTGGCGACCAGCACCAAAGGCGTAAATCCTGACAAAAAGGGGAAGGCATTGCCTTTAGAAAGTAAACAACATTACCGAGTAAGCCAGCATAAGTAAACACAAAGTAAATTGAAAACAAGTAAGTGTGGAAAATTAAGTGGGCCAGAATAAAAACCTAGACTGAATGTAAAGTACAACATGAAAGGAAGTACAACAACTGAAAAAGTAAAGCAGCAACGCCGAGCCGTCCACTGGAAATCCCACCTGAAGGGTAGGTACAGATAGCCTCCTCAGCTCCTCAGGTCCTATCATCCGCCCTATATGGGTCATGTCCAGTGTTCCACCTCCATGTACTGACTCGTCGTGATATCCACCACCGGGAACCGATTCGTCGTGGGTTCCTCCTCCAGGAACCGTCTAGCTCTACGATCCTCAACCTCTATCAGTGATGTTTGTCGTCTGCAACTAACAGAGCGTAGTGTGGGCGAAGCTCGTGTATGGGTGAGTATACATACTCAGTAGGGACCCCATGACCCCCGAAGGTCTCCCTGAATCCACAAAGGATAAACCAAAAAGAAAAGATACAATCACTATGTAACATTCAACGCTACTTAGGTATAAGACCAAACATATACCCAAGTCATCAATCCCATTTCGGCTCCAACATCCGATCCCAAGTTTGATCACATCCACACAGGATAGCACAACCAATCCACACAGGATAACACAACCCGATACACAAAGGAATGAAAGTGAATCATATCATAGATAATGATTGAATGTCAAGAATCATCTCAAACCGGGATTTAATCATGATGTCGAAACCATAGCTGCTGGGGAAACTCCCCCTCTATCGAGTACAGTGGGCCTGCCACTACAACCAAGCACTTCCCATTAACCTTGGACTGCTGTAGTACACCACCTGTCGAGTACTGTGGGCCTGCTGCTACAACCAAGGGCTTCCCACCATGGGTCTACCGCTACAACCAAGCACTCCCCCTCATACCCTCCAGAGGTACTCCTTCTATTGAGTACCGCGGGTCTGCCGCTACAACCAAGCACTCATACACCGTGGGTCTACCTCTACAAACAAGAGCTCTCACTCATAGCCTCCAAAGGTACTCCTTCTGTTGAGTACCGTGGGTTTGCTGCTACAACCATGTGCTCCTCCACTGTGGGACTTCCGCTACAACCAAGCGCTCCCCACTGGGCTATCTGAAACACACCGAGTCGATCGATCATTAGTCGTCAAGTCTCAGCCATCTCTAGGGTTTCATAATGATTGAGAGTACCATACTCATCACCGCCGAACCCACGAAGTATTCCCATACGGTTGTTGTCATCGTCGAACACATAGAGGATTCCAGTACGGAAGACATCGTCATCGCAGACACTGTCAGCTCTAGGGTTTCCGCACACCGCACACTCATTCCGGGAGGGTCCACTCCATGAGCCAAGAGGTTGATACATCAACTGACACATAGTCCGGATTTGATGTATCACATGGTTCCGTCTAGTCAAATGGAACACAACGCGACCGACAGAGCGTCAATCGGGCGCCTGGTCTGAGAGTTATTGGCCTTTTCGTTCCAGGGGCCCGGTTGGTTTTTAAGTCAAACCAACCCGACCAAACTCCAACTGCATCCAAACCTTTAGTGGATTAACGAAAAAGGTCCATCTCACTAAGAGAAATCAATCAAAGTGGACGACACGTCAATCAGACATCTGGAGCTCAAGTTATAAGTGTTTCCGCTCCGAGGGCCCTGTTGGTTTCGTGTTCAAACCAACCCGTCCGTACCCAATGTTCTCCAAAACCATGAGTGCAGTATACCGAAACGACTGACTGATTCAAGGATCCAAACTCAACTGACATTTCATCTATCGGAGGTCTGAATCCCATGATATGGGAAAAAGACTGAAAACAGTCCGAAAAGGGGGTTTTGGGCCCGACCCGGCTCGGCCCACCCCACCTGGGTCGGCCCGAACCGGGTCGACCCGACTCGGGTCCGGGTTTGGCCTATCAGGGCACGGTCCGGCCCGGCTGGTGAAGCCCGGCCCCGCCGGCACGGGCGGCCCTGCCCGGTGTGGCCGGTCCGACTCAGCGGGTGCCACGCGCTGAGCGGAAGTAGGGGGTGCACTACCCCCGCTCCTTGGCACCAGACGCGGCGTTGGCCGCCGCGTCACTCCCGGATCCCGCGCGGCTGTGGGATCCGATCGTCCCACCGCCGCCGCGACATCGGTTGTGGCGGCTCCTGCCAGCGTCTCACCGGCATGCTGGCAGCGCCTTCCGCAGACCACCGAACGCGCTCCGGTGGTCCGTTTTGCCCACCGTTTGCGCCTGTGGCTTTCCCCGGACCCAGAGATTACTGTGAAGGGTTCAAAACGCCCTTGCGGTCCATTTCGTCATCTCCCGTAGATTCTCACAAAAAAAAACAAACTGCGGAGTCATCGAATCGCCTCTCCGGCCCCGGATCCGGTCATGGTTTCGTTCGGCCACAATGGCGCGGTGTGACGACACCGCGCTTCTATTCACATTCTTCATTGTTTTCGCGCGGTGTCATTGAACCTCTCTACCTTTGTTCGTGCTGTCATGACCCCCTCCCCACAAAGTGTACCCCACCTGGGTTGGCAAAGTGAGAAGAGAGATAATGACACCTGAGTCCCGCCTCCAGTAGGCCCCGGGTTGGCGACTAGAACTGAGGGTATAATAAACATACAAATGGGAGGCATTACCCTCTAAGAGAACACATGAAAAAGAGAGAGATAGAACAGACTCCCATCAAATCCAACTCAGAAAGAACATATAAAAGAAATCCATGTACATATATGAAATTTCATGAAAAAGTACTACAACTGAAAGGGGAACTAAAATTACCCAAAATAAAGTAAAACGGCAACGACCACAGGCCCGAACTGCTCCTCCTCCAACCACAATCTAGTAGTAACTAGCTTGATCTCCAACCTGCTCCAAGTGACCTGAAAAACAGTTTATATATACATAGAGTGAGTATAACAGAATACTCAGTAGGATCCTCCCCAAGCCTCTCGTGCAAAAGTAATGAGAGCATGGTAAAGCCCAATGAACAACAAGTGAAACTAACTCGTCACCTAAACAGGTATAATAAGTTCCCAACCTCACCAAGGATACTCACACCAAGTAATGAATACAGGAATATAGCATATAGTAACGAATATCAAGGGAACCCCGCTACTAATTCCCCACTGGTTTGCCACTTTTCCCTAATGACACACATCATGTGCTTCTCTCTCCAAAGGCTTACCCGCAGACACCTAGGCTATGCTCCACAATCTGCACCGCGTGCACCACAATGACTTGCCCGCAGACACCTGGGTGAAGCACCACAACATCATCACAACCAAAAGCAATCGGGTATGTTCTGGGAGACACCACATCCCGCATAATGTGTATCATACATCGGGTATTGTACCTCAATCCATTATAGCCCATACACCGAATAAGGATCCTCAAGCCATCACAGTCTATACACGTTACACCTATAGTAGTCCATAGGATCCTATATCCAGAATATATGTGTGTGAAATTACCACAAGCCATTACATCCCTCTACACACATATGTGGGTAAAACTAACCTATGTGCCTAGCAGCATGGAGAACTACCAAGAGAAGAGAGAGGGGTTAAAGGGGGTAGTCAGCCATTCATCCTCCCATCAGAATGTTGGGGAAAACACCCCCCAGGGCTCAGAATCCCCGGGGTGTCAGTTGCCCTTACCGATAGGGTGAAGTAGCGTATAGAAACACAAAAAGGTACAGAATATATATATAACTCACATACACACTATGGGCATTACCTACTCTTAGATAAAACTGCAACTAATGTCTCTCAGACTCAAGGCTGCTACTTCAAAGACTAGGTATCCTTTAAGCACACAAACATTTGAAGAGCATTATTAGATTACTCCATTCTCATTTTATCAGTTCCATTGTACGTTAATTAATTATTGAAACATTAATTAACCATGGAAAATTCCACGTTAAACTGAATTGGAATCACATTCAAAATCAACTGCTCCTTTTGAGATTCACATCACCTTTAAATTCAAGTATCTCCATCCCCGTTGATTTTCACCATTTATTAAACATTCATTACATAATTTATTTTCCATATTCCCAGTCATTCTTGAAAAGCATCCCATGCTTCTAAACACAAAGGAGGATCAACACGGTGAGTAGATATACTACCCGTCGAGTCTTTTCCGCCTATAGAAAGAGCATATACCCATTCTCCCTCGAGAGGATAAACACGGAAAGCACGTGGCATACCTCGCGCGTCTTCGCCTCCTTTGGAATAAGGTTAGCAAGACCAGCTGCCTTGAGTAGTGGGGAAAAGCAAAGCAGATTAACATTCAATGAATACCACAAACATCCAGTAATCACATCCATCCCATACCATCATCCTTGGTGTCCTCCCCAACACCCACATGCATAAACCGATGCATCTCGCCACTTTAGGCGCCACCTGCTGCCACAACCACAAGGCCTCCCGACCTTCATATATCACAACAACCATCCAGGCTCACATCATAACACAAGCAGTAGGAAAAGAATAGTCACAACCATGGGCTCTTGACCCTTTAACAAACAAGAGGGTAACTCAGAACCCTTTTAGAAATTCCCACATAATCTGTTTATTAATGCATATTGAATTAGCAGATTTGTTATCCATAGGTTCCAATTACGGGATACCTAATCAGTAAGTTATCACAATTAAATAACCATTCTTACTTCCCTAATTTTATTATCCTCAAATTAGAAAAAATACAATAATGGCAATAACAATATTTATTTAAATAACTCTTTATCTTTAGAAAATTAATTTAAAATTAATTCCAGCTTTACGTTCGTTATCAATTTCTATCATTAACAAACAACAAATCAAAGAAATCATATATATAACTCTATCTAGAAAAAAACATTAGGCAAATCGTTATCAAAGTATAAAGCAACAACATGCGATCAACCAATTCTTTCAATCCGGTTCAAGTATTTAATTAGGTCAATTTCATTGTGATCCAAAGGAATAAATCATGCTAATTCTACGATTGTACATATACAATTAGAGAAGCCATGAATCCCCTACCTCGAAGAGTTCTTGACGTCCTTTATCCACACAACGGGTCACAATCCTCCTCTCAAGACAACTGCATCCACCATAGGATGCCACGGTACGATAGTACCAACCAACCCCAAGAAAAACCCATTAGAATCTTGGAAGTTACATGGTATAATATGGAAGGGATAAACGAGAGAAGATAATCCACAATGGAACGACGATAAAACATACCTTATTCAGAAGATTGACCGACACTTTTCGGTTGCATCCAAAACAGAGCAGAACCAATCCTAGGAGTAAAGATTAATTGGGAAAATCCTACTGGAATGACTGATAGGTTCTAGCATCTCTTAGATAAGAACAAAGGGAAAGAACAAGGGATAATGATATCTCGTCCCTTTTTGAAGATTTAATGGGGCGACGGTTTAAGATCCGGTTAATTATCCATTGAAAACGGATCGCATTATCCCACACGGTTTGACCAAGTAAATACATCCTGGCCTTAGAATAATTAATATAGGAGTTATGGCATTTGAATCGTCTTTAAGAGTCCTTAAAATGAGGCTTTAAATGTATTTTATGTCAAAGGAAACGCCAAAGGGGAGAAGCTGGAAACACTGTTCATGTCCACCATTAGAAGGTCACCGTTAGAAGGTTACCGTTCTGGAAACACTATTCAAGTCTACTGTTAGAAGGCCACTGTTAGAAGGTTACCATTCTGGAAACGTTGTTCAAGTCTACCGTTAGAAGGTTACTGTTCTGAAAACACTGTTCTAATCTACCGATAGAAGTCCACCGATAGAACCTCACCTATAGAAACACTTTTCACCGAACCTCACCGAAAGAAACATTGTTCACCTACCGATACTGTTCATAAAACTGGAAACACTATTCACAGAACAGGAAATTTGGCAAAGTATTGGGGATAGGACACCTTGACCTCCTGAAACACCTCCAACACCACATTTTCAAAAAGTAATGGACCGGAGAGGTCCGGGCCATTACATTATATACCTCTCAAAACATTCTCATCCTCAAGAATTAAAAACCAAACTAGAAGAAAAGAGGGGTCCGAACAACCACCACATAAGAAACCTCTCAGGGGAAAACCACCATGAGTTGTTCAAAAGCTGGAACAAAACTACGACATCCGAGAGTATGGGAACAAACAATCCATATCCAAACAATTCAATAAGAACATCACATCAAAGGTACATAAATAAAACATGAAAGGTCTAACCATAAAGGAATCATCATTACATGGAAGGAGTAAAACATTAAACAACTCTAGGTACTGAGCACGTATCTGTGACTCACGCTCCCATGTACTCTCCTCCATGCCACCGTGTCGCCACAAGAAACGAACTAAGGGGATAGAATGCACATGAAACACTTTCTCCTTGTGGTCTTGGATCTCCAAAGGTCGCTCCTCGAAGGTTGCATCATCATCAATATCGATCTCTCCCCAATAGATAACATGAGATTCATCCTGAAGATAAAGACATAGTTGTGATACATGGAAAACATCATGTATCTGACTCATCTTAGGGGGGATGTGCTACTCGATACGCCACAACTCCAACACGAGCTAACACCTCAAAAGGCCTAAAAACCTGGAGAGAAAGCTTACTACCACGACCAAACCATCGCTGCCCACGACGGGGATTCACCTTCAGAAACACATGATCCCCAACATTAAACTCTAAGGGTCTCCTTCTTTGATCAGCATATGATTTCTGACGATCCTATGCTGTCTTAATCCTCTCACGAATCACCTGAACCATCTCTGTTGTATTTTCCACTAGTTAAGGTCCAAGAATTGCTGACTCTCCGACCCCAGTCCAGCACAACAGGGAACGGCATGGCCAGCCATACAAGGCTTCAAACGGCACCATACCGATGGTAGAGTGAAAACTATTATTGTAACCGATCTTTACCAAGGTTAAGTGCTTCATCTATGAACCTCCAAAATCAATAACACTAGAGCGCATCATGTCTTCAAGAGTCCGGATGGTTCCCTCTGTCTGACCATCCGTTTGAGGATGAAAAGAAGTGGTAAGGAAGAGTTGAGAGCCAAAAGCATGCTGGAGACCTCTCCAAACCCTAGAGGTAGAACGGGGATCTCGATCAGAAATGATCGTCCTAGGTACTCCATGAAGTCTCACCACCTCCTCTAGATACTGCATCGATAATACTTCCACTGAGCTCGACTCCTTGATCGCTATGAAGTGGGCCGACTTTGTTAAATGATCCACTACCACCCATATAGCATCATGTCCTCCCGGAGCTCGAGGTAAACCTGTAACAAAGTCTATTGAGATGTCCTCCCACTTCCACTGAGGAATCATTAATTGCTGGAGAAGACCACCAGGAACATGGTGTTCGACCTTATCTTTTTGGAAGACTAAACATCGAGACACACACTCTGCAACCGTACGCTTCATCCCAGGCCACCAAAACTGACTCCTCAAGAATCGGTACATCTTCTTCACACCAGTATATACTGCCAAGGGTGAACTATGGAACTCTAGGAGAACCGTGTTGTGCATCGCCAAGGGAACAAAAATCCTGCCCTGATACAACACTCGGTGTTGTTCATCCTCCGACCAACCATCAGGGGCCTCACCACAAACAACTCTGTCTCTCCAAACATCCACCTCTAGATTACCCAACTGAGACTCTTCAACCTTCTTCATCAGGGATGACTGCACCATCATCTGCAAAAGACTACCTCTGCACCCAACTTCTCTCATATCAAGATGCAAAGCTGATAGCTCTTTCATCACTCTCCAGGAATCACCAGATCCATGCACAACATCATTAAGTGACTTTCAGCTTAGTGCATCAGCTACCACATTCTCTTTTCCAAGTGTATAATATATTTCAAAGTAATATTCTTGCAAGAAATCCATCCACCGACGCTGCCTCAAGATCAAGTCACGTTGGGAGAAAACATACCTCAAAATCTTATGATTGGTGAAAACCACAAAGTGCTCACCAATGAGGTAATGTCTCCACAACTTCAGAGAAAACACCACAGCTGCCAACTCAAGATCATGTGTGGAATAGTTGCATTCATGGGGACACAACTGTTGAGACCCATATGAAACAACTGACCTCTGCTGCATGAGAACACAGCCTAGCGCCAGATGTGAAGCATCACAGAAAACATCAAATTGGACTCCCTCTACTGGAAGACAATGTACTGGAGCACTTACCAACTTCTCCTTTAGATACTCAAAAGATTCCTGACACTGATCAGTCCATATGAACACATGATCCTTCTGGGTCAAAGCTGTCAGTGGAGTCGCAACTCGGGAGAAATTGGCTACAAACCTCCTATAATAGCCTGCGAGACCATGGAAACTTTGCACCTCTGACACGGTCTTGGGGGCTGCCCAAGACACCACTGCTTCTATCATCGACGGATCCACTACTACTCCCTATAGGGACACAACATGCCCCAAGAAACAAATTTCTCAAGCCCAAAACTCACACTTGGACAACTTCCCAAACAACTGATGTTGGCGAAGAACTCTCAAAACCGCTCGTAGATGCTCTGCATGATTTTCTTCAGATGTGGAGTACACAAGGATGCCTTCGATGAAAACCACAAAAAACTTGTCTAGGAAATCACAGAACACATCATTCATCAACCCCATGAAAACAGCTGGAGCATTCGCCACGCCGAATGGCATTACAACTAACTCATAATGCCCATGAAGGCAACGGAAAGCAGTCTTCGGGATATCCCCATCCTTCACACGCATCTGATGATATCCTGACCGCAAGTTGATCTTTGAGAACCAACTTGCACCCTTATGTTGATTGAATAGGTCATCAATCCGTGGAAGAGGATAATGGTTCTTTATTGTTACTTTTTTCAATCTACAATAATCGACAGACAACCGCAAACTGTCGTCAGCCTTTTTCACAAACAAAACTGGCGCTCCCCACAGTGACACACTTGGCCGAACAAAACCGTCCTCCAACAGACCATCAAGTTAACTAAGTAGATCTCGTAACTCAGAAGGGGCCATCCTATATGAAGACATATAGATAGGAGATGCTCCTGGCTGTAGCTCGATCCCAAACTCAATCTCTCATCGAGGGGGTAAGGATACAACCTCTTCGAGAAACATGTCAGGGTACTCCTTTACGACCCTAGGAAACGCCAACTGTTGAACCTCTGATGAACTCAACATCATCCCAGCCATCATGGATGATAAGGATGGAACTCGTCTATGACTCATCTGAGGATCTCTCTCACCAACAAACACCACTTTCTATCCATCAGCATCAAAGAAAACGACCTTCTTCGTGTAGCAATCAACAATATCCTGCACTGAATACAACCAATCCATGCTGAGTATTACATCATATGGTTGTATTCGTAAACATAGGAAATCTCCCCAAGAGCAGTGGTGCCCCAACACTAGCTCACAGTCTCTACATACTTCAAACAAGTCGCCTAGACCTCCAACTGGCGTAGTCAACACCAAGGGCACTGGAAGCCTCTCTACCTCAAGTCCCAAAGCATGGACAAGGGTAGGTGATATAATGGAGTGTGTTTCTCTTGAATCAAACAAGGCATACTCCATGGTAGAAAACAAGCAAAGGGTACCTCGAATGACATCTGGATCGCTTGGGGCTAGCAACGCAAGAGCATGAAGCTGACCACGACCTCCTCCACAGCCTCTCTGACCCTGATGATGACCACCACCACGGCCACGCTCTGCTCTCTGAGGACAGGGAGCGTCATGGGGATGTCCTCTGCCTACTCCATCTACCCTCGGGTGATCTAAAGCTAGTGCATCCTACTGCTTCTGCCTCGGATGGAACTGCCTCAACGGAGGAACCTGGAGTGGAGCACCTGGTGCACGATGACAGCTCTGAAAGGTCGGGCACTCCGGCTGCTGATGACCATGACCACCACAAGAAAAACAAGCACCTGATCCCTTGGAATAGGCCTCAGAGTTGCTGCCTCTGGAGAAACGAGATGGGAAGGGCTGGGACCTACCCCCAGGTGAACGGAAACTCTTCTTCCCTGAAAACAGGGATCCCCGGACCACAGATTTTCTTCGTGAGGAATCATGACGATTCCACTCTCGTGATGATCCAGTCCTAGCCAAAGTCCTCTCAACAACCTCTTCCCTTTACAGCACCTCAAGATAAGTCTTTAGCATAAATGGGGTGACCTGGCGCTGGATCTCTGGATGCAATGCCTCCTTGAAATACCTCTCCATGGCATCCTCATCTGGTAACATGTATGAATCATATCGTAGAAGGTTCCTAAAATGGATTCCAAACTCTCGAACACTGGAGCTCCCCTGTCGAAGAGTAAGAAGCTCCTGGCGACTGGATGCCTTTGCAGTCGAAGAAAGAAACTCGACTCTAAACCTGTCTCGAAATTCCTCCCATGAGATCGCTGACTCCTCACGATCCTAGAGGAACAAGAACCACCACTTCCTCGCTGCTCCACACAGTATCGTCACAACCAAGGACACCCAGTGTTCCTTCCGATCACGAATCGAACTGAATCCTATCTCGACCTCCTCCAACCAGTCTTCTGTGACTGCATCTGAAATGGAGCCCCCGTACTTCTATAGACTCTGGCACTGAAACATTCGGAGTGTCTTCTTCCAAGTGTCATCATCGTCAACCTCTACCTGGCAGCGATCTGCTGGAACAGCCTGCTGGGCATCTTCTGTGAAAACCTGACGGGGACATCGACCTGGAGCCATACCTATAAAATAACAACTATTAGAGCTCCTAAGCCAGGAATATGGATGAATAAACATTAATTAATTGTTTTGTTTTATTAATTTTAGTTTCCTATCCCAGGGTCTACCTATTCAAACACTGGTGCAAAGAATAATGATTCATGTTCCTTTCCTAGGTCTCTACCCTGCAACAAGTATCACTTTGTTTAGTAGCCATCGTAAACTTAATGGTCTGTGAAACAGATCATAGGGGGCCCTAAACGCCTATGTCTCTGCCGGTCTCTAGTGTTTACCCCCACTTTCTAAACATGAATGACACCATTTCCCTACCATCCCATGCACCCTCACCTGTGCCTAACTCCAAACTCCATCATATCCCTCAACTAGAGCTCTGAGACCACTCTTTCACGACCCCTCCCCACAAAGTGTACCCCTCCTGGGCCGGAAATATGAGAAGAGATATAATGACCCCTGAGTCTCACCTCCAGTAGGCCCCGGGTTGGCGACTAGCACCGAGGGTATAATAAACATACAAATGGAAGGCATTACCCACTAAGAGAACACATGCAGAAGAGAGAGATAGAACAAACTCAAATCAACTCCAACTCAGAATAGAGATATAAAATAAATCAAAGTACATATATGAAATGTCATGAAAAAGTACTACAACTGAAAGGGGAACTAAAATTACCCAAAATAAAGTAAAACGGCAGCGACCACAATCCCGAACAGCTCCGCCTCCAACCACAAGCTAGTAGTAACCAGCTTGATCTCCAACCTACTCCAAGTGACCTGAAAAACAGTTTATATATACATAGGGTGAGTATAAAAGAATACTCAGTAGGATCCTCCCCAAGCCTCTCGTGCAAAAGTAATGAAAGCATGCTAAAGCCCAGTGAACAACAAGTGAAACTAACTCATCACCTAAATTGGTATACTATGTTCCCAACCTCACCATGGCTACTATAACCAAGTAACGAATACAGGAATATAGCATATAATAAAGAATATCAAGGGTAACCCGCTCCTACTTCCCCACTGGTTTGCCGCTTTTCCCCAACGACATACGTCCTGTGCTTCTCTCTCCAAAGTCTTTCCCACAGACACCGGGGCTAAGATCCACAATCCGCACCTCGTGCACCACAACGACTTTCCCGCAGACACCTGGGCGAAGCACCACACCATCCTCACAACCAAAAGCCACCGGGTATGTTCTGGGAGCCACCACAACCCACATAACGTGTATCATACATCGGGTATTGTACCTCAAGCCGTTATAGCCCATACACCGAATAGGGATCCTCAAGCCATCACAACCTATACACGTTACACCTATAGTAGTCCATAGGATACTATATCCAGATTATATGTGTGTGAATAACCACAAGCCATTACAGCCCTCTACACACATATATGGGTAAAAATAACCAGTGTGCCTACCAGCACAAAGATCCTCCAATAGACGAGAGCGGGGTAAAAGGGGGTACTCACCCATTCAACCTCCCATCAGAATGTTGGGGAAAACACCCCCCCAGGGCTCAGAATCCCCGGGGTGTCAGTTTCCCTTACCAACAAGGTGGAGTAGCGTATAGAAACAAAAAAAGGTTCAGAATATATATATAACTCACATCCACAGTATGGGCATTACCTAGTCTTAGATAAAACTACAACTAATGTCTCTCAGACTCCAAGATGCTACTTCTAAGACTAGGTATCCTATAAGCACACAAACATTTGAAGAGATTTATTAGATTAATCCATTCTCATTTTATCAGTTCCACTATACGTTAATTAATTCTTAAACATTAATTAACCATGAACAATTCCATATTAAAATGAATTGGCATCACATTCACAATCAACTGCTCCTTTTGAGATACACATCGCCTTTAAATTCTAGTATCTCCATCCCCGTGGATTTTCACCATTTAATCAAACATTCATTACTGAATTACTTTTCCATATTCCCAGGCATTCTAGAAAAGCATCCTATTCTTATAAACACAAAGGAGGTTCAACACGGTGAGTAGATATACTACCCGTCGAGTCTTTGCCACCTATAGAAAGAGTATAGACCCATTCTCCCTTGAGAGGCTAAACACGGAAAGCATGTGGCATACCCCATGCGTCTTCGCCTCCTTCAAAATACGGGTAGCAAGACCAGCTGCATTGAGCAGTGGGTAAAATCAAATAAGATTAACATTCAAATAGAACCCCAAACATCCAGTAATCACATCCATCCCATACCATCATCATTGGTGTCCTCCACGACACCCACATGCATAAACCGATGCATCTCGCCACTTTAGGCGCCACCCGCTGACACAACCACAAGGCCTCCCTGCCTTCATATATCACAACAGCCATCCAGGCTCACATCACATCACAAGCAGCAGGAAAACAACAGTCACAACCATGGGCTCTTGACCCTTTAACAAACAAGAGGGTAACTCAGAACACTTTTACAAAATCCCACATAATCAGTTCTTTAATCCATATTGAATTAGTAGATTTGTTATGCATAGGTTCCAATTATGGGATACCTAATCAGTAAGATATCACAATTAAATAACCATGCTTACTTCCCTAATTTTATTATCCTCAAATTAAAACAACTACAACAACGACAATAACAAGATTAATTTACATACCTCTTTATCTTTAGCAAAATAATTAACAATTAATTCCATCTTTACGTTTATTATCAATTTCTATCATGAAAAAAAACAAATCAAACAAATCATAGATATCACTCTATCTAGAAAAAAACAGGAGGCAACCCGTCATCACGGTATAGAGAAAAAACATGAGATCAACCAATTCTTTCAATCCAGTTCAAGTATTTAATTAGGTCAATTTCATTATGATCCAAAGGACTAAATCATGCTAATTCTACGATTGCACATATACAATTAGTGAAGCCATGAATCCCCTACCTTGAAGAGTTCTTGACATCCTTTATCCACACAACGGGTCACAATCCTCCTCTCACGACAACTGCATCCACCGGAGGATTCCACGGTACGATAGTACCAACCAACCCCAAGGAAAACCCATTAGAATCTTGTAAATTACATGGTATAATATGGAAGGGAGAAACAAGAGAAAATGATCCCCAAAGGAATGACGATAAAACATACCTTATTGGGAAGATTGACCGACACAGTTCAGTTGCATCCAAAATAGTGCAGAACCAATCCTAGGAGTAAAGATTAATTGTGAAACTCCTACGGGAATGATTGATAGGTTCGGGCATCTCTTAGCTGAGAACAAAGGGAAAGAACAAGGGAGAATGATATATCGTCCCTTTTTGAGGATTTAATGGGGCGGCGGTTTAAGATCCGGTTAATTCTCTATTAAAAACGGATCGCATTAACCCACGCGGTTTGACCAAATAAATACATCTTTCCCATAAGAATAATTAATATAGGAGTTATGGAATTTGAATCGGCCTTAAGAGTCCTTAAATCAAGGATTTTAATGTATTTTATGTCAAAGGAAACGTCAAAGGGGCGAAGTTAGAAACATTGTTCAAGTCCACCGTTAGAAGGTCACCGTTAGAAGGTTACCGTTCTGGAAACACTGTTCAAGTCTACCGTTAGAAGGTCACCTTTAGAAGGTTACCGTTTTGGAAACATTGTTCAAGTCTACCGTTGGAAGGTTTCCATTCTGGAAACACTGTACAAGTCTACCGATAGAAGTCCACCGATAGAACCTCACCGATAGAAACACTGTTCACTGAACCTCACCGATAGAAACACTGTTCAACTACCGATACTGTTCATAAAACTGGAAACACTGTTCACAGAACTGGAAATTTTGGCAATGTGTTGGGGATAAGTCACCTTGACCACCCGGAACACCTCCAACACCACATTTTCACAAAGTAATGGACCAGAGAGGTCTAGGCCATTACACATGCCGCGACAAACACATAATCAAAAAGGGGGAGGAGGTCTAGTCGTGTTCGTGCGGTCAGGCCTCCTCCCGTTAATCCAAAAACAGGCGGCCATAACGAATAAAGACGAAGAACAGCAAGAATAATCACGAACAGAATTCCAAAGACCTACCTCGAAGAAGTTGTCGAGCGAGGATCGTCACTGGAAAAGATGTCGCGGAAGACGACATCGCGGAAGATGATCATGGGCGTCACGGTACATGGCGTTGTGGAGAAGAGGATCGTAGGCGTCTGGTCATCAATCTTTGTGGAACTAGCGTTATTCATCGTCTTTCGTCGGAGGCTGGCATTCTTCATCATTCTTCACGTTCTCCATGAAGGAAGAAGAAAACCATCGAGGGTTCTCTCCTCCACACATCAAAATAACCCTAAATAATATAAGACGTTGTCTTATTTAATTTACACAAACACAATCCATAATTAATTTGAAATTCAAAATGAATTCATCAAATTAATTAACGAGTGTTATCCAATTAATTAGGAGTTTTATTGGCATTCATTTAATATGGAAGAAAAACTGGTTGAGTTGACTTGATATTAAAACGAGGGAGGTGCGGGTGATTAATGGGGAGTTTAGAGAATTGATAGGTGGGGGATCATGTGGGACCCACCCCAACTCCCTCAAATGGATTTTATCCATAAGGTAGAGAGAAATGAAGTTGTGACATAACTTAATTTCACTTAAACCACTTAGTAAAGAAATAAAAATATAAAACAATTATATTTTTATTTCTCACCCTTTTTTTACATCACCGTCCGAGAAAATGCTCCATCGGATAAGGTGTTATTAAGAAATTACCAGCGCTGCAGTTTAATCTGTGCCCTCAGATTTCGATTCCGATAATCGGTTCAAATGTTAGGAAAACCTTCTCATTCGTGTTGTGAACGTAACCGAGCTAAACTTTGGAAATTGATTTCGGGCACACCGGGCCTCAGAATCAGGTGCCGTCAAATAATGCGTTCTTGTAAAATTTCAAAGAAATGAATAAAATACATTCCTTGAAATTTCCAGGTCAGTACATCTAAAGACATAATATTTATTTATATTTTATTTCAGACACACTGTACCTCAGAATTGCATGTCGTCTCAGCATCCAACTTAGTAATTATTCATTGAAATATTTCAATGACTTATAAAGAGAAAAACAGGTATCTATAGATAGTAACCATACCCGAGCGTATTGGCGACATTCATGGGTAGTCACGTCACGAGCTCCACTAGGATGAGTTGTGTCATTTCATATAAATTAGTTATGTTTACATTTGTTTCACCCCACACCAAGCATATTTAATGAATTATAAATCTACAAAAAAATTATATGGTTATTTCATGACCAATGCATGTCATATTGATGTTTCATTTACTTGTACACATCACAAATAATTCCAATTCAAATTCAAAAACATGTCACATCAATGTGAGGTTGTTTTTTATGATTTTTATAACTATAGGAATGATTTATTGTTTTAAAAAACACTAAATTTGTTTTTAGACATCTCAAACAAAACACATGTAAGATTGATTCTCCATCAATTAATAAATATCAGAAATCATTATATGGTGGTTATCATACACATTCACATATAATAGAGGTCATTTTCATTGTTTCTACCCAAATACATATTTTAAACCCATCAAATCTTTAATAATGGGTTATTTAGTCCGTTCGAGCACACCCCATGCACGATTAACAAGTCGTGTACTCGTACACATCATAAATATTTCAAGGAAAACTTACCATTCATACAACATCAATCAGAGGTAATTTTATATTATTTTAATAGATAGAAGCAACTTTTAGTGTTTTAAAACACCTCAAATTATTTTTTTGGCCATCCTTATAAAACAATAACTCAAATTAATGTGAAATCACTTCTAACATTTCCTAAAACAATAAATATTTTTCTTCCAATAATATGATTGTAATTAATGGTTACTTTTTTCTTTGGACCTCCTGTCAAAAATTCATAAATTCTGTGACATATATAAAAAAATATTATTCATTCGGTCTAAGAAAAAATCCCATATGATTGATTTAATTATACCTATACATATAATAAATAATTCAACGGAAAATTTTATCATATTAAACATAAATGATATGTCATTTTGTTTGTTTTGAATATCAAACACATGTTTTAGTCTTCTAAAATTCTGAAATTTTATTTTTAGTCATTGTTGGAAAAAAAGAACTATGATTGACACATGATGCTTTATAAAATTTAAAAATCAATTATATTACTATCACCCAATGAGATCATGATAATTGATTATTTTTTTTATTCTTATAACACATCTTCACATGTTTTTACAGACTATTAAATATTTAAAAATCTACATATCTGATCATTTTGAGAACATCACAGTTTTTATTGATGCGTATTCTACTCATAAACATTATGAAAATTTCAATGGCTCGTTCCATATGATTTTTAATCAATAATAGTTTATTTTATATGTTATTTTACCATTTAATGAATGTTTTTGTGATTTAAACCACTAAATATGTGTTTTCGGTCACCTCGGGTAAACTAAAACACTAATTGATGAAAAATCTATTAGTAAATTTCATTGAATAAATGATAGGAATATTTAATTCAGTCTTCATGGAAATAGTAGGCCGTTATCCTAATTAATACCCCTTTACTCACATTTTAAATGACTTTCAAATCATTAACAATTGTATATTCGATTTTTCCGAGTGCACCGCATGTAACAATGATGCACAATATTCTCGTACTAGTAAAAAATAATTCATAGAATTTTATTCAAATACAACACCCTAACCCATGCTATTTTCCTAACATAAATGTATTAATAGAAATATTTTTTCATATTTATTACTATTCTTGAATTAATTAGTAAAATTCATTATGTTATGTAATTCTTAAGATTAATTATTTTATGTAGCTAATTTATTATTTTTTTCTATTTAAAAGATCAATTTTTAATTTAATGAATTTTAATTTGAAAAAAGTAATATAATTTTTGAATTCCTCATATTGGAAATATATTACTATAATTATTTTTAAAATTTTATAAAAAAGGTGATTTTTTTATGAATATTAAAAAATATCTTTGTTTCAAAATACTTTATTTTTTGACATCACCAAGACATAATTATAATAAATAAATTATCAAAATTTTGGAATGACTAAATTATGATATTAAAATTTAAATATTATAAAAAATAATTCAAATCATGTAAATTAAAATTTATTTCATGATATGTATAAAAATCATTGTCAGAGTCGATGTAGTTCCTTCACATTGTTGGAAATGGAATATTTGGATCCTTATAGACAATAATGGCGTACTAAAAGTTATTTCATTAAAGTTTTATTATTTATTATATATAATTTTTTTAGAGCTATTTTTGAGTTTTAATGTTTAATAAAATAAATCTTATCAATATTCTGGTGCATTGGATGTGAAGGACAAGAAATGTAAATTAACAAATGAAAGAAGTTATCCTGACATGGATATTAGAAAATATACATAATCAATGAATCTATAATAATATTATAAACTTAATTTATTTATTTTTATAAGAGAAACTTATTTTTAATTTTTTATATAAGAAATAATTAAGCTTAATTCATAAGTAATGCTGATGAAGTGCTTGCGCAAGATGAAGTAAAATCAATAGAATAATTTTAATTAAAATTATATGAACCATTAAATGATGATTGTTTTAATAAATATATTATTATAAGTGTCTTAAATATTATTATTTGAATCAAATTTGGGTCCTTTTGGACCATGTTGGAAAACATTAACCCCTTATAGTAATTTAGTTATAATAATGTAATGTTTTTCACACCTAGGTTTCTAATTAGTATAACATTAAAATATATGGTTTTGCAGAATATTTTCTCTACGATAACAAGTATTTGGAAATCAATAAATGTTATCTTATTAGTGATGATTTATTTTCATTTTTAATACAACAAATAAATACCTTAAATTCTTTCACAATTATTAGGAAATAATAATTAATTTAATGGTAAAATAATATAAAGATATTAAAAATATTAAAATAAATATAA
The DNA here is from genome assembly GCA_963277665.1 of Viscum album. Classification (NCBI taxonomy): domain Eukaryota; kingdom Viridiplantae; phylum Streptophyta; class Magnoliopsida; order Santalales; family Viscaceae; genus Viscum; species Viscum album. The sequence goes on along the minus strand of OY728161.1, from coordinate 527,949,084 downwards.
TATGAGATAATTAGTAAAATATATGAATTATCTAGATACATATTATATGTAAACGATATAACAAAATATATGGTTCAAATTTTAATCTTTGGTTTTATGATTTTAATGTCAAAGTAACGAATACTTTTAAATTTGAAAAAATATATATTTCATGAATATTATATTTTAATAAATTATTTAAAAAATAATATAATCTTGAATTATTCCAAATAGAATAAAATTTGGTAAAATGTAATCCACAACGATTTTTAGCTTTTGGAATTCAAAACCCTATAATAGCCTTATTATGTTTTAATATTTTATATAATTCATACATTTCTAATATCCTCAATTATAAAAGTGGACACCTTCCATCAAATAATTTCATCATCTTAATCCTTAATTCTTCTAAAAAATATAAATATTTTTCTTATCCTCATGCATGTCAACATTATAGTGTTTTTGGTCTCACAAAAATAGAAATTCCCTTTTTCTATAAAGAGGTTCTCAAGAAGAAAATATTCAAGAGGTAAATTCTTGTTTTCCTTTTTAATTCATTATCACTTATACATTATCCTCACAACTAAAAAATTTTCATGATAAATATATTATCTTATATATATAACAGAATTTTTTTGGTTAATGTGATTCCTTAAAAAAACAAATGCAAGAACCATCAATTCGATAGCGTGTATGACACACAACACCTAACGTGTAAGGTAATATAATATATGGATAATTTATAATTTATTTATTATTCAAAATAGATTCTATATATTTCAGTGAACACAAAACTATATTATCATTCATTACACACATTAGTTACCTTCCTATATATCTTATCTTCTATACTAGAGAAAAGTTCCTTGATACCATTCATTATACTCAAGACCATGTTTTACTTAAAAAAATAATACCATTATATAATAGAATTATTTAACATAATATTATGTAACCCAACTGTTTTCATGGAGGTTATGAATATATTTAATGATGTAATGAAAATTTATGGTTTATATAAACATAAAATGAATTCTGGGGTTACCATTTAATGAGGAATGATTATAAGACCTGACTCATTATAAAAATAATATTAATATTTTTAAGATTCCAAATGTGTTTCCCAATAATAAAAATAATTAATTATAATTATTAAAATATTTTAATGAAATATATATTTTATATATTCAAAGAAATATTTTTTATATCAATCCATTGGGTTTGATATGCACAAGATGATAACAATATCTATTTTGTACATTAAACATAAATTTTTATAAAGGTAAATTTTCCTATCATTGAATCGATAACCCATTTTAAATTTTCATTTAGACTTCTTAATTTTTTTAATATGTCAAAATAAACTTCATTATTGAATTAGAAGATAAAAATATGGTTACAATAAATTTTTATTAATTTTACGAAACATTTACTTTTTCAATTAATAATTAATAATTCTATATTTCAGTTCAGAAATGAAATTTCACATAGTTTATTTATAAGGTTAAATAATACATTTAATTGGTATTAAATTTAAAATAAATAATTTTTTTATAAATTAATATAATTTATGTAATTTTAATCATTTTTAGTTTGATATTGAATATAAAAATATAATAAACATTAGAAGATTTATACTCTAAAAACACCATTATTGTAGCATCTAGAAGATTAATTATAATTTAATTTAATCTAATTATATGATTCTAATTTGGATAAATTTTTTCAATCTTTAGTATAAATATAATTTATAATATCATATAGTACAAACTTTGTATTTGACCCAAAATATCAGTGAACATGATTAAAAATAATTACAAAAATTAACATTAAATGAAGATTAACAATGGATTAACACTTAAACTAATGTGCCCAATTCACATAGAAACGTTTCCAAAACGGATTTTATAGACATAATTCGTCCATGAACCTTCAATAAATAATTGTTTTGGTTTGGTATAAATTTTTACGTTAATAACATGTGCACACCTAACCTATTTCCAAATATTCCAAGTAGGTAATGTTTTATCCCTAAAAGAGGCCACCACCTCTCCCACTTCATCACACATATAAAACCCTTATGATTTTCCAATATCTGCACAAATATTTTCACAAAAATCCATCCATCGACCTTGAAGCCTCAATTTGGTGATAATGTATTTCAATGAACACTTTTGGAACAAACAAAACGTATTTACCCAATTAAGAGGTAAAGTCACCACTCATGTTTTTTTGTTTTATTTCATTTTTCCACATCCTATAGTCGTATTAATATATTATTACATAAAAAATTAGTAACCTTATTAAAATAGTAATTTTTTATATAATTGGTTATACCAACACATAAACAAACCTCCATCTAATAGGTTACTAACATGTTGTTTATATGTACGGTGAATACTGCCTCACGAAACACTGATTGTTCAATTATCCTTATCGCTTCTTATATGGGACATTATGATTGAATATATATATATATATTATATGATATTTATTTTTTATTCATACTTATAACATCCTTTTATTACACATACATTTAAAACATTACATTTTATGTTAATGAAATAAAATTGTTTGAGGAAGAGTGGAATATTTCTCCCTCAAAGCGAAGTGATTCGCTCACATGATATATTAAATGTTTAAATGAATAGTAATAAATTAAAATAAGTGACCTAAAAAACATCAATAAGATATTAATGAAATAATTATATTTCAGTAAATATAATATATATATCATATCCTTTTCTACCCTTCCGACAGTTAGGTATCATCATTCATGGATGTGTGGAATATTAACTCCTCGACATGATATGATTACTTTTACATCCCAAAATTATATATATATAAGTACCTATGTTTATATAATATGGTATTAATTATATAATTATCATTGTGTAATGATTTCATATACTTACTTTCTTTCCTCAAAAATAATTTAAACATGTGAATGTTACTCATGCGTATATATGTCCTACTGTCTACATGATTGTAACTTAGATTCATTTATAATAACCATATTTAATGATTGATTTTAAAAGTATAAGTAATTTATAAAAATATTTATTATTCCATTATTATTATTCTAGAAAATTTTATTTAATGACCCATTAGACCATAGTTGACCAACAATACTTATTTTAAAACATAAACTGAATTTGTTCAAAACACTAAATGTAAACATAATTGTTTGAGTAGTTGTACATTAAAAACTAATAAGTGAAATAAAAATAATTATAAACATGAAAAATGTTCATAATAAATCATAAACTAATCAAAATATTTTTATACATAAATTGAAGAAAATTTCAACCTAAATGAAATTCAATGTAAGGATTATCATCTCACTTTTTTCAACCGTGAGATAAATGGCATGTTCAACAAATACATATTTTGTGTGGTGTATCAGCTACCCCTTCTGTTATGTTATATAATAACTACATTTATCTTCATGGAATATTAAACATCATTTTATTATTATACCATTATGAGGTTATGATATATTATGATTCAATGTGGTGTGGGGAACTTTTTAATGTTCATGGATTATTTTCCTCAATAATTACTATAAAGGTCATTTAATGGTATTTCAAATCGAGGAAATCACATAACCATTGTTCTATAAACAAATTTCTTATTACCAATTTATTCAAGTCAATTCCCATGTTCTAGTTCCATTTTCCCATTATTTGTTACTCAAATTGTTTGAGAAAATGTTTTTAAGAAAACCCGACTAAATTTCACTATTTTTTCGGAGAAATTTTTATCTTCTAAACATCATATTTTTTTAAATTTTTTAAAAAATCATTTTTAATGATTTACTAACAAATTTTTTACCATTTTTATCTTCAACTATTTTTTTCAATTAAATATTCTTATCATGTTCTAAATATAGCATTTTTTACCCTTTTACTGTACAAATATAAAATTATTTTTACCTAGTATGACATGTATGGATTTATCCAGCACCACATTTTTGAAGCATACCTATCATGTTTAAAATGAATAGTTTTAAAAATATTTAAATTGAATTTTCAATTAAAAATACTATAAAACGGTTTCTCAAAAGAAATAGATATTTTCCTAATGAATGTTTTATTTATTTTTTACTTTTGTTTCATCAACAACAAGAACCATGTACATTATTCCACTTGTGAATTATTTTATTGATATAATCATTGTTATTACTCTGTATAGTTTATGATTGATTTTTCCAATGATAATATAAAAATTCACTTCCTTGATTCATTCTTGAAGCCCCGTTGAAATTTTCAACTTCATATGGTAATTGAGAATTTAATTTCTTTTAATTATCCATATCATTTAACATGGATATTTTTATTTCCTAAACCGAATTCTATTTCACATAAATTTCCAAATTTGATTGTTATATTACTAACGATGGAATTTTTTCTATGTCTATATCTTCTATTCAATGTTGGAAATTTTTTTTAGGACACATTGTTATTTATTATTAGATATGCTTTGGAGTGGTACCACATAGGTGAGGCATGGTTATAGATTTCCCCTTGATGCCTCAATAGTCTCATGGGACGAGTCGGTTGGCGACTAAACATTTGCATCAGTTTCTGTTGAAAATATGTTGGTAATTGTTGAAAACGAAAAAAGTCTATAACTCTCGGAGGAAGTTTCGAAATGACGAAGCGAAGCCATATTCGGAATCAGAGGCCTTATCCGGAGGCTCGGAATGTGGTGCACGAAATAAAGGAGGATCCATGCGAAAAATTGTTCTGTGCGCGTAGAATCACTGGGTTTTGCGAAATTGACCTGATGAGGCGCGCAATCTTTGCACGCCCCGGTTTTGTGCGGCGATTTTTTGTGCGCCGGCTGCGTTCGGCACGAAGAATTTCGCACGCCGCCCAGATTCCGCGTCGGATGTCACCTATAAATAGAAGGTGAGCCCGAACGGTTTGGGGGTTGAGGAATCTGAAGCGACTCTTGTGCACGCAATTCAGCTCCCCCCCGCAAGATGACTTCTAGGTAATCCATCATTTCACGCAACCTTTCCCCAGATTTTGCCTTTGCGTGCTACTCCATCGTCTTCTGTGAATTTTCTCCCTCCCTAGGGTTCCAGCCTTGCGTGCAATCCGTGTCTCGTGCGCGCAATACCCTACCGTGCGCGCAAAACCATGCACGTAATTCCCTCTACGTGTGCAATTATCTTGCTCCAATTGAACGTCGTCCTGGTGTTTTTTGCTCAAACCTTCCCTTTTGCATGCAAAACCCAGGACCCCTCACCTTGATGCCTCTTGGCTGCCCCCTGCACCGGCACCTGATGTCTCCCCTGCTGGGCGCGCATTCCATGCGTTGTTTTCCTGTACGAACTTCTAGGCTCGTGAAAAGTAACCTCAAGGTCCCTTGGGCCATTTTTCCCATTTCGCTGCTTTGCCTTATGCTTCTCCGCATAGGCACGCTAACGACTATTACTTCTTCGCATAGCCACGCTAACGTGGACCCCCCGGTGGTTTGCCCTGCGGCCCCCTTCACTATGGCCTTACCAATGCCTTCCCTCCCACAAGGGTAGAGAGCATTGGGCATTATGCCCTAGGGGTGTGGAGAAAACTCACCTCATCCATGCTGCATGACATTAAACTGTTAAGCACCTCATCCTTAACAGAAGACGTTAAACCGGTGTCTGACCTCGTGCTTCGCAGGTAGGGTCCCCCCATCTCGGACATTCATTACGCCCACTCGTCTCCATGGGAATGGACTCTTCCTCACATCAAATGAGATCCTCCTTGTTGGGTAGTCGTTTGTCCGCGGGGGAAGGGCTGCCTCAGAGCGTAATCCCCTAGCCTTTCTTGCGGATGACTGTACCCATGCATCTCCGTACTTTCCCCCTGCCAAGGCCAGTGGAGTCCTTTTCCCACTGCGCTTTGTCGCACCACAGGCCTACACCCTGGAGTTAGCCCTAGAACCAAAGTCCTCTAACCACGCGTAAGCCCCTATTTTCTCTTTGGGCCGCTCAACACGTAAGCCCCATTTCACTTCTCACGGACGCACCTTTCGTGATGTGATCGTCTGGTCCATGCTGCCTATTGTTTCCCACATCGAGCATGACTCACGTGGGCTTAGAGCGCCCATCGACCATGACATCATCTTATGGGAAACCCCATAGCATAAGCCCCATCCCAGCGAACTACGTGGACTTTGATCCGTGCTAACGCACGGTACGTAGGAATCCTCCATGAGGTTCAAGCCCACCACCCGGTCGTCCCGAACTCTCCATGTCGATTCCCTGACCACCTTGGGCCGCCTCAGAGCGTAAGCCCCAAACCCCTCGTAACGCATGACGTTAAACTGTATCTCATCCCGCTTGACGTTAAATTGTATCTCGTCCCGCATGACATTAATTTGTATCTCATCCCGCATGACGTTAAACTGTATCTTGTCCCGCATGACGTTAAACTGTATCCCGTCCCGCTTGATGTTAAACTGTATTCATCTCTTGGGCTGTCTTAGAACGTAAGCCCCATGTCTCGCTCCACCATCCATCCTGATCCATACCTGGGCTACCACTTCCCGGTGAGATCATGCCAACCCATCCCACTCCATGATATATGGGAAGCCGCCCACGTGATGGACCCAACATCGGTGATCCCCCCTAGGGTTCCTTCAACCCGATCCATCTCCATAAGACGTTAAACTCGCGACATACCCCGTGTCTCACTCACCCCGAGAGAGTTTGAATGCTTCCAGCATATTCTTCGGGTGACTCACTCCCGCCTCCACCATCAGCTAGCGCCATATCCCAGGAGCCAAGCGCATCTTGACGAGATCGGTGAGTAGTGACGCCGAATCGACCTAGCAGCACTCCCCGCGGTCCGGCTCCACGAGTCGCTGGTCCACCGCGAGTCCCTTCAGCAACAATGCGTCCAGAGTTATCAAGTACTCCGCAGAGTTATTGAGCAAGCCACCCCCCATGCGCACGTCCGTGAATGGGGGCAGTACGCTGCTCTCCTTTTCTGTGTGATCCTCCGACAACCCGATCTACTGGGCGGCCCTGAGGGAGCGCCGCCAAGGGTAGTGGCAGTCAACATGGATGACCTTTCAGATGAGGGAAACATTGTGGAGCCCCTCGACAGTGACTCACCCCCCGAGGAAAAGCCGCTACTGGACCCATATGGGAGGATTACTCACCAACAGAGGATCCTCCTAGGTCTTCCTGTACCCACGGAGGCACTGACACTGGGCCAAAACATCGACAAGGGTAAAGATCCCGTCAGGTCTGTCAAACTCGCTGACCCGTCTGCCTCAGTGCAGAAGGTAGATGAAGATCCCGAGAAGGCCATGTTGTGCCAACAGATAACTGAGAAAAAGAGGCTGGTAGATGAGAAGCTGGCCGAACGCATTGCAGAGCAGCGGCCTGACTACGGCGACCCTAGAACAGGACAACACAGGCAGGAGCGTCTACCCCTTGCTGAGATCCACCCGGGCAACCATGACAGTGTCGTGTTCGCTGACAGGGGAGACACTGGAACCCATGGAAGGAGGGCGCGATATGTTTCGCCGAACCCTCCCGAGCGGCGAGACCACCTGGGGGACCCTGCTCGGTTTCCTCCTGCCGCTCTGAGAGTCGCTCCGCCAGCTGCCCCGCAAGCCACTGATTGCGACTACTATATCGAGGAGCCTAGAAACGCGCTTTTGGTTAGATATCCACGTTAGGACATGAATCAGTATCCGGAGGATCTGATGGAAGCACTCATCTCCGGCTTGGAGGCCCTTGAAACTCAGCAGGTGGAAATCCCACCGGATGGAAAGTCGTACCCAGCATGGGTGGATGACATGCCGGCTCCGCCAGGATTTGGGAACCCCACTTTTTCCCCCGTTAACGGGACCGAAGATCCTCCACAACACTTGGCCCAATTCAACTCGAGTTTCGGGCCTATGTTAGGGACTCCGGCGTAGTAGGAGGCTGCCAAGCTCCGGTGCTTTGTTCAGACACTGGAAGGACCAACATTTATCTAGTACAGTCAGCTCCCTATTGGATCTGTGACTAGCTGGGAGGACCTTCGCCGGCAATTCCTCTACCAGTTCAGTTTCACAACCCGAAAGACGAACATTGCAGACCTCTTCAGGTGCAAGCAAAGGCCCGACGAGCACGTCGCGGACATCGTCGCCCGGTGGAAGGGGCTCACGTACTCCCTTTACATGCCGCTGACTCAGGAAAAATTACTGACGATGTGTGTAGGGAACGTCAAGGAAGAGTTGGTTCCTTCACTGATCACACAGAATTACCCCGGAGGGTTCCGGGACTTCTCGGACAAGGATCAGCACCTCGAAGATGCCCTCCAACAGGCCGGTCAGGCACGCCCGCTGCCTCCTGTAATCTCTACAGGAAGAGCCGCCAGAGCCGAGCCCGCTGGTGTGGCCCAGATAGAGGCCCCCAGACTGCTAGAGTTGCTGCCAGTGAGGCAATCTTAGCAGGTTCGTAGGGGTCCACCCCCATGGGCGCAGCCTCCGGCCCAGCAGCGACCGCCTCAAAATCAACAGGCGCCTCCGCGCAACGCACCACCACCACCTAGGAGAGGTAATCCGGATCCACCTCCTCAGCCTACTCCTCCGGCCCCTGTCCATGGTCATCCCCCAAGGGTCCCCTTTCCAGACAGAAGGAATCAGGCTTACTTGTTTGGTGAGGCCTAGGTCCCCGGTTATTTCCGTAGCACCTTGGAGCTGAGAATCATGCGGCTGCCTGAGTGTCGGAAGCCAGAATAGGCGTGTCTCACAGATCACCCTAACTACTTCCCTTATCACCGGAAACTGGGACACACCATCCAGCAATTCTATGTGTTCAAGGACTAGCTCCAAGACCATATTGACAACAACATAGTTCGGTTGGGCCCAGCCCCGGCACAGGTGGCGGGTGTCTTCGTTGGAACAGATGGAAGTAGTGACGACATGGATGTGTGGGAACAGGTTTCCAACCATGGGTCCCTGATGTATAAAGACTGGATGACCCGCAAGACAGTCGCCCATGCCCATGGCATCATCCGTGACCGCCTGAATCAGCCAGAGACCTCGGAGTCTGCGAGCGCTGCCTTGGCATCGTCGTCCCAGCCTACTTCTTCACAGAAGAGCATGCGGCGGCGCAAGAAGAAAGAGCACGCCCATCCATTTTCATCATCTTCTCGCATGTTTGGTGATTTCATGCCCTCGAAAATGGGGATCCCTCCGAGACCCCATCCGGTAGTGGATGACTCCTCGAGTGGAAGCCCGAGGTACACTTCTGTTAACACTATAGAGTTGGTAAATCCCTTTTTGGCTCCTCACGATGAGGAGTGCAAGGTGGACCTCCCCGGAAGCTCGGGGTATGCTTCGGTTAACACCGTAGAGATGGTAAATCCCTTTTTGGCTCCCGACGATGAGGAGCGCCATGTGGACCTCCCCAATGTCCCCAGCCGTCGCCAATATCGACGGAGCCGTGGATATGTGAATCGCTAGGGAACGAAATTTGTCACCTCCAGTCAGGTCGTGCACACCACCGAGACCAGGCAGCAGGCCCGGTACAGAGAGCAGCACTCAAAGATCCCTCACTCGGTGACAAAAGGTTCGCTTCCACCACTGTTTGTGTTGCTGGATCGGACAGAACCGCCTTGCCCGCGTCACAACCAGCCCAACCCTGCCACTAGCCGACTATGGACTTCCGATCCTAGCACGACAGCCACCTCCCGGGCTTCAGCTAGTGAACAGCGGGACGTGCCTAGTACTAGTCAGTCGCCAGTCCTACTAGTAGGGCCCGTCATGCCCCCAATCGCAAAGTTACCTCCTGTAAGCAGAAGCTCGTGTTTGGCTCGAAAGTATGATGTCCTGAAGCATCTGGCTGGCATTCCAGAAAGGCTTTCCATCCTTGAGGCCCTTTTCCTGGAATCTAAAATGTGTGAGGTGCTCGCCGAGGCTCTAAGAATCCCCCACCAGTTTTAAATGGAGGTAGCAGCCGCAAAATCCTTCCACACCTAGGTGATTGAGGACGCCGAATGTCAGGCAGTTATCTCATTCTCCGGTGAAGATGAAGACCCTACCATACAGGGGCACATCCGCCCACAATACATCACCGGCCAGTTTAATGGCATGGAAGTCCGTGGCTGTCTTGTAAACATGGGTTCTGGGATTAACTTGATCCCAACTCGGACACTGTGAAAACTGTGGCTGTCTGAGGATGATTTAACTCCCTCCGACCTCAGAATCTAGGGGTATGACAAGACCAAGGAAACTCCACTCGACAAGATTCGTCTGAAGACCCAGTTCGGCGGCTTAATTTCCAATACTGAATTCATGATTGTATCTCAAGACACTGCCTACAACGCACTGATGGGCAGGCCGTGGCTCCATCTCCACGTAGCGTTTCCCTCATCATACCATCAGTGCCTCAAATACTCCCTTAAGGGTCGAGTGGGTGTGCTCCAAGGAGATGCATCTCTATTTTCCTCTTGTGAAGCTCGTTAGCTGGATGCTGACTATTATAAGAGCAAGGACAAGCAAATCCTGGTAGGTGAGGTTGAGCCCGCCGCTGTCGCGAGTGATCCCTGGGCAGGTTTGGATGACGCATATGTCTTCCCAATCCATCGGTTTGAGGCCACGAATCCCGATATGGGAGAGTGCTTTGTTGTCTCAGGTACCAGAGGAAGGCATATTTCCTGGTCTAAGCAACGGTGGGAAGTCACCTCGTACTCTTACACCAACCAGGTTCAGGTGATCCCCGAGCCTCCTACCCCTGTACGATATCGGGATGTTGGGCTCATGGCAATGACAGTACATCATACGTGTCTGTTTCGCCAAGCCGGAATCGACTGGCTCAAGCCAACGCGTCACCACTGCTTTGATGTCATAAAGCGTGGCCCCTTGGGCCGAAGGCCGGATGGAATTGGATCAACCTCCTTCGTCGCTATGGTCTCTGTGGTGCATGAGTCTCTCGTCATGACGACCTCTGCCGCCCAAGCCAGTGCCAGATCCCCGTTAGGGTCGAGCAGCCCCGAGACGGCTCCCCCTGTGGACAATCCTTCCACAAGCGGAGAAGAAGACATAGAAGATGATCCTCCTGCCTTTGAGGAGGGTGTCTCCACCACGGTCGACGAGCTAGTACAGGTGAACCTAGGTAGCGAGGCAGACCCGAGACCCACATTGGTCAGCACCGTTATGCCTCCAGAGGAATGAAAACAATACATAGACTTCCTCAGAAAGCATTGTGATGTGTTTTCCTGGAGTTATGATAAGATGCCAGGACTAGATCCCCAGGTAGTTGTCCACCACCTTGGCCTCCCAGCAAACCATCGCGGGTTCAAGCTGCCTCCCAGAAAAATGAACCCCTTTCTTGGTTCCATGGTTGAGGCCGAATTTTATTAGCATATTAAGGCCAACTTTTTCAAGGATGTCCAGTACCCCAGGTGGCTAGCCAACATTGTGCCCGTTAGGAAGGAGAACAGGAAGATCAGGGTCTGCATCGACTTCCGCGATCTTAATCACCACTATCTGAAGCATGACTTTCTCCTTCTCGTGACAGAGCTGTTGATCGATGCAACGGACAGGTTCCAAGACCTCTCCTTCATTGATGGGTACTTCGGGTACAACCAGATCCGGATGGCCCCCAAGGATGAAGAGTTCACTGCCTTCAGGGCCCCCTAGGGAACTTTCTGGTACTGGGTTATGCCCTTCGGCCTGAAGAATGCGGGTGCCACCTATCAATGGGCTATACACCGCATATTCAAGCCGATCCTCAGGACACTGGTGGAATTCTATGTAGATGACCTGGTGGTTAAATCTCGTCAGTGCCGGGACCATCACAAATACCTTGAGAAAGTGTTTGGTTTCCTCCATTATCGCCACTTGAAGATGAACCTGTTGAAGTGTGGCTTCAGGGTCACCTCTGGAATGTTTCATGGCTTCATTGTTAGGTATCGAGGTATCGAGATCGACCCCGAGAAGATCAAGGCCATCAGTCAGATGCCTCCCCCAAATAATATTCGGGAGATGCGAGGCCTCCAAGTCCACTTAGCCTGTATACGTCGATTCATTGTGAATCTGGACGGCAAGTGTAAGCCCTTTTTTCGACTCATGAAGAAAGGCGCCACCTATTGGTGGTACGAAGAGTTCCAGACCGCTTTTGAGGAAATCAATAACTATCTGCTTCAACCTCTGGTCTTGATGCCACCTGTTCCCGGAAAGCCACTGGTCCTTTACATTATCTCCCTGGAGCGATCCCTCGGCGCCCTTCTTGCCCAGAAGAACAACGAGGGAACAAAGAATATCCTCTACTACCTCAGCCGCATGATCCTCGACGCGAAAATTAGATATTCTCCCATCAAGAAGAGCTTCTTGGTGCTCATATTCGCCGTACAGAAATTGCGGCACTACTTGCAGCACCACGAGGTACAGCTGGTCTCTCGGGTAGACCCATTGAAATACATCTGGAGCTGGCCTATGTTGACTGGCTGATTGGCACGGTGGGCGATGATCCTCCAGAAGTTCAACATTAGGTTCGTACCTCAAAAGGTCGTCAAAGGAAAGACATTGGCAGAATTCTTAGTTGCCCACCCAAACTCTGCGGACCAGCCACTGGATTTGGGCTTTCCTGATGAGGCAATCCTCTTAGTCGACCACGCCACCGCATGCTGGCAGATGCACATTGACGATGCCTCCCGAAGCCCTACCGATAGAAGGCTCAACGATCCTAGGCTTAACAGAGTGGGCCTGGGTTTCGTCTTCATCACCCCGGAGCAAGCCATTATTCCATATTCGTTCTTGTTGTCAGAAGGTTGCACCAACAATGAGGCAGAATATCGTGCCCTCATCATTGGCCTCAAGTTGGCTCTGGAGGTCAACGTACCCCACCTGTATGTAAAAGGGGACTCTAAGATAGTCATCAAGCAGGATAATGACGACTATGTTGTCCGGAAGCCTGAACTCATGTTGTTGCTGGAGTGCACCCTTCATCTAATGGATAAGTTCCCATCCCGACTAGATGTTGTTCATGTTCCTCGGTCACAGAACAGTCGAATAGATGCTTTGTCCATCCTGGACGCATCACTCGCGGAGCCCGAACAGGATGACCTAAACATCCACATGGCGCACCGAAGAGTCATTGCTGATGTTATCCCAGAGGGAGATCATGGCCCGCGAGTGAACCATCTCACCGCTGGTGCCCCTGCGTCAGGACCCCCAGGGGCTTCAGGCGTGGTGATTGAGATAGCTCTTGACTGGAGGACACCCTTGGTTGAATATCTCTGTCACAAAAATCTTCTGATGGACCAAGCAGAGCGGGAACGAATCTGGCACCGCGCGCCGCAGTTCACCCTTCAAAGCAGTCATAGCCATGAGCAGCTCCTTTACAAGTGCGGGTTTGAAGGTGTTCTCCTCCGTTGTCTTCAAGGAGTTGAGATACCATAGGTCATGCAGGAAGTGCACGCTGGTTCCTGTGGCTCCCACTAGGCCAGGTCGAAGTTGTCCCACCAGATTCCGAGGCTGGGATACTTCTGGCCCTCCATGATCCACGACTGCATCGAGTATGCCAAGAGGTGTTATGCGTGCCAAGTTCATGCTATCTTGGGGCATCGGCCACCAGAGCCTCTCCATACTACTATGTATTCTTGGACCTTTGTATTATGGGGGTTGGATGTCGTAGGGCCTTACCCGCCGGCGATGGCCAGCCAGTGCCGGTTCATCTTAACCGCCACAGATTTCTTCTCAAAGTGGGCAGAGGCAGCCCCACTCAAGGAAGTAAAGGTTGGTTCTATCACCGACTTCGTGAGCTCCAATATCATCCACCGATTTGGAATACCTCACGCTATCCTCACGGATAACAAAACCAACTTCCGAGTGGCTGAGCTTAAAAGATTGTACGCCAAGTACAACATTCGCTCTAACCACACCTCCCACCATCATGCGCAGGAGAATGGATAGATTGAGGCATTTAACAAAACCCTCTCTAACATTATGAAAAAAATGGATGGTCATAACAAGAAATGTTGGCTGGAAAATCTCCCCAATTCCCTCTGGGCTTATAGGACGACGACTCGCAATTCCACCCAGGTGACTCCGTATTCCCTGGTATATGGAGATGAGGCCATCCTTCCCATCGAGGTCCAGCTGCCCTCATTGCGCACGGCGGTCTATGACCAGCAAGCGCCAGATAGAGTTTCCGTGATCCATCTAGCTGAATTGGAAGCGCTGGACGGAAGTAGGCTTCTTGCTTTACAAAAATTGGAAAGGTATCAGAGTAGGATGGCTTGAGATTTCGATGAGAAGGTTCGCCTCCGCTCCTTCCTGCATGGTGACTTGGTGTTTTCTCTCAGAGCGCCAATGATTCACGGCAGGAAACCACCCATGTTGGAGCCCAAGTGGGAGGGACCTTTTATTGTCCACAAGTTCTATCCCAATGGCGCGTATTCCCTAGTGACTATGGATGGTGAGTGTATCACACCTCCCACCAATGCCAGGTTCCTCAGGAAGTACTTCGCCTAACCAGTATGGTCCTGCATGACCTTAAACTATATATGGTCCTGCATGACCTTAAAATGTTTATGGTCTTTCATGACCTTAAAATGTGTATGGTCTTGGATGACCTTAAACTGTATATGGTCCTGCATGACCTTAAAATCTGTATGGTCTTGCATGACCTTAAAGTGTGTATGGTCCTGCATGACCTTAAACTGTGTATGGTCCTGCATGACCTTAAACTGTGTATGGTCCTGCATGACCTTAAACTGTTTATGGTCCTGCATGACCTTAAACTCTGTGGTCCTGCATGACCATAAACTGTGTGGTCCTTCATGACCTTAAACTGTGTGGTCCTGCATGACCTTAAACGGTATGGTCCAGCATGACCTTAAACTGTCTGGTCATACATGACCATTAACTGTATGGTCCTGCATGACCATAAACTGTATGGTCTAGCACGACCTTAAAATACACTCTACCCTACATCTGGGCTCCATGGTCCGAGGTATAAGACCTAAAACTAAGATCCTCTTTTGGTTCCGCCCTTTTCATGGTCCGAGTTCTAAGACCTAAAACTAAGATCCATATTTCGTCCAACATGACGTTAAACTGTATTTCCAGAACAACGTATGGCTTGATTCTCGTCCTAATGAGATACGTAGGAATGCCCAGACATTTAATCTTGGGTCCATCCCCAGGAGTTACCAAGCTCCACCTTTTCCTCTTGGTCCGAGCTCTAAGACCTAAAACTACAATCCTCTTGGTCCGAGTTCTAAGACCTAAAACTAAGATCCATATTTCGTCCAACATGACGTTAAACTATATTGCCAGAACTATGTCTAGCTTGATTCCCATCCTAATGGGATACGTAGGAATTCCCAGACCTTTCGTCTTTGAGTCCAGCTTGAGGTCCGATGTTGCGTCTGTTTCGCATTTGGGACTTTGACCAGAATATCGCGTGGTGTGGTTGAGATTATGTCCCCATTCAAGTCGGGTTTGCAATAGCTGCACCAGGCGCACCCTGTCCTCAGGATTTAGCCCTCCTATGTCCAATGGAATTAGAATATGCTTTCAAGAACTACGTGTGGCTTGATTACCATCCGTATGGGATACGTAGGACCGCCTGAACACCTAGATGTTAGGTCCAACCCCATATTTTAGGAGATCCCATGATCTCCAAGTTCCCAGGGAGTTTGGCATTACGCCCCCTCTTTTTCCCAGGGATCCGCCATCTTTTGGCCGCTCTCGGACTGAGCCCTCTGACCCTTTCCAGTGGTCTGCTGATGTGCTCAGGGTACTCTGGTCTACGACTTGGAGTGCCATATTTGACTTAGGCAAGTTCCATCCACTTGTCATGCTTCGTGTTCCACTTCATTCAGGCCCACGTTATCCTTTACACCTGGAGGGACCCCCAAGAACGGCCTGGATACAACGCACAAGCGCTATCCTACCGACATGGGCCAACACCCCCGAGGGTTTCAGAAAAAAAATTGATACGAATCATGCGTTGAGAACATGGTCAGTGGTTGATGCTCATTTGTTGGCCCCCATGGCTGACATGGCAGGATGCTATGTTGCGAACACGGCCAGCAGTAATCCTCAGTCATCATGATGGCTTCCCCGGGCCCTGAATGTTGGTGGCATGGTTCATGTCATGTTCCGCCCCACTATGTCAAGTTGGAATGTCGACACTCCTTGTACTAACCCTCAGTACACCCCCACACGTCAGACAGACCGAGCAGCGTAACGGCGTCTCTCGGGGCTCCCGCGATCTGAGCGCTAGATTATGTGCTTGGGTCTCTTCTTTTCGGGATGTTTGCAGCTTGACCCTCATCCCCATGGGAAACGAGGAGTTTCCCAGACATTACACATCGGGCCCAGCATAGCTGGGAGCTAGCATCTCCTACCCCCCTGATTGTTGAACCCTCGTAGGCCCCTTATGCTTGAGGATCCTCTCTTGGATGGTCCAAACCATATGACCTTAAACTGTGTTGTTGGTCCAAACCATATGACCTTAAACTGTGTTAGTTGTCCAAACCATATGACCTTAAACTGTGTTGTTGGTCCAAACCATATGACCTTAAACTCTGATGTTGGTCCAAACCATATGACCTTAAACTATGTTGTTGGTCCAAACCATAAGACCTTAAACCGTGTTGTTGGTCCAAACCATAAGACCTTAAACTATGTTGTTGGTCCAAACCATACGACCTTATACTGTGTTGTTGGTCCAAACCATAGGACCCTAAACTGTGTTGTTGGTCCAAACCATATGACCTTAAACTATGTTGTTGGTCCAAACCATATGACCTTAAACCGTGTTGTTGGTCCAAACCATAAGACCTTAAACTGTGTAGTTGGTCCAAACCATACGACCTTAAACTCTGTTGTTGGTCCAAACCATAGGACCTTAAAGTGTGTTGTTGGTCCAAACCATAAGACCTTAAACTGTGTGCCGGCCCAAACCATATGACCTTAAACTATGTTTCTGGTCCTATCACATAACCCTAAACTGTGACATTATCTTCCTGGCCGCAAGACGGAAAACGACACTGCAATGTGATAACCTCATTGTAGAGGACATCACATTGGGTATTGGTTACGTGCCATGTCATTTGTCAACACCTATCACAGATTGATTCTTGTGGCGACACCACAACCTACTACTTTAGGCCTGTCGCTTCACATCAAAAACCCACCCACCATAAATGACAAACAAGATTTATCAAATTCCGCTTCTTTTAGTGCAAGGGCCATGCCCACACTCCCCTTTTCCCCTGACACTGGTATCTTACCATGACAACTTTCAGAACTACGTATGGATTGATTATCATCCTTATGAGATATGTAGGAGTGTCTGGGGAACTTCCCTGTGGGCCCAGCCAACCTACCTTCATTTTCGGTCCCTCGACTCGAGCATTTCCCTAGAGAGCACATGGTAAGTAGGGCTTAGGTCTTCATTCACGTCATGTTTTTGTAACCGCCATCCCATGTGTCTGTTTCTCCCCATTCCCACTCATGGTCCGAGCTCAAAGACCTGAAACTAAGATCCTCATGGTCTGAGCTCTATGACCTAAAACTATGATCCTCATGGTCCGAGCTCTAAGACCTAAATCCAAGATCCTCATGATCCGAGCTCTAAGACCTATAACTAAGATCCTCATGGTCTGAGCTCTAAGACCTAAAACTAAAATCCTCATTGTCCGAGCTCTAATACCTAAAACTAAGATCCTCATTGTCCGAGATCTAAGACCTAAAACTAAGATCCTCATGGTCCGAGCTCAAAGACCTAAAACTAAGATTCTCTTGGTCTGAGCTCTAAGACTAAAACTAAGATCCTCTTGGTCTGAGTTCTAAGACCTAAAACTAAGATCTGTATTCCGTCCTACATGACGTTAAACTGTATTTAGTCCCGCATGACGTTAAACTGTATACCATCCCGCATGACGTTAAACTGTATTCCGTCCCACATGATGTTAAACATTATTTCAAGAAGTACGTGTGGCTTGATTCTCATCCTAATGATATACGTAGGACTGCCTAGACATTTCGTCTTGGGTCCATCCCCAGGGATTACTGAACCCCGTCCTTCCTTATTGTAAGCCCCTCGGCCCGACTTCATGGGGAGTGGTGTAATCAGGACATCTACCCCGAGCAGGTTCGGGATACCCCATGATAAAAATGGGAAGCAGCAGTTCTATCGCCAAAGAGGTCCTGCCTGAAAATCGGGATGACATGTGATGAGGTCGGTATGTCCGCCTAATGCGCCTTCGATATGGTGGTGTAATTTCGGGAGTGTTGGGCTCTGTTCAAACAAACCACCACTCCACCTTCCACGCTTTTCATCCCCCTTTATTCGGATCCTCATTTACTTTCATGTTTGACGGGACCCCCTAACAGTATGGATGCTCGACCTATGGTCTGCCTACTGTCCTGGGCCAACATTCCAGAGGACTGGTCATGTTTGACGGGACCCCCTAACAGTATGGATGCTCGACCTATGGTCCGCCTACTGTCCTGGGCCAACGTTCTGGAGTACTGGACATGTTTTATGGGACCCCCTAACAGTATGGATGACAGACCTATCGTCCTCCTATTGTCCTGGGCCAACGATCCGGAAAAATGAAAGATGATATTTGAGTCAGGCCCCGTGTTGCGAACATGGTCAGCGGTCAGCCCTCATTTATTGTCCCCATTCTAGGCCAACATGATATGGGTGCTATGTTTCCGCCATATATGACAGTTATCCTCCATGGTTGCGCCCCATTGGGTTCCGAATTTGGGCAGCGTGATTCACCCTTCCTCTCCATCCCCCTGTGATCGGATGGATTTGAATGCCCCCGACATCACCCCGCTCGTGTATTAGAGCACATTGAGGAGTCGACACAACAATCGGGCCGGGGTCTCCTCAAAAGTCCAGGCCCCATTTTGGATGCCTGAAGCTTGGTCAATGCCCCACAGTTGAACGAAATGATGTTACGAGCATCTTCTGCTTCTTGCATTGGGCACGACCCATAGGAGCCTATGGATGAGTTGTTATTCGTTTCAGAACTATGGTTGAGCGCATTGAACCATGGGTAGAAATGAGTGGATTTGGCCATATATTGGATTGAGACGATGAGAAGTACAAGAAAAAAGTTCATGAGATGGCAAAAACAAAGCACTTAGGGATCAGCGTGCTGAATCAATCTTTCCAGTGCTGCTACCCTTTGGCTGGTAGCCTCCTGGAGCTCTTCTAGCTCTTTGAAGAGTCTCTCCTCATCGGCCACAATAGAGCGCAGCTCGCCAGACCTATCTTGTGCCTGCGCCCACTCGGTTTGATGTACGGTCATCTGGTGACTCGCCTCCACCAGTTGTTCCTATGCATTAGCCAGCTGGGCCATCAGTTACTCCACGAGCTCAGAGAATGTTGTGATGAAGGCCTCCTTATCTACCTCCTACCTTCGAGGTGACAAACTTCCTGCTCCACCCTCAGCAGCGCTTGAGCGCTCGCCGATCCTCCCCGGCACTAGGCAATGTCGGTTCACCGGCTACTCTCACGTATCTTTTCGGCCATGTAATCACGGACTATCAGATGAATACGCTGAGCGTCAGACCCTCCGGTGCACATGAAGTGCAGCTAGGTCTGAAGTGATCCCATCCGCCTCAGCCAATCTGACTGGGGCTGCCTGAGGAAGCACTAGATACACTTCCACCCTTTGCGCCGTGTCATCCAGATCTCCTCGGCTGCCTCTGAGTCTGAGTCATCTATCTCTTCAGGTTCAGTGGGTCGGTATATGGGGAAGGCCGCCAGCAGATCGACAGCATGATCCTCCACATGGATGCCTTCACGAGGAATAAATCCTCAACGTCCAGGAAACCTTATTCTCTCGCCCCAGAAGAAATGATGCCTCCACAAGCTTCCGACCTCATTTCAGGAACAACGCCACTGATGTCCGCCACCCCCTGTTCATCAATTGTCGGGGCCGACTCAGTGTAGAGAGCATTTTTCGAACGAGGTGGTATGTTCGCCGCTGGTCCACTCATGGACGGCCCGGGCTCCGCACCCTGACATGCCTCTAGTGTTGAGATCACTGCACAAGGAATACGCTAGTCAGACGGGATCTTTTCCCACCAAGCACCAGGAGTGAAGCATGAGACTTACAGGTATCCATAGCGTCGGTCCCCAGTGTTTCGGCTGCTGGAGGAGCCGTCGTAAGGGGAGACCCCTCCGCGCATGTTAATTCAATGATGGGTGTCAGATCCCCATATTGTCCCACTGATTCCTGTCCTCCCTCCTCTGTTGGGGACGCTCGTCCAATGCTCAACTGCCCCTGAGTAGGATGGGGAAGTGAGTTATAAGTTAGAAAGGAAAATTGATGAATGGGGGAAATGAATGAAGACATAGACAAACCACGAGAATCTCGGTTATGTCGAGATCAGATTCGGCAATCTCACTGCTCTCTCGGAGACTCCCTTGGTAGGTCTCCCCTTGCGACCTCTCACATTCGGGATCCTCTTCTTCATCTTCTCCCTCACCTTCATTCTCTCCGGTTTCCTCTTCCCCCTCCGGCTCCACGTCACTATCACCTTCTCCCGCCGGCATCGCTTACGGATCATGCTCCTGGCCGAGCATCACTTTCACTAGGAAAGTTGGCTCTGCACGCTGCCCTCGTTGGTGTGCCTATGCATCCATGGCCATCAGATAAGAATGCTGCCGATGGAAGTCTACACGGTCGATAATTCGAACGAGCCCGACCTCTGGCTGTTGGATCCCATTTTGCATTATCTTCAACCAGATGGCTTCGACACTCAGTGATTGCCGCAGGGTCATCCAGGCGGACCACAGTGCCGGGAGAATTGCGGCTTGGGAAGGATCGAGCAGATATCTTATCTGCTTCCTGGGCAGTTCCCTGGCAACCTCATGTGATCCCCATGCGGGTAACGAGGACATGGCAGCACCAAGTGATGTACCCGCTGCCGAAGCCCCGGCCCGCGCATGCCTCGCTGCCTAACACGCCCTTGGTTCCCCACTTCTGAGGGCACCATGCCTTCGTTCCTATCACTCGGTTTCCGCGCAAGTATCCTCGAGTTTCCGGACGCGCTTGCGTAATATCCCCTCGGGGTACGCAATGGTCCAGTGCTTGGCATACTTGGTTGCTATGCCGGCATTGGCCCCGGTGGGAGGAAGAGTAACGACATCGCATGAGCCGAAAGTGGTAAACATCAACCACATCTGGCGCAGGACGCATGGATTCTTCTCCTGCTAGACAGCCGTGAATACCTTCTTGGGAATTCGTTGGAGGCACACGAACTGCCTGGCGAATTGGGACGACACGTAAGGCTCGCAGATCTCCTTCCCGTCGATCCGAGCCATGAGCACGCCGCCCCGAATGCTCTGGAAGTATTCCTGGTGTTCTAGAGAGCCACTCCCGTTGTCCACCAGATGGCTGACTGGGGTGGGGAGCGGGGTGAAGTTGAAGTTGGCATGGTTTTCACTGCAGATCCTCTTGCCCTCCTCATTGAGCGTCAATGGCGCCACCCCTACGATGTTTAGCATGTACGGTTGTAGGGCATTGCCCGGAGGACGGACGACGTTTGGGAAATTATACCCGCCGAGATGAGCTGCCACCCATCCAAGGAAGATCTGGAGGGGACCACATACTCTCCGAGGTGACCCCCCTCGTGAGATGCACCCCAGGATGGCATACAGCTCGCCCAGTACGGGGACGCCCAAGTTGAACCACTTGTTGGCGGCCATGGAGCCTGCCATAACCAGTGTCGCTGAACGGACGCCCATCCTCACATCCCACACCGGCAGGAGCCACCCGCTCAGGAAGGTGGCAAGGAACCTGGCATACCGAGCGTTCGGGTCCCGGGCCTCAATGACGCGGTAGCCCCGTGATTGGTATTTCCATGCCTCTAGGGTCCTCCAGTATGACTTGTCCTTGCTCCTCTGAGCCGCGGTTGGGAACCGTTTGCCCCGTCCCGGCATCTTAACGGCCGGATCCTTCTCAAGGAACAGGCTGAACCAACCCTTGTAGGTGATGTCCTTCAGGAAGTCTTTGACCCCCAGCCTCTCTTTCGCCAGCTGCAGCAGGTGCCACGTCAGCATAGGCGTCTGCGACATGTCTCCCCAGGTGTTCTTTGGAGGAACGAACTCGTCGTATTGGTAACCCTCTAGTGGGATACCTTCGATGTAGTGAACATCCCAGAGACAGATGCAAACATCCCCATGATGACGGTGGAACATGTTGGTGTCAGGAGACCACCAGGTGAATAGCTCCGGTCCAAGTTCAGGATGGCAGTGGAAGTGGAATTGCGATGTCCACACCGCCTCGAACAGGCCGATATACCACAGTTCGTCCCTGAACTGGTCACAGGTATAGAGAACCCAGAACGCCCAGGCCCATTCGCTAGTGAATTTTCCCAAGGACCACAGGTCCCTATCCTTCTGTCAGCCCTTCGTGTCATCTGTAATGCTCTGAAGGAACGTTCTCGCGTAGAGGGCCAGAGAATCCTCCGCCACATGCTCATCCCTGGTAATGGTCCTATTCCTCGGGTTCAGGACATATACGTCGATATGTCTAGTTTCCCTGGTAGGATGGTCGTTGTTTGTGATGTTGTAGCGAGGAAGATCGTCCTCCCAGGTCACCCAAGACCGCGGCATGCCCACTTCAATGCCCGGCAGTGGCACCTCCTCCAGGATGCCAAAATTAAAGAGCGGGAGGTTGTCAGACAAGGGATACATCTTTTGGACCAGAGTCAGCAGATTGAACAAGGTCAGATTGTTGGAGACAATCACCTTAGCGCCATAAAACTCCTCGTTCGCCGCCATTTCTGTCCTACGGGCAGTGGATTCCCCCTCATCAACTCAGTTTGCAACCATCTCGAATCTTTCGGGAGTTGGGAAAAATCAGGATGCAGCGCGCGGAATCGGAGTGTTCGGCGCGAAATCTGAAGGAGTTGCGTGAAATCTTGGAGATGAGCACGCAATCGGAACACGAAGTGTGGAAAATCCCGAACATGTGCAAGATCACGGCCAAATTTCGGATGGAATTCCGCACTGCCAGAGCATTATTACGCGGATCCGCGGAAGAGATTTCACACATGAGAGCGAAGAGATTATCACGCAGAAATGGTCGTAGTACAGATTTGGGACCGAGTGCCCGTTTTTATAGGCGAGGCCAGGGTTCCGTGCCGCGCGGAAAGAAAATTCTGCGCGCGTCCAGAGGATTTGCGTTCCCCATCGGAATTTTGCGCGCAACTTGAACAAGAGACTCAGCATTTCGGTGTTTCGTCATTTCCCTTGGAATCCGAAATTTGCGACTTCTCGCCGATCCAATTCCAAGGGGGGCATTTGTTGACGCCGAAAAAATTCCATAACTCCCGGAGGAATTTTCGAAATGACGAAGAGAATTCATATTCGGAATCAGAGACCTGATCCGGAGGCCCAGGATGTGGTGCGCGAAATAAAGGAGGATCCGCGTGAAAAATTGTACTGCGTGCGTAGAATCACCGGGTTTTGCAAAATTTGGATGATGAGGCGTGCAATCTTTGCGCACCCCAGTTATGCGCGGTGATTTTTTGCGCGCCTGCTGCGCTCAGCGCGAAGAATTTCGTGCGCCGCCCGGATTCCGCGCCGGAGTTCGCCTATAAATAGAAGGTGACCCTGAACGGTTTGGGGGTTGAGGAATCCGAAGATACTCTCGTGCACGCAATTCGGCTCCCCCTGCGCGCAAGATGACTTACAGGTAATCCCCCATTTCGCGCAACCTTTCCCCGGAGTTCGCCTTTGCGCGCAACTCCACCGGCTTCTGTGAATTTTCCCCCTCCCCAGGGTTCCAGCCTTGCGCGCAATCCGTGTCTCGTGTGCGCAATACCCTTCCATGTGCGCAAAACCCTGCGTGTAATTCCCTCTTCACGTGCAATTCTCTTGCTCCAATTGTGCGTCGTCCTGGAGTTTTGCGTGCAAACCTTCCCTTTTGTGCGCAAAGCCCATGACCCATCACCTGGACGCCTCTTGGCTGCAACTTGCACCGGCACCTGATGTCTCCCATGCCGGGCACGTGCGCCATGAATTGTTTTCCCGTACGGCCTTCCAGGATCGTGCGAAGTAACCTCAAGGTCCCTTGGGCCATGTTTCCCATTGCATTTCTTTGCCTTATGCTTCTCCGCATAGGCACACTAACGGCTATTGCTTCTTTGCATAGCCACGCTAACGTGGAACCCCCTGTGGTTTGCCCTGCGGCCCCCCTTCACTATTGCCTTTCCAATGCCTTCCCTCCAACAAGGGGTAGAGGGCGTTGGGAATGTAAGCCCTAGGGGTGTGGAACAGACCCACCTCATCCAAGCTGCAGGACTTTATACTGCTAAGCACCTCGTCCTTAACACAAGACATTAAACTGTGGTCCGACCCCGTGCTTCGCACGCAGGGTCCCCCCATCTCGGATACTCATTACGCCCACTCGTCTCTACGAGAATGGACTCTTCCTCACATGGAATGAGATCCTCCTTTTCGGAGCGGCGTTTTTCCACGGGGGAAGGGCCGCCTTAGAGCGTAATCCCCTAGCCTTTCTTGCGGATGACGACAACCATGCATCTCCGTACATTCCCCCTACCAAGGCCAGTGGAGTCCTTTTCCCACTACGCTTTGTCGCACCACAAGCCTCCACCCTGGAGTAAGCCCAGGCATCAAGGGCCGCTAACCACGCGTACGCCCCTATTTTCTCTTTGGGCCACTCAACGCGTAAGCCCCATTCCGCTTCTCACGGACGCACCGTTCGCGACATGATCGTCTGGTCCCTGCTACCTCTTGTTTCCCACACCGAGAATGACTCACGTGGGCTTAGAGTACGCATCGACCATGACATCCTCTTATGGGCCACCCCAGAGCGTAAGCCCCATCCCAGCGAACTACGTGGACTTTGATCTGTGCTAACGCATGTTACGTAGGAAGCCTCCATGAGGTTCAAGCCCACCACCCAGTCGTCCCGACCTCTCCATGTCAATTCCATGACCACCTTGGGCCGCCTCGGAGCGTAAGCCCCAAACCCTCGTCCCGCATGAAGTTAAACTGTATCTCATCCCGCATGAAGTTAAACTGTATCTCGCCCCGCATGACGTTAAACTGTATCTCATCCTGCATGACGTTAAACTGTATCTCGTCCCGCATGACGTTTAACTGTATCCCGTCCCGGATGACGTTAAACTGTATTCCGTCTCTTGGGTTGTCTCAGAATGTATGCCCCATGTCCCACTCCACCATCCATCATGATCCTTACCCGGGCCACCCCATCCCGGTGAGATCGTGCCACCCCATCCCACTCCATGATATATGGGAAGCGGCCCACATACTGGCCCCAACATCGGTTTTCCCCCCTAGGGGTCCTCCAACCCGATCTGTCTCCACAAGATGTTAAACTCGTGACATACCCCGTGTTAAACTTGGGAATCTAAAGAAAACCTAAGCTGGTACACATTCCCCGCGTTCGATGTGGGATGCCTCGAGCTTCCGCGCCCTCGAGAAGCCCTCTGATGAGGGACCAAAGACAGACATGTCGATGACTCCCCAACGTGACCATTCTCCTCACCGAAGGTTGCTGCCCCGACAAGACCCCTTGGAGCGTCTTGACAGAAGCGGCGTAATTAGCTGGCGTCCATGTAGAAATGTCACTGGGAATGAGCTTCATGATCCCGTCTTAAATCTATGAGGGAAACCCGGACTAGATGATGAGCTCCGAGGAAGAATCCACGGAAGGAAGAACCGACATCCCATCATCCCGGTTTCGATCAAGGAGCAGACGTCTCTGAACAAGGAACGGATGTCGCCCGCCTTTGGAAAGCGGTAATGCGGGGTAACAAGCAGCGCGTCCTCCTCACTGACGGATGCGTGCACCCCGATGAAAGCATCAGAAACAGTAATATATGGGTGGTAGACTTGTTAATGAAATATTATCTATTCATTGGTAGTCTCGTGAGATGAAATAGTTGTCTAGCCACCTTATATGTGTTTTTACTCGATAACTAAATCGTCTTGTGAATGGTATTGATGATGATGGTTTCATGTATCTAAGAAACTGAGAATCAAATATTTTAGCATTTCCTTCATGTTAGTTTTAATTATTATTCATCCATTAGATTCTATGTTGTCATATCTATGGATTCATTTTATTTCTAGTTCATTGATTAAATGGAATGTGTTTTAGTTTCCTACCTTGTTATATTTATTTTTCCTTTTCTAGTTATTTGAATATAATGTGTTTCCAATTGTTACCATTCCATATTTTTTATTTATTTCCTCCTGAGTTTGTTGATTTTATGGGATGTGTGTTCATTTTTTAAAAATATCATAATTAATACATTCATTGATTCATTATTGCCTTTTCTATTTCATTAAATTATGGAGCATTTGAGCTTATCCTTATTTTTTTTTTCAATCCCAATAATTCAAAGAAGTAAACAATGAAAGATATTCATGGTTTTACTAGATGTATGAGAGATATTTTCATAGTTGTTTAATCGTTTTGATGGAAAAAATTTATTTTGTAATTTGTGTTTTCATTTGTCATACTATTCTCATTAATTTATCTAGTTTACCAAGATTACCAAATTTATTGGTATTTTGAGGTTTGGTTCCTGGTAATAATGACTATGTAATTGATAGAAGACACCAAATCCATTTCAACTAGGGTTAGGTCACAATAGATGGTATCAAATTAAGATTAGTAGCAATATTAGGAACTAGATTTAGTTGAATATAAATTACATAAAATACCCCTAAATAATAATTTGAGGATAAGTATATAAAAACACACTATAATTTTGTTAAAGTTTTGATTATGTGGGTATTCCTGGAAATATATCCATATTCGGACACTACAATTGGATGTGGTTCTGGAATATATATACATAGAAGTAAAAACTCCAACAATGTGTTATGGTCCTGACTCGTGGTTACCTGGTTCCCGAAAATGGGACTTACTGTGCCCCTGGTATGAAACATCTAAGAGATATTTTTAGGATAATACACATTTTATACACAAACCATTATGAATAATTTGAATGTGTTTTTAAAATGAATAATAAAGGATAATCCTAAAGAGTTTTAGATTGAAGATAAGGTGTCACGATTAGGATATCTTTTTAATGAATTTATGGATAAACCCTAGACCAAGTATGGACCAATGTGGAAATAAATTGGATGAAATATGTCCGCATTAAAGATGTTTTGATCCTTTATTAAAAGGATATTTTTGCTTTACCCTTATTTCAAGAATTCTCATCAAGTTTATTTTAGTCATTTTTATGATTTTTTATAAAAAATTACAACCTATATATTGGGTGAAAACCAATCAAACTCAGAAATTCCATAAGTCAAGAACCCATGACCAATGGACGATAAGGGTTTCACGCCAACAACAGACCTATGAAATTTCCTAATTAATTTTTCATTGTTTTTAGATAAATAATTTTAAAAATAAATGTTAATGATGATCTAAAAATATCTATTTTTAGGATGAGAGTATAATATAATAACCTTATTGGTTTGGAGGATTATTAACAACAAATTTCATGACTTGTCACTTTTTTGTTGACCTTACAATCCTTTAAAAGTTTAATTTAGTGCTTTAGACATAAAAAACAAAAAAAAATTATTTATCGGTAATTACTTTATGGTAGTAAATGAATGAATTTTAATTTGATCAAACCATAACCAAATGTTAGGATTGATCATATAAAATTTTATCCTACCATGAAATAATTTGTCATTAATTAATTTTTAGAATTACCAAACATTGGGAAAAAACAATGATATAAAATGGTATCCTGACACCTCAATTTTTTTAAACTAATGGTCTTCTAAATCATCAAAGATTTATAGATTTATGTCCCTCAGTTTCCAATTTATCACTCACTACAACATTATTCATGACCTAATTCACTCCCTATACATATTTATTCTTTTCCTCTATGTACATATCTCTACAATCCAATAATGTTATCATACATAATGACCTAGTTACATGGTAAACTTTGTTACCTTCGTAAATTCTATTCTCTCTTATGAACCCTTTTCATGATGTGGGATTTGAATAATAAGATGTATCAAATAATATATCAAAATGATAAACATTAAATTTTATGGACACAATTTAAAAAATTTGGGGATAACGTACCACCCTATAAAAAAATGTGAGAAACTTGTATTTTATAGTGTATATGACATGAAACACCCAGCGTGTAAGGTAATATAATATATAGACACTTTATAATATATTTTTAACTTAAAATAGATTCTATATATTTTTATGCAAGATAAAATGAGTTAGTATGTGTTACACGTATGAGAAACCTTCGATGATGTATTGTGTTACATGCAAGAGTGATCTTCCTCGATAGAGGGCATTGCACACACGACCGAGTTTTACTGAACAATAATATATTAAAAAAATAATATTATTTAACATAAAATGGTGTATCCAATCGACTATGATAGAAGATATGAGTATTATTATCTATCTTATAAATATTTGTTTATATAAATATAAAATTAATTCATGGGTTTCCAATTAATGAGGAATGAATATAGGAACAAATTGCATATAAAAAGAAATATTATTATTTTTATGCATCCAATGTAGTTGCGTCTTAATAAAAAAACAACATTCAAGAAATTAGAAATTTTAATGAAATATAAATTTTATATTTTCAATCAAATAAATTTAAAATTCTAAAATTATGTTTTATATGTATAAGATAAGAAAACACAGAATTTTACATATAAAAACCTATGTTTTTATAAAGGCAATTTTTAAATCATTTTAATGGAGACACTATTAAAATTTTTAATTTATTAACAATAATTGCATTAATATTTCAAAAAACACTTCATATTTTAAATATAAATATAAAATTTATATGAGGGAAAATTCTTGAATTTTTTTGGAATCATTATATTTTTTAATGAATATATAAATTTACCGACTTGTAGTTCAAAACATAAATTTCAAGTAATTTATTTATAAGGTCAAATGATAATTTTAGTTGGTTTTAATGTTTAATTAGATAATTTCTTTATCAATAAATACAATTTAGGTCATTGTAATTAATTTCAGTAAGAAATTTATTATAAAAACATAGAATAATTTAGGATATTTTTACTCTAAAACCCCTAATTTTATCCCATCGACAATATTTATTTTAATTTAATATATACCAATAATGTGTTTTGAATTTGAAAAAATGGATTTCATATTTGGAAATAGAAAATTTTATAATGTCTTATAAGGCCAGTTTTTAAAAAAAAAATATATGTGGAAATGATTAAAATTACATACAATTATTAAGGTTCAATAATGCTTAGTAATGGACTTAATATTTATCTTAAGGGACCAATTGATGAAGAAAAATTTTAAAAACCAATTTTATAGAAATATATCAAAATTTAAACTTCTATTTATGAGTTTAGTTGGTTTTTTATGATAATTTTTAGGTAAGATCATTTTCACAGCTAACGTGTTTCCAAAAATTGCAAGCGAGACATTTTCCTTCCCTAAAAAAGGTCACCACCTCTCCCACTTCTTGACACCATTAAATCCAACTAGGTTAAGAAAATATCTTCCCATATAAAACTAAAAAAAATTCCCTAGTCTTTGTATCCTATCTACACATCCTATATTCATCCCATTCTATGATTACATATAAAAAGTAGTCTTAAATATAATAGAATTTTGTTATTTAAATTTTTATAACTACACTTAGACACACTTCATTATAATGGATAACGAACTAACTATTTCAATGGATGGAGAAACATTGTCTCACGAAACGATGATTATGCAATTCACTTTACAAACTCTAATGGTGATCATTATGATTTATACACTATTTTTATATATTATATATGATATTTACTATGTCATTATATTTTTGTAATCTTTTTTTTACACCTAAATTTAATAATTACAATTTTATGTCAAGGTTATAACATCATTTTTGTATGTGTGGAGTATTTCCCCTCAAAATGATGGGATTCACTAACATGATAAATGGAATGTATAGATTATTTTTTATAATTTAAAATAATTTAAATAAATAAATAAAACAATATGTTCACTAAATAATGATCTTTATATAATTATAATATATATATATAAATATATATATCAGCCCCTTTATTTTCTTTTTCACTTTTTAAAAGTGATGTCATCATTCATGGACATGTGAACTACTGCCTCCTCAACATGATGTGATTCATTTTAAATCAATGATTTATATATATAATTATATATGATTAAATAATATGACATATATTATATAATTTTCATTATGGAAGAATTTTAGTTTCTTACCTTCTTTCCACAACATAATTTAAAAATGGGAATGTCACTCTTTTGTACGTACTACCTACCATCTCAATGAATGTAACATTGATTAAACTATCATTACCATATTTAATTATTTATATTAAATGTATAAATGAGATATAAAAAAATTAATTATTCCATGATTATTATTTTGGATATGATTATGTATTGTCACATTTGACCATAGTTGAACAACAATAATTGTTTTTACATATAATCCAAATTTGGTCAAAACAACAGACAAAAACATTATTGTTTTTTTAGTTCTACATAACATTGTAATTAGAGAAATAAAAGTAATTATAAACATAGAAAATGTTTATTAATAAATAATAAAATTAACATATGGTTATTATATAGGATGTCAATAGACGTTCACCCGAAAGGAAATGTGTAACATCCCATGTAAATAAATAATATTACCTTATAAGGTTTATCAATATTTGTTAATAAAATAATAACCATACATTAAAGGGAATGCTATGCTCGATGGCGTACCCAATACGCGACAACGAGTTCCTTTGAAATCTTACGTTGCACTCTAATAATAAAATAATATTATTTTAAATGGTAGTTAACGCCTAGCCATTTTATTGGCGGGAAATAACGAAACTGACTAAAAAATTATTATATATTTTTGTCAAATATTTTTACTTTTATCCAATAAATGTTAAAGGCGTAAAATGTAAATGAATCCAATTTTAAGCATAAATCTTTTAATATACTTTAAAAGGTCGATTAACCACCTTTTAATGGAGAAACATTTTTAAGTATACATTTGACATTTTAATATTTGTATTCGACAAAATAAAATCCTTCTATGGAATCTAGAAATCAAAATTTACTTGGTGTAAATTTTTGTTATTTTTCCGATAAAGATCAATTTTAAGTCAAAATGATGCATTTTAATTCAAAACCTCCTTTTAATCTGATTTATTTACATGGATAGATTATATATTTAATTGAGATTAATGTGTATTTAGAATATATTTTTACCATTTAATCCAATGGTTGTCGTTGAAATTAATTTCACTTTGAAATTGGACATAAACTACTATTACTCTTTTAATAGATATTGTTTCTTAAAAACACGCTATTTGTTTTGACTGCGGGAATTAATTATTAAATTAATTAATGCAACTTATAGGTTTTGAATTTTTTAAAATAGACATCATTTTCTAATTCGGTGTATCAAATATAGCTTAGGGTGATTTTTTGGTATTTTTCTGAAAAACATCAATTTTTGATGAATTGTGAAACCACTAAGTGGTAGTTAAAGAAAATAATTTTTCATTTAAATGGAACATTACCACTTCTATGACTTGATTTTCAAAAATCAAACAAAATGGTTTTCATTAGGAAGTAAAATTTCATTCAATGAGATTAAAATAATTTTCGGTGAATAGTAACTTTTATGTTTTATTAATCACGATTAAAGGTAATTAGTGTGATTTATGGTAAAAATGATATTATAATAAAATTTAAATATCATGACACTTGTACTAACCCTATTTGATGAGTCATGGACGACCAAGACAACTCATGGGTCAATTTATGGGACCCCATGAAGCAACTTGGGTATGATAATGACATTAATGCCTTTTATTTAAAGTAAAAGAAAAAACGACACAAACATGTATTGTTTTACTAAAAAAAATTTTACATGGGGTTATACAAGTCATATTTCTTACTATACATATTAATTGGAAATATTACAAGATTAACAACATCATAGTAGTTTTTTAATAATTTTTAGACATTAAATAAATTAAATTATTTATGACATAATGATGATGCATCGATTACCTCATTATTTAACGATTTAAATAAAATAAAAATAAAATGTAAAATATAAGACCTACACATGTCAAAAACCTATTGAATGGGAGGATTTAGAACCCTTATAAACTTATCCTTGAAATATATCAATGTGGGACCTTTAAAATCCGAAACTCATTTGAAAAGTATATAACTTTTTTTGACTTTCCAAGAGTGCCCCTCCTCTCTTCTTATAAAAGGCCCCCACCTCTACCTCCATATCCACACCTCTTAAGCCTTTTGCTAAGAAAAAACCCTAGCTATTTCATCTCTCCACATCCCTATCTTCATCATTGAAGTCTAAACATTTGGCAGAATCCTTTCCAAGGAAGCCTTTGAGCTCAATTCAAAAAGAGTTACCAGATTTAAAGGTAATGTCATCCCTTGTGTTCTTTTGTTTTATTTTTCTTCTACAACCCTCTAAATTTTATTTATTACTTTATTTTGTAACAAAAACAAGTATATTAAATAAAATAGGATGTTTTTATGTGATTGATTCAAGCTACACTTACCCACACCTTCGTCTATTGGTTAATGAACATACTGTTTCTGTGGATGGGGAATTTCTGCCTCACGAAACGATGATTGTCCAATCATCTCTTAACACATATCATGGTGTCAATTATGATGTCACAATATTTTATATATTATATATATGGTATTTATGTTTTCTATATGCTTCTAAATTTTATATTTAAATCATGACTTTATGCTATTCGTGTTGTGCAAATGCGATAATTTCATACGAGAAAGTGTGGACTACCACCCCCACAAGTGATGTGACTCGTTCATGCAATACATGGAATGTATAAAGAATGAAATTAATGAATATATGTGACCTATATAAAATATATATTATACTTTAGTCATAAAATATATATATCTCTCAATTATTTTTAATTCCATTAATATGTAAAATAAATGAAAGTAGCGTTCATGTGTACGTACGACCTACCGTGTCCATGAATGGTGCATTTCATTTCATTCTATATCCAAATGTTATAGAATAGTATAAAATGAACATGTACTGGATATATAAGATATTTTAATCATTAATACTATTTTGGAGATGATTTATTTATTACTACATGGACAATAATTTTCAAACAAGTTCATTTTTTACTCATGTACCAATCATCGACAAAAAACGTCTAATATGAACTCAAATTATTAAACAATTATTATAACATTATAATATGTGATATTAAATGAATAATAATAATTAAAGGAGTACCTTAATCAATTATAAGTTTACAAATGTTTATTATTCAAGAATATAAAGAAACGAACAAGAGAAGTTGGACTTGAGGTAAGGGATCCGACCTCTCTCTTTCTTATCAAGTAACATCTTTTATGTAATTCCATTTATGATCCATATTCTTTTGTTGGAGGATGTTATTTTATATTAAACATACTGTAATTTTAATTTTCAGATGATTAGATACCCCCTCGTACACTCATGAATTCATTTTTACAATTTTTAAGTGGCGCCGTTAGGCTGCAGAATTTTCGTAAGGGATCCAACCTCTCTCTTTATTTTAAGTACTCTATTTTATGTCACTTCTTTTAAGCTCCTCCTTCATATGTTGGGTGATGTTATAATATATTCCTCATACTGTAATTTTTATGTTCATATGATTAGATACCCTAATTGATTTCTTCAATCCATTTTTGGAAGTATTAAGTGGCGTTGTTTGGCTGACGATTTTTCATAAGGGGATATGTTATCTCACTTTTTATTTCTGTGAGATTCCTGCTACATTGGACACTATTTAATTTTTTGTGGTGTATGTTCTGCCCATTATTTTATTGTTTTTATAATATAATCTCATTTATGTGTATTTACATCTTCATTGTATGACCCTTCATTCATGGGGTTTATGATTCGAAAGATACCCAAGTCAGTAAGGGAAGTTTTCACCCTTCTTTTTTTAAAAGACTTATTTTCTTGGGTCTTTTAATTTACATATTTTAATGATGGGATATGTTCTTAAATATCCTAATTGATAAAAATTTTATATCCAAGTGATGATATACCCTTTTTATCTCTGATCAACTCATTTTCTGAATTTTAAAGTGACGGCGTTAGGCTGTCAAATTTTACCAAGGGAACTTCGTAACCCAATTTCGATTTCATTGGGTTCAAAATGTAGTTATTGCATATGTAATATTTCGAATATGTATGAATGACCTTTGATTGTTTTATACTTTATATCCACTTATATTGGGTGTATTTATATTTTTCACACATAATTATGATATTTATTTATCCTTAATTTAAGTATTCCTTCTTTATCGGGGATTTCATCTCATTTTACATTTCTATTGAGACTTCATTATTTTTATGCACCAATTCACTCTTATATGGTGTATATACTGTCCTTTGGAAAATTATATCATGAATTCCTTTATTCTTATAATATTATAAGGTTATGATTAAATGTTATTCCTCAATTATTGTATTCATGTTTCTCTCTTTTTGTTAAAAACCCTTTAAGTAAAATATCGTTTTAAATGTTTTAATGATTTATTCTTATAAATATTTCTCTTTAATATCCTTGTTTTCAAAATGGGTTTAAGGATTTATTTATATGGATATTAATGGTTTAAAATGTCAAAAAGCCTCAAAGTATTATGGGTCACTTTGATTCAAAGATCTATTTATTAAATGTTTTAAATGGTTTGGAAAATGGTTTTTAGAATGGATTCATTATTTAAATATCTTAAAATGTTATATTCTTATTGCAATGTGGGAATGTTATATTTCCTTTATGCTTAAGTTTTATTCTATGATTATGTTATGGTTCTTGGGCATTGTTTATGAAGACTGGTGGTTCCCTGATAAACTATGTGTGGGTGAGGCCGATGTAGCTCTCTAATGCATTGGGTAACGCGAAGGAGTTAAACGTTAAGGTTTCTCCAAAAAGATTTAGGGAATATACTCTGATGGGTATTCCAAACGTAACCATGAGGGTTACTCCCTACATAATAATGATACGAATGCCTCAAGTTACCTTTATGCCTTATGATTTCTATTGAGTTTTGCAAAAATATAATGATTTCACGAGGTATGTTAAATTTCTTATGTTTTATGAGTAAAGTATGATTTCATTGATTCTTATGTATACATGGACTGTTGTTTTCTATCCATATTGTTATAACACTTACTGAGCTTTTTATTCTCATCACATGTTTTTGAAACGTTTTCACATGACATAAAGTTGAATAGGGTCATGGATGGGATCAAGGAAATCTCAGGCTGTCTAAAACAAGGAACTAGACATGAATCTTGTGTTCAAGAGTTTTTATTTTGTGGAAATGATGGAAGCTGTGTTGATGTGTCTACTTTGTAATCTTTGAGATGTAATATTTATGACATAATTCTTTAAAACTATAAACCTGAAAAGATCCTCAATGTGAATTATTCAATGTAATTCAATATTAAGTAATGTTATAAGGTGGGGGCCTTATAAAATGCAAGATAAGGATTATCATATAATTTTTTTTCAACCATGGGTTAAATTTATAGGTCTCCACTTACATATTTTGAGTGCGGTATCGACTTCCCATTTTATTATATTATATCATTAATAATTTTATATTCATGGTATCTTAAACTTCTGTTCAAAAATCTTCCTTTATGAGGTTATGATTTAAAATATTTCAATGTGGATTAGGACATTTTGGAATGTTTAAATATTATTTTACTCAACAATAACATTAATGATCTTTGAATTGTATTTCCATTTGAGTAAATTATATAACCATTCATCAATAAATCATTTTATTCTTCTTAGTCTATTTATGATAAATATCAAGTATTAGTTTTATTTTATCACTTATTGTGTCTCAAAATGTTTTAAAATATATTTTTTATGGAAACCTGACTCAATTTCTCTATTTAGTTATAGAACCTATTTTCTTCAAAAACCCATTTTTTATTGACATGTTTTCAAAAATGATTTTTGTTGATATGGAGTAGACAGTTTTACCTTTTTTCTTGTACTTATATTTCCAATGTAATATTCTTATCTCTTCCCAAACAAGGAATATTCATCCCTTTTATGTACGAAGAGAATATGTTTTTTACCTCATACGACATGTACATATTTATCTGCATTCCCCTCATTGAAGCCAACTTCTAAAATTTAAAAGGATTATATTTAAATAAAATTTTAAATGTTTTTTTAATGAAAAATATTTCTACATTATTTTTTAACATCACATGATACTTTCTTCAATAATATTTTTAAATGTTATTATTTTATTTCATTAATGACAATAACCCTCTATTTTACACAATATGCAATTTTTTGTATTGATATATTAATTATTCTTACATTGGACTGTTAATGATTCAATTGGAATAGGATAGTATTACAATTCACCTTCCATGATTCATTATTATATTCCCCATTAAATTTTAAACTTAATATGATCATTGAGAATTGAATTCCTTTTAAATATCCAAATCACATATCATTGATATTACTATTGCCTAAACCATATACAATTTTACATACCATCATTACTTTAATAGTTATTTTATTAATTTATTTATTATTAATAAATTCTTATCTTCTATTCAATAAGGATACATTGTTTTGTGAAAAATTGTTCATGGATATGAGATATGATTTATAATCGCAAGACATGGGTGGGGTCCAATTATAGATTTCCCCTCAAAGCATCGACAGTCCCATGGGATGAATCTATTTGGGAAAAAACATTTTGGTTTTATTCTAATTAGAATATATTGTTAATAAATTGTTAGGCGACTCAGTAATGAAATCCCCCCGATGCATCGGTATTCTCATGATACAAAATAGTTGGATAACTTCTATATAAGGGTTTTTATCTGAAAGATAAACTATATTGGGAATAGTCTTAATTGTATTTGTTCCAAGTACCTAGGAAACAT
Organism: Viscum album; assembly: GCA_963277665.1. Classification (NCBI taxonomy): domain Eukaryota; kingdom Viridiplantae; phylum Streptophyta; class Magnoliopsida; order Santalales; family Viscaceae; genus Viscum; species Viscum album. The sequence goes on along the minus strand of OY728161.1, from coordinate 527,912,070 downwards.
GGAATCCAATAATTAAAAATTTATTTCATATTAGTTTTAATTATTATTCATCCATGATATTTTAAATCGACTTATCAATGGATAAATTTCATTTTTATTTCATTGATTAAATGGAATGAATTTCAGTTTCATACCATTACATATTTATTTTTCCTTATCTAGTCAATTGAATGGATGATGATTACATTTATTAACTTTAGATATTTTTTATTCACCCTGTTCTCATTTTTTTATTAGATGATATGTATGTTTAGTTATTTAGTATTCCATAATTATTACTCTCATTTATTCATTGTTTATTTTCTATGTTTTCCCGTTCTGAGCATTTGAGCCCACACATATTATGATTCATTTTCCAAGAATCCTAGAAGTGTACAATGAATGAAATAAATTGATTTACTAGATATATTAGTGTTATTATCAGTGTAATTTTATTGTTTAGAAGGAAAAATAAATTTTAATTAATGTATTCATTTTTCATACAAGTGTCATTAATGTATCTGGTTTACCAAGACTACAAAATTGCTTTGTCCATCAGGGCTTGAGTCATTGTAATTATGAAAATGTAATTGATAGCAGACCCTGGATTTGGGCCATATGGGGTTAGGTTTCTACTGTGAATGTTATATCCATCATGTAATCTATAGTCTCATCCTTTCATTCTTAAAAAGGAATCGTTATCCATGGCATGCCAATTCACCACCTTCATGGATGATGAGTTTTCACTTCCATTTATAACATTCATGGAAAGAATATATCCACTTATACTTTTTTAAAATGTATTAAATATATATATTATATGTGGTATCTCATTTTTGAATTAAAATATGGCCCTAATATAAAAAAAATGAAATTATACAATGGTGGTTCGAAAAACCACCAAAATAAACAACTCTTTTATCATTGTTGTTTTAGAAATGAATCAAACTCATGTTAGAAAGAAAAAAAATGATATTTGGGACTTTTTAAAAATCAAGAGATGTATTAATACCAATTATTTTCACATCTAGAGTATTATTTCATTTTGTAATGAATATCTAAAATGAAATGATTATGAAACAATGAAACAAACACAGATGAAATAATAAAAATTTCAAAATATTTTTTAAAAATGGGTGTATAGTTGCTATAAAAAGAGCATATAAAGTATTATAAAAATGAATTTAGTTCTATAATAAATATTTAAAATTATTTAAACTATTATTCAAATGTTATGAACCTGTTGGAAGGAATTCAAACCCATTTTAAGAGATTTTATTTTATATCCTCATTAATTTATCATATCACAATATTCCAAAAGAATGTTTTTTAGATATATGAAAGGATAATTTTTTCCCATTTTCGTGACACCTTATTGTTTTCCAACCTCTTTTAAAATATTACACAGATATTTTCAAATAAAATGTTTTCCATTGTATGTGCACAATATTGTTTTTAAATATTTTATTTCCCTCAAGGAATGTTTTTATGATGTCGGTATAATTTTTTTATGTTACGGTTCTTAGAAATTGTTATTATTAATGATGGTTCCATTATAAACCAAATAATTGTTGGTTTTTGATACCCATCCGATGAATTGGGTAATTTGGAAGTTTTCCATAATGGTTTTTCCAAGAGAAACATCAATAGTTACATCACAAGGTTGCCATGGGGGTTATATTATATGGTAGACATGTGGTTTACAAATCATATGTTGTCCATGAGGGTAATAATCATATGTAAACATGGTATGAATATGAAAAACCAAGTTCCCTAAATGGTTTCTTATGCTTTCTATGGTTTATGGAAACCACATTTGTTTACTGTAAGCATATATTAATTTTATGTGTGAGATGTATATCTTCAATAAAATGACATTATGTGTCTTTTTGTATTCATGAACTAAAATTTATTTCGTTATTTTTTATGAACCTTCCTTTGATTTTTTTTCTCATCAAAAGTTTTAATTTTTTCATAGTGTATATTGATGTGCAAGAGAATGGAAAATTCAAGATGATTTTTTAATTATTTTTCATGAAAAGAAATATTATTTTATTTTAAAGACTTTTATTATTGGAAAAAATATACACATGGAATATGTTTCAACTTTTAATTTATAGAATAATTGTGCAAGTGTTTAAAATAATTTTCAAAAACTCTAAACATTCAAATATATTCAAATTCAAGGGAATCATTTCTATACATAAAAACACTATATTATATAATTTTTAAGTTCAGGCCCTAATGGGGGGAACTGTAACTAACCAATTTGTTAATGTATTGGATTAATTGACACAATATATAAATGTATGTGTAATCCTTTCAAGAAAACATCCACATCAGTCATAAAAGAACATGACAATATTGGATAATTTTATATGGATGTATCCACCTGTATTTAGGGGATATACTGGAAATATTATTTCTAAATGGTGGATTAAATCACTTGAATATATATATGATGTCAGGGGGTGTTCATATAATCAATGGTTTGGTCATTCTATTAATGATTTTGAAGCCGGCGTCGACCAATGGTGTTCCAGAATCACGAATATCTGGGAAATAGAAGAGATTGATTTCTTTCAAATGAGATGAATTTACAAATATTTTCCTTAAAAAATATTTTTCTAATATTGTTAAACACATTATGGAAAAATAATTACATGAATTAAAATAAAATGATAATGATTTATTGTCCTTGTATGAAGAAAACATGACATTATTGGAATCGAATGAGCTAAATCTTATTCTCGATCATAACCGAAAAATCAATAATTATTACACTTGATTGAAGCCATGATATTAAAGGGAACTAGATTCCTATGAAATCAATATTTATAAGAAACATGATTGTTGTTCTAATAGGTTATAAATGGAATTATCTGACCACGATGTGTTCTTTGACAAAAATATAATAAAATGTCTATATGGAATGCAATGGGTAAGAAGAAATCCAATAAATATTATGTTAAGAAAATATATTTTCTAGATTGTGGAATGTATGGTAAAATGATACGGAGGAATTCTTTAAAAAATATGGGGAGTTATTCTGATGTGGTAAGTTTAGACATATGAATATATATTTTAATTTAAAAAATATTAGTCTTGGTTTTTTAAATTATGATGAGAAAAGTAAAAAGTGTTTAAAATATAGTGAGATGATCCATTGTGGACATACCTTCCCAAAGAAGAATCTAAATGATTGGATTCAGCCAGACTATAAGTAGAATGGTGTATTGAATTCATTTGAAACTACTTCCGTTGATGTTGTCAATCCAAAGAAGTGGTATCTGGTATGTTTTTTTCTCATGTTAATATAATGTCTTTTTTGATACATGGTATACACATTACATTATTCTTAATAATGATTTCGGTAAATTGAAAGTTTCGACTTATGAAATTTAACCTGAAACGAAGGTAAAAACATTTTGGAAATATTATGGAAAAAAGAAAATATAATAATTTTTTGTTGTTTTATGTGGAAATAAATTACCAAATTTTTTTTTGTCTTCCCCTAGATGAGTTGGGTGTTATAATGGGTATGGATTGGGTTTCTATATAACCTGTTAAAATTGAATGTAGAGATAATGAATTTATTTTTAAAAAAATGTTTAAATTGTGATTCAAGAATTATCTTGTACCCTTGGTGGATTATCTAGAAGTAAAGAAACTATTAAATGATGGAAATGATATTTATCATAAAAATATTTTTGAAATCAAGGGAGCTGTTAAAATTAATGATTTTCTTATTTTAAATGAATAACTAGATGTTTTTCATGAGTTTCCTAGTGTTATACTTGATCGGGATTTTGAATTTACTATATACATAATTCATGATGCAACGAAAATTTAAAAAATCCCATTATTAAATTGATCATTTTGAATTTACTATGAAATTAATTAAATATTTATCATGGAACTCTTAAAATCATTATCATTAATCCCAAAAATTCTACCTTTGGTGCTCATATTTTTTTCTTAAAAATAAAAATGGTTCATTGATTGTTTATATAGAGTATAGATCTTTGAATAACTTTACTATTAAGAATAATTATACATTTCCTTATATCAATGAATTGTTTTATCTTATCTCAAAAGCTCAATATCTTTCCCAGATTGACATGAGATTTGGGGGCCATAAATTGAATGTCAATGATGATGAAATTTTTAAAACACCATTCTATACTAGATATGGTCATTAAGAGTTTTTTGTTATAAGATTTTGTTTGAGAAATTCCACTGATGTATTTATAGATCTTGTGAATAGAATAATCTAGGATATTTTGTATAAGTTACTTGTTGTTTTTATTGATGATATTTTGGTTATTTAAAAATATTATTTGGATCTTGAAAAACATATAAGGATATTCATTAACAGTCTCAATGAAAATAAAATATATGAAAAAATTATTAAATGTGATTTGTGTATACTACCAATTTATTTCCTTGTAAAAATTATCAAAAATGACTACATCATATTTCATCCCACAAAAAAAAAGTTGTTAATGAATGGAAAACACAAAAAAAATTATATCAAATTTGATGCTTTCTTGGATTATCAAGAAATTTTCAGTGGCCAATTAAAACCATTGCAAGTGTATGTATACCACTAACTAAGTTAACTTGAAAATGAGTTAATTTTTTTTTTTGAGAATATTACTATGATTGTTTTCCAGAATTAAAAATATGAGTGGGGAATCATCTCATTTTTTCCTTTCCATCATGAAAATTATATTTTTTAATCTACAATGATGCATCATTAAAGGGGATTATTTATTATTTCTGATGAGGAATGAATTTGTAATTACTTATTATTTAAGAAAACCAACACATCATGAGTTAAAATATACTACAAATGATTTGAAATTATGTTATTTGGAATTATAAATTTAAAAATTTTGCAGAATAATTAAAATAGATCCATGCTTGAAGTATATTCTAATCATAGTGGTTTGAAATATATATATATATATATATATATAATTGATCATGACGCGTATAAGATGTATATAACTAATAAAAGAATATAATTTAATAATCAACTATCATCCAAAAATGTTAACAATGTGGCGTATTCCTTGAGTAAAAAAACCATGCCTCATTAATCATTTTATGTATTGTACTTGACCATTTGATTAATGATTTGATGTATTTTTTCATGGGAATTTTTGTTGAAATAAATTTCTCTATTTTGTTTCAGTTTTTTGTTTAATTGGATCTGTTAGACTAAATTAGGCATGCTTAGAATGATGGTAATGAGTTAGAGAAAAATATAGAATTTGTTTTGAAAGTATTATTTCTTAAATTTAATGTTGACAAAGATTTCATCTGGAGAAATAAACAAAATAAGTCTTCATTTTTAATCACATGTGATGAAATAATTATTATGTTAATCCAATGGTTCTCTGTTTTTATTTTATCATAGAAACACTAAGACGTAAATAGACCATTAAGAGTATTATAGTTGGGATGGAATGAAATGGTATATTTCTAATTTTACCATGAGATATTTATCTTTTCCATAAATTAATGAAGAGTAAATACCAACCAATGGGATTATTCAAACTATTCTAATGCCATAGTGGAACTGGAAAAATATATCAATTTATTTTTTTGTGGGACTACCAAATAATTCATTAGGTAAAAAAATTATTTGTGTTATTATTATTTCATTGAAAAAATCTATTAAATTACTTATTATTAGAGATACAATATCATTAAATCAATTTTATCTATTATTCGTCAATGTTATTTCCATATTACTTGGGATTCCTCTCTCTATTGTATCTGACTGTGATCCCAGGTTTAGTTATATGTTTTGGAATGGTCGTAAGAATTCATTGGGAACAAAATTAAATTGTTTCACATCCTTTCATAATATGTTTGATGGACAGTCGGATCAAAAAATTAGGATCATTTAATACATTATGAATTCTTTTTCAATTTATTACTAGGGTATTTTGGTTCAATATCACTCATTTGATGAGTTTTCTCATAATAACAGTATTAATTATTTTTTACAGATGTCCCATTTTTAAGAATTATATGGAATGTGGTGTAGAACTCTTGGGTTATGTGATAATTTTGGATAGAAAATTTTTATGGGAAATAATTAGCATAGTAAGTGGAAGAAAATGTAAATATGATCCGGAAACATATGAGGAAAACTCAGAGTAAGAAGAAAATTCAGACAGATAAGAGGAGGAATTAACATTCTTTCTTGGTAGGTGATCATGTTTTTCTTAAAATACCCCCATGATAAAGTGTTTTGCATTTTTTTAAGAATGGAAATATAATTCAAAATATCATTGGAAATTATGAAAACATGTATAATGATGGAAATATTTCTTATTGAGTAGCATTCCCTTTGATTTTATCCCAAGTACACAATGTTTTTCATGTGTTGATGTTATGAAATTATTTCCCAGATTCACCTCATGTTGTGATCCTTATGTAAGTTCAGTTAGAAAATTAAAATTCATATATAGAAATTCATATATAGATTATTGATTATAGAGATATTATATTTCATAATAGGTTAATCAATCAGTTTATGGTTTTGTGGAGAATCCAAATTGATAAAGAAGCAACATGGGATTCTGAAAATTCTATGAGTGATAGGTATCCCCATTTGATTAATATATAAATAAATTTCAAGGAATCAATTCATATGGGGAGAATGTATCAACCCATGAAATAATTAATTTATTTTTATGACATTAATTTATTTTAAATTTTTATATATGAAATAAATAAAATTTATGATTATCAAATGTTGATGCAATGTTTATGAAAGAATATGAAAAAATGATTTTCATTAAAATTATATGATACCTCAAATGAACAAAAAAATTGAAAAAATATTTTTGGATGAGTAATTTTTCTCCAGAGTCATATTTGGTTGGAATTTGGGACCTTTTTAGACCATATGGATCATTTTAATCCCCTTTTAATATTTTTTTTAAAGTAAAGTAATGGCGTTCAAACTCTAGTTTTTAATTAGAAAATCATTTTAATATATGATATTCTAGAATTGGTTTTTAAAAATAAATATTATTTGAAAATATATAATATTTAACTAAATCACTATAATTTATTTTTAATTCCTATGATAAATTTAAAAACATAATGGTTTAGAAAATAAAGATTAAATTATTTTTAATTTAATAGAAAAATCTAATATATGATATCTAATAAAATAAAATAAATATTATATGAGATAATAAATCTAATCAATGAATTATCTAGGTACAAATGATATGTATAAGACATAATAATTTTTTTTAAAAAATTAATATTTCTTTGATTTTATAAAAGTAATATTAATGAATGGTGTTAATTTTGAAACAATTTATATTTCATAAGTATAATATTTTATTAAATTATCTAATTAATCATAAAAACTATTTAATAATGGAAAATGAGATAATATTTGATCTAAAATGTAATCTTCAAATCGTTTTAGGGATTAAAAATGATTTACCCCTTTAATATCCTTATTATATTTTAACATTTTATGTAACTTATATATTTCCCGCCAACTATATTATAAATGGGGACTCCTTCCTTATATTAATTTGATCAACATGGGAGTTATTTAATGAGAATACTCTTCAAAATTATCTTCTAATCATCCCAAGCCACATTCTAGTGTTTTTTCTCACAAAATGCGAATTATTAATTCCTTACGGATGTTCTAAAGGAGGAAATATTCAAGTTGTAAATTCCTCATTCTATTTTAAATTATTTCACACTTATTACTTATCATCACACCAAGAGATATTTTATAATAACCCTCATATCACATATATACTATAAATTTATTTTTTTTATTTTTATATCCACCATTAAATCTCATATATTCCCCTTTTATTTGAAATTAAAAAATCGTCATCCATGGTATATCAATTGGTGTCCTTCTGGGAAAAATATTTTTCATTTCCCTATAACACATTCATGGAATGTTTAGACTCACTTATAATTTTCAAATGATAATAAATAAATATATATTATGTGATTCCCCAAAAAACTAATGTACAAAACTTGTATTTGATAATGTGTTATATAGGGAACAACTAACACATAAGTTAATATAATATAATGATAATATATAATATATTTACTATTTAAAATATGTTTTATATATTTTAATGAATGAAACATTGATTTTTCCTGAATTTCATGTGAGAGATACCATTTTGATATCATGAGTTTTTCGAAATTGTGACATTCCTCAACAACATGCGTTATATGCAAGATAGAGTTTCACTAAATAACAATTTATTATTAATTTATTATTATTCATATAATAAGATATAACATAAATTTTATGTTATAAATTGTGAATAATAATAATTAAATTATGAAAATATATGGTTTATATAAATATAAAATGAATACATTTGTTACCAATTAAAGAGAAAGGAATATAGTAACCAATCGAATATAAAAAGAAATATTATTCTTTTTAATGATTCCAAAGGTGTTTTTTCATAATAAAAATATTTAATTACAATTAGATAACTATATTAATGATATATATATATCTATATATATGTTTTATATTCAATAAATTTTTTATTCATTCATTATGATTGATATGCATAAGATAATAACCAATAATATTTTACATAGAAAAAACTATATTTTTATAAAGGTTATATTATAGCCTTTTATTGGAAAACCCATTTTAAATATCAATTTTGACACTTTAATTTATGTAATATTTGAAAATGAACTTCATATTTTAAATATTAATATAAAAACTAGGCTAGGGTGAATCATTGATATTTTTCGAGGACATTTCATATTTTGATGAATAGATCAAAATACTGAATTTTAGTTCAAAACTGGTATTTTATCTACATTGTTTATATCGATAAATTATAATTTAAGTTTTTTTAAAAAGTTAAATTATATTATATTTTTGACAATTGATATAATTTATTTAATTTCAACCAATTTCACATTGAAATTAATTAAAATACATAGTAATCATTAAGACATTTTCACTCAAAAATATCGATTTATCATCCCATCCATGGGTTAAATTTTAAATTATATTATACCAATTATATGATTATAAATTGAAAAACATGATTCCATATTTAGAATCAGAATATTGTATAATTTATAAAATTCTACATTTGTCTTAGACAGAAAGATTAGTGAATTTTATTAAAAATAAATACAATTATAAATGTTAAATTAAGCATAATAATAGACTAAACCATTATATAAAGGTCCCAAATGACCATAAAACTTATAAAAACCACATTAGATAGACATAATTTTAAATTTCACCTTTAATTAATGATTTTTGTTTGTTATGTTATGAAATGTTTTTGGAATGAACTTTTTTAGACCTAACTTGTTTCCAAAAATTCAATGTAAGTCCAATTCCTTCCCTATAAAAGGAAACCGACACTCCCACTAATTAAAACATCTGAAACCACATAGTTTCAGCCAAGATCATCCCAGATATCTTCCCAATAATAATAACCTCATGTATGATGCTCTCCTATTTAAATAAATCCTCCCAAAGAATCCATTTGGTAGAAATAAAAAGTAGTTACCCAATTAAAAGGTAACATATTCTCTCAAAATTTTTAATTTCATATCCAATCTACACATAATATACTCTACATATTATGGAAATAAAATAATAAAATATATCCTATATATGGCCCCAGCCTTATACCTTACTTAATATTGAATTAAATGAGTAATTCACATTGAGGATCTTTTCAGGTTTAGAGTTTTAGAGAATTAGGACATAACTATTACATCTCAAAAGATTAAAAAGTCGTCACTTATACTAAATTTCCATAAAATAAAAACTCTTAAAAAGAAACAAGTCTAGTTCCATGTATTAGATTGCATGACTTTCCCTTGATCCCATCCTTGTCCCTATTCCACATTAAGTCCTGTGAAAAAACATTTCAAAGGAAACTTGGGGTGAGCATAAAAAGCTCAGCAAGGGATACACAATGAGTGAAAACTGTTAGTTTTTCAAAGCAACAAGTAAACCATGTATACTTTATCAAAGTAATACCTTTCACCTTTATAAAGTAGTAAAAACACTTCACTGAATAAAATATCATTACTTACCCTTTTGTAAACAAAAGATTACCATAAAACCCATATAAAGAACACATAACATATTAAGGTAACTAGGGAAATTAACATACTTAAATGGAATAGCCATACAGTCGACTTCCACACATACTTAATGGAATAGTCATACGGCCGACTTCCATACCCAATGCATTGGAGGTTTTAACGTTACCACCCGTCCTAGTATTCGAGGCACCACCCGTAATATGGTTTATCACGTATTCACCCGTAAAATGTCCAAGTACCATCATTATACATAATATATTTAAAATATAAACATTTCAATAACAACATTTCATTTTCAATCAAAATAAGTAATTACAAGATATTGAATTAATCAATCCATTTTAAAAAATAATTTAAAAGAGATTTTGGAATCCAAGTGTCCAATGCCACATTGAATATTTTATTGGAATTATAATTTTAAAACATTAATGTCCATATAAATAAATACTTAAAACCATTTTGAAAACATGGACATTAAATATAAATATTTAGAATAATATATCTTTAAAACATTTGAAACGATATTTTTGTTAAAGAGTTTTTAACAAAATGAAAGACTCTTGAATACAAATAATTGCGGAATAACATTTAATCCGAACTTTATAATATCATGAGAATAAAGGGATTCATGATATAATATGTCAATGGACAGTGTACACACCATATAAGAGATAATTGGTGCATAACAACAATGAAGTCTCAAAAGAAATGTAAAATGAGATGAAATCCATTATAAAGAAAGTATCCTTAAATTAAGGATAAATCAATCACATAATTATGTGTGACAAATATAAATACACCCAATATAGATGGATATTAATTGTAAAACAATCAAAGGTCATTCACACATATTCAAATGATGACATATTCAATAACTACATGTTGAACCCAAAGAAATCGATATTGGGTTAAGAAGTTCCCTTGGTAAAATTAGACAGCCTAACGGCATCACATAAAATTTTACAAAAAGGGTTGATGAGGGAGATCAAGTGGATATCATCACTTGTAAATAAAATTTACATAAATAAGTATATAGAGAAACATATCCCAAAATAATAGTATGTGAATTAAAAGACATAACAAAATAAGTCTTTTAAAAAAAGGAGGGTGAAAGGTCCCCTTACCGAGTTGGGTAACTTTCGAAAAGTACACCCCATGGAAGAATGGTCATAAAATGAAGATGTAAATACCCATAAATGAAATTATACTACACAAAGTGTATAATAATGTGCAGTACATACACCACTCAAAGGAAATAGTGGAAAATGTAGCATAAAAGTCACAGGAATAAAAGTGAGATGAAAAATACCTTACGAAAACTCGACAGCCTAACGACGCTACTTAAAACTTCCAAAATGGATTGATGAGAGAAAATAGGGTCTCTCATTATATGAAAATAATACGTACAGTAGGATTAATATAAAATAACATCCCAATCATATGAAATATGAGCTTAAAAGGAATGACATAAAAGAGTGTACTTAAAAAGAAAGAGAGGAGTAGGATCCCTTACCTCAGGTCCGACCTGACCCGATCGTCCTTTAATCACCTGGATAATAAACTTGAGTTAATTTATACTTCCATAAGAACCTTTTTCAAGTTCACTATTCCTTTTATATCACTTATTACCATTTCATGAACACTATGTTATTATTTAAGCTAATAACGGTTGTTTTAACGATCATTCGTACTTGAGTCAAAAATAAACACTTTATAATTACAAGTTGTTTATGTGGTAAAATATCCATTATATCCATAATTTTATTCATGATTTAGATATCATATATATCATATATATCCAGTATTTTCATGAATTTATAATATTACATAACATTTAGAGTTAAGAAATGAAATGCACCATTCATGGAGATGGTAAGTCGTACGTACACATGAACTCTACATCCATTTCTATTTCATATTTAATGGAATTAAGACATAATGATAAATAATAGTATTTTATTTCCAGTATGGTATCATATATAATATCATTAAATATATCCTTTATAAGTACCACATATGGTATTGAGGAATCAAATCACTTTGAGGGGGCGGTAGTACGCACTTCCTAAAATGAAGATATTGCGTATACCCATAATGGAAGCCATAAAGGTATGCCATAAATGAAAAATACCGAATCGTAAGGAAAACATAAACATATTATATATCATATATAAATATAGTGACATCTTAATGGCCACCATGAAAGGTGTTAAGAGAAGATTGACCAATCATCGCTTCATGAGGCAGTAATTCGCCATCCACAGAAACAGTATGCTCTTTAACCATTAGAAAAAGGTATGTGTAAGTGTAGCTCGAATCCTTAACATAACAACATCCTAGTATATTAAATATACTGGTTTTGTTAAAAAGAAAGTAATAAAAATAGTTTAGGTGGGTGGAGAAGCAAAATAAAACAAAAGGACTCAAGTGAAGGCATTACCTTAAAATCGGGTAACTCTCTTTGGTTTGAGATCAAAGGCTTCCTTGGGAAGACTTCTATAACGACCCATACTTTACATACATTGTTAATACTTCAAAATTGAAGCACACTTATTACAACATATGACAAAACCACAAAGGACCGTATAGGTATAGTGTCTTTAGAAACTGGGAAACATAAACAACTGGTTCATAAGTCTTCTACAGTGCCTCCCATTTATTTCATCATATCTAGGGTCCCTTTTAGCATATTCTACTTAATATCCATCTTCCTGACCTGGGGAAAAGAAAACATAAAAGGGTGAGCTCAAATGCTCAGCAAGGGCAATAATGGAAATAAAAATCATATCATATCTTTTTAAAAATCATAACCTGCAAAAGAGATCATAAAATCTTAATAAATCATAGAAGTGAAAATGAGATCCCCATAATCATAACATGAAACTTGAAACTTTGTGGCATGCACACATAATCATGGAAAATCATTTCTTGTTAGTCATGACTTATTGCCAAGACTATCTTAGTGGACAAAGTCCCTTTCTGAACCGAGTTCACTCCTCGTTTCAGTCCTGTATCACTGAACCGAAATAACCTTCCGTTCCAGCCATGTCTATCTCATGAGATATAAAATCTTTACCCAATTCATTGGAGGGAGATATAGGTCCCACCCATCTTATAATGAATCCTTTCTTATGTGTGCCACATAATCATAAAACATACATCATTGCATAACACATGTAACAAAAATGGGATTCTTGAAACATCATGACATCATAAATCAATTCATATAAGATAAAGGAATTCATAAACATAATTCAATCACAACATAGTCAAAACAATGTAAAAATATGGATAGAAACAGAACCCTTTATTATCTTAGATGGAAAATAATTTTGATAAAACACCTGAATTGAATTCTTGAGGAAAATATCCTTTCTTCTTCAAAATCAATTTCTTTTCACAAAACATCATGCAATTTTAAAAGAAAGAGATTTTATAGAAAATAGTCATGAAATCTTTTATAGGAAGCTTCATGAAAATAAGGCTTTATAAAACAGTAGAAATCCGTTCGTGCCGTATAAGTTAAAAAAACATTCTTCGTACTTTTGTCGGAAAAGTCAAAAAAAGTACCTCGTACGAAAAAAACGACAAAAGATTCCTTTCATATTCTTTACTAAAAACTCACCTAAGGGTAAAATTGGATTTAAACTATTGCAAGTGGATGGAAACAATATTACATATTGAGGGAACATGGATGTGGATGATAAAATACACCCCAGTAAATACTTACGAATAAACAATCTCGGATAAAAATGAGATTGTGATATTTCCCTTACCTTAGGTCCAATTTTCCTTGTATGTGTCCGAAGCTCCTGTATAATGGTTTAAATAATGTTATTGACTTATTCCAGAATCATACATATTGATATGATATCATATATGGTCATATTCTTAGTTTCTTGTTAGTAATATTTCATTGTTACTTGTTACTCGGGTCTTTATTGCCTTTTGTTCTTACGCATGTTTTGCCGAATAAATTCTTATTCTTATCTTTAGGTTATAGATAATTCATTTACAGAATGGTATTAGTGTAGTATATACCATATTCATTCATTCAATTCATTTATATAATCATTATGAAATGAAGATCATGTAGAACGAGTCGCATCACATCGTGGAGACGGTATTCCGTACGTACGCACGAGTGATGATATCGTTCCTATGATCGTGGAATTGTATTGGAGTATATATATATATTATTTCAGTATCAATATTACTTCATAATAATCATATATAGTTACTTATTACACCATTATAACCATCCTTGTAAGGTGATGGTGGAAAAATAGATTACACCACGGCGTGGAGACGGTATTCCGTACGTACGCACGCGCGGTGATTTCATTTTTCCGTAGGATGGATAGAAGGTGAATTAGGGTTGTTTCATATTTATAATAACATATCAGTATGTAAGTAATACTGATGTTATTACTTTATCATGAAACAACTAAAGAAGAAGAAGTTGAAGAAGAAAGAAATTGAAAAGATCGGTAATGGATATTACCTTTTCTTTGGTACGCCTCTTTGAATCCTCCACTTAAGGAACTAAGAGTGGTATTTTTAGAAGAACAGGACCTCTAGGACTATTCTAGGGAAGTGGAGAGGAGAAAATGGCAGGGGTTGGCCGAGCTTGAGTGCTCAATTTGGTGTGAGGAGGAGGGGGAGGAGGTGCCCTTTTATAAGGGAGGAGAGGGGCACCTTAGGAATATCTCAAAATATTATTTTATATTAAAGTCAAAATCGGTTTATAATGGTTCCAAAGGGTCTTATTTCGAAGATAAAGTGGGGAAGGGTCGAAATCCTATCAACCAATAGAATTTAGACAAGTTTAGGGTATTATTTTAACCTTATTAATTAGATTTAACTCTAAGTTAAATAATTTAACTTTTACCATGTCTTTTTGTTTTCTTTCACTATATGGTTAATACACTTACTATAACATGCCAAACGAACCCCAAATTGTTTATTATTAAAATATATATCCTTATCTAAGTCATTTGGCCGAACCTTAGATTTTTAGGAATACAATAACAATTAATAATATAATATTCGATTTAAAAACTATTTTGTGTAAATTTTGACACTATTTGATATATGATTTTTGTTAAAGTCATAACAGAATTATATGTTCGAACCAAGTTGATTAAATCAACATTAATATATCATAGTAACCTATAAAATTAGTGGAATTCATAAAAAGTCTTAAATTACATTTATTTTTGTGTTTATAACATCAATTATGTCAATATTTCATTAACAAGATAATTACTGCATCATCTTTGTGTCATAAATAAATTAAATTATTTGATGTCTAAAAATTACAAATAAAATACCATCATGTAGGAAATCCTTTTATCTTTCTAATGAATATTTACAATCGAATTTATCTTATGTATAACCCCATATTAAAAATGTTTTAGTAAATAAACTTTGATTTTAACTCTTTTAACCCTTCTTTAAATAAATTAATAATAAATGTCCTAATCTAACCCAAGTGGGCCTAAATGGTCATATTTTATTCCTAAGTTTGTTTTTGGTCGAAATACACTTGTCCACTAGGATTAGGACACGTGTTAGGTTAATAGTAATATCATATTTACCCTCAGTTACCCTATTTACTATTAACCGCGGTAAAAAAAAGTAAAAAGTTACTATTCACCAAAAATTATTTTCATCTCATTGAACCACATTTTAGTCCTTGATATTAACCGTGTCTCTCGGATTTTCGAAATTCCATTCATAGAAGCGGTAAAATTAAGTTTTATGCAAAATTCGGTTTTTAACCTACCACTTAGTGGTTTCACTATTCATCAAAAATTGAAAGTTTTCAGAAAAATACCAAAATTTCACCCTAGGCTAATTTCGATATTCTGAGTCCAAAAATGAAGTCCATTTTGAAAAATAAAATTTATAAAATTTCAAAAAGTGGTTATTACTATTCATAACGGCTAGTTTTAATAGCATATTGTTATTTAGTGAAACTCGGTATTGCGTACGACGAAAGCTATCGAGGAAGGTCGCGATTGCGTGTAAAGCAAGCCAAGCAAGTGTTGTGTAGAAAAAGATTCCTTTGATGATTTATATAACATAAAAGTCTCAGGTGTTACATTCTACCCCCCTTAAAAAGAATTTCGCCCTCGAAATTCGTCACTTTGTAACAAACAGATGAGGATACTTCTCCCTCATCATATTCTCAAGCTCCCAAGTAGCTTCTTCAAGTTGGTGGTTCCTCCATAAAACTTTCACCAATCGAGTGGTCTTGTTTCGTAGAACTTTTTCGCTACGATCCAGAATCTCTATCGGCTGTTCTTCATAAGAAAGATCTTGCTCCAGCAGTACAACTTCTGAGCTGAGTACATGTGAAGGATCAGGTATGTACTTTCTCAGGAGAGATACATGGAACACATCGTGAACTTGAGAGAGATTCGGTGGAAGCGCCAATCGGTAAGCTACCTTCCCAACACGATCCAGTATTTCGAAAGGACCGATATATCTAGGGCTCAACTTCCCCTTCTTTCCAAATCTCATAACCCTCTTCCAGGGAGATATTCGTAAGAACACTTTATCACCCACTTCAAACTCTAGGTCTTTTCTTCGGTTGTCGGCATAACTTTTCTGTCGACTCTGAGCTGCTCTTATGTGTTGTTGAATAGTTCTGACCTTTTCTGCCATTTCATTAACGAGATCAGGTCCTAACAGCTTTCTTTCCCCAACTTCATCCCAGCAAGTTGGAGTCCTGCATTTCTTTCCATA
This sequence comes from Viscum album, assembly GCA_963277665.1. NCBI lineage: Eukaryota > Viridiplantae > Streptophyta > Magnoliopsida > Santalales > Viscaceae > Viscum > Viscum album. Next base: position 527,895,216 of record OY728161.1, on the reverse strand, counting down.
GAGAGCTTCATAAGGAGCCATCTGAATACTGGAGTGAAAGCTATTATTATAAGAAAATTCCACCAAAGGTAGGTGTTGATCCCAGCCTCCTTTGAAATCCATAGAGCAAGCTCTCAACATATCTTCTAGGGTTTGAATTGTTCTCTCAGACTGACCGTCTGTCTGGGGATGATAAGCAGTGCTGAAACTCAACTCTGTATCCAGAGTATGCTGAAGACTTCGCCAGAACTTCGAGGTAAATCTCGGATCCCGATCAGATATAATAGAAAGTGGTACTCCATGCAATCTTACCACTTCCTTTACATATATCCTGGCAAGCTGATCTAGAGAGAAATCCTCTCTAATAGGAATGAAGTGTGCAGACTTTGTAAGACGATCAACTATGACCCAGATAGCATTATTGCCTTTGGATGTTTTAGGAAGTCCTGTGACAAAGTCCATAGTGATGTTTTCCCATTTCCATTCGGGTATGGGTAATGGTTGTAACATCCCCTTAGACTTCTGTCTCTCAGCTTTAACTTGTTGACAAACCAAGCATCGAGATACATATTCAGCAACATCTCTTTTCATGCCATCCCACCAGAAGTACTCTTTCAGGTCCCTATACATCTTCGTACTTCCATGATGAATAGAGAATGATGAACTATGAGCCTCATCCAGCAGCTCCTTCTTTAATTCGGGGATGGGAGGAACACAAACCCGATTCCTGAACTTTATTATCCCATCACAATCAAGGTTGAATTCAGGAACATTTCTCACCTTCTTTTGTAACTCGACATCTTCTTTCTGTGCCTCTTTAATCTTCACATGTATAGATGGTTGAACATTCATTTGAGAAAGATAAGATTTTTCCCCTTCTATTATAACTCCAAGATCCATCCTTTGTAAATCCATAAATATTGGATCTTTTGTGATCCTCATCATGGATAAACTAGCATGGTCTTGTCGACTTAATGCATCTGCCACCTTGTTTGCTTTCCCAGGGTGGTAATGGATTGAGCAGTCGTAATCCTTAATCAGCTCCAACCATCTTCTTTGACGCATATTCAACTCCTTTTGTGTGAAAATATACTTTAAACTTTTATGATCAGTATAAATATCACACCTTTCACCATAAAGGTAATGCCTCCAAATCTTTAATGCAAAGATTACCGCAGCCAACTCCAAATCATATGTTGGGTAATTTTGCTCATGGATTTTCAACTGTCGTGAGGCATAAGCTATCACCATATCATTTTGCATAAGAACACACCCCAATCCCTTCTTGGATGCATCACTGTAGATCACAAACCTTTCTCCACTACAAGGCAGTGTGAGCACAGGTGCACTGGATAACCTTCTTTTCAACTCCTTGAAATTCTCTTCACATTCCTCTGTCCAGACAAACTTAACTCCTTTCCGAGTCAACTTGGTGATTGGATTAGATAATCGTGAAAAATCTTTTACAAAACGTCGATAATATCCAGCCAAACCAAGAAAACTTCGGATCTCAGTTACTGTTGTTGGTCTTGACCATCTTTCGATAACCTCTGTTTTTGCTGGATCCACAGATATCCCCTCTTTTGAGATTATGTGACCCAAAAATGCAACTTTTTGAAGCCAAAATTCACACTTGGTAAATTTGGCATAAAGCTTCTCCTTTCTCAGGGTCTTCAATATAATTCTCAAGTGATCTTCATGCTCTTCCTTGCTCTTTGAATAGACAAGAATATCGTCTATAAAGACTACCACAAATTGATCAAGATAGTCTCTAAAGACTCTATTCATTAGATCCATGAAGATAGCAGGGGCATTAGTAAGACCAAATGGCATCACTATAAATTCATAGTGTCCATACCTTGTACGGAAAGCCGTCTTTGGTATATCCTCCCTTTTGACCCTTAATTGATGATACCCTGAACGAAGATCAATCTTGGAAAAGTATTGAGCTCCGCGTAGTTGGTCAAATAAGTCATCAATGCATGGGAGAGGATATTTGTTCTTGATAGTGATCTTGTTAAGTTCACGATAATCAATGCAGAGTCTCATTGATCCATCTTTCTTCTTAACAAATAGAACAGGTGATCCCCAAGGTGACGCACTAGGGCGTATGAATCCCTTATCAAGATTCTCTTGGAGTTGCTTCTTCAATTCCTGCAACTCAATTGGGGCCATTCTATAAGGTGTCTTTGAAATAGGAAAAGCACCCGGTACGAGTTCTATTGAAAACTCAACTTCACGATTTGGTGGAAGACCCGGCAATTCCTCCGGAAATACATCATCAAACTCCCGTACAATGGGAATATTCTTAATCGTGAGTTTCTCACCAACCATTTGAGATAAATAACCTTCATTTAGTGGAATCAATACCCATAAAATGGAAGAAATTTCCACTGGAAGGTTATGTTCATCCTTGCATTGATAGACGATCATAGATTGATCTGGAATATGAAATGTGACTTCCCTTCTTTGGCAATCGATATGAGCTCCATGTAGAGAAAGCCAATCCATGCCAAGAATCACATCAAATTCCACTAAAGGAAGGATCACAAGATTTGCAGGAAGCACTTTCCCACAAACTTCGATCGGAGAAGAATTATAAACTTTTGATGCGATTGATGTGCCATTAGGTGTTGTCACAGCTAACTCAGCATCTAATTGTTGAGGTAATACGGTGATACCCTTAGAAAAGTCTTCAGAAATAAAAGAGTGGGTGGATCCAGAATCAAATAAAACATTTGCTACATTAGAGTGGATGGTAAGTGTACCTTTCACCACATCGTTATCGTACTCCACATCGCCGGTAGAAATTGCATGTGACTTTCCTTTGTCTTTAGCCTTAAGAGTTTGTTGACGTCGACCATCATCATCAACCCTTGGATTTGGGCATTGATTGGCATAATGCCCCATCTCCTTGCACTTGAAACATTGAAGTGTAGTAGGATCATTCTGTGTATCCCTTCCTTTGTTTGCATCATTAGACATCTTCTTCCCATTATCACGGCATTCAAATGCCTGATGACCTTCTTTTCCACATTTAAAACATTTACTTGTCCCTTTAAGACAACTCCCTCCATGTTTCTTTCCACACTTTGAGCATAAGGGAAAGTTCATCTTCTTTTCAGTGTGCTCTTTAGAGTTTCCTTTGAATTCCATCTTCCTCTTCTTATCAAACCCATGTGACTGATGGGTTACTCCAATCTCCATCTCGACTTTGAGAGCACATCGAACGATTTCCTCGTAGCTATTGAAGTCCCTTATGGCTAACGCCCTTCGAAGACTTGGTTTTAAGCCACTAAAGAATCGATCGATCTTACTCTCAGGTTGGATAATAATACCAGAAGCGTACCTTGCAAGTCTTGTAAAATTTGCTTCATAGGTACTAACAGATTCATCATCCCTTTGCTTCAGTTCAAGGAACTCTTTCTCCATCTTTGTTCGGAGAATACGAGGGAAGTACTTATTGAAAAATAAGTTCTTGAACTCGTCCCATTCCATAGACTCAATTTCATCCCTTTGCCTCGTATTCTTAACAAGATTCCACCATTGATCAGCATCTCCTTCTAAACGATACACTGCTAGGATGACCTTATCATGTTCAGAACATTGAAGAACTGAAAATATCTTTTCAGTAGTACTAATCCATTGTTCAGCAACTAATGGATCAGTAGACCCACTGAAAGAAGGTGGACGCCGCCTCATGAAGGATTCAACAGAATGTTGCTCCCTCCTTTGCTCGTTTGGAAATCCTGCATGATTCATAGCTTGAGAAAGTTGTGTGAGCATGGCTACAAGATTTTTCATTCCATCTCCCATATTGTTTGGTTGCTCAGGGGGACAATCATTGCATTGCCGATCGCATTCCGCATTAACACGGTTCCTTCGGGTTCCAGTCATTGACTAAAACCAAGAAGAATAGTGTGAGCAACACTAATTATAATAGGAAACCACATAATTCAAGAATAAAATTTTCATGCTTATGGTCTTATACTAGGTTATTCAAGGCCATTTCTAAAACACTAAGATTGTGTTCTATGCTTAGACTTATCCTTAGGGTTCTTACTAAGGCTTTCACATCCTAGTTTCCAAAGGTTGACTATACCTTTCCTCTGATACCAACTATAACGACCCATACTTTACATACATTGTTAATACTTCAAAATTGAAGCACACTTATTACAACATACGACAAAACCACAAAGGACCGTATAGGTATAGTGTCTTTAGAAACTGGGAAACATAAACAACTGGTTCATAAGTCTTCTACAGTGCCTCCCATTTATTTCATCATATCTAGGGTCCCTTTTAGCATATTCTACTTAATATCCATCTTCCTGACCTGGGGAAAAGAAAACATAAAAGGGTGAGCTCAAATGCTCAGCAAGGGCAATAAAGGAAATAAAAATCATATCATATCTTTTTAAAAATCATAACCTGCAAAAGAGATCATAAAATCTTAATAAATCATAGAAGTGAAAATGAGATCCCCATAATCATAACATGAAACATGAAACTTTGTGGCATGCACACATAATCATGGAAAATCATTTCTTGTTAGTCATGACTTATTGCCAAGACTATCTTAGTGGACAAAGTCCCTTTCTGAACCGAGTTCACTCCTCGTTTCAGTCCTGTATCACTGAACCGAAATAACCTTCCGTTCCAGCCATGTCTATCTCATGAGATATAAAATCTTTACCCAATGCATTGGAGGGAGATATAGGTCCCACCCATCTTATAATGAATCCTTTCTTATGTGTGCCACATAATCATAAAACATACATCATTGCATAACACATGTAACAAAAATGGGATTCTTGAAACATCATGACATCATAAATCAATTCATATAAGATAAAGGAATTCATAAACATAATTCAATCACAACATAGTCAAAACAATGTAAAAATATGGATAGAAACAGATCCCTTTATTATCTTAGATGGAAAATAATTTTGATAAAACACTTGAATTGAATTCTTGAGGAAAATATCCTTTCTTCTTCAAAATCAATTTCTTTTCACAAAACATCATGCAATTTTAAAAGAAAGAGATTTTATTGAAAATAGTCATGAAATCTTTTATAGGAAGCTTCATGAAAATAAGGCTTTATAAAACAGTAGAAATCCGTTCGTGCCATATAAGTTAAAAAAAACATTCTTCGTACTTTTGTCGGAAAAGTCAAAAAAAGTACCTCGTACGAAAAAAAACGACAAAAGATTCCTTTCATATTCTTTACTAAAAACTCACATAAGGGTAAAATTGGATTTAAACTATTGCAAGTGGATGGAAACAATATTACATATTGAGGGAACATGGATGTGGATGATAAAATACACCCCATTAAATACTTACGAATAAACAATCTCGGATAAAAATGAGATTGTGATATTTCCCTTACCTTAGGTCCAATTTGCCTTGTATGTGTCCGAAGCTCCTGTATAATGGTTTAAATAATGTTATTGACTTATTCCAGAATCATACATATTGATATGATATCATATATGGTCATATTCTTAGTTTCTTGTTAGTAATATTTCATTGTTACTTGTTACTCGGGTCTTTATTGCCTTTTGTTCTTACGCATGTTTTGCCGAATAAATTCTTATTCTTATCTTTAGGTTATAGATAATTCATTTACAGAATGGTATTAGTGTAGTATATACCATATTCATTCATTCAATTCATTTATATAATCATTATGAAATGAAGATCATGTAGAACGAGTCGCATCACATCGTGGAGACGGTATTCCGTACATACGCACGAGTGATGATATCGTTCCTATGATCGTGGAATTGTATTGGAGTATATATATATATTATTTCAGTATCAATATTACTTCATAATAATCATATATAGTTACTTATTACACCATTATAACCATCCTTGTAAGGTGATGGTGGAAAAATAGATTACACCACGGCGTGGAGACGGTATTCCGTACGTACGCACGCGCGGTGATTTCATTTTTCCGTAGGATGGATAGAAGGTGAATTAGGGTTGTTTCATATTTATAATAACATATCAGTATGTAAGTAATACTGATGTTATTACTTTATCATGAAACAACTAAAGAAGAAGAAGTTGAAGAAGAAAGAAATTGAAAAGATCGGTAATGGATATTACCTTTTCTTTGGTACGCCTCTTTGAATCCTCCACTTAAGGAACTAAGAGTGGTATTTCTAGAAGAACAGGACCTCTAGGACTATTCTAGGGAAGTGGAGAGGAGAAAATGGAAGGGGTTGGCCGAGCTTGAGTGCTCAATTTGGTGTGAGGAGGAGGGGGAGGAGGTGCCCTTTTATAAGGGAGGAGAGGGGCACCTTAGGAATATCTCAAAATATTATTTTATATTAAAGTCAAAATCGGTTTATAATGGTTCCAAAGGGTCTTATTTCGAAGATAAAGTGGGGAAGGGTCGAAATCCTATCAACCAATAGAATTTAGACAAGTTTAGGGTATTATTTTAACCTTATTAATTAGATTTAACTCTAAGTTAAATAATTTAACTTTTACCATGTCTTTTTGTTTTCTTTCACTATATGGTTAATACACTTACTATAACATGCCAAACGAACCCCAAATTGTTTATTATTAAAATATATATCCTTATCTAAGTCATTTGGCCGAACCTTAGATTTTTAGGAATACAATAACAATTAATAATATAATATTTGATTTAAAACCTATTTTGTGTCAATTTTGACACTATTTGATATATGATTTTTGTTAAAGTCATAACAGAATTATATGTTCGAACCAAGTTGATTAAATCAACATTAATATATCATAGTAACCTATAAAATTAGTGGAATTCATAAAAAGTCTTAAATTACATTTATTTTTGTGTTTATAACATCAATTATGTCAATATTTCATTAACAAGATAATTACTGCATCATCTTTGTGTCATAAATAAATTAAATTATTTGATGTCTAAAAATTACAAATAAAATACCATCATGTAGGAAATCCTTTTAGCTTTCTAATGAATATTTACAATCGAATTTATCTTATGTATAACCCCATATTAAAAATGTTTTAGTAAATAAACTTTGATTTTAACTCTTTTAACCCTTCTTTAAATAAATTAATAATAAATGTCCTAATCTAACCCAAGTGGGACTAAATGGTCATATTTTATTCCTAAGTTTGTTTTTGGTCGAAATACACTTGTCCACTAGGATTAGGACACGTGTTAGGGTAATAGTAATATCATATTTACCCTCAGTTACCCTATTTACTATTAACCGCGGTAAAAAAAAGTAAAAAGTTACTATTCACCAAAAATTATTTTCATCTCATTGAACCACATTTTAGTCCTTGATATTAACCGTGTCTCTCGGATTTTTGAAATTCCATTCACAGAAGCGGTAAAATTAAGTTTTATGCAAAATTCGGTTTTTAACCTACCACTTAGTGGTTTCACTATTCATCAAAAATGGAAAGTTTTCAGAAAAATACCAAAATTTCACCCTAGGCTAATTTCGATATTCTGAGTCCAAAAATGAAGTCCATTTTGAAAAATAAAATTTATAAAATTTCAAAAAGTGGTTATTACTATTCATAACGGCTAGTTTTAATAGCATATTGTTATTTAGTGAAACTCGGTATTGCGTACGACGAAAGCTATCGAGGAAGGTCGCGATTGCGTGTAAAGCAAGCCAAGCAAGTGTTGTGTAGAAAAAGATTCCTTTGATGATTTATATAACATAAAAGTCTCGGGTGTTACAACTTCTGACCAAAGTGAGGCTTCTAAGAGTTAGAGAGGGTTGTGTAGAGACAAAATGGGCAGGGGTTGGCCGAGCCAATGGCTTTGGAAGTGTGGGTAATGAGGTAGAGGTGGGGGTCTTTTATAAGAGGAGAGGAGGGGCACTCTTGGAAAGTAGAGAAATGATACTTTATTTTAGAATGAGTTTCGGATTTTAATGGCCCCACATTGATTTGTTTCTATGATAAGCTGATAAGGGTTGGAAATACACCCATCCAATAGGTTTTGGACATGTGAAGGTCTTAGATTTTACATTATATTTCAATTTTATTTAAATCGTTAAATAATGAGGTCATCGCTGCATCATCATGATGTCATAAATAATTTAATTTATTTATTGTCTAAAAATTATAAAATGAAATAAAATTTAGGTAATATTTTTAACATTCCAATGACTATTTATAGTCATAAATATGACTTGTATATCCCTATGTAAATATTGTTTTAGTTAAACAACTCATGTTTGTGACATTTTAATTTTATCATTAAATAAAAAGGTATTTATGTCATTTTCCAACCAATGTGGCACCATGGGGTCCCCAAGTTGACCCATGGATTGTCTTGGTCGGAAATTACACATCCAATGAGGTTAGGACATGTGTCTAGGTCATTTATTATTATTAAAATATTATTTTTACCTTAAATTACACTAATTACCTCTAATCGCGATTAATAAACTTAAACATTACTATTCACAAAAAAAATTATTTTAATCCCATTGAACCACATTTTACTTCTTAATGACAACCATGTATGTCAGATTTTTGAAATTCAAATCACAGAAGTGGTAAAGATTCATTTAAACTAAAAATCAGTTTCTTTAACTACCACTTAGTGGTTTCACTATTCATAAAAAATTGATGTTTTTCAGAATTTTACAAAAAATTTACCCGAGGCTATATTTGATATTCTGAATTCAAAAATGATGTCTATTTTAATAAATTCAAAACATATAAGTTACATTAATTAATTTAATAATTAATTCTCGCTGTCAGAGCAAATAGCGTGTTTTTATTAAACAATAAGTATCAAAAGATTGACACAAGTTTAAGTCCAATATCATGATTAAATTAATTCCAACGACCACTATTGGATTAAATGGTAAAAATATATTTTAATTTCACTTTTAAACCAATTAAAAAGATAATCTAATCATGTAAATAAATTATATTAAAAAGAGCTTTTGAATTAAATTACAACATTTTTCACTATTCATTAAAAAATGATCTTTATCAGAAAAATGCCAAAAATTTACACAAAGCGAATTTTGAGGTCCCGATTCTAAAGAAGAGTTTTATTTGGTGCAATAGAATTTATAAGTGTGACCAAAACTATATTTAAGGATGGTTCACCATCAAAAGTTGATAAGTGGACCTTTAGTGAAAATTAGAGTATACATGCCTAAAATTGAATTCTTTTCGTATTTTAAGCCTTTATCCTTTATTGGATAAATGTAAAAACATTTAAAAAATATATATAATTATATTTTAGTTATTTCTATTCAATCCTGCCAATACAACAGCTATGTGTTAACTAACATTTAAAATAATTTTATTTTATTATTAGAGTGCAACGTAAGATTTCAAAGTAACTCGTTGTTGCGTATTGGGTAATCAATCAAGCATAGAATTCGCTTCAAATTAATATTAACATTTTATTCAAAAAAAGGGATAAATATAAAAATTTAATATTCTTTATTTACCTGGGGTGTTACATCCTTCCCCCCTTTTGGGAATTGCGTCCTCGCAATTATAAAATTGGGCTCAAAAACATAATTGAAAGTCCCACATCCGAACAAGTGTCGGTAAAACATTCACTTTAAAAGAAGGAAAGAAAAGTACGGAGGTCACCCGAGTGAACCCACACTATGATTCCTTGTAGGAAAACATGGACATTGAGGTGAAAACGTAGGGTCATGTTCTGATGGAGAGTGATAGAAAACATGTTTAGGAGAATGTTAACCACAAGAAAATCACAAACTTGAGATGGGTTAAACTGTATTCGATTCCCCAGTAGGAAAAGTTAATAGAAAACTTTTTTGTTTTAAGTTAATTTTTATTGAAAAATTTATTTTTGAGCATAACTAAATCATAATGAAACATACTTACTTGTCATGTAGACTTTCAACTTTTAAAAGATTCCTTAATCAAACTCATATATTCTCCAAAAGACGAGTATTTAGGAAGGCTTGTTCACATTAAGAGTACTATAATAAATTTTTAGAGACACACCTAATCCAAAAAAGTGAACTATGTACATACTATATCATTAGACTCTAACCAAAACAAAAACCAAAAAGTTTAGTACAAGATCAAATAATCCAGAAAAGGATAACCCTTTATAAAAATAAAATCTATTCTTAATCTCCAAAATTTGTCCAACAAAACCCAAAGTTCAACGAGGACCATTTGATAAACAATTTGTCCATAAAATTAATCAAAGTAAACCATACTAAGATTGAAACCCAAATATTTAAAGGATTTAGTCACATAGTCTTCTAAGTTAAATCGTAACATTTATCTCCAAACAACATCAGTTTCTCTTAAAGTCTCGTATTGAAAAGTAATTAACCTAATCACATATCCTCCATGATAGGTTAATAAATTTCCATAGATAACCCAAAATCAACTTACTCATAATTAATAGAATCATCTAACTAAAAATAATCAGTCAAACTAACCAGGGACTTCATGTAGTCCAGTGGTAGGTGATAAATACCAGTTGCACTTTTGTTATGGGTTCGATTCCCGCAGCTTTGTCCGACGCGACGGGTTGTCACACGGTCTGTGTGCTGTCCTTTTTCCAAAACTATATAATTCTTAAAACATTCCCAAAAAACGAGATAAAATCTTCAAAAATAACCATAACATAATTTAACCTCAATTTTATCTCATGCCTTTCACTTTCCATCATAACATATATCAACCCATAATTACCTCAAAAGTAAGGATCATATAAACCCAAATGGTTCTTTATTACTATGTCCACAAAATAACAGATAACTATTCCTTGAATAAAATTTTCATATATCAAACATTAGGGTTACACATACTATAAAAAGTATTCTAATGTAACCCCATCATCAAAAGAGACTTAATAATCTTAAGAATTTCACCATAACTCGTGAAGCCCTTATATGTAGACTTCTGAATCATTCAACGTTCTTCTTGATCCATTAACTATGAATTTCCACGTTATTTCATAATACCCAATTCATGTAGACCGAATATCCTCATTATTTATAAATATCAATCCATAGATGCTTCATTCTTTAAGGATATGAAAAATAAATCAAACCTTGAATCCAGATACCGTGATCTTCAGGATGTTCTCTTCCTCTTTCAGCATGTTGTCAAACATTCAAAAAGTAAACATTCACTCCACTTCTGTAATTTCACTTTTCGATTGAATTAGAGAATTTGAGATCTTGAAATCATATGAAAATGATACAATGACCCATAAAATTGTTTTATAAAAGAGTAGGTGTTGGATAGTGCAAAAAATTTCTTGCATGTGATTTGAATACTCAAGAAGATATCAAAATCATTCGAACAGGATTTTCCCAAAATGGTGATGATCAAATCATCAGGGAGGGTTATGAATGTTGTGCAAGATATCTTTCCTTCCATCTTGAAATTTGATCCGTAATCTGTTGAAAATATTCAATATGTTAACATGATACGAAAAAAATTATAACAATAAAAAAAGAATCCTTTATAGATAACATAAAAACTTTTTTATTACTCTAATCCATCAACCTCATTATATCTCCATTGTTCAGGTTATTTTTATCAAATCAACCTATTTTATCATAACCCTCCAGATGTTTCCACATATTAATATCCCTCTTTGTTATATGGGATCCTTTACCTACACCCAGATAACACCCTAACCTCTAAAGTTATCTAAATCGACCTTTGCTGCCAACTATAAGGCCCCAGCCTTATACCTTACTTAATATTGGATTAAATGAGTAATTCACATTGAGGTTCTTTTCAGGTTTAGAGTTTTAGAGAATTATGACATAACTATTACATCTCAAAAGAATAGAAAGTAGTCACTTCTACTAAATTTCCATAAAATAGAAACTCTTAAAAATAAACATGTCTAGTTCCATGTATTAGATAGCATGACATTCCCTTGATCCAATCCTTGACCCTATTCCACGTTAAGTCCTATGAAAAAACATTTCAAAAGAAACTTGGGGTGAGCATTAAAAGCTCATAATGGGATACACAATGATTGAAAACTGTTAGTTTTTCAAAGCAACAAGTAAACCATGTATACTTTATCAATGTAATACCTTTCACCTTTAGAATGTAGTAAAAACTCTTCATTGAAAAAAATATCATTACTTACCCTTTTGTAACCAAAATATTACCATAAAACCCATATAAAGAACAAATAACATATAAAGGTAACCTAGGACATAAAAATACATAAATGGAATAAACATACGGTCGACTTCCACATAAACTTAATGGAATATCCATACGACCGACTTCCAAACCCAATGCATTGGAGGTTATGACGTAACCACCCGTCCTGGTATTCGTGGCACCACCTGTCATATGTTTTATCATGTAACCACTAGTAAAATGTCCAAGTACCATCATTACACATAAAATATTGAAAATATAAACATTTCAATAACAACATTTCATTTTCAATCAAAATAAGTAATTCCAAGATATTGAATTAATCAATCCATTTTCAAAAATCGTTTAAAAGGGATTTTTGAATCAAAGTGTCCCATACCACTTTGAAACTTTTATTGGAATTATAATGTTAAAACATTAATGTCCATATAAATAAATACCGAAAACCATTTTGAAAACATGGACATTAAAGATAATTATTTAGAATAATAAATCTTAAAAACATTTAAAACGATATTTTTGTTAAAGAGTTTTTAAAAAAATGAGAGACTCTTGAATACAAATAATTGTGGAATAACATTTAATCCAAATTTTATAATATCATGAGAATAAAGGGATTCATGATATAATATGTCAAAGGACAGTATAAACACCATATAAGAGTTAATTGGTGCATAACAACAATGAAGTCTCAAAAGAAATGTAAAATGATATGAAATCCATTATAAAGAAGGTATCCTTAAATTAAGGATAAATCAATCTCATAATTATGTGTGACAAATATAAATACACCCAATATAAGTGGATATTAATTGTAAAACAATAAAATGTCATTCACACATATTCAAAGGATGACATATTCAGTAACTACATGTTGAACCAAAAGAAATCGAAATTGGGTTAAGAAGTTCCCTTGGTAAAATTAGACAGCCTAACAGCGTCACATAAAATTTTACAAAAATTGTTTATGAGAGAGATAAAGGGGATCTAATCACTTGTAAATAAAATTTACATAAATAAGGATATAGAAAAACATATCCCAACATAATAGTATGTGAATTAAAAGACATAACAAAAGAAGTCTTTTATAAAAAATGAGGGTGAAAGGTCCCCTTACTAAGTTGGGTAACTTTCAAAAAGTACACCCCATGGATGAAGGGACATACAATAAAGATGTAAATACCAATAAATGAAAATATACTACACAAAGTGTAAAATAATGTGCAGTACATACACCACTCAAAGGAAATAGTGGAAAATGTAGCATAAATGTCACGAGAATAAAAGTGAGATGAAAAATTCATTACGAAAACTCGGCAGCCTAACGGCGCCACTTAAAACTTCCAACATGGATTTATGAGTGGATATAGGGTCTCTTATTATATTAAAATAATAAGTACAGTAGGATTAATATAAAATAACATCCCAATCATAAGAAATATGAGCTTAAATGGAATGACATCAAAGAGTGTACTTAAAATGGAAGAGAGGTGTGGGATCCCTTACCTCGGGTCTGACTTGACTCAATCATTCTTTAATCTCCTGAATAATAAACATGAGTTAATTTCAACTTCCTTAAGAACCTTTTAAAAGTTCATTATTCCTTTTATATCACTTATTACCATGTCATGAACACTATGTTATTATTTAAGCTAATAACGGTCATTTTAACGATCATTGTTACTTGAGTCGAAAATAAACTCTTTATAATTACAAGTTGTTCATGTGGTAAAATTTCCACTATATCCAGTATTGCATTCATGATGTAGATATCATATATATCATATATATCCAGTATTTTCATGCAATTATAAAAATACATAACATTTAGAGTTATGAAATGAAATGCACCGTTCATGGAGACGGTAAGCCGTACGTACGCATGAACGCTACTTCCATTTCTATTTCATATTTAATGGAATTAAAAAAAATGATAAATAATAGTATTTTAATTTTAGTATGGTATCATATATAATTTCATTAAATATATCCTTTATTCGTACCACATATGGTATTAACGAATCAAATCACTTTGAGGGGGCGGTAGTCCGCACTTCCTAAAATTAAGATATCGCGTATACCCATAATGGAAGTCTTAAAGGTATTCCATAAATGAAAAATAAAGAAGATTAAGGAAAACATAAACATATTATATATCATATATAAATATAGTGACATCTTAATGTCCACCATGAAAGGTTTTAAGAGAAGATTGAACAATCATCGTTTCGTGAGGAAGTCATTCGCCATCGACAGAAACAGTATGTTCTTTAACAATTAGAAGAAGGTGTGTGTAATTGTAGCTCGAATCCTTAACATAAAAAAATCCCAGTATATTGAATATAATGGTTTTGTTACAAAATAAAGTAATAAAATGAGTTTAGGGGGGTGGAGAAGCAAAATGAAACAAAAGCACTCAAGTGATGGAATTACCTTAAAATCGGGTAACCCCCTTTGGTTTGAGCTCAAAGGCTTCCTTGGGAAGACGTCTGAACAAAGTGAGGATTCTAAGATTTAGATAGGGATTTGGAGAGACACAATGGGTAGGGGTTGGCCGAGCCAAAGGCTTTGGATTTGTGGGTAAAGAGGTAGAGGTGGGGGCCTTTTATAAGAGGAGAGGAGGGGCACTCTTGGAATGTAAACAAATGTTAATTTATTTTAGAATGAGTTTCGGATTTTAATGGTCCCACATTGATGGGTTTCGAGTATAAGGTGATAAGGGTTCTAAATACACCCATACAATATGTTTTGTACGTGTGTAGGTGTCATATTTTACATTATCTTTCCATTTTATTTAAATCGTTAAATAATGAGGTCATTCCTGCATCATCATGATGTCATAAATAATTTAATTTATGTAATGTCTAAAAATTATAAAAAAACAACTATGATGTAGGAAATCGTTTTATCTTTCCAAGGACTATTTATAGTCAAAAATATGACTTGTATAATTCCATGTAAAAATTGTTTTAGTTAAACAACTCATGTTTGTGACATTATAATTTTAACATTAAATAAAAAGGTATTTATGTCATTTTCCAACCAAAGTGGTTCCATGGGGTCCCCAAGTTGACCCATGGATTTTATTATTCGGCCATGACACATCCAATTAGGTTAGGACATGTGTGTAGGTCATTTCATATTATTAAAACATTATTTTTAACTTAAATTACACTAATTACCTCTTATCGTGATTAATACACTTAAATGTTTCTATTCACCAAAAAATTATTTTAATCCCATTGAACCACATTTTACTTCATTATGACAACCATTTATGTAGAATTTTGAAATTCAAATCACAGAAGTGGTAATGTTTCATTTAAACGAAAAATCAGTTACATTAACTACCACTTAGTGGTTTCACTATTCATCAAAAATTGAAGTTTTTCAGAAAATTACCAAAAATTTACCCAAGGATATATTTGATATTCCGAATTCAAAAATGATGTCTATATTAAAAAATTCAAAACATATAAGTTACATTAATTAATTTAACAATTAATTACCGCTGTCAGAGCAAATAGCGTGTTTTTATGAAACAATAAGTATCAAAAGATTGACACTAGTTTAAGTCCAATTTCAAGATGAAATTAATTCCAACGACCAATATTGGATTAAATGGTAAAAATATATTCTAATTTCACTTTTAAACCAATTCAAAAGATAATATAATCATATAAATAAATTATATTAAGAATAATTTTTGAATTAAAATACAACATTTTTCACTATTCATTAAAAAAATGATCTTAATCGGGAAAATACCAAAAATTTACACAAAGAGAATTTTGATGTCCCGATTATAAAGAAGAGTTTTATTTGGTCAAATAAAATGTATAAGAGTGACCAAAACTATATTTAATGGCGGTTCACCATCAAAAGTTGATAAGTGGACCTTTAGTGAAAATTAGAGTATATATGCCTAAAATTGAATTCTTTTCGTATTTTAAGCCTTTATCCTTTATTGGATAAATGTAAAAACATTTAAAAAACATATATAATCATATTTTAGTTATTTATTTTAATTCTCTCCAATACAACGACTACGTGTTAGCTAACATTTAAAATAATTTTATTTTATTATTAGAGTACAACGTAAGATTTCAAAGAAACTCGTTGTTGCGTATTGGGTAAGCCATCTAGAATAGCATTCCCTTTAAATTAATATTATCATTTTATTCAAAAAAAGGGATAAATAAAAAAAATCATATTATTTATTTATCTGGGGTGTTACATCCTATATATAATATAATGTTGTTACGTAAAAGGTTAGACATACACATATACACATTTCTATCAAATGTGTAACGAACATACTGTTTCTGTGTACGGCGAACTACTGTCCCATAAAACATTGATTGGAAAGTGATCATTTACCTCATATCCTGATGGCCTTTAAAATGGAAAATATTTTTACATTTTATATAAATTATATATATAATATTTATATACTTTTTTTATTTTTAACTATACCACAATTTTATGCCTTCCATCTTTGGTAAATAAAATAATTTAATTTGAGGAAGTGTGGAATACCATCCTCTCAAAACGATATGACTCATTCATTCCATACAAGAAATGTATAATAGATGGTTTTAATAAACCTATGTATCATATATAACATATATATTATACTATAATAATATTCTACATATTTATCATTTAATTTTAATTATTTTAATACAACAAAAAATTTATGTAACGTTCATGGATATGAACGACCTACCGTCTCGATGAACGATGCACATCATTTCTAATCTCAAAATTTTATAGAAAAAAATAATCTATAATAGATATATATGATTTAAGAAACATGAATTACATTATGGAGATGATGAAACTATGATATATTTAATAATAATAACAAACAGCAACTTAAAACGTACTCGAAAAAATAGTATGTTAACACTCGAATTAGTTAAAATAATGAATGGTTATTTACAAATGGGTAATAATATATCTTAAGAAGATCATATATGATATAATAAATATTAATATTTATCTTTTTTAATTTATTAATATTTTTAAAAGCACATATAAAGGAGGTTAATTGACGTTCACCTGACAGAAAACAAAAAGGGATTGATTTTCTTATCACTTTTTAAATCTGTTAGATTAATGTCATATTCAGTACATACATCTTTTGTGTTATATACCTAATGAAATTTTTTATATATTATTTCATTATTTAATTTTATTTCATGATATTAAATGATTCAATTTATTTTACTCTTTCATGTAACCTCTGGGTCAAAATCTACTCATATAGTAAGAGATTCTCATATCACTTTTAACATCAATGGGATTAATGTCGTGTTTAGATTCTATATAATTCTTGTGGTGTATCTACAATCATTTTTTATATTATATAATCAATACTTTTATAATCCTGGTTTATAAAAAATTAATTTAATACTATTATTTCAAGAGATTATGAATTAAAATATGTTGAACTTGTATGGGTCACTTTGAGATGATTAATGATTATGTTCCTCAAGACTAATCCTAATGATTTTTAAATGGAATTTCCACTCGATAGAATTGCATAACCTTTGTTTAATAAACCAATTAATTCTCTTCTTGTAATTCAAAATGATTAATAATGTTTTATAACTATTTTAACTGTCTATTGTACTCAATATATTTTAATTTTTTAAGAAAATCTGACTTTGTTTCTCACTTTAGTCGGAGAGCCTTTTTTCATTATAAAGACATGATTTATTAAAAATTTATCCAAATTTTTTTAATAATGATTTAAAAAATAACTTTTTACACTTATTAATTTTACAAATGTATTCAAAGGAATATTTTTATCTCTTTCTAAAAAATTCATCCTCTTAACCATTTATCGAGAAAAAAATGTTATTTTTACATTGCAAAACATGTACAAATCTATCCTACGTCATTTATTTGATTCATAATTTTGATGTACAGAAGGATTAATTTTAAATATAATTTTTTCCAATGATATATACAATGAAAAATAATTTCAAAACGTTTTTCAAATGAAAATTATATTTCCATGAAGAATATTTTTAAAAGTATAAATATTATTTCATAAAAAAACTATATAGTTTACTCAGTTTGGATTTCATATGTCTATACCATAATTATTATTCCTCTATATGGTTTTTTGTTAATTTGGAAAAGGATAGTATTAATATTCACTACCTTGATTTATTTCATAGTTTTCTCGAAATATTATATCTCTTATGATCATTGAACCTTGAATTTCTCCTAAATTATCCATTTCATTTATCACAATCATTATTATATCCTAAATAGTATATCATTTTTCATATGCTGTATTCTTTAATGGTTATTTGATTATTTGGGAAAATATTAATAATTAGATAATCATTACTCCATATATATATTTGATAAGGGAAATTGTTAAATCTATTACTCGATAGACGAGGATTGTTTTGGACTGGTACGACATGGGTGGTGTCCGGTTATAGATTTCCTTTCAATGTATCTATAGTCTCATGAGACAAAATAGTTGGTTAGCCACTTATGATGGGTTTTTACCCTACATTTTTTAACCCACCTAGGGAATTGTCTTGATGGTAAAGGTACAATATACCTAAGAATAATGGTATATAATAAATAAGAATTTACCTCATATATATATATTGTAATAATTCATCTATGAAATTTTTTTTCGACATTTAAATGGATTAATTTTCATTTTCAAGATTCAGTTATTATTCATCAATAATATTTTTCATTGAAATATCTATATGTACAATTTCCCAGTTATTTAGATATCATGTTTTTCAATTTCTATCCTTTCTAAATTATATTTTCCTTATATATTTATTTGAATTGAATTTGTTTCTAGTTATTACCTTTCCATATTTCTTACATAATTCCATTAATTTTATTGATTACTTGGAATGGGTATTTAGTTATCTATCGTTCCGTAATTTCTATTCTAATTGATTCATTACTGTTTCCCCTATATTTTATTTTACAGAGAATTTGATCTCACCCTTATTATGTTTTTTCCCTAGAAATTCAAAAACATGCTATGAATGATAGGTATGGATTTACTACATTGAATAATGTTACCCAGAGAGTTATGTATTTATAAATATTTAATTTAAAAAAATTTGTTTTAATTAGTGTATTTATCTGAAATACAATATTCATTTATGTATTCAGTTTATAAAGACTACTACATTTATTGGTCCTTCAGGGTTTTATTCCTAATAATCTAGCCAATGCAATTGATATTTAACACCAGATATGAGATATAATTTGTTGGGTCTCGATATATGGTATCAATGGTAGGTTATTAGCTACCTTGGGAATTGGATTTAGGAAAACATAGGTTAGATAACATAAAAATAAGATACATTATGAAGATATGTATAGACAGAAATCCTGGAATATTTCTAAATTATTGATTATGTGGGTCTTCTTAGATATACATCAATATTTTGATACTATATATGGATGTAGTTCTTCAATATAAGCAACTAGAAGTAACAAATCTAAAAATGTGTTTCGGGATTGACATTGGGTAACCTGGTATACAACAACGAGCATTATTGTGCAGCTATTTTAACACTCCCCAGAGATATTATTAGGAAAATCCACATTATCATTACCATCCATTATTAAAAATTTGAATAGATATTGAAAATTATTAATATTGGTTTAAACTAAGGAGATAAATATTGAAGATAATGATTCATGATTTAGAAATCCAACCAATAATATTATGTTAAAAACATAGACCTAGGAATGACCAATCATTATGATTTGTTTTTGGTATTTAATAACTGAATTCTAGATTTATTTTACAAGTTGTATTTTGGACAGAAGAGTCATGAAACTTATAAGGATTATGATTGATTTAAATATCATATGGTTTAGAGGAAAATATTTATTTGAGGAATAATGCCTTTATATATATATATATATATATATATATATGAAATTTCAATGATATTGATAACATTTAGGGTTCATATAATCAGTAATTAAATCTTACTAATATTAAAAGAAGATTATGAGGCTTTGTAAAAAATTGGATTTATTTAAAGCCATAGTTAATAGGTTATTTAATGAATAAATTTTATGAATTTCAATTATATTTATGAATCAAATTATATTTGTATCACCCCAAGCTTCCACGATACACTTCTCTTTGAATAATACAAAAGTGTGTGTTGTGAGAAACATCGTGTTAAAACACACCAAGACCAATCAATCTAGATGTTATGAATAGTAACAACAACTTTTTCAAATTTAATAAATTTTATCATTCAAAATGGACATAATTTTGGGATACGTAATTTTGAAATTTCCTTAGGGTCAATTTTTTTTATGTAAACATTCAATTTTTGATGATTACTGAAAAACACCGATTTATTGTTTAAAATCGAATTTTTATTTAAATAATTATTTATATTATCTAAATTTATTTTAGGTCAAAATAGATAAATAATACCTATATAAGTTCAATTTAATTCATTGAAGTCAGTTTAAAATATTTTTTGATATATAAAAATTTTATTGAACTTTTTACCGCCTTTTTTCCACCTCCTAGGAGAATTTGCCAATTTGTATAAAACATAATTTCATTGCTTCTATGAGTTTATTTTCTGAAATCTGAGAGACATAGTTGATATCAGTAATTAAAATGTGGTTCAATAATATGAAAATAATTTTTGGTGACCAATAACTTTTTACATTTATTTACCACGGTTAATAGTGAATTGGGTAATTAAGGGTAAAAATGATATTATTATTAACCTAAAAAATGTCCTAATTATATTAGAGATGTTTTATTAGAAAAAAACAACCTTAAAATTAAAATATTGTCCTTTAGGTCCACTTGGATTATATTATGACATTTATTATTATTAAATTCAATGAATTGTTAAAAGTGTTAAAATCAATGTTTAATAACTAAAATATTTTTAATATAGGGTTATACATAAGATAAATTCTACTAAAAATATTCATTAGAAATATAAAACGATTTAATATATAATATTATTTTATTTATAATTTTTATATATTAAATAATTTAATTTATTTATGACACAGTGATGGTGGAGTAATTACCTTATTAATAAAATATTAAAATAAATTGTTATTATAAATACCCAAATAAATAATATTTGAAACTTTTTATGAATTGCACTAATTTTCATGGTTAATATGACATTTTGGATTTGATTAAATTAATTTTTTTATGTAATAAATCTTTTATGAATTTAGAAAAAACAAAATAACAAATAGTGTAAAATTGACATAAAAGAGTTGTTAAAACAAATATTATACTATAAATTGGTATTTTATTCCTAAAAATACAAGGAACTTACAGATGGATTAAAAACTATTATATATTTCATCAATTAACCACATGGTGTTCTCTTATATGTTGATATTAAGTTTATTATCCATATAATATAAAAATAGAAAGAGACATGGTAATTGTCAAACTATTTAACTAAGAGTTAAATAAAAAAGATAAGGTTAATATAGTAAAACAAACCTATATAAAACCTATTGGTTTGGTGGTTTTATACCCATGACCACCTTATCCTTTAAATAATTAATTTTTGAGCCATTATAAACCGAACCTGATTTTATTATAAAAATCTATTTAAATATTTTCTTAAGGTGCGACTCGCCCCTCTTAAAAAAGAATCACCCCCTTCACTCAAATACACACATTAAATGCCATTTGGATCGGCCAAACCATGCCTAAATATCCTATCAACTATCCTAACTTTATCATAGAGGCCTTATATTGATCATAATGTCAACCTATTGAGCTTTCTTTACCATATCAAAATGATGAACCTAAAGAAGAGGTAAATATCTCACCACTTCTTTCATGATAATTTCTTCTTCCACTTCCTCTTTCGTTGTTATTTAAATTATAAAATAATAACTCAATTATATTCTATATAATGTGATTTTATCATAAAAATGGTACAATAATATTCACTATGTTGTTCATTCTATGAATAACATGTCACCATACGTGCGTACGTATGACTTAACGTCTCCACATCATGGTGTAGTAGTTATTCAATGCATTATTATTTGGATGCATATAATAATGATGTATAATTTATGTAAATAATAGATATAACATGTTAATGATTTTTTAGATATGATATGACGTCCAATTCATTATTATTTTAATTAAAAAAATGATATTGTCTCTCGTGCATATGTACGGATTACCGTCTCCACGAACGTGATAATATTCATTCTACGTTGTAATCATTGAAGTACAATTTTCATGTAATTATTAAAAATAATATTTAAAAAAAATAATTTCATTCTAGATATGAATAAAATAATCATTATCCATAATAATAATGTCTTACGTAACTAAGCATATAATGTAAAACGAATCAGTTAACAACTAAAATGATGATACTACTAAAAAACCATTAAAAAATAAATATTGGAACATCATATATGATATATTAAAAATGTATATGGTTCTTGTATAATTTAATAACAATTATTTCACCATTATACAAGATTTTAGTATTCCCTCGTCCAAGTAAAAGTATAATGTGATGGATAATTTAAAAATATCATTATTATCTGAGGTTGTTTTTACGTAGGTATCTACTGGGAACTCATTATCACCCACATCAATGTTTTCCTAAAAATTTATTCGAAAACATTTTTACAACTTAATAGACTATGCTTTAATGTCATTTATACCCTTATTTTACCATATACATTTTGAAAATAATCATTTCTTCATTTTCCAAACATGTTACTTTATAACCTTTTTGAAAAAATTAAATTAGGAATGTTTTTTAACATGTATGGTGAGTGTGGCTATATTCCACCATTATTACATCGTCAAAGATTCCTGTAAAATATTATAAGAATATTTTCAAAATAAATGTTTTATTTTATAATAATGTAACTTTTAATTATTTAAAAAAAAGAATGAGATATTTCTCTCAAACCATTTTGATTTCATCTTTGTAAGCATCCTTTAATGGAATTTAAATTTTTTAGTTCATTTATTACGATACAAATCTTCAATTTTTTTGAAGGTTTTTTGATATGTTTGATTGTGAATGTGTCATTTTTCTACCATTCATGGTTTATGGATAAAGTACTGACATTTCGTAATCTATTATTAATACGAATGTTTATGTTATGTTTAAAACTTTTCATATAAGGAATGCATTGGACTTAGTAACTGACATGTGGAGCCCACTATAGCTCCTTGTTGCATCGGTAGGTCTCGTGTGACAAAATAGTGGCTTCTCATAAGGACATGAAAAAATATTATTTGTATTCTTGGCACAAGGCCTTGACTATGCGATTATGAAGTCTAGAAATATGCATTCCTTAATTATAAAAGTGACTATTGATATTTTATGTGATTATTCTACTAGTAGAATATCAATGTGTGTAAGTAAATGGAATTATTTTTAATTATATTTTCCATCTTATGAAAAAGTTTATATTGAAAAATATTTTGTTTCATTTTTATACATTGCCTTAAATATTTATTCTTATTTATGAAAGTGTCTTCTATATTATTGTCCTTACTATGTATCTGAGCTCACCCATTTATATGTTTTATTCTTCCCAGGATGTGAAGAAGTATATATTTTGACTAACCTATAGGGATAGTCTATGGGATCTCAGTGTTGTCTATGGAAACAATGTTGTTGTATTTTTCCATTTTATGATATAATGTAAACCTTATTAATGTATCTAGTACTTCCAAGGCTAATAAATGATTCAGTCTTTCGAGACCTGATCTTTTGTGATCATGCCATTGATACGTAATAATGCACCGACTCTGGGGTTCTGGGGTCAGAGAATTATAGTTTCTATCAGAGGATGTGTAGTAAAAACCTTAGAAGATAGATTTAAAAAAACTCTAATTAGAGAACATTACCCTAAGATAGACTATGAAGATTAGTACAAAAGAACTTCCTAGAATTTTGGGATTGTAGAGATTTTGTGAGTTTTCCAAGAAATACTTCCCTATTTGGATTCACACAAGTAGAGGTGACTCTAGCACAGATGTATCAAGGGGTAAAACCCAAAAACGCCACTTTGAGATGACTCAAATGGGAACTGGTGCACGACAATGGGGTTTGATGCACTCTTGGTTATCACACTCCTAGGGAATATGCCTAGGATAATACACATTTTCGTTACAAACCATTATAAAGGATTTATGAGTATATACATCATCAAAGAAACCCTTTTTTTATTATGGATTATATTCATAAAATGTTCAATTTATTTTACTTATGAAATAAATTTGGAATTATATTTTGTGATTCATAAAATAAAATGGTGTATGCCATTGTTTAGAAATGGAACCTATTGAAGGAATTGATACTGTATCAATGCATGAACTCTATGTAGGGATTCCCCTCTTGCTCAAGATAATTATAGTGGAGCTAATGATATAACTATTACTGATCAAAATATCACTATACTGGGACAACTCACTCATGTTATGAATAATAACCATACCTGTATGGAGCACCCTAATACACAGTATGGAGGATAATTGTTAGATCGCATAATGAGGCAACAAACAAAAACATTCAATGGGGTTAAAAATCCATTATTATTTGAGAAATGGATAAATTACGTAGAGAAAATATTCAACACCTTGGGGAGTAGGGAAAGGTAAAAAGTTGTCATGGAAGTTTACCACCTCAGTGAAGATGCTGATCAATGTTGGATATTGATTGAAAAAAAATGAAGACGATGAAGTATCAAATATGGAATTGAAGGAGTGTAAAGAAATTTTCTTAGGAAAAACCTTCCTCATAATCATTGAGGATATATGGAATGACAATTTATGAGTCTAAGGAAAATTGAGGATGTGAATGTCGCAAAGTATGAAGAAAATTTTAAAATGGTTAGAAAGGAATGCTAAAGATTTTATATGTAACCTAAGAAGTATGATTGATCACTTTATTGATTGGTTAAAACAATTTCTCCATCGAGCATTAGTCTCATAATCCTTCTTGTCGTATGAATATATTGTCTCATGTACTGTCAAGAAAGATAAATAAATTTCTATGTCTTACAACATTAATGCAAATTAAGATATGATTAGATATTCTAAACACAGTATAAATGGAAATAAGGGGAGGAAGGGAAATGTTGAAAATCCATCATGTAGTGAATGAGGGAAGAAACACCCATTACTTGTCAGAAGGGAATGGGAGTCTGTTACATGTGTGGTGAAAATGGCCACCAAACTCGTGATTTCAAGGGGAAGAAAAGAAATGTTAATGATAAATACTAAAATTGTAGAGAAAAGGGGAATTATGAAAATGAATGTCTTATGCGTTACATTAACATACCTCAGAAAATGCCAAGATATCAAGGCTAATGTTATGCTATAACTACTGTTCAGGTTGGTGCTCCGAAGTACATAGTGGTAGGTAATTTAATAGTTTCGTCAAGTTTATCGAATTCTTTATTTGATTCAGGATCATCGCATTGTTTCATTTTTCCTAGTTTCTATGAAGATTATATATTTCCAATTTGATTTAACAATGTATTTTTTAGTAAAACACCTAAGGGATATATCATTGCAATAATGTATTGTCAATTAGTCCCCATTATTGCATATAAATTTCCTTTATATGTTGATCTCATCTCCATACCCATGATTGAATTTGATAAAATCCTTGGTATGGATTGGATTTTGGACCATGATGGAAAAATTAATTTTATAAAGAATGAGGTTACAATTCTAGAAGATGATAAGGATTAAATTATCTTTAGAGTAGAAATTTAACCACAAATTCTTATCTATATCTTCCCCTAGTAGCTCAACTAAATTAAATTATTTTTGAGGAAGAGAATGAAATTATAGGGGGTGAGGAAAAGAATTTTGAAAAAGTGGATGTAACTATTGAGCAAGAATATGTTGATGTGTTTCCATAAGATTTACCAGGACATCCTATAGAATGATAAATTGAGTTTTCCATTGATTTAATTCCTGGTTAATGTGCCATATCAAAGACCCCTTATAAAATGGACATTGTGGAATTAGTGAAACTAAAGAAAAAATATAATGAATTGAGTAATAAGGGATTTATTCTACCTAGTTTTTCTCCATGGGGAGCCTCTGTTCTTTTTGCTAAGAATAATGATAGGTCTATAAGGTTGTCAATTGACTATAGTGAGGACAATGCCATAAATATAAAGAACAGGTATCCCCTACCTCACATTGATTATTTATTCGACCAATATCATGGAGCTAAATACATGTCAATGATTAACATTTGATCTGGATATCATCAGTTTTGTGTGAAAAATGAAGACATTCCGAAATATAATTTCCTACCAGGTACGGGTATTATGGTTTTAATGTAATGCCTTTTAGATTAACTAATGCACTGTTAGTCTTCAAAGATATAATGAATAGATTTTTAGAGGAATATCTTGATGAATTTATATTGGTATTTATTGATGGTACTTTTACATACTCTAAAAGCTATGAAGATCATGAATATCCCTTTACCATTATTATAGAGACTCTTATAAGACATGAATTATATGTGATGTTTAGCAAATGTAAATTCTGGCTTCAGGAGATTTCTTTTCTTGTCCATATTTTCTCTAAGTATGGAATCTATGTTGATCCTTATAAGAACAAGGAAATCGAAGAATGGCCAACACTGACAAGTATAACCAAGGTACACTTTTTTGTTGGTTTTGTAGGTTTTTATCATCCTTTTGTCCAAAATTTTTCTGGATTGGCTAACCCATTAACGAAGCTCACATGTAAGGGGGTTATATTTGTTTGGAAAAAAGTGTGTGAAGAATGTTTTGAATAATTTAATAGAAGAGTAGTCAATGATCTTATCTTTTGTCTACTATCGAGGAATGATGGGTTTGTTTTTTATATTGATGCTTGAATGATAGGACTTGGCTTTGTCCTTATGCCGAATGATGGGGTTATTTCCTATGCATCGCAACAACTAAAAATTCACGAGCAAAACAATCATACACATGTTCTTGACTTATCAGCTATAATAATTTCTATAATGATATAGAGACATAATCCCTATGGTGAAAAATATGAGATATATACCGAGCACAATTGTTTGAAGTATATTTTCTCACAGAATGTACTCAATATAAGGAAAAGAAGATGGCTTGAACTACTCAAGGATTATGATTTCACCATACATTACCACCTAGGGAAAGAATATAAGGTGGAAGATGCTTTGAGCAGAAAGGATCATGGAGTTCTGGACAAGATGAGAGTTGAAAAGGATCATATATTCAAGGATCTAGTAATGTTAGACCGGGGGATAATCGTTTATGGTGAAAAATAAAACCTTTTTGAATTGGTTGCAAAACCATCTTTACTATAAAGGATAAAGAGTTCTCAGACCGATGATCAAGAGTTTCAAAATAATATTAAAGCTATGAATTATGGTAGATTGAGTGACATTATGTATAAAGATGAAATTTTTAAATTTGTGAAGAGGCTAGTGTTCCCGATATAACTGATCTAGAAAGGGAATTATTGGATAATGCTCATAGTTCCAATTTCATTATACACTCTAGTATAACTATGATGTATAGTGATCTGAAGGATCATTTTTTTGTGTGACACCATGAATAGAGAGATTGCTAATTTTGTGTTAAGAAGTATGGTTTCTCAATAAGCGAATGTTGGAAGGCAACAACCAAGAGGAGTCATGCAACCTCTTTCAATACCTGAGTGGAAATGGGCTAATATTACGATGGACCTTGAAATTTGACTACCAAAAACTCCTAGAAGGAACGATGTAATATGGTTCATCGTTGATCATCTTACCAATTCAGCACATTTTCGTGTTATAAGAGATGATTTACCACTTGAACGTCTAGAAATAATATATATTAATGAATTTTTGAGACTTCATGGAGTACCCATATCAATTTTTTATGATCATGATCCACATATTACATCAAGATTCTAGAAATTTTTTCAGAATGCCCTGGATAATGAACTTCGTTCGAGCACTGCCTATCACCCCCAAATAGATGGACAATCAGAATGGAGTATTCAAACCGTAGAAGACATGTTGTGATCATGCTCACTTGACTTTCGCGTTATGTGGGATACATATTTACATCTGGTTGATTTTTCATATAACAATAGATTACATTCAAGTATTTATATGGCCCAATATGAAGTGTTATATGGAAATAGTTGTCTCACACCAACCAGTTGGGATGATGTTGGTTAAAGAAAACTCATAGGCCTAGAACTTGTGGACGCAGTGATGGTAAATGTGAATGTAATCCATACGTATATAAAATAATCTCAAAGTTGGGAGAAGATATTTGACGATAAAATAAGGAAGGATTTGAAATTTAATTTAGGAGATCATGTTTTCATGAAAGAATCACCATGGAAGGGTGTTATACATTTCGGTGAGAATGGATATTTATGTCCAAGGAACATCAGACCTTTCAAAATTATAGAAATAATTGGGGTTGTAGATTACCGTTTGGCAATGCCACCAAGTCTCTCCAATGTTCATGATGTATTCCGTGTATCATTGTTGAGAAAATATAAGCTGGACCCAACACATGTACTCACCTATGAGGAATTAGAACTGGAACCCATTCTTTCTTATTGCAAATATCCAGTCATGGTTATAGATATAAGAGAACATGTTCTGATAAACTCGACGACTCTTCTGGTAAAAGTTTTATGGAGAAACCATAATTTGGAAGAGGCAACGTGGGAACCTGAATAACTTATTTTGAAGAACCACCAAATTATTTTTATGTAGTAATATTCTCGAAATTTTGGGGATGAAATTATTGGAAGGAGGGTATAATGTTACACACCAAGCTTCCACCGTATGCTTCTCTTTGAATAATACATTATTGTGTGTTGTAAGAAACATCAATTTATAACACACCACCACTAATCAAACTAGCCATTATGAATAGTATTACCCAATTTCTTAAATTTTATAAATTTTATCATTCAAAATGGACATAATTTTAGTATTCGGTATATAGAAATTAGCATAGGGTGAATCTGTGGTATTTCATAGAAAACTCTAATTTTTTTTATGAATAGTGAAAAACACTGACTTATTGTTTAAAACCAAATTTTTATTTAAATAAATTTTTATTTTATTTAAATTTATTTTAGGTCAAAATATATATATAATACCTATATAAGTTCAATTTAATTCATTAGTTTCACTTTATATTAATAATATATATATACAAATATTATTGAACTTTTTACCGTCTTTTAGCCACCTCCTAGGAGCATTTGAAAATTTGTATAAAACATAATTTACCAATTATATGAGTTGAATTTCCAAAATACAAGAGACACAGTTTATATCACTTAGTAAAATGTGGTTCAATAAGTTGAAAATAATTTTTGATGGATGGTATATTCTTATTTTTATTTACAACGATTAACAGTAAATAGGGTAATTAAAAGAAAAATGATATTATTATTACCCTAACACATGTCCTTATTCTATTGGATAAGTGTAATTCGACCAAAAAATTCCATAGGAAAGAAATATTATCCATTGGGTCCACTTGTATTCCATTAGGACATTTATTATTATTTAATTCAAAGAAGATATAAAAGTGTTAAAATCAATGTTTAATAAGTAAACCATTTTTAATATAGGGATATTCATAAGATAAATTCTTCTATAAATATTCATTAGGAAGGTAATAATATTTCCTAGATAATGATATTTTATTTATAATTTGAAGACATTAAATAATAATATTTATTTATGACATAATGATGATAATTTAATTACCTTATTAATGAAATATTAAAATAATTGATAGTATAAATACCCAAATAAATGTAATTTGAGACTTTTTAGGAATTACATTAATTTTCTAGGTCAATTTGTATTTTTTATCTAAAAATATAATGTCCAGCCAAAGGGATTAAATAATATTATATATTTCATTAATGAACCACATGGGGTTCTATTGGGTGTTTATAGTATGTTTATTAACCATATAATATAAAAATTGAAAAAGGCATGGTAAATGTCAAAATATTTAACTAAGAGTTAAATCAAAAAGAGATAAGCATAATATTGTGACCCAAACCAATCTAATACCTATAGGTTGAGTGGTTTTCAAGCCATCCCAACTATATCCTTTAAATAATTTATTTTTGATCCATTAGAAACTGAACATGATTTTATTATAAAAAAATATTACAATCATTTCCTCAGGTGCCCCTCACCCCTCTTAAAAATGGCACTTCCACATGTCTCAAATTCACACCTTAGAATCCATTTTTCTCCGCCAAACCCTGACCAAATATCCTCTCCAAAATCCTCCCTTCAACCTAGAGGCCTTAGTTTGATCAGAAAGCCAACCTATAGAGTCCTTTTGACCAAATCAAAGGATGAACCCGATGAAGATGTAAATATCTAACCACTTATTTCCAATTATTTTATTTTCCACTTCCGCATTCATTGTTTTTTCGATTATAGAATAATAACTCATGTACATTCCTTATTCTGTGATGTTATTATAAAAATGGTACAACCATATTCATTATGTTATTCATTCAATGAATAACATGTCACCATACGTGCGTACGTATGACTTACCGTCTCCAAGTCATGGTGTAGTTGTTATTCAGTACATTATTATTTTGATGGGTATAATAATGATGCATAATTGTTGTAAATAATAGTCATAAGATGTTAATGATTATGTATATATGATATAACATCCATTTTATTATGATTTTAATTTCAAAATAATGATATTGTCGCTTGTGCGTATGTACGGATTATCATCTCCATGAATATGATGAGATTCATTCACCATTATAATCATTGAAGAATAATTTTCATGTGATGATTAAAATAAATATTTAATTAAATAAATATCATTATGGATATGAATAATATAAAATCTATCCATAAAAATCACGTCTTACGTAACTAAGCATATAATGTAAAATGAATCAGTTAACAACTAAGACGATGATAATACTATAATATCATCAACAAATCGATTTTGGAAGATCATATGTGATATAATATTAATTTATATGGTTCTTTTGTAATTGAATAACAATTATTTAACCATTATATATAATTTTAACCAATTATCGACCAAGGAAAAGTTTAAGGTAAGGGTTAATTTCAAAATATCTTTATTATCTGAGGTGGTTTTTTTTGTAAGTATCTTCTGGGACCTCTTTATCATCTACATCCGTGTTTTCCTAAAAATGTATTCCAAAACAATTTTACAAATTACTAGACTATTGTTTAAAGTCATTTATACCCTTATTTTACCTTATCCATTTTTAATGTAATCTTTCCATCATTTTCCAAACAAGTTACTTTATGACCTTTTTGAAAAAATTAAGGTAAGAATGTTTTTTATACTTATATGGTGGGTGCGACTATAATATTTTTTTATAACATCGTCGAAGCTTCCCTTACAAAATTATATGAATATTTTTTAAATAAATGTTTTCTTTAAT
This sequence comes from Viscum album, assembly GCA_963277665.1. Classification (NCBI taxonomy): domain Eukaryota; kingdom Viridiplantae; phylum Streptophyta; class Magnoliopsida; order Santalales; family Viscaceae; genus Viscum; species Viscum album. The sequence goes on along the minus strand of OY728161.1, from coordinate 527,863,577 downwards.
ATTAATGTATCATTAAATGATTAAAAAAATGAATGATATATTTCTCTCAAACTGTTTTGATTTCATCTATGTCAACATCCTTTAATGGATTTTAATCTTTTTTGAATATGATTTATTATGATACAAATCTTCCAATTTATATTGAAGGTTTTGTTATTTTTTGATTGTGAATGTGTTATTTTTCTAACATTAATTGTTTATAGATAACGTATTTACATTTCATATGATATTATTAATATGAATGTTTATGTTTTGTTTAAAACTTTTCATTTGAAGAATGCATTGGATGTAGTAAGTGACAGGTGGAGCCCGCAATAGCTATTCGATGCCTCAGTAGGTCACATGAGACAAACTAGTGTCTTGGAACATGGCCTTGAAAAAAATCTTATTTTTAGTCTTGGTACAAGTCCATGACTATGTTGTTATGATGTTTGGAATTATGAATTCCATCATTATGAATGTGTCTATTGATATTGCACGTGGTTATTCGAGAAGTAGAATATCAGTGCGAGTATGTTGAAGGGAATTATTCTGATTTATATTTTCCATATTATGATGAAGTTTATGTTGAAAAGGCATTTATATTAGTTTTATACATTTCCTTAAATGGTTATGCTTATTTATGAATGATTCTGCTATATTGTTATCTTTACTGAGCATTTGAGCTCACCCCTTTATATGTTTTATTTTTTCCAGGATGCAAAGATGTATATTATGACAGACCTATATAGATAGTCTATGGGATCTCAATGTTGTCTATGGAAAAAATGTTGTTGTAGTTTTCCATTTTATGATGTAATGTAAACCGTAAGAATATATCTAGTACTTCCAAGGCTACTAAACTAATCGGTCTTTCCAGACTTGATCTTGTGTGATCATGCCAATGATATGTAATAATGCACCGACTCTGGGCTTCTGGGGTCAGGGTGATACAATATTAATATTGATTTAGAAAAATAAAAAATGTATGTCGAGTGACAAAAAATCATATTCTCCATGGCCATGGGTCTTGATCTCATGATCGAAGGACGATAAGGGTTTTTCACAAACCACTTACATATTAAATGCCCCAGTTAATTTTTCATTGTTTTTTAATATTCAATTTGATGAATAAATAAAAATATGAATCTATCATATCAATTTTGAGTATTAGAGATGAACATATGAAAAATATTATTTTTTGAAGATAGTTAAAGACAAACAGTTATACTTGTCACACTTTTATAGGCCTTACGACCCACTAAACATTTCTTTTAGAGCTTTAGGAATAAAAAAGTATTATTAGTAATTAGTTTTTCATATTTAAGTAAAGAATTATAATTTTATCAGAGAACAAAACAATATTATTATTATTAATATAAACATGAATGCTACTAAGTAATAATGTTTCTTTATATTATTGTTTAGTAATATAATTACCTCACATTAGAAAATGATGTAGAAATTAAATGTTTCCTTAATACATTAATTTATTTTGAACCAATAACCTACTAAATCGTTTCATATTTATGGATTTTATTTCCTTATATTTCTATTGAGCATTCACTTTTTTGTGATTAATGATATCATTTATGATATTCCTCCATGTACATATCACTACATTCCACTAATGTTATCCTGTATAGAAACCTTGTTACATGGTATTCCGTGTGACCTTTGTACATTCCTTTCAATATTATATAGTGGATTATGTTTGAACTCTTATCATGATGTGGGAATTGAAACATAAGAAGTATCAAAAAATATATCATCATGATCATGTGTAGATTGAGATGATGAAATTTAAAAACGTTGGGAATAATACGATGGAAATGAAAACTAATGAAAGGACCCTATATTTGATTGCGTGTATGACACGTAACTCCCAGTGGGTAAGGTAATATAATATCTAGACACATTATAATATTTTTACTATTTAAAATATTTTCTATATATTTTAATTCATGCTTCACTAAGTTAGATTCCATTACACATTAATGTTTCCTTCCTCAATAGCTTGAGTTACACCTACAAGAGACCTTCCTCAAAAGCATGTGTTTTATGAAAGACCTAGTTCCACAATATAACAATGTAATATTAAAATATTATTATTTAATATAATATGATATAACATAGTAGTTATTTTAGTGGTTATGAATGGTATTAACAAAATTATGAAATAATATGGTTTATATAAATATAAAATGAGTTCATGGGTTACCACTTAATTATAAATGAAGATAAGAACAAATTGGATATAAAAAGAAATATTATTATTTTTATGATGAAAAAGAAGTTTTATCTTAATAAAATAATTAATTTTGATTATATAATTATATTAATGAACTATATGAGTTATATATTGAATTTTATATTTTTTATATTAATTTATTAGGTTTTATTTGCATACAATATGATCAAACCATATTGAACACATAAAACCTATATTTTTTAAAAAGGAAATTTTATATCATTTTATTTGAGAGCCCCCTTTAAATATGAATTTTGAAACTTTAATTTATTTTATATTACAAAATAAACATTATCATTAAAATCAAAACATAAAAACTAGTTAGGGGTGATGTTTTTATTTTTCGGAATCATATCATTTTTAATGAAAAGTTAAAAATATTGAATTTTAGTTGGAAACATCATTTTCATCTGATTTATTTATAGTGTAAAATTATAAAATTTATATTATTAAATTTATTATTAGAACATATTTTTTATCAATTAATTCAATTTCTTTCTTTTTAATCAAATTCACAGTGAAATTTATTATAAAAACATAGAAAAAATTAGGACATTTTTACTCTAAAAACCATATTTTCTTCCAGTTTATGACTTTGAATTCATTTAATTTTTGTTTGTTATTTGATTGTAATTGGTAAAAATGGATTCCATATTTGGATTCCTAGTAATTTATAATTTTTAATAATTCCAACGTTTTTTATACGATAAATATAAGTGAATGTGGTTGAAATTAATTACAATTATTAAATTTAAATCAATATTAATAATGAAATCAATCTTTATAATATAGTCCAAAATGACCTAAACCGATTTCCAAAAAAAAATTCCTAGAAAAAATAATCTATTAACCTTCCATTAATGGGATTTATTTTTTTGTTACATTTTATTTGTAAAAACATGTGCACACATAACTTTTAACCTAAAATTTCAAATGAGCCCTTTTCATTCCAAATAAAGTCTACAACATATGCCAATTATTCACACCTCTAAGACCACATTATATCATCCAGGATCTTAAATAATTACTTCAAAAAAACCTCTCTTTGACCTTGAAGACACCCTTCTGTTAGAAATCATACAAAAGATGCCTTTTGGTACAAGCCAAAAGTAGTTACCTATTTAAGAGATAACATCTTCATTCAATCATTTTTGTTTCATTTAATTTATCAAAATCATATACTATTATTATTATATGATTACATAAAAAGTATAATTCTTAATATTCTATGAATTTTAATGTAATTTTTTCTAATTACACATACACAGATCTCCACCGAGTGGTTAACAGACATAATGTTTCTGTGTACAACGATCTATGACCTTATGGACCAGTGATTTTTAATATTATTTTCCATCTCTCTTGATGGCCATTATGATGGAAACTATTATTATATTTGATATATTATATACATAGTTTCTTTATACTTATATAATTTTATCTATAACATAACTTTTTTCCTTCTATCTTGTGTAAATATGATTATTTCGTTTGAGGAAGTGTGGACCATTGCCCCATCCAATTGATATGACTCATTCATTATATAAATGGATTATAAATAGGATGCTTTTATTAAAAATATGATACATATATAAAATATATAAGATACATTAATTATTTTATACACTTATATCATTAAGTTTTAAATCATTTAATAAAATAAATTAATGAATGTAGCATTATTTTGTACGTACAACCTACCATCTCCATCAACGGTGCACATCATTTCTAATCTCAAATTATTATAAATTAAATAAATACATATATAATAGATATATATGATTTATTAATCATTGTTTAAATTCATGAAATGATGAAACCATGATATATTTAATAAGAATAAAAAACAAAAAGTTTATATAATCAAATGTTATTAACAAATGGGTAATAAGATATTATAAGAGGATAATATATGAAATAATAATTTTTAATATGTATATTTTATATTTTTTAACATGTTTAATAACCCTAGTACTGGAGGTTAATGTATGTTTACCCGAATATAAACAAAAATAAAATATTCCCATTTCCCTTATTAAATCTATGAGGCTAATCTCATATTCACTACTTAATTATTTTTTGTGCTATAACTACTGCCAATTTTGTGTAGGACCCTGGGAAACCCTGAGAGGGGAGGGGTGAATCAGGGTGTCAACATTTTCTTTGAAGAAAAATGATCTTGTTCCCACGTTGGTATAAACTTGTTAAACATGTATTACAGATATGATCAGCAATGAAACATTCTCATGCAAAGAGATGAAACATCAATTATTACTTGTTTCACCGCTAAGGGCTATGTCCAAGGAGCATATGACGACAAGTTGCTGGACATACCAAATTACACTATTCATTAGTAGATGTGTATTATAATGGTCCGGACACAGTTACTTTGTCCCAGGCTCACTGCATTTAAAAATGTTCAGAGATAGCTCATTGCATACCTTGGTACACTCCCGTTGACTCCCCCTGGATCACTGCCCTTGGTGATGACCCAATCAGTTTATAGACATGAATGTTTATTCCATAAATTTTCATTGATGTCTTTTCCTCAGCTCAGCACGAGACTCTGCTTGCATCGAATTCTGGAATTAATGCTCTTGAACGCTCCAAACCACAGAACCAGATAATCAGAATGTGCAAACAGGATACACAGAAGACTTCACATAGCACTTACCATTTGCGCGCAAGTTCTCATATTTGAGCACAATACATGATTTTCATGCGGGAAAATATTTCGCGTAACATAATATTTTTACGCACAATTTCCCCTTTTTGGAAAAGCTCCAAATTTTTTATGCAAGCCCCTTTTCGCGGACCTTTTACATGCATCAGAAATAAGATCGCCTCTAAGTCTTCGCCCTTTTTGAATTGAGGGGGGTCACCTCTTATTTATAAGCATCTGAGACCCCCGTGCACAAAAACCCCTTTGGTGCGAAAAACATCTCATATGGCGCATAATATTTTGCGCCGGTATCATTTTTCATGCACATCATCAGATTTTTCACTCAGCCCATGCCTTTGACATTTTTCGATGTTCTGATTCCGAAACACTATTTTAGCAAAAAAAACCTCGATCCTTTATTTCGCGCACCACACTGTTTCTCACACCCAACTCAAAAAAATTTCACTCACATCATCAATACTATTATCCTCTTTAACTGTATGATCACATTGCTGGCATACATTCTGAACTTACACTGAGGATTGACAAAAAACACATATCATACTCTAATTCATGCAAATATCGAACATGGTTCCAATAATCTCCCCTTTTGGGTCTGTTGGAAATCACTAAATAAATTCAATAGATCACCATCCACATGGAAACCAAAAACGCAAGAATCAACTCAGCCAACACTTTATGTCTACGCGAGCATTGCTCGGTGTAGAAAACAAGAGAGGAAGCTTGAATTGGGTTCCTGTGTTTTGGAATTTTCAATGACTCCCATGTATTCCTTCTCATCATTCTAAACCTATCATCAAAACTAAATTCTCATTGTGTCAGAGAATCATTACATCTCCAGAAAATGCCTGAACATTTCTGAATTTATTCATTTCTCCCCCATTGACAATAAACACAATGACCGGTAATAGTTCATAGTTTATCTCAAAACACACTCACCCTGAATAGTATCTCCCCCACAAACCTTCATCACTTCCATAAAATGATTAAAAGTTGTTAACATAACTTGGGATAGGGGTATTTTGTAACCTCCTTATGCACTGTGAGGTATCTGAACACCGTGGTTCAACCGATTCTTCTCAAACACAGCCACAGATTGTGGGCTGTTTAGGATATCAGCCACTTTCTCATCAGTTCCCAAATGATCCATTCTAATCACACATTTCTCAACATTTTCATTGATAATGTGATCACTGATTTCAATATGTTTAGTATGAGAATGGTGAACCGGATTCATTGTAAAATCAATTGTTCTATTATTATCGCAGTAAATCATCATTGGTTGCTTCACCTCATCACCAATATCTGTTAATTGTTGCTTTATCCATAGTAGTTGAGTTCATGCCTTTGTGGCAAAGAAATACTCAGCATGAACAGTACTAAGAGAAGTACTTTCTTGTTTCTTTCTCAACCAATCAACACATTTATTCCTAATATAGAATGATCCACCACTGGTGGACTTTTTTCCACTACATTGCCAGCCCAATCAGCATCAGAAAATGCCGATAATTCACTGTACCTTTCTACAACAAAGTATAATCCACCATTGTCAGTACCTTGAATATACCTAATGATTATTTTTACTACTGAAATATGTTGCTTCTTTGGATTACTTTGAAAGAAACCCGGTAGAAATATTGCAAAGACAATATCTGGTCGTGTCATTATCAGGTAAAATAGGCTCCCAATTATATGCTTGTACATGGTGGGATCTACAGATGTCCCTTCATCATACTTTCCAAGTTTGTTTCCAACTGCAATCAGAGTTGATATTGGTTTGGAGTCTTGAATATTAATCTTCTTCAGCAGCTCTCTTTTGTACATTTCTAGAGAAATGAAAGTGTAATCCTTATTTTAAATCTCCTACATCCCCAATAAACATGTGATCTCCCCTATTATAGACTTTTCAAATTCTGATTTCATGTTATTGGCAAATTCATCCACTGATTTTGGCCTGATGCCACCAAATATTATGTCATCAATATAGAATAGAACCATGAATTGGTCTTTTGGATAATTCTTCACATATATATTGTGATCTACTCCTCCACTTTTGAATTCCATCTTCTTGAGAAAAGATTCCATCCAGGAATACCATGCTCGTGGAGCCTGTTTCAACCCATATAAGTCCTTTTTTAGTTTGAAAACCTTTGTTTCATCAGTACCCAAAAGAAAACCCACTGGTTGTTCAAAGAAGACTTCATCATCGAGTACACCATTCAAGAATATTGTCTTGACATCCATTTGATCTACCTTATATCCTCTTTGGAGTTTCATGGCTAGGAAAATCCTGATTGACCCCAGTCTAGAAACTAGAGAAAATGATACTTCAACATCAACACCATCAATATGGGAGTATCCTTTATATACCAGTCGTTCCGGGTTTCTAATAACACTTCCATGATCATCAAATTTGTTTTTGAAGATCCATTTTGTACCAATTACATTTGGACCTTCGGGTATCTAGACAAGATCACATGTCTGATTCTTATCAATCTGATCTAACTCTTCATTGATGGATTACACCCATGATTCATCCGTTCCAGCTGCTTCAAATGAGTATGGCTCCATAATAGACAGAAATGCAGATTGCATGTTATTTCTCATCCTCATTGTTTTAGTGTGTGCACTTCTCTCCCCAATTATGCTAGATTGATCAATATCAGTTATACGATTTCTCCTATGTGGTTAAGTTGAATTTTCTCCATCCATGGTTTCTTCTTCATATTATTATTCTATGTCAACATCATGATGTGACTACTGAGTGTTTTGTATAGCTTCCTCTATTTCTGTATTTGCATTTTCTCCACGTTCACATTCTACATCACTTTCTATCACTTCAGCATATGACATCCTTGAAGAATTTGTGGTTTTCTATTAAATTATCATAACATCACTTCTTTCCACAATCCTTCATAATATATTTTTGACACAATTGTAGGCTTTACTATTCATTGAATATCCATGGAAAATTCCTTCATCTGTATTGTCACCATAATTCCCTTGATTTCCTTTTTGTTTCTGGTAAAGAATTTACTTCCAAAAACAAGAATGTTTTTCGAAGAGGGATTCCTTCCAAGAAATAATTCATATGGTGTCTTTGCCTCACCCATATAAATTACCGATCAATTTTGAATAGACATTGTAGCATGAACAACCTCTTTCCATTAATGTCGTTGAATAAGACTCTCAATAAACATAGTTCGTGCCACGTTGTTCAACTTTAGAATCCTACGTTCAATAACTCTATTTTTTGTGGAGTTCTCACAGTAGCTACCTCTTGTTATATCACATGCTTCTATAGGTAATTTTCAGATTAAATGGATGTGTATTCCCATCTATTTTCAGATCACAACAATTTGATTGTTCATCCAGTATCATTCTCAGTGACTCACTGATGTGTTTTCATGCAGTCAAGCATTTTTCATTTCATGTGAATGACCATTACACATGCCATTCTACAATAATCATCTATGAAAAGGATAGAGTGCGTTTCTCCATGAGTTGCAACATCATCTATCAGCCTGCATACATCTGTATGAATTAGATTAAGAAGATGAGATTCCCTTTTATCTTATGGACGATATGAACTATAGACCAGCTTCCCACGAATGCAAGCATCACACGACTTTTCACTCTCACGCCTCAGGTTGGGAATGTCCATTACAATCCTCAAATTTGATATGTTCCCCATATATTATTAATTGATGTGTCCCAGTCTCCGATGCCACAAAATGTTTTCTTCTTTAATATTTATGTAACAAACATTTTCTTTACTATCAACCTGATACAAGTTGACTTCTGTTCTGCACCCCTTAATAAGTGAATTTCATGTCTTTCTCTGGATAATGCATCCTTTCTGATTAAAATAAACAATATGTCTGGAGTGAGAAATTTGACTCAAGCTTAGTAGATTATGGCATAGTCCATCTACATAAAGGACATCAGTCCTCCTTATCTTTCCATTAGCAAATTGAGTACATCCACTACCATTGATTTCAAGAGATCCATAATTTTCAAATAATACTATACCATCAACCTTCCTTTTGATATCTATTAAAATCCATCATTACCTATCATATGAGATGAACAACCGCTATCCAGAATCCAGGTTCTATTGTTTTTTGTAGCTTTGAGGACAACCTCTTCAAGTTTTTATTTCTCAATTTTCTTCTTTTCATTCCATGAGACATTCGATCAAGTATAGAGAACGGATGGCCTTGAAATTATCTCATCCATGTACATTGGTTCTTCATAGTCAAAGTCATTTTCGAGAGGAGAAAACTAGTTTATAAGAGCAACACAGTCTTGTTGAGAAGATTTCACTTGTCTCAAACTCTTGTATGAGGTGTCCATATCCCTTATCTTCCTGCATTTATTAGACTTATGACTAATGTTAGAAAAACAAAAACAATATCCATAGAAATTGTTTCTTCTATAAGATGGATTATATGAAGTCATCTCTTTTGTTTACATCCCAGATCTTCCCCATTCAGGTTGTTTCCTGCCTCTTCGCAATAAGACATGGTATGGACCAGATAGCCACAGAACGGACACATCATGCGAGGAAATGCCTTTCAACTTGAATTTCTCCTCATGCCTTCTTCCTTGGGTGAATAATTGGAGTTCCTGTCAATTCTGAATGTCTGAGGAAATTTATTTGTTCTTATTTTAGTTTTGATTGAGGGTTTATTTTTCAGCACTTCAGAAAATGTTTCAACATGTCCATCTTTCATCTTGTCTTTCATTTGTCTCTCATTATTTCCATCAGTTGATGTCTCAGCTTCACAACCAGTTCACTCTTTCCCATGAAAGAAGGTCTATGATCACTCAAGATTTTTCCAACCCCATCTGAACCACACATGGATCTTTCTAGTAATTCTTCATCTGAGAATATTCCAAAATGTATTTTCTTCTTACCCTCATGTGTGGTTGACTGACATTACATTGATCTCCTAAGAGTAACAACTTCTTCTTCAGACCCTCAAAAGTCTTGGAATTATCTTATAGTCAATATTAAAGGTCATTTATGATGTTTTATTATTCTTAAATTATAAGCATTAGTTCCACAAGGTCATTTGTTCTTTCAAGGATTTAAGACTGAAGTCTCAATAGTTATTATAATCATTCAATTTCTGATTCAAGCTCATCAACATATTCTGATGATTCATTCACCATTTTCTTCTAGATATTTTATATATTAAATTTATTCTCATGGTTTGAAAAGGAATCCTAAATTTTAATCTATGGATCGCCATTAGGATTAATCTTATTATCTCTGCCTTTATCGATCAAGGGTTCTGAGTTTTCAATGGTATCCATCATGGAAGCATGTTTTCCAGATTTAAAATCTAGTTCTTCTTCATCACAGAATTCATTATGATCATCTTCCTCTTCACAAAAAAATCTCTTATTTGGTAATTTCCTTCTTGATTTGAAGACTCCCTTTATGAAAAACCATTTCTGAGGCCTCTCGTTGTTTTTAGCATCACTATTCTCATCATCAAACCTTCTTAAGAACTGATAGGAAATGTGACCAAAATTCCACAACAATAGAATTTATATGTAACTTCCCTTTGAATTTTACTTTTACCTTATGGAAAATATTTTCAATGAGAGAAATAATTTCATTCCCCATCATCTACAACACTAATATCTTGTGAGATTTTCAGTTTCTCAATGGATTTGAATGGAATTTCGTTGCTCACTCGAGTTGTAGCATATTCTGGTTTGACTCTCATTTTTTAGGCCACCAGGCTGCTCAATAGATCATCCAGAGAATTTTTGGAGAGATCTCTTTCCTCAAGGGCTGATACCTTTGAATTCTAAAGGGATGAAATTCTTCTTAATATTTTCTTCACAATTTCAATGTCTTTGATTTCTTCTCCTAGGCCCCGAATTGTTCCAACCACTTCATTAATTCAATTGAAGAAGGAGTTTCCATTCTCATCAGGATGAATCTACATATCATCGAACCTATTGTACAAAACTTGTAGTTTCACCTCCTTCAATTTCGTTGTCTCCTTCATAAATATTTTTATTTTTATCATACATGGACTTTTCTGAGTTGCAACTCATCACTTTTAGGTAGATCTGATCATAAAGGGATGTAGTGAGAGCATTCTGTGCTTTAGCAACTTCATCGAAAATTTTCTTATCTGCATTAGTCATAACTAGTCTTGTTTGATTAGAATCATTGATACCCTGTATAGTAGTAAATAGAAATTCCATTCCAAGGGATCATAGATTATAATTAATTCTATTCTTTCAAATCTGAAAATTACTTCCATCAAAGAGGGGGACTCCCCTAACAATGGATTAATTTTCCATGATGAAAATGTACAAATCTAACACTAGGAACCTCCCTATGATAATAATTTCCGGACCCCGTGACACCCTGAGAAGGGAGGGATGAATCGATGTGTCAAATTTTTCTTTTAAAAACAATAATCTTGTTCCCACGTTGGTAAGAATTAATTAAACATGTATGATGGATATGATCAGCAATGAATCATTCTCATACAATGAGGGGACACATCAATTTTTACTTGGTTCACCGCTAAGGGCTACGTCAATGGAGCATACGCTGAAAAGTTTCCGGTCATACCAAATTCTACTCTTCTTCACTAGATGTGGATTAAAATGGTCCATGCATAGTCACTCTGTCCCAAGATCACCGACGTAACAAATTTTTAGGGATAGCACACTGCGTCCCTTGGGTCACTCCCATTGACTCCCCCTGGCTCTCTACCTTTGGTTAAGACCCATTCAGATTATAGATGAGAATGTCTCTTCAATAGAATTTCCTTGAAGTAGTAGCCTCTTCTCTGCATGAGACTCTTCTTGCATCGTGATCTGTAATTAATGCTCTTGAACGCACTGAACCACTGAATCAGATACTCAGAACGTTCAAACATGATACATAAAAGATTTCATGCAGCACCTACCCTTTACACGCAGGTTCTCACTTTTGCGCGCAATACATGATTTTTATTGTGGAAAAATATTCTGTTCAACTATATCTTATTTCGAGCAATTTCCCCTTTTTCATTCAACTCCAATTTTTTTGCGCAATCCCCTTTTTGCACACCTTTTACGTGCGTCAGAACTCAAATCACCTCTATGTCTTCTTCCTTTCTGAATTGTGGGTGGCCACCTCTTATATATAGTCATCTAAGACCCCCACGCACAAAACCCCCTTTGGTGGGAAGAACATCTCATCTGCTGCATAATCTTTTTCGCCAAATGCAGTTTTTACGCACAAAATCAGATTTTTTGCTCACCCCATGCCTTTTCCATTGTTTGAAATTATTATTATGAAACACTATTTGCACGAAAAACCTTGATTCTCTACATCAGGAACCATGCTATTTTTTGGGCCCAACTCAAAAAATTTGTGCACATCCCTTCTTTTTTGTGCACCACTTTTTCAATGCGCACACCTCATTTTGCGAAAAATCCATGTCTTCATTTTCCGATTTTGAGGCCCAAGAATTTGGCAAACACTGTAAAATAGTGCCACCTTCCATAATGTTATCTTCTTGAAATGTATGATCACTTTTTTGGAACACATTCTGTATAAGGCCCCAGCCTTAAACCTTACTTAATCTTGAGTTATTACAAGATTACACATTGAGGATATTTTCAGGTTTAGTGTTTTAGAGAATTAGATAATAAAACATGCATTACATTCCACATTTAAACAAAGTGGTTACATAAAAGATAGTATTCATTTTTTTCCATCAACGGAAACATATTTAAAAAGAAAGCATGGATTCATTCTTGACACATCCTTGACACTATCATCACATCATGTACCTTTCCCTTGACCTGTGAAAAACATTTCAAAAACATGGGATCAGAATAAAAATCTCAGTAAGAGTTATAAAAATATGGAAAGGAAACATGAGTTCATATATACATTAGAATGAAATCATACTTTACCCATAAAACATAGGCATATCAAATCATGAATAAATCATAGAAATCATAAGTCACAAAAGGTATCTTGAGGCATTCATAACATTCTTACGTAGAGAGTTACCCTCATGGTTACATTTGGAATACCCACCATAGTATATTCCCTAAATCGCATCGAAGAAACCTTAATGTTTCACTCCTTCGCGTTACCCAATGCATTGGATAGCTATATCAGACTCACCCGCCCTTAGTTTATCACGGAACCACCCTTTTTCATAACAATGCCCAAGAACCATAACATAAACGTATCAAATAAAACATGCATAAAGTAAACATAACATTTCCACATTTCAATCACAATATAACATTTTAGGATATTGAAATAATGAATCCATTCAAAAAGAAACCATTTCCAAAACCATTTAAAACATTTAATAAAGAGATTTTTTAATCAAAGTGTCCCATACCACCTTGAAGCTTTTAAAATTTTAAACCATTAATATCCATATAAATAAATTATTAAAACCACTTTGAAAACATGGATATTAATAAGAACAAATAATTAAAACATTTAAAGTGATATTTTGGTTAAAAGGGTTCTACCAAAATTAGAGACACTTGAATACAATAATTGAGGAATAACATTTAGTCAGAACATTATAATATCAGGAGAATAAATGGATTCATGATATAAATTTCCAAAGGACAGTATATACACCATATATGAGTGAATTGGTGCATAACAACAATGAAGTCTCAGTAGAAATGTCAAATGAGATGAATTCCCTTCTAAAGAAGGTATCCTTCAATTAAGGATAATTCAATCTCAAAATTATGTGTGAAAAATATAAATACACCAAATATAAGTGGATATTAAGTGTAAAACAATAAAATTTCATTCACACATATTCAAAATATGACATATTCAATAACTACATGTTGATCCCAAACAAATTGAAATTGGGTTAAAAAGTTCCCTTGGTAAAATTCGACAGCCTAACGACATCACTTCAAAATTCAGAAAATGAGTTGATGAGAGATAAAAAGGGCATCTAATCACTTGGACATAAAATTTACATCAACAAGGATATAAAAGAAAATATCCCAACATAATAGTATGTGAATTAAAAGACATAACAAAAGAATTCTTTTAAAAAGAGGAGGGTGAATGGTCCCCTTACTAAGTTGGGTAACTTTCGAAACGTACACCCCAATGGAAGAAGGGTCATACAATGTAGATGTGAATACCAATAAATGAAATTATACTACACAAAGTGTATAATAATGGGCAGTACATACACCACTCAAAGGAAATTGTGGCAAATGTAGCATAAATCTCACGAGAATAAAAGTGAGATGAAAAATCCCTTACGAAAACTCGGCAGCCTAACGGAGCCACTTAAAACTTCCAAAATGGATTGATGAGAGGAAATAGGGTATCTCATCATATTACCATAAAATTTACAGTGAGATGAATATAAAAGAACATCTCCCATCATAAAAAAGAGATTCTTAAATGAAGTTACATAAAGGAGAGTACTTAAAAAGAAAGAGAGAGGTTATATCTCTTATGAAAATTCGGCAGCCTAACGACGCCACTCCAAACATCCAAAATGGATTGATGAGAGAGAATAGGGTCTCTCATCATTTGAACATAAAAATTACAGTAAGTGTAATATAAAAGAACATCCCAATAACAAAAAAGATGATATTTAAAAGTAATGAGATAAAATATTGTACTTAAAAAGAAAGAGAGGAGTAGGATCCCTTTCCTCGGGTCCGACTTGACTCGATCGTTCGTTAATATCCTGAATAATAGACTTGAGTTAATTTCTACTTTCTTAAGAACCTCTTTCAAGTTCTTATTCCTTTTATATCACTTATTACCATGTCATAAACATTATGTACTCATTTAAGTTAATAATATTTGTTTTGTCGACAATCGGTTCTTATGTCGAAAGTGGAATTCTTACAATTACATGTTGTCCGTGTAGCCAAATGTTCATTATATCCAGAATTTTATTCATGATATAGATATCATATATATCATATATATCCAGTATATTCAGGAATTTATAATATTATATAACATTTAGAGTTAATAAATGAAATGCACCGTTCATGGAGACGGTAAGCCGTACGTACGCATGAACGCTACTTCCATTTCTATTTCATATTTAATGGAATTAAAACATAATTATACATAATAGTATTTTAATTCCAGTATGGTATAATACATAATATCATTAAATATATCCTTTATACGTACCACATATGGTATTAACGAATCAAATCACTTTGAGGGGCGGTAGTCCGCACATCCCTAAATGAAGATATCGCGTTTACCCATAATGGAAACCATAAAGGTACGCCATAAATGAAAAATACAGAAGCATAAGTAAAACATAAATATATTAGATATCATATATAAATATAGTGTCATCTTAATGTCCACCTTTGAAGGTGTTAGAAGAATGTTGAATAATCATCGTTTCGGGAGGCAGAAATTCACCATCCACGGAAACAGTATGTTCTTTAACCATTAGATGTAGGTGTGTGTAAGTGTAGCTCGAATCCTTCTTATAACATCATCCAAGTATATTGATGATACTGGCGTTGTTACAAAATAAAATAATAAAAAGATTTTAGGGGGTTGGAGAAGTAAAATAAAACCAAAGGACTCAAGTGAGGACATTACATTAAAATCGGGTAACTTCCTTTGATTTGAGCTCAAAGGCTTCCTTGGAAAGGATTCTGCCCAATGTGAGGCTTCAAGGAGTTAGAGAGGGATGTGGAGAGACAAAATGGGCAGGGATTGGCCAAGACAAAGGCATTGGAAGTGTGGGTAAAGAGGTAGAGGTGGGGGACTTTTATAAGAGGAGAGGAGGGGCACTCTTGGAATGATATAAAATGTAACATTATTTCCAAATGCGTTTCGGATTTTAATGGTCTCACATTGATGTTTTTAGAGGATAAGGAGATAATGGTTCGAAATCCACCTATCCAACAGGTTTTCGACATGTGTAGTTCTTAGATTTTACATTATCATTCCATTTTATTTAAATCGTTAAATAATGAGGTCATCACTGCATCATCATGATGTCATAAATCATTTAATTTATTTAATGTATTAAAATTATAAAAAACTACTATGATGTAGTAAATATTTATATATTTCCAATTAATATTTATAGTCCAAAAGAACATTTATGTAGAAAAAATTAAAAATATTTTACGTAGGTGATACATTCTTTGTCACATTTAACATTATTTAAAAATAAATAGATAAAAAGTCACTTTCTCACATAAGTGATTCCATGGGGCCCCAAAGTTTGGCACAAGGAATCCCATGGTCAGCCATGAGACAACCAGTATCCTTATAACACATTTTGTGGTCATTTGTTTATTATTATGATATTATCTTATTATCTTTAACTACCCGATTACTCATTAATCAAAATACTTAAAGATAATTACCATTGTTACTATTCATAATGTCCAAAAACAAAAGAGTCTTAATTACATAATTTTGACCTTCTGATTCCAAATATGTAATTAATTTTATCAAATTCCAAACACATAAATTGCAATTATTAATTTAAAAAAACTTCCCATTGTCAAAACAAATAGCGGGTTTTTTAGAAACAATATTTATGAAAAGTTTTGCACTTGTTTATGCCTACTTCCAAAGTAAAATTATTAACAATGACCATAATTGAATTAAATAGTAAAAATATATTCTAAATAAACTTTAAAAAAAATTAAAAAGATAATATAACCATATAATTAAATTATATGAAAAAGCAGTTTTGATGTAAAATGCAGTATTTTTCACTATTCATTGAAAAATGAACATTGTCAGAAAAATAACAAAAATTAACCCAAGGTAAATATCAATGTCTCAATCCTAAATAATATGATAATTTTGAAAAATAGAGCTTATATAATTTTCAAAAAGTGGATTTAAACGGGGTTCTCCATCAAAAGGCGGTTAATCGACCTTTTAAAGAATATCAGAATGTTTTCGCTTAAAAACTGGATTCATTTGGAGTTTTAATCCTCAAAAATTTATTGTAAAGAGTAAAAATATTTGACAAACATATATAATTATTTTTTAGTTAGTTCTGTTCATTCCCTTCATTACAACGGCTATGCGTTAACTACCATTTAAAATAATATTATTTTATTATTACAGTGCAACGTAAGATTCCCAAGAATCTTGTTGTTGCATGTTGGGTACGCCATCAAGCATAGCATCCCCTTTAAAGTAATATTAATATTTTATTCACAAATATGGATAATATAGAGATTTCATATTCCTTATTTACCTGGGGTGTTACATCCTTCCCCCCTTTTGGGAATTGCGTCCTCGCAAATTTAAAATTGGGCTTGGAAACATCCTTGAAAGTCCCACATCGGAACAAGAGTCGGTAAAACAATAACATTAAAATAAAGAAAGATAAGTACAAAGGTCAGCCGAGATAACCAATACTAGGGTTCCAAGTATGAAAATATGGACATGGAGAAAAAAAGGGTCATGTTCTGATGGAGAGTGATAGAAAACATGTTTAGGAGAAAGTTAACCATAAGAAAATCACAAAATTGTGATGGGTTAAACAGTATTCGATTCCCCAGTAGGAAAAGTTAATAGACAAAATTTTTGTTTTAAGTTACTTTTTATTGAGGAATTTATTCATAAGGAAACATAATCACTTATCATGTTGACTTTCAACTTTTATTAGATTCCTTACACAAACTCATATTTTCTCTAAAAGATGAGTATTTAGGAAGACTTGTTCACATTAAGAGTACTATAATCAACTTCTAGTGAATCACCTAATCCACAAAAGAGAACTATATACATCCCATGTCTTTAGACTTTATCCAAAACCAAAACCAAAAAGGATAGTACAAGATTAGATAATCTAGAAAAGGATAACCCTTTATAAAAAAAATCTATGCTTAATCTCCAAAATTTATCCAACAAAACCCAAAGTTCAACGAGGACCATTCGATAAAAAATTTGTCCATAAAATTCTTCAAAGTAAACAAAACTAAGGTTGAAACCCAAATATTTGAAGGATTTAGTCACATAGTCTTCCAAGTTAAATCGTAACATTTATCTCCAAACAACATCAGTTTCTCCTAAAGTCTCGTATTGAAAAATAATTAACCTAATCACATATCCTCCATGATAGGTTAATAATTTCCATAGATAACCGAAAATCAGCTCATTATATATTCATAAGATCATCTAACTAAAAAAAATTAGTTAAACTAACCAGGTACTTCACGTATTCCAGTGGTAGGAGATAAATACCAGTTTCACTTTGGTTGTGGGTTCGATTCCAGGAGCTTTGTCCGACGCGATGGGTTGTCACACGGTCTGTGTGTTGTCCTTTTTCCAAAACTATATAATTCTCAAATCATTCCCCAAAAAGAGATAAAATCATAAAAAATAACCATAACATAATTTAACCTCAATTTTATCTCATGCATTTCACTTCCATCATAACATATAGTAACCCATAATTACCTCAAAAGTAAGGATAATATAAACCCAAATGGTTCATTATAACTATGTCCACAAAAGAAAAGATAATTATTCCTTGAATAAATTTTTTATATTTTAATCATCAGGGTTACACATTCTATAAAAAGTCTTCTAATGTAACCCCATCATCAAAAGAGACTTAATACTCTTAAGAATTTCACCATAACTCTTTAAGCCCTTATATGTTGACTTCTTACTCACTCAAAATTCTTCATGATCCATTAACCATTCCTTTCCAACTTATTATGAAATACCTCTTTCCTACAAACAAAATCATGAATCATATACTAATATTCCAAAATACGAAAACAAAAGTTATGAAATAATCCATACCTTTGATTGGTCATTGACAGCTTCTTCATCCTCAATCGGAATGGCATTAGGTATTGGTAAATGAATATTTGTACGATATTGGTGATCCCATTCAAGAAAATTCGTCATAGGACATGTGTTTTCATAATGACCTTGCACCACACATTTAAAACATTCAATTGATCCCTCAGAAAGAACTTCTTTCCCTTTCCTCAAGTCAACTGGATGCTTCCTTTTTCCATGGCAGGTTCTTGCTTTATGTCCTTCATTTCCACATCTATAGCATATTTCTGTCCCGTTGAAACATTTTCCTAGATGTTTCTTTACACATATTTGACACATAGGTTTTTGAACACACTTACCTTTATGATTATCACCTGTAGTTCTATAGGGACTTGTTTCTTGCATATATTATTACTTAGAGAAATCACCAAGGTTTAGGTGGTCAATCATGACTCCAGATAGTTGGTTGAGGATAATCACAAGAGTTCTCATTGCAGCCCCCATATCATTCAGTTTCTTGCTCAAAAAACTGTCACAGTTTCCTTCACATCCACTGTTACATTGGTGCCTGCTAGATGTATCCATTTACTAAAACCAAAAAGGTCAATGTGATTATATCAACAAAACTATAATATACTAATGAGGAAGATAAACAACAAGATATACTTACTCATTCACTTTATCTAAAATTTGGACTCTTTCTGAAATCCTATTCATTATGGTACTGTCACTTATTCTTAGAGAATACCCTAACCTCTAAAGTTATCTAAACCGACCTTTGATACCAACTATAAGGCCCCAGCCTTAAACCTTATTTAATATTGTGTTATTACAAGATTACACATTGAGGATCATTTCAGGTTTAGAGTTTTAGATAATTAGATCATAAAACATGCATTACATTCCACATTTAAACAAAGTGGTTACATAAAAGATAGTATTCATTTTTTTCCATCAACTAAATCATATATAAAAAGAAAGCATGGATTCTTTCTTGACACATCCTTGACACTATCATCACATCATTGTACCTTTCCCTTGGCCTGTGAAAAACCTTTCAAAAACTTGGGATGAGCATAAAAATCTCTGTAAGAGTTATAAAAATATGGAAAGGAATCATGAGTTCATATATACATTAGAATGAAATCATACTTTACCCATAAAACGTAGGCATATAAAATCATGAATATATCATAGAAATCATAAGTCATAAAAGGTATCTTGAGGCATTCATAACATTCTTACGTAGTGATTAACCCTCATGGTTACGTTTGGAATACCCACCAAAGTATATTCCCTATATCTCCTCAGAGAAACCTTAACGTTTCACTCATTCACGTTACCCAATGAATTGGAGAGCTATATCGGACTCACCCGCCATTAGTTTATCACAGAACCACCCGTTTTCATAACAATTCCCAAGAACCATAACATAAACGTATCACATAAAACATGCATAAAGTAAACATAACATTTCCAAATTTCAATCACAATATAACATTTTAGGATATTGAAATAATGAATCCATTCAAAAAGAAACCATTTCCAAAACCATTTAAAACATTTAATAAAGAGATTTTTGAATCAAAGTGTCACATACCTCCTTGAAGCTTTTAAAATTTTAAAGCATTAATATCCATATAAATAAATCCTTAAAACCACTTTTAAAACATGGATATTAGTAAGAACAAATAATTAAAACATTTAAAGCGATATTTTGGTTAAAGGGGTTCTACCAAAATTAAAGACACTTGAATACAATAATTGAGGAATAATATTTAGTCAGAACTTTATAATATCATGAGAATAAATGGATTCATGATATAATATTCCAAAGGACAGTATATACACCATATAAGAGTGAATTGGTTCATAACAACAATGAATTCTCAGTAGAAATGTCAAATGTGATGAATTCCCTTATAAAGAAGGTATCCATAAATTAAGGATAATTCAATCTCAAAATTATGTGTGACAAATATGAATACACCCAATATAAGTGGATATTAAATGTAAAACAATAAAAGGTCATTAACACAATCCAAAAGATGACATATTCAATAACTTCATTTTGAACCCAACGAAATCGAAATTGGGTTAAAAAGTTCCCTTGGAAAAATTCGATAGCCTAACGACATCACTTCAAAATTCAGAAAATGAGTTGATGAGAGATAAAAAGGGCATATCATCACATGGGCATAAAATTTACATCAATAAGGATATAAAATAACATATCCCAACTTAATAGTATGTGAATTAAAAGACATAACAAAATAAGTCTTTTAAAAAGAGGTGGGTGAAAGGTCCCCTTACCGAGTTGGGTAACTTTCAAAACGTACACCCCATGGATGAAGGGTCATACAATGATGATGTGAATACCCATAAATGAAATTATAATACACAAAGTGTATAACAATGGTCAGTACATACACCACTCAAAGGAAATTGTGGCAAATGTAGCATAAATCTCACGGGAATAAAAGTGAGATGAAAAATCCCTTACGAAAACTCGACAGCCTAACGACGCCACTTAAAACTTCCAAAATGGATTGATGAGAGGAAATAGGGTATCTCATCATATTACCATAAAATTTACAGTGATATGAATATAAAATAACATCCCCCATCATAACAAAGAGAAGCTTAAAACAAGTGACATAAATGAGAGTACTGAAAAAGAAAGAGAGATGTTATATCTCTTACGAAAATTCGGCAGCCTACCGGTGCCACTCAAAACTTCAAAAATGGATTGATGAGAGATAATAGGGTCTATAATCATTTGAACATAAAAATTACAGTAAGATTAATAAAAAATAACATCCCAATAACAAGAGACATGATCTTTACAAGGAATGACATAAAATATTGTACTTAAAAAGAAAGAGAGGAGTAGGATCCCTTACCTCAGGTCCGACTTGACTCGATCATTTTTTAATATCATGAATAATAAACTTGAGTTAATTTCTACTTCCTTAAGAACCTTTTTCAATTTCATTATTCTTTTTATATCACTTATTACCTTGTCATAAACATTATGTAATCATTTATGTTAATAATATTTGTTTTGACGATATTTGGTTCTTAAGTCGAAAGTTGACTTCTTACAATTACATGTTGTTCGTGTGGCCAAATGTTCATTATATACAGAATTGTAATCATAATTTTGATATCATATATATAATATATATCCAGTATATTCATGCATTTATAATATTATATAACATTTAGAGTTAATAAATGAAATGCACCGTTCATGGAGACGGTAAGCCGTACGTACGCATGAACGCTACTTCCATTTCTATTTCATATTTAATGGAATTAAAACATAATGATACATAATAGTATTTTAATTCCAGTATGGTATCATATATAATATCATTATATATATCCTTTATATGTACTAGATATGGTATTAACGAATCAAATCACTTTGAGGGGGCGGTAGTCCACACTTCCTTAAATGAAGATATTGCGTTTACCCATAATGGAAACCATAAAGGTATGCCATAAATTAAAAATAAAGAAGCTCAAGTAAAACATAAACATATTAGATATCATATATAAATATAGTGTCATCTTAATGGCCACCTTTGATGGTGTTAGAGGAATGTTGAACAATCATCGTTTTGGGAGGCAGAAATTCGCCTTCCACAAAAACAGTATGTTCTTTAACCATTACATGTAGGTTTGTGTAAGTGTAGCTCGATTCCTTCTTATAACAACATCCAAGTATATTGGAGATACTGGAGTTGTTACAAAAGAAAATAATAAAAAGAGTTTAGGGGGTTGGAGAAGTAAAATAAAACAAAAGGAGTCAAGTGAAGACATTACCTTAAAACCGGGTAACTTCCTTTGATTTCAGCTCAAAGGCTTACTTGGAAACGATTATGCCCAAAGTGATGCTTCAAAGAGTTATAGAGGGATGTTGAGAGACAAAATGGGCAGGGGTTGGCCGAGCCAAAGGATTTGGAAGTGCGGGTAAGTAGGTAGAGGTGGAGGCCTTTTATAGGAGGAGAGGAGGGGCACTCTAGGAAAGGTATAAAATGTAACATTATTTCCAAATAAGTTTCAGATTTTAATGGTCCCAAATTGATGTGTTTCGAGGATAAGGTGATAAGGGTTCTGAATCCACACATACAATAGGTTTTGGACATGTGTAGTTCTTATATTTTACATTATCTTTCCATTTTATTTAAATCGTTAAATAATGAGGTCATCACTGCATCATCATGATGTTATAAATAATTTAATTTATTTAATGTTTAAAAATTATAAATAAAATACTATGATGTATGAAATCTTTTTAGCTTTACAATGAATATTTATTGTCCAAATGATCATTTATTTAGTCGAAATTAAAAATATTTTACATAGGTGATACATTCCTTGTCACATTTAACATTTTTAAAAAATAAATAGATAAAAAGTCACTTTCTCAAAAAAGTTATTCCATGGGGCCCCCAAGTTTGGCACAAGGCATCCCATGGTCGGTTATGAGACAACCGGTAGCCTTAGGACACATTTTGTGGTCATTTCTTATTATTATGATATTATCTTATTATCTTTAACTACCCGATTACTCATTAATCAAAATAATTAAAGATAATTACCGTCGTTACTATTCATAATGTCCAAAAATAAAAGAGTCTTAATTACATAATTTGGACCATCTGATTCCAAATATGTAATTAATTTTACCAAATTCCATACACTTAAATTTCCATATTTAATTTAAAAAAACTTCTCGTTGTCAAAACAAATAGCAGGTTTTTTAGAAACAATATTTATGAAAAGTTTGGCACTTGTTTATGCCTAATTCCAAAGTGAAATTAATACCAATGACAATCATTGAATTACATGGTAAAAATATATTCTAATTACACTTTAAAAAAAATTAAAATGATAATATAACCATATAATTAAATTATATGAAAAAGCAGTTTTGATGTAAAATGCAGTATTGTTCACTATTCATTGAAAAATGATCATTGTTAGAAAAATAACAAAAAATAACCCAAGGTAAATTTCAATATCCCAATCATAAATAGTATGTTCATTTTGAAAAATAGAGCTTATAAAATTTTCAAAAAGTGGGTTTAAAGGGGGTTCGCCATCAAAAGGCGGTTAATCGACCTTTTATAGAATATTAGAATGTTTTCGCTTAAAAACTGGATTCATTTGCAGTTTTAATCCCCTAAAATTTATTGTAAATAGTAAATATATTTGAAAAACATATATAATTATTTTGTAGTTAGTTCTGTTCATTCCCGCCATTACAACGGCTAGGTGTTAACTACCATTTAAAATAATATTATTTTATTATTAGAGTGCACCGTAAGATTCCCAAGAATCTCGTTGTTGTGTGTTGGGTATGCCATCGAGCATAGCATCCCCTTTAAAGTAATATTAATATTTTATTCACAAATATGGATAAATATAAAGATGTCATATTCTTTATTTACCTGGGGTGTTACATTCTGAACTTCTACTAAGGAATGACAATAAACAGAAATCACAGTCCAATTCATGCAAAGACCGAACATGGTTCCATCAATTTGTTACATAATATCATTATTTAAACATATTTAATGATATTAAATTTATTAATTTATTTTACTCTTTATTGGATCCCTACAATAAAAATCTACTAATGTAGTAAGGGATTCTCATCCTACTAGTTACATCCCTGAGATTAATGTCTTGTTTACCATGAACATCATTTTTGTGGTGTAACTACTACCCATTTTATTTTATTATATAATTAAAAATTTCAAATAAATTTTATCCAAAATAATCATTTAATATTATTAAATCACGTGGTTATGATATAAATTGTTTCAAAGTGGTATGGGAATCTTTGTTATGTTTAATGATTTTTTCCTTCAAGAGTAATTAAAAAAATCATTCAATAGAATTTCTATTCATGGAAATTACATAACAGTTTTTAATAAAAAATTTTATTATCATATGGATACTCATTATCATTTTCATGTTTTATTACCATATTTACACTATTATGTACGTAAATATCAATACAATTTTCTTTAAAAAAACAAAAAAAAAATTTCCATTTTGTCATTGAACTTCTATTCATCTAAAAGATTTGATTTATTAAAAAAATCAAAAACATTGTCAAAATGAATTTTAATTTTTTTGATCTTCTTGTCTTTTGACAATAATTTCAAATAAATATTCTTTTTTCTATTCAATCAATGAATCATTTTAACAGTTACACGCACAAAAGGAAGTTTCTTTTTACCTTGTACAACATGTAGGGATTTTTCCCATATCATTTCATTGAATGAACCTTTTCAATATTAATGGGTTTATTTTTTAAGAAAATATATTAAAAATGAATTTTAAATGAAAATTAATTTACAATAGTTTTTTAAATGAAAATAATATTTACCCAAGAATATGTGTAAATGTTAATCTTTTATATCATAAATAAGAACAACATTGTATTTTACTCCACATAGGATTTTATATTGATATCATCCATATCATTCCATTGGATGGTTTGTTGTTGATTTCGAAAAAAAATTTATTCACATTCAATTACTTGATTTATTTGTTTATTAACATGAAATATTCAATCTATTTTGATCATTAAACATTGAATTTTCCTTAAATTATCCATATCATTTTCATGGATATTACTATTAATTAAAATGTATACTATTTTACATATAGTGTATATTTTGATAGTTATTTGATTATTTTATGAAAATAATAGAAATTGTTTATTTATTACTTCATATTGTTATTTTAGAATCCACATTGTTAATTGATTATTCGATAGATGAGGAATTTTTTTACTGGTACAAAACAAGTGGAGACACATTATAGATAACCCAATGAGGAATCAATAGTATAATGAAACAAAATATATGGCTAGTGTATTTAGATGGTTTGGAACCATAAATTATATAAAAAATCTTGTGAATGGTCTTGATGGTAATTATACCATATACCTGGGAAACATGTCTTCCAATAATTAAGCCTCTACATCAATTATAGTATGTTATTATTAATCCATGATATTTTACATCGAAATTTATATGGATGAATTTTCATTTTATAGATTCAGTTATTATTCATCGGTGAGATTTTGAGTTGATATATCTATGCATACATTTCGTTTTCAGTTATTTAAATGGAATGTATTAAATTTCTTTCCTATCCATATTTTATTTTCCCTGCCTTGTTACATTAATGGAATACGTTTCAATTTATTACCATTCTGTATTGACTACTTACTTCCTTTATGTCTATTGGCTACATGGTATTTCTTTTCAGTTATTTACAATTCCATATTGACTATTCACATTGATTCATTATTTCATATGCTATATTTGTCTCTTACTGATCATTGGAGGGCACCCTTATTATGTTTCATTCATAATGAAACCAAGAATATTAATTTGAATGATATGAAAGGAATTAATCAAAATATTATGGTACTTTAATACATTTTTACATAGAAATAAGTTAATTTAAAAAGATTATCATTTAATTTTTTTATTTATGTGAAATACAATAGTCATTTTTGTATCTGGTTTTCCATGACTATTAAACTGTTCGATCCTTCGTGGGCTTATTCCTTGTAATCATCCCAATGTAATTTATAGAATACATACACTTAGGGTTATCTGTGGCATGGTTATAATATATTAAATATGGTCTAATATTCCAGAATTAATATATGGTCATAATAATAATCTAAATGGAACTAGATCACGAAGGATGAAAAAACATACAAAATAAACTAATAATATTCCACTATCATTTTATTGAATGAATAACCAAAATGGTAGAATGAAAAATGATATTTGGAACCAATTAAACTTTTATAGGTTCCCCTTGACCAGTTGATTACATGTCAATAGTATTATTTCCATTGGAAAAAAATCCCTAATGATCCAACCATGAAACCATGAAATGATTTCACCTAAAACAATGGAAATTAAAAATTATTAATAATAAAAAGAATGAAATATGTTATAAAAATATCATATAAGGTATTATAAATATGAATATTGTTTTTTGATAATTTTATAAAACTCTATAATCCATTATATAAGAGGTTTGATCATGCTTGACGATTTCAAATATGTTGTAAGGTAATTTCATTTAAATATATCTCAATGTATCTTTTTATGAAAATAAAAAAGATTGATTTTTTAATGTTTACATCATGAATCAAATTTCCCGATTTCACGACACATTATTTTTTTAAGCCTCCTTTAGAAGATTAAATTGTTATTTTCAATTAATTTTTTCCCTTGTTTGTACAGAATATTCATTTAATATAAGTAATATACCTCTATTAATATCTTTATGATTCAATTATACATGATTTAGACTATTTTAATATTTGTGGGAATTTATATGATGATTGTTGGTTCCGTTATAAACTAACGATGGATGGGTCCATGATATCCCTCCAATGCATTGGATATTTTTGAAGCAGGCTGTAATGGGTTTTTCAACTGTAACCACGATAGTTATGTCATAAGGTATTCATGAGGGATACACGTAAAGGTATTTTTGAGGGTTACATATCATATGTTAGCTACGAGGGTTAAAATCATTTTTATGTGTGCTAATAAATGATTCCAAAAGTAACTTAAATGTTTTAATATTTTAAATGTATTTTGGAAACCTCATATTTTCACATTGTAAGTAAATGTTATATTAATGGGTGAAAAGTATATCATTGTTAAAATGACTTAATGTATTTATATGTATTCATGGACTAATGTTTATTTCTTTATTTTTATGTCCCTCACAGTGATTTTTGTGATCATACCATGTTTTCAATTTTGTCATAGGGTTTACGGATGGGTATGATAAAATAAGAAGCCATGATGAATGTCGTGAATGTATTTCATTAAAATATATCTTGTTTAATTTTTAATACATTATTTGGAACAAAATATATATTTGGTTTATGCTACCACTTGTAATGTATATATTGAATATATAAGAGTTTTTTCTAATTAAAAAAACTAAAACTAAAACTATCCTCAAATGTATGAGAATAATTTATTAACATAAATACTCATGATTATATAATTTTTAAGGCTGATTTTTTATAATTTTTATGGTATTTTAATGTTTTCAAAAAAAATTTAATGTTTTAAATGATAAATATGCTTTTTAAATATTCCCAAAAAACAACTCTAATTAGAAAACAATTAGTTCATAAATATCAGAAATAATTCTATTCGTGTTTCCCTATATCCTAATGTTAATTGGGAGTTATTTTTTCATTGATTTGACCCCCCGCCACAAATTTTAAAACAATATAATTTTTTTTAAATCTTTTTATTTAGTTGGTCTAAGCTAAACAGTTTTCGAATCGAGGGTACATCTATATTTACACATAATAAATAATTAAAATATAGTTACCCTATGATTTCACATCCATTCCTGTTAATTTTATATTGATCTGAACTTTAATTTCATGTTTTAGTGTTTCAAAAAAATATAAAGGAAACCTTATGTGAGGATAAGGTTAGATAGTGCATGGGATAAACATAAGAGGTTTTTGTTTGACGATAATTGACGATGGAAGGGACCATTTTATATGTGAAACTTGATGTCATTTTTGTAAAAATCCAAAATTTTTAGTAACGGTATGACAGTATGAAAATTGGATCCAAAATAGAAAAATTATTTAGAGGAGAATAGATAAGACCATGACACAACTCAACCACTCAGTTGAAAACATTTTATTACTTTTTTTCCCTAATATCAGTTAGGTTAACCATATTTACCATTATGATTTTCACAACAAAAACTCGTTTTTAAAAAGGTAATTTTTTTGTTATACAAAAAAAAATTCATTATATAATTTTTTCTACCTAATTCTATTTTTAGAATTTAATTCAGTTGATTAAATTTATAATTATGACAAAAATTAATTTGAAAATAAAAATGTATAACACTTTAAAAATATTCAAAAAATATTACTTGTTTTCTAAAATAACAAATACGAGTTCAAGAATTTTAAAACTATCAATTATAATATTATAAATTCACATTAAAATATATATCTGGTCTTATAAAAACATGTTTGGAATATTATATTCATAATTATATCCTAATAATTTCATAAAAGTTTTTTTTTTAAAAAAGTTATCACTCACAATTTACCTAAAAATATTTATGTTTAAAAAAATTTATATATTAATATTAAGAAAATATTACTATATTGAATCTAAAAATAATTTCAAATTTCTCAAAAAAAAAATTCTATCACTTATAAGTAATAATTTTTAAAAATATGTTGAGGTATAATAAAGAACTATTTATATAGAAAATATGTATTTTCGATATTAAAAATTATTATTCATATTTCCATATATTGAAAAATTAAAGTAGTATTAACCCATTATTCTTATTAAATATAGATTATAATCATTATATACAAGTTTCTTGTATCATAATTTAATATATCATACAAAAGAAATATTTTGAAAAATATATTTTTGACCAAATACATAAAAATCATTAATTTTGTCTATATTATTGAATTTCATTAATATTAAGAGAATAATCTATTTTATTTCAATTAATTTTTTTAAATTTTTTTTACTTATATTCATTTCTGATAATGCAACAACCGGGGTTTAGTGGTCTAAACATATGACAATTTTTTTGTTTAGTATTCCATCTAGATTAAGCTACCAACTACATTTAATTATTTAATGGTATTAAGAAATTAATGTTTTTGGGTGTAATATCATATTATTATGTATCTAATTTATTTTATTACAATGAAATATTATAATCCTTAATATGTAAAAAAAATTCATTACAAAAATCTTGTATCTTTTTTTGTTCGACATCATTGTAATATTAGTGAATGTGGGAAGGGGTGAATTATTGATCCCTTTTATTAATGAATATTTCTTATAAAACACAATCTAATTTTTTTTTAAAGTTCATGATCTACTCAAATATATCTCACAACCAAACCTATAATCTATTAACTTTAAATAAAGAGATCAAAAAACTATATTTTCATGATTAAGTCAATATAATTAAATATTTTCCATGATAGATATACCCAAAACGTGGATTCTTTTATAAAAACATCCTTATTTTTACAAAGAAATATAAATAAGCTGGTTCTACAAATCATTAATCATTTCTCCATTTGACCTAGGTTCTACCCCTTGTGAAAAACTCTTCTTCCACGGTTGTTTATACACCCCAACCATCATTATATTATCCTATTCTTTATTGTCTACCTTATCCCATAGTCATGGTCCTCTTTAGGAACTATTTACACCCCCATATATGATCCATTCATTATTCTTTTGATAATGTGTATAAAATCCTATTTTTCAAATATCCTGGCTCTATAGTCATGTTAGTTCACATTTTCTTGTGTAAATATTCTTTAATGACTTAAATAGATCCACAAAAATTATTCTTGGATCATAACGTCTTCTTGATATAAAAGTATGTATAAAAACCAAAATATATTCCTTTCAAATCTTTTTTTATAATTATTAGTAATGAAATATCATCCATTAATATTTCTTTTCGTATTCTTTATCTGGAACCATCGATTAATTTGACTTCAATTTGGTACCCCTTATGTTTAGTGTAGATATACCTAATATAAATTATTCTATTTGTGTGCTATCAAAAAATCCCTTCTCTAATTCACTACAGTCCTATTCTCATTCTCCAACTTGTACTACATTAGTCTAATAGTTCTCTATTTAGAGACATTCTTTCCAATTATCATATTCATTAACTAACAATAGTCATGGTTTGAATCTCAAGATGTGTATTATCAAAAACAGAGAATAGTCACTGTACAAAATCATTAACAATTACTCATCACAATTACTCTACTTCCCTTTAAATACTCATACATGTAATACAAAACTAGGAAGAAGTGGAGGCTCTAATTTTTTGTTTATTCCACAATGATTACTTCAACTGATCTCCACCAAAGCCTCAAAACATGTATGATTTAACATTATTTATTATATTTTCCTAAAAATTTTAAATAAAAAATCTCTTCAATATACAACAAATATCAGATATTTTAATAAGAAATGAATGTACACCACAACATCGACCAAATCAGTGAATTTATAATTTATTTAGAAATATTGTTAGGCCATTATCTGATATAAAAACATCTCTATATGATACTGTTGGTCCAAGATAACAAAATTTCTCTATTTTATATATACAACATTTCTTCATCTAGTGACTTTGAATGTCTTTGTAGGTTTCTCCATCTTGTGATTTTAATAAGAACTCTTCCATATAAAAAATATATATCTGATGATGCTTCTTCTACAAACCCTCTATCATATAGTATTTTTGTAATGAAATAACGTTTAAATATCACAAAAAAGGCGTTGACACCATTTTATGGCATCAAATTTCTCCCTCTCCTGCTCTAGGTAGGTTTCCTATATCTGATAAACTCACAAAATTCTATCTAATGATTTTTGTAAGATCCAGACTTCATCAAGGTATTCCCCAATTTAAAATAATATTTACATCTCTTGGTTTGGGATAATTATGTTTTGAAAATGGGTATGAGGGACCTTAAGGGTGTCTCGTGGATTCGGAACAGCAAATAGTGCAAAACCAGGCCAGTCTGTGTATGGTTCACAATTAAGTAAACAGTGCGGAATTCCTAGGAAATTGTGTAGCCTTGGGCAGAGGCTATGAGCATGTTTTCTCAAACATTGTGGAGCTTCCCAGGTAACAATGTGATCCAAATTCCTTCTAGTGTGACTTTGTCATGGTTTATTCAAGGTTTGTCAAACCGTAAGGGTAAAGTATGTGTCCTAGTAATGATGGGAAAATTAAGAAAAAATTTATTATTATAATTTAAACCATCACCGGATATTCAATTTTTTTTACCCTTTGAACCCCATTGATGAAAATGTTCTCCCAATAGCTTCTATGGTTTATTCTCCATAATCTCAAGGTCGTTTTTATTTTCTTTGATTTCAAATCGAAGATTTAGGTAAATCCAACACCACTATTGATTCTTTGTTTTGTTTAGGGTTTGCAACCCTCCTTTCTCTCCATCCAATTCTAAAAAGAATTTCATTTATGGTGAGATCTAGGTTGAGGCTTCAAAGGGTGGTTGAATCAAGACTTAATTATATCATTATGAGGAAATTCACCAATAGATTTGTGGTAGGTGGTGTATATGTTTTATCCCATATTTTCATTTTATATTTTTTCATGTCTATCCTTGTTCAATGTCACATCCTATTTTTATAATGATCTAACTGATATTTTTTGGCATAATGGTAATTTAAATGATGAATGGAAACCCTCATGGTCCTCATGGGAATCATCATGGATGAATTTATCCATTTAAAGACACCCATGAGGTGCAACAATATTTTCAGGCCTAGATGGTTGTTATGTAAGTGCTAGGTCATTGCGTGGTAATGTAGAGACATTTTTTTTGTGAATGTGTTTTATGATATTGAAAATAGATAATTACTCACATTTCTGAGTTAGAAACAGTTTAAGAGGATTTATTATTATGTGAAATGGTTCTATATAAGATAATTACTGAATATGATTAGGGAGAAAGGCTTGGAATGAAGAAATTGGAAAATGTGCTATCTAATGTAAATAGATAATGTGTTAAGGGGATATGTCACAATATTAACTCCAATGTTGATTATTATGTATTATGACTATTATATGTATTAGTAGTTTTTTCATTGTTATATTTATATGTGTGATGAAAGGATTAATAATCATGTGCACATGGTTTGGTGGTGGGATACTGGGTTTGTTAGGACCGATACTCTAACCTGACCCATTGATGCATATGTTGGGGATTCATAATAAATCATTATTCCCCGAATGGTTTCATTCGATTGAATAATTCAGAATGAGGCTCCATTGAATGTGTGGTAATTAATTTGTTATGCTCCTCCTTGGGATATACGGACTTGACATATTCTCAATGTATCCTAATAAATTCCATGAACCATACGTGAATGGTGTAATTACATAACCTATGGATTGTGTAATGATTATGAACTAGTAATGAAGATGATTCTCATAATTTATTTTTTATCATGTTTAATAATATCTAATTATGGATTATTAAATAGAGGCCCCTGAAATTGCCTTATTTACTTGTCATTCATTCATACATGACTGAACTAAATTCTAGACAATATATTTAATAGAAACCTTTGGTGTTAGCCTTCTGAGTTGTACTCACACCCAAATCAGGTAGTCGTCAGGTAGCTGATCATATTTCATGGATGTTGGTTATGAAAAATGAAAGGGTTACGTTCTTGAGAAGTCATTCTGATTTAGGGATATGTGTAGGGGAGGTTCTATACATGGATTTAGGATCATTTTTTGTATTCTAGTCTTTTTCTATATTTTTGGGTTTCATTCACTCAAAACTATATCATGATATTACATATTTACTATAGGATGTGGGTTTTTCATAGTTTGGGTTGTGGTTTTACTGATGTTTATGTATTATATTATGTTCTTTCTATTTTATTATATTTTTTTATAGTGGATTACTCTTAATGATTGTGTATAGTCTACCCATGCGTCATTTAGGCAATCACTACTCGTCAACAACCTCTTCAATATGAGGAGTGTCTGAGGTCATGTAGAGACCAGGCTCAGAGCACTAGTTAGTGGCAGATGGGTCATGGAAATTACAAAAACGTATTATATCTACTCTCTTTTGTGACTTACTAATTAGGAATGATTTATAGTAGTTTGGTTAGGTATTATGACATGGTAATGAGCTCATTCATGGGAGTAATTATCCTGTGTATGAGATAAAATCTTAGTCACCCGGAGTGGGAATTGTTATTCTTGTTGTGTATTCATACATTTGATGATATTTCCCCATTGATTGATGGTCTTGTTTTATTATGTGATAGTATTAAGATATTTTACTCTAGATTTGAATGGCTTGAGGTTGTGAATTAATCATCATTATAGGTTCCCATGTATATAAGTTACATGCATCATAGTGGGTACACACACAGGACATGTGTGTGGCACATAGAGAGTAGGATTCATTTGATTTCATGAAACTACTAAACAATTTTTCAAATGAGATTATGATAATGGTTAAATAATATTTAAGGAAGTATTCTCTATTATGTGTGCTATGTGAATAAAATATTATTGAATTATGCTGTAAAGTGAAAATTGTTTGAAAATTTAATGAATGTAAGGCTGCTAACTGAATGAGGTAGTTTCATGTGTTAACAACAGTCCTTGTAAGATATGGTGGAGAGTGGTGTTTTAGGTTAGATAAGGATCTTTTGGTTGGTGTAACTGAAAATTTTTTATGGCTAGTTATGTCACTTCTTTTATATTCTGTGAATGTTTTATGGTATGTTTTCTAATGATCCTATTTTGAATTATAGGGAAATTCTACCATTAGGATGTGTGTCGGTTGGGCGACAAAAAGGCGTTTTCCAAAATGCTCCCCCAAAAGAGGATCAAGGGGATCCAGTGGTTCAATATAATACTGAAGAACAGTTTCATAAAAACATAACTCATTATATATTAATGATGGAATGAGACTTAGGAAAGCATTCACTGAGTATGTTCGAGTTGACCAAACCCTTTGACCATTACTAGAGAGGGTGTTCCCGAGGCAGAACAGTTCTTGATAATGTCTATTCAGAAAATCCTTTATCATCTAGAGACTCTTTCCATGATGAAATTTATGTTAGAAGCATACATTCTAAGGGGTTAGGAAAAGCGTTGGTAGTATATTCTAGATCAAACTAAACTGGTAGAGAAATTATTTTGTAAAAGTATTCAGTAATTTTTTTTTGGAACATCATTATTTTGAATCCACGAGGTAGGATAATGATATGGAGTTCATGTGGCTATCTTTGGGGATGATTTTAATGATGGAGTATGTAGAACGGTTCATTTACATGCATCTTTTTGTTCCCACTTTAGTGGGATATGTGGCAGCTATGAAACTATGCATTCATTATAGACATTGGCATGATATTATGTCCCATGTAATTATATATTGGTTAAATATGTCCATATAGGTGATGGATCTAGACCTTATCGTAGATGGAAGACTCAAGGATTTATCTAGAATTAGACATGAAGTTCCAGTGTGGGGAACTACTGGAAAATTCGTTGATAGAAGGATGCGTAATTTTTTGAATTTCCACCGGGGTAGCGGTAGGATGTATACCATGAAAAAGAAATAGTAACATCTTGTTACTTATAGATATTGTTTATATCAGTGTTTTATGCCAAGACATGTGTGAAGTCAGTGTTCTCGACCACCAGTTTAGTGCATAGTATGCCGCATATTGGTCCATGTGAAGAGGTTTCCCAGGATCCCATGAATGTTCGAAAATGATGGAGGACATAGACCTGGGAAAATTATAGGAAGGGGGAAGATTACCCCATATCTGGTGGTTATTAAGAACTTCATGGTACATACTAATATGGTTGGTTGATGTGGTACCCCTAGACGTGATCGTCCACCCCATATGGGTTGTGTAGGGATGGGTTCTCTTGCTGGATCATAGGGAAGAGTGACTGGCCAAATTCACATAGATTAATATACACCAAGAGGTGGTGATGCTAGGTTGTCTACAATTCGAGGTACGATTCGTGTAACATACACACTCGCTAATACACTATTTGTTACTAGTTCCAAACACTATTTTATCTCTGCACAATTCATTTCTTCTATTGGGCCTAGCCGTGGAGCGGTTGTGTTTATTTATATCATTTAACACTCCATTGATGGAAGAGATAAGGTTATCAATTAGTGTGATGTCTTTCCTTAGTGGTTGGTGAATATTATTTCCATTGGAAACTATTTTTCCTTGATTTGTCTTGTTTGGACATGATTCTAGGCATTGACTATTTTGTTGTGTAGGAAGATCATATTAAATATTACCAATGTGTGGTAATGTTCAGATCTCATGATGGAGATAATTTTGTCTTTCGTGGTTATTGGGATGTTCATGCGAGTCAAACATGGTGAATTTAAAAATATTTGGGAAAACATACAACCCATGTGGTATGCATTATTCTTGATGAAGGGAGGGTGGAATGACATGTCTTTCCTCCCATAGTGGATCAGTTTCTGGATGTGTTTCTAATGGATTTATTAGGACATCCACTTAAGAGGGATGTTGAGCATATAATTGAGTTTCTTTTTTGGGAAGAACCAATTTCCATTCCACCATATCAAATGGCACCAATATATCTTCGATAACTAACTGTTCCTAAAGAAGTGTCAGAAAATAAGGGATGCATCCATATTAGTACATCACCATGGGAATCTATAGTTCTATCTTCTAAGAAGTCTGACTATTCATTGAGGTTATGTGTTGATTATAGAAAGTTAAATCAAGTAACCATTAAGAACGGATACCCTCATCGAATAATTGATGACCTATTTGACAAACTGAGGGGTGCCTCCATGTTATCCAACATAGATTTGAGATTTGGATACGCCCAGTTGAGGGTGAGATTTTCTTACCTGCCATAAACATCTTTCTGGAACATGTATGAATTGTATTAGTTTGTGGTTATGATATTTGGGATGACCAATTCACTAGTTGTGTTTATTAAATTCAGGAATATGATATTTAACCAAAATATAGATCCTTTTTTATATTCCATTTTTGATGACATATTTTTGTAAGCAGGAACTCTTGATGGTTATTCCAAACATTTTATCTGGAGTACAATAAGATAGCATATGATTTATTCAAAGATATAAAAATTTTAGTTCTATATTGATAATGTGAATTTCATGGTATGTATAATTTCTATGACCATTATATTTGTGTATCCTAAGAATGTGTAGGTTATTATTTATTGGGGGTGTACCAAGAATGTTTTTGATGATTATAGTTACCTGGGACTAGCTTGTCACTATCTATGGTTAATTAAGGGTTTCTCTCAATTTGCAGTGTTTCTCTATAGATTAACCAATAAGGGTGTTATTTTTGAGTGTTTATAGTCATGCCATATTAAATTTAATGAGTTTATGGAATGGTTGATAGCCTTCCCAAATCAAGTAAGTGGTATAATTATTTTTGTGATTTTCTCAGTGTCAGACTCAGAGCTATTTAAATGTGGGATGATCAAGATGTAGCTTATTGGTCAAGGAAATTTATTCCCTATGAATGAAATTACCCAACCCACGGCCATGAGTATGTTTTTTTGGTTTATTCCATAATGTGTTTGAGTAATTACCAGTTGGAAGATTTAATACTAGTGTTTATCTATCATAAATGTCATAAATATGTCTTCTCTCAGAGATATTTGAATATTTGGCAGTGAATGTGGTTTGAGGACCCTCAATCCTTTGATTTGGAGTTGGTTTCTAAACTGGGGAATGTGAATAGTGTTTCATATGCTTTGATTCGGAGGAATGATAACTAGGGGGTTCAGGAATCCAACATCATATTGAGAATGATGACCTTGCTTACTGATATATACATAGAGGTATGAGATGAATATTGGGAAAGGACCCTTGTGTTGATTGTAGATGAATATATGCTTTTGAGTTGGACCAAGGAGAGTCAGCAGGTGGATCCATAGTGTTTGGAAATGATGGAATGTCTTAATGTTGGGGAGTCACTTTCTAGTTGGTTTGTTGATAATAATGGATTTTTTCATGTTCTGGGCCGTGTTGTCCTGCTGATAGGTGTGCGAGAAGAGTTGATGTGTCAGTTCCTTATATCGAAATGGGATGTACATACTGGAATGGATGAGATGTAGTGTCATCATCTTCTATATTATTGGTTGTTGGAAATTAATAAAGAGGATGGGGTTTTTTTAGCTTGATCCTTACCTATAAACAGGTGAAGGCCAAGCATCATCACCCAGGTGGGATGTTACAATCATTTACTATTCTATATTTTATGTGGAATGATGTAACTATGGAGTGGGTATTCCAAGGCTGCCTGATATGAATGATGAAACATGGGTAGTTGTGGATACGTTGACTAAGGTAGCTCATTTCTTTCTGATCAAGGAATCATACACAACCGATCAGTTGGGGGAGTTGGTTTTTGATAGATAGTGTTGAAGCATGGCGTTCCATGAAAAATAGTTTTGAAATATGATCCACATTTCAGATCTCACTTTTGGAAGGGGTTAAAAAAGAAACATGGTACTCATGTGTTTTTTAGTAGGACCTATCACCCAAATATGGATGGGAAGTCTGAGCATACAATCCAAGTATCAATGTACATATTGAGAGCATTTGTTCAAGATTTTGGTGGTTCATTGGAAAATAAAATTCCACTTGTTATGTTTTCTTATAATTATATATTTCTGGAAACGATTAAAATGGAGCCATTTGACGAATACTATTGGAGACTTATTAGATCTATGTTGTGTTGGTTTAATACTGGGGAGTCTAAACTGTTAGGACTGAATATCATGTAAGAGACATCAGGGAAGGTTCGATTTATTTAGAAGTGTATCTCAACAATATAGATTATGAAGAATTTATATTCATATCAGCATCATAGGCCACTTGATATTATAGTGGAAGATAGTGTTTTTATTCATGATTCTTAAAGTATGGGTCTTCTTCAAATTATGATGATGATAATGTTGACACCAAGGTAGGTGGGTCCATTTGAGATCATGGATTGGATAATATCTATTGGTATTGTATTGCATCCACCACAATAGTATATTTGGATGTATGATGTTTTCCATGTTTCACAAATCTTACAATATCAACCTGATACATCCAATGTGGTCGATGTTGAAAATTATGACCTTGAGACCAATGCGTCCTTTGAAGTGCATCCGGTTTGTATTGACGATTATAGTGAGAATGTTTTGCAGGGAAAGGCCATTCCCTTAGAGAGAATTTTATATAAACATGGAATGGTACATGGAGAAACTTTGGATATATAATCATATATTCATTCAATGTTTCCCATTATCATTTCATCAAAAAACTCGATGATACTCAAGAAGAGAGGATCCATGGTGAGCCTTCATAAGATGTGGAGGTTATTAAATCTCATACTTCATGGAGGTATTCCCATGTATATGTTTTGGTTTCAATATCTTAATTTGGATTAATAAAGTTTTTAATATGTGTATGTGGGTCCTCGGTGGTGTCCATGGTGTTCAGAATATGGATGAGAGGAAAATCATGACAGTTTATACAAGGCACATGATTGGTGAATAGTTAATAAAACTGTGTGCAATTCCTAAGAAACTGTATAACATTGAACATAGGCTTTGTGCATTTTTAGTTAAATAGTGTCTATCTTCTTAGGTATCCATGCCATCTAACATTCTTATATAATGTCAAGCACACAAGTTGTCAAAATATGAAGGTAAACTGTGTGACCTAGTAAAGTTGGGAAAATTTAAAAAAATTCCATTATTGGATTTGTGACCATCACATGATTTTTACCCATATAATCCTATATGAAGAATAGTGATGAAAAATTGATCCAAAGATCTTCCAAGGGTGATTCCCCTTCATGATTAGGTCTTTTAGAGTGTCGTTGATTGCAGATCAATGACCTCGGTAAGGATAATGTCCCCCTCTTGATTCTGTTTTTGGTTTAGAGGTTGTATCCATCTGTTGTCTCCCACAGAAGCTTAAAAACACACTTTTCTAGTGAGATATAGATTAAGGATTCATAGGGTGTCTGAATTTGAACCTAATACCATGATTAAGTGGGTGTCTGTCAATGGATTTTCAGTAGGGGAATGAAAGTTATTACCCATAGTTTTATTGTATTTTTTTTCATGTCCAGCCTTTTCATTTCCCACTTCTAGTTTTACTCTTGATCCATTTAATAAATTTTTGAATAATGGGATTATAAATGATGAATGGGAACCCTTTTGTTCCCCATGGGACTCATTGAGGATGATTTGACCCATTTATTTCCACCGATGGGGTGTACCGATATTTTGTTGGGTGATAAGTTAGGAAAGTTAGTGCTAGGTAATTGTGTGATAATGTAGATCCCATATTGAAAATGTGTATTTGATTAATGATTGTGAAAATGGAATATTTTTCACATTTATATGTTATTAATGGCATAATATGATTGATTAATATGTGAAATGTTTTGATATAAGAGAATTACTGAATAGGACAAGAGATCTAGGCTTGATAATGAGAATTAAGAAAATATGGGATAAGTAATGTAAATTGAAAATGTGTTAATGGGTTATGAAAAAATATTAATGCCAATGTTGATTATTATGGATTAGGGCTGTTAAATTTATTTTTTATTATTGGTTGTGATATGGTTAAGTGTGTTGAATGGATGAATAAGAATGTGCACATGGTGTGGTGGTAGGACAATGGACTAAGGAACCTTCCACAGGTTGATTTGGAGAGATTCTGTAACCCCAATGAGGGATGCATAGGCTGGGGAGACAAACTAATTCTTTATTCCCCCAATGGATACATTTAATTGAATAAATTGTACTGATGATCCAATTAAATTGTGGTTATTACATTATTATTCCCATCCCTAGTGAGATATGAACTCGACTTATTTCCTCGTGTATCATGATAAATAGCATGAACCCTTTTTGAATGATGAAATTTCCTAAACTATGGATTTTATGTTGATTATGAACTATTAATGATGAATACTCACATAATTAATTTTGCTTCTTGGTTAATAATATCTATGTTAGTATAAATAACTAGTGGCCCCAATTTTTCATATTCACTTGTCATTATTTTATACATGCATGCACTATATTCAAGACTATGTATTTTGTAGACACCATTCATGGTCTCCAACTAAGTTGTAATCACACCCTACTCGGGAATATATATGTTACCCCGTTAGTTTTCATGGTCGTAGGTCGGAAAATGTAATGGGCCTCAAGGATGATAAGTTAGTCATATTTGGGGGATATTCATTGATGATGTTCTAGACATCGAGTTAGGACCATTTTGGGGATTCCATTGTTTTCCTTTATTTCAGGTTTTGTTCACCTGGCACTATAGAGTGACATGGAATATTTACTATTGGATGTGGGGTTTTACCTAATTGGGAATGGTTTTAAGCCTGTTCATTTATTGGATTTCAATATTTCCACTATTTTATATGGTTCCTGTTGTATATTACTCTATCTAAGTGTGTATAATCTCCCAACGAGTCTTATATAACCTTTCTACTAGTTGAAAATCTTGGGCTTAT
Source organism: Viscum album (assembly GCA_963277665.1). Taxonomy (NCBI): domain Eukaryota; kingdom Viridiplantae; phylum Streptophyta; class Magnoliopsida; order Santalales; family Viscaceae; genus Viscum; species Viscum album. The sequence goes on along the minus strand of OY728161.1, from coordinate 527,822,667 downwards.
GAACAGTGGTTGTTGTTTTCTTGTGACGAACCATCTTGGAACACTGGTTTGTTGTACTCTAGTCGGGGATATTATATATTCATAAATATTCACTATATCTAGTACACCTTCTCATTCACTCTTATATCTAATCATCACTATCATCTAAAGGTATTCTGGTATACATCACATTTTTTCATCTTATAATCCTTAGGTATTTTCTATGTCTAGTACAACATCATATTTTCTTCTATCATGTACAACATCATACAATTGAAAGTCCTAGACATCATAAAACTAAATTTATACAATAATTCTCATGTTTTTTAACATCATTCTAGATAAATCCATTTTGGTCAAATTAAACCTTTGATCACATTCAACAAGAATCATTTTTATATTAAAACTATTTATTTATTTTAGTAATAATAATGAGTCATATATCTCAATATGTTTATCTTATCTAAATAATATCTCTTCTCTCAAATTTCTTAAATATGATTATATTACAAAAACCTATTTAAATATTAACAAAAAATGAAACCATCACACTTTGGAATAATAATATACCCCTTTTTCCTTTTTTTCAATATCCCCACACATATTCAATGTCAATATGTGTTCTCAATTAATTCTCCTCCATATGTGTGTTATTATTCATTATCCACGCATATTAGAAATAAAATGAAATGGGAAATATAGGGTCCATCTCAACTCATATTCTTTTATCTCAAAAACATGATAAATATCTTTGATATATGAATATATTCACATGCATTTATTAAAGAAAATTAATTAGAAAAATATTTTTCTATATGGGAGATCCAAATGTAGAAAGAAGTGTGCATATTCATGGTGATAAAGTTTTTCAATGAAATTATTTTACAAAAAAATATCCAACAAATTCGGTCATATTTATTTTTGTGAAAAACTGATTATGTTTATTACATAAATAATAAGACCATGTTAATAAAAAAATTAAAACATTTCAATTGTATAACATAAACAATTTTCATTATATACGGTTTCTAAATAATAATTACTCTTAATTGATGATCAGTTTAGTTAACACCATGGAATGTGTGATGGAAATTCATCACCATTATATTTTCTCCCACTAAACGGTAGAAAAAAAATCATCATTATGATCACAATATTCGAAGATGAAAATCTATTCACTATATAATTCAAATAAAACAATTATAAATTTCTTCTTTTATTCTAATTTAATTCCTAACAAGTGTGTTCAAATATACAAGAATATTTGGAATAAGGTGGAATTTCAATTGTACTTAAATGTAACATTCAGAATGATATAATTCTCATAGTCTCAAATTATTTTTATTATTATTAGACTCATAAATAGATTTGGTTTATCCTCTGTTATTATCCAGAATATATTTTTTAATAGATATATTAACATCAATTTATTCTTCAATAGAATCAATCATTTTATATATAGTTTTCCAAATAACATCATTCTATTGAGTTTTCATTATCCATTTCATGATTTTCTCTTCGGAGGGTATGATAGTAAGCCAATCCTTAGTTCAATGATTGTATAAACCATACATCTTACATTTATTCTTTTTCATTAATAAACCATCTTCAAAGAACATATCATCAACATTATTATCACTTTAGAATCATTTCAATTATAATTTTTTTCATAAATATTTTTTTATTCCTGTATCATTCAACTTTTTTCTAATTGATCTGGACAAATAACTATGTACTATTTCTTTAAATACTCAACATTATTGTGGTTCTAAAATTCCTCACATAAAAAATGATATTTTTACACTACATGATCTTTAATTTATTTATCTCTCTATCATTACCTCTTTCATTCATTCTTTCATGAAATGTTTGATCTTATCTGCATATCATAGCTCCCCTTGTATTCATACCTCATTCCAAGTTTAGTCATATTATAGAAAAAGATTAATATTTTTTCTCTAATATGCCAAAACACCAATACTAACCTATGAATCATGATATTTCTATATAATAATTGTTTCGATCTGATGTTATTGTGATGTTTTCACTTCATAAATAATGAAAGCCTCTTTAATGGCTAAATCATCATGACCTATTCATGTCTTTCTTTTTAGAAGAATATTCTTCCCTGATAGTCCTACTATTAAGAAATTAAATTTTAATATTTGATATTATATTATTATTAATTGAAAATGTATATTGTGGTTTATTGGGGATAGAATTAACCTACATCTACAGACACTTCTTAACTCCTTATTGAGATAGTTATCCTTTATCATAATATTATTTGGAGATTTAGTCTCTAATATTATTTAAATATATTTTTATTATAAGAATAATTTATTATATCTCAAATAACACTTCCTTATTCTCATACAATTTTCCTCAATATCGTTTACCATATTCTAAAATTCAACCATCTTCAATATGTTTTTATTAAATTCCTAACAAAATATTGTTTCCTTCTTATTTTAATTATCTTGTCTAGATAGTGTTTCTTTATGATCCTTAAACATCTATTCATGATATAAAAATTTTAAATCATGTACTCTTATTTCGTTATAGTATTTCAGTTTCATTTTCATACAGTCATCATTTTCAAAAAAATTCTCAATCCCTTGATTCTCCAAATTTATCTTCCCACTCATGGGTTATTAAATTTACTCAATAGTTATTTAAAAAAAATTAGATTAAATTGCATTTATTTTTTATTTTTATCAAAATCATATTTTTTATGAATCAATTCATGTTTTCACATGTGCTACCAAATATATTTCATCATCATATTCATTATTAGATAATTAATCAACCTTCACTCTTCTTCTCAAAATTTTATTCTTTTTACAACAAAATATTTTCCTAATTTTTATTCAAATTCTATTTCTGATACATATATTCTATTTCCTATGATATAGAATAAATAATATTTATATTATGATTTTTACCTAAAATATATTGATTGTAATTGTTATACATCAGTTAACATATTTTATACATATTACATTCCCATTTCCCGTTATAAATATCTTAGAGAAAACATAGTTTTTTTTTTCAAATCCTCTTCACCCACTTTAACATCTAAATAAATTTGATTGTTATTCTATTTATTAATAACTAAAAATATTTTTTAACATATTTTTAAATTTTATTTATTCCTAATTAAAATTTTAAAGTATTTTTATTCTCTCATCGAAAATATCAGATAAATATTATGAAGTACATTCAATGATATATCCTCTCGAACCAATAGCTATGAGAGATTGGTATCCAACGTTTTCTGAGATTTTATCATTTGTTTCTTGAAAATAGTAAAATCATTCATCTTCTTACTAAAACCTTTAGTTTTCCTGGAAATTTCATTACCCCTATTTGTTAATCAATAATGTTTTCATTATCAACCATCATGATATATTCAAATATTCACCTATATATTTGAAAAATATACTCCTTGACATTAAAATATCATTCATAGCTACCTCTAAACATGTGCAACATATCATTTGTAGTTAGAAATCCCATAATATTTATATAATCCTTTTCAAATATAAACTTAAAAAGGAAATTTTATTTATTCCATCGGCATCCAAATTTCTCCCATCATCTGTTCTCATACAAAACTCATTAAAAAGAGGTAATCCCACTATAATTGAATCTCTGACTCACACTAAATTTTATATAAGTTAGAGTTACATCATATTTCTCTAACAATGATTGTTACTTTATAGAAAATTGTAACAACCTTATTTAAGATGAATTTATATTTTCCATCCTTAGTAGATATTTGGATCATTAAAGGGAACCCCTGAATTTGTTACTAATTTTATTTTCTAGAACACTGTAAGATAATTGGAAGGGGATTGGTGAGTTAATGATAACTATATTTTTGGAATGTTTCTCGTAACTCAACCAAATTAACATTATAGGGACTTCAATCCAATCAATTATAAATCATAACCTCACCTTGTATGAGTTAAATATAAATAGGGACAGATCAGAACATGAAATTTAAATTGTTATGTCAATGTGATGTACTCCTTTAAATAATAAATATACCCCCATGTAGGAATATACAATTAATAATTCATAAATATTAATAAGGAAAAATTATTAACCAGTTCTACACACTAGTATTCATTTATCCTATTTAAGAATGTCCCACCACCAACAACCAACTCTTTCTATATAGTTGTTTATACCCCCCAATTATTTTTTAGTTCATCTCTTCCTTCTCAAATAGTAATACACCCCATCCATGGGCCTCTTTAATAACTGGTTATAACCCCAAATATAATCTCTTTATTCTTCATTGTTATTCTAGTGTAGAAATATCTTATTCATTATATTCTTTTCCTCCATATGAAATATCACTCAATTATTTCTATATTCAAATGTATTTTGATTTTCAACTAATCACTAAAAATATGGAAGGATTAAATCTTCTTCCAAATATTGAAGGACCAAGATTTACCCAAATATAATCCTTTTAGAAATTTTTATGATATTATTCCAAAATAAAAGTCCATCCATTAATATTAAATTTGTTATTTTTTTCTATTATCATTAGTTTATTCCACCTATATCTGAAATCCCATATGTTTAATAAAAATATATAGTTTTCACTTTAGTCTAATGATCATTTATCTAATTCCCATATTTATGATTAACCTAAGACTTATTATACATATTCTGTCAGTCCATCTATGTGGAACTATTTTTGTATATTTGATTTCTTCCAGACCACATACGTGTTATTCTCGTCTTCTTTAACAATATATAATATTAGTCTGTAACTCAACTTTTAAACTCTAAAAACATTATAAATTTCTCCCTATTGATTTTTTAGTACAAACTCATACAATTAAATATTTTTCTATTTATACATTTATAATTATTCCATAAAACTATGAAGAAGTTTGGGATCTAATTTTGAATTTCTGTTCAAATAGAATTTCATTTTATCACCTTCAAATCACATGAAGAAGGGAGATCAAACAACCATCTTAAGAATATCCATTAATGTCACCATAATTTACTCAATGATTTCTCGTACTATGTTTTTGTAAATATTATCATTTTATCATGAGGTGTAAAAAATTCTCTTTATAATCATTTCTATTTGATTGAACCACATTTATATTTCCATTACATACACCCTTTATCTATTTAATGACCTAGAACCTCTTTGTTTTTTTCATTATCCATTAATATTTATAAGAACTCATAATTAAAGTAACTCTCCATAAGATGATACATTCTCTTGATCGCCTCAATTTTGTTTCATTTTTCCAATTATCTCATATATAGAGATTTTAAATATGAGGAATGATCCATATGTTGACATAAAATTTCTATCTATGGTTCTCTTAACATGATTCACTATATGATAAAATTACAAATTTTCATCTTGTGGATCCATGATTCATCAAATTATTATATAAAAATCCTTTGGCTTTCATGCATCCAATAATTTTTTACAACTAATCCTTATCTAGTGTGGTTCATAATTTTTAATCTAGTGATCTTCGTATATATACTCAATCTGGTAGTAATTTTTATTTTTTATTTTTTGGTAAAACATCATACAACCATAAATCTACGACTTAATATATTTACCATTGTAAAATATTTTTCTATCTGTTTTGATCCTTCACAATAACTCATGTTTTTAAAAAATCATAATTTTGAATAAGCTCAACTAGAGTCATCAATACTTTTATAATGATTTGTAATTTAATAATAGAAAAATTTCCATCTAACTCATTAATGAATCTAAAAATTAAGAATATGATAGTCCTTATATATTTTTCCAAATACATATCTTACAAATAGAAATTGACCTATTGAAAAAAATACAACCTACATACTTTGGAAAAACACATTTTATCAACCAATATCATTTGTAATAATATATTTTTTGTACCATAATTTGAATTTTCGAATCTAATTTCCATACCAAAATATTTCTTTAAAAATTTCAATAAATTTAGAGGTAAATTTATCAATCCACCCATTTCGTATTTTCAAGGTTACTATTATCATAACTACATATAGAACTTTAAATTTTGTGAAACCCGATAATAGCGGTTTCTCAATATCCCTATACAACTATTCAAAAAATTCTATATTTAATGGTTTCAACACCTACTACTAAAATAAATTCTCTATGATGATCCTATATCTTATAATTAATATCATCATTTGCATTCAATCCTGAGAAATATATTATTTTTGTTTTCAATATCCTATATTAATAATTATGACTAAACCTATAGAAAACAAGGTGTTATTTATTATTCTCACGTCCTTTACATTATAATATTTCAATGTTTCACATATGGACATAAAATAATATGTGATTTCAATATTTTCTCTATCGAACCCCATGAAATGGTCAAGTACTATCTCACATTCATAACTAGTTCTCCATATATTTATCCAACTACATTTCATAAATTAATTATAACACCAATAAAAATTTTATATAAACAAAAACATATAAAAAATTAAAACATATATATAAATATATAAATATATAACATATAATCATATAAATATATAAATATTCATAAATATAAATGTATCAATTTAAAAAAAAATTGGAGATGAAAATAATTTATAACCAATAACTATTACAATTAAATTAACAACACATAATAAAAAAATTTTGTCCCCCTTTTTAAAGAGATTCCAAAAATAAAATATTCCATTATCTTGTATCAATTTTATTTATAACCGCATATTCCTACTATTCCACTTATTTAGGATTAGAACAATTTATTCAATATCCCCTCTTATTTATTCATACATCACATCTTGTGATTTTTAGTATGGTGCTTGTTTTTCAATCTCAGTAATATTAGTTATACTTTATCCGATTGATATTAAATCAAAACAATTTTATATGTACTCTTCCATGAGAGTATATTATTCACTTTTACCTAGAACATTATTTATTTAACATTCTTCAATATATTCATTAATACCGTAAAAAATTTTATATATGTAAGGACTCCATCATAACTCCTATGTTTTATGATATTAATTATATTTAATTCTCCTTTACAGAAATATTATATCCTTTTAATATGATTAAAAAATTTCTATAAATTATACAAATATTTTAAATTTAAATGTCATTATATTTTTTCCATTATTTAATTCATACATCACCAGTATATTGATTATGTCATTCTATTCCATGTACATAAATAAAATATCAAATTTATATATATTATATTATAATATGATTCAATATTTTTAATTGATTTTAGTATATTTATTTTCCCATATCATTACATTCATTTAATTTTAGTCCTTAAATATTTTATATACTATGGAAAATCTAATTGTATTTCATCTAAACATTCATAAAATTTAATATCTTTCATATCACAATTCCATTCAAGTTAATTTATTTTTATTATATTATATAATCATTTAACATCATTAAAATATCATTTTTTGAGGAAAATATTATTCATTTTTTCACCCTTTCCCTAAAATGATAATTTCGTTATTATTATTTCAATATTTCATATTCAATAAAGAATCATATTTATAAATCATTTAAAATTACATATCTTACTATATATATTTTCAATATATTTTAACCATCATATATATTTCCCTCTTTTAGTATTATTTGTGATTCATTCCCTCTTTTTAATTAAATTTCCAAAAAAACAAGACATTGATTCAATTTTTAGATTCTAATTTATCTATTGTATTATATAAATGAAATATCTTCATTTTTATTGACCTATCAGTACATATATCAATTTTTTAAAAATATTACTAAAATCTGTATTCTATATAAACCATTAAATTAACATTATATTGTGAATATCCAATTAATTAGCATAAATATGTAATGTTTTTTCTCATAAAATTTCATAAAATTCATATTTTCTCAAATGTTAAAATATATAAGAATATAAATATATATACTTATTCATAAATTTAAAATAGACCATTTAAAATGAGGAAAATTTTAAAATAGAAATCATTTTACAACTAAAAACATTTATAAGTCAAAATAATATTATCAAAAAAAATTATAAAAAAAATAATTAAAATGAATTTTTAACCATAAAAACTATAGTGAAAAATAATTTATAAATAAATAATTAAAAATTGAAACAATTATAACCCAAATAATTCTAATAACATATTTTATAATCCCCAAAATAGAAACCAGTGAATTTTAAAAAATATAAAATGAAAATAAAAAACATATTTCAATAAAATAGAGATTCATGTAGATTATCCACAAACAAGAGAGAAAAATCATCGATATACTAAATTTAGAATGTTACAATAGAAAAGGAAGGATGACTAAAAATATATTGAAAATATTGAAACTGATGGAACTAAAAAATAAAATTGAAATGAAAGTTTTGTGTTTAAAAATCGAATGAGGGAAACAAAACAACAATAATGAAAAATGAAAAAACCAATAGAATAAATACATCATTAACCCAAATCTAGTGATATAATATATATATATTAACATGAAAAAAAATGATAATGGTTTTTAAAAGAAGAAATCATGGGTTTGCGATTCTATTATGTTAAGTGGTTCTAAATGATTTTGTAAAATGAATGGGGTGTGGTGAATGAATTCCTTGTTTTTAAAATTCATTAACATAATTTATCAAGATACCAATGTCAAAAAATTTGGTTTCGATGTATACCATTTGATAACCGAATTGTAATTATTATTTCTACAATAGTCTATGTGATAACCCATGTCAAAACAATATATTAAATTTATGTTATCAAAAAAGAGATGTAAAAGTGAAATAGATAGGATATGAATATAATTTATTAAAAAATCAATATTAAAATCCATTGGGGATGATTTTTACCTTATTTATGAGATAAGAAACATTGATACCCCAATAGAAAATATAATTTTTATATCAGTGGTGGATAAAAATGTTCATAAACATAGTGATTTCTCATGTTATACATGTCCAAAAGAGAAATTAATTATAACACTCTCACCATTAAAAATATACACTATATCCACTATTATTTTTGGAAAGTTTCATAGTGACATATATTGTAATATTAATCCACCATGTAATCCATATATATATTTTATGATAATTATTGATTCATCAATGGTGTCATGGGTGTTTATTATTATGTCACACCCAATCATTTTAATGATTACATGCCCAAAAAATATGGTTAAGCATAACATTTCTAGATTTTTAAATAAATTAAATTCTGATTGATAATGATTGTGAATACTCATTACCTGAATTTGATAATTTTCTCATATTTAATGGAATAAATATTGAAAATACTTTAGCTTAGGTTCACACATATAATAGTTTTCTTAAATTATTTACTATGAAATTACAACTTATTACTAGCAAAATTTTTAATATGAATAAATTATTTATTTTAACATGGTGACATGTGATATTTCATCTTGAAACGGCAATTAAATTTAGGGATTCAAGATATCATTAATATTCCATTATACAATTTTCTTATTCCGATGAACTAAATATTTCACATTTAATATTATTTTTATCTACTCGTCCATATAGAACATCCCCATTGAAGAAAGCTATAACCCTAATGAATATTGTAGATTCACATTAGATTTTAATCTCCCTTAATCAATATATATCATGATAAAATGACAGCATTTATATTCAAAATAATATTTTATGATTTTAATTTTAAATAAAATATCATTCTGACAATAAAAGTAAAAAATAATTTAGTATAAAATAAATATAATGAAAACCAATTTTAATATGCATTCATGGTCCCATTAAAATATTATTGATCATGATGTTCAATTGATTATTAATTTTTAAAATTTATTAATTTCTATTCCAATTTAATTCAATGATTTTAATGAGTTTCGGAATAATTTCGAACCATTGGGAATGTACTAGTAAAAATAGATGTCCCTTAAGTACAAAATGATGGTGTTACCAAAAGTGAACTCAATCCATGCCTAATTCCTATTGAACAAAGTGGATATAAAGACAAAAAATCATTATCCGATAAAATGGAAAACCAATATTTTTTAATTAATGAAATAAATAGTAGGATAATGAAAATTCATTGGACCATGAAATTACCCAAAAAATCTATATTCCAAATGAACATGATTGTGATCAAGAGGAAATTTATATAAATTTATCATACACTAAAATATGTTATAATAATGTAAAGAACACTATTGATCAATAAATCTATTTTAATATGTTACATAAAATTATTTATGGTGATTACAAGACTAAAATGATTAATGAATATCAAAATATACTATATTGGGATTAGTGGAATTTTTTTATCTAATATATTATGTTCACTTACTAAAAACGAGGTTTTTTAGTCAATTGTGACAAACCCTAAAGGAATTAATCTCATTTATTATAATTAATTATTTTTTATAAAGATAAATGTAAATAAGTATGTCATGTTATATAATGTATACATTATTTCTCATAGATTATCACAAATATCCAATATAGATTATGATTAAATGTACACTCATGTAATAGATTTGATAACCATTGGATATCTCAAGATTTTTTGTACATAAGTATAAATATTTATTCTTATTAGATGTTTTAAAAACATATATTTTGGGTAATATTAATAATGAATTTTTTATGAAAATCCTAATAGATTTTAAATTCCAAAAAATTATTAAGGATATCGAGATTATTATACAGTTATGTTGAATAAATAATTATACCGATTAATAAATAATGTAATTTGTGGTATGAACATTTTAGTGAATATCTAATGAAAATAGATTAAAAATGGATCCAATTTTCACATGTTTCATCATTAAGAGTACTTAGATTTAATTTTTAATTACTATAGTAAATATTACTGATTTAATAATGTTCGAAACTATTGACAAACTTTCTATGGTAGTATAATTATTAAAAAAAATTGAAATTAAATACCTAGGTATGAAATATTTATTCCTTGGATTACCGATTAAGTATCTTAAAGGTGGATTTTTTTATTAATCATGGTATATTGAAAAAGTAAAAAAGTGGATTAATATGTACAATTCACATCATTTAAATACTCCAATAGTTTAAAAATCACATTATTAAGCTACAAATCCTTTTAAATAATATAGGGATAATGAAGAACATAATGATCCCAAGGTACCATATATGAGTTATATCAGAGGAATGATAATCCATCAATATAATATATTGTTATATATATATTTTTCATTTTTTTGGAATTTATTAGTGAGGTGTAGTTAATATCTTACATTTTTTCATTGCAATAATACTAAATGAATATTAATATACCTTCAAGGATCTATATATTAGGGGTTATTTTATTCAAAAGGATCTAAACAAAAATTAGTTGGATATAATAATATAGGAATCTTCCCTAATACATATAAATACAATTTTCAAACAAGATATTTATTTATTTATGTTGGAACATCAATTTCATAGTGCTCTTAAAAAAATAATTTCTACAACTTCCATAAATTTTGATTAATTTATTCCAATTACGAAATAATGTCAACAGTTTATTATTCTATGAGTGGTTATTAATCATATTAGATATAATTGTAGTTTGGATGTATATAATAATATTAAAATCATTTTATAATAATATAATGATGCATGAATAAGAAAATTAATGGTTGTGGTGATATAATAAAACATGTCTTACCAAAATTACTTTTCACTCAATTTCATCAAATGAAGGGTGAGATTGATATATGCTAAATAATTTCTAATTAAAATATTATATGTTTATTCTAAAAGACATTTACAACTATACAATTTGAAAATTTTATTATAAAATTTGGTATTTGAATTCTAAAAATTCAATCATGAAACATTGATAAAGAGTTGGGAACACCGTACACATTCCCTCTTTATCTGGGTTTTCCTAGTATTTATTCCTCATATGGTTTTATATGTGGTGTCACAACATGGACGTAAATTATTTTGTATTCACATGTTTATTAAAAAAGTTTTTTTATGTTACTATTAAATGAGATTCCATAAAATTATGAGATCTATGGTGGAGTATTCTAAATTTTCATTTATTGTGTGTGTATTTAAAAAGTATAAATATATAAAGACACCAAATTTCCCAAACCCTTTTTAATAGACATACATTTGGTTTCTCTGTCATATTTAATTCCAACTATTGTATTATATTTTCAAGTTTTTAATCTCAATTTTTGGATGAATTATTTTATATTATATATACAATAAAATGTACCTTTAACATACATCATTTACATGATATAAAAAAGTGTTTCACATTAATATATGTTGAGGATATTTTATATTTATAGTTTTATAGAATTATAGAAAAAACTCCTATATGTAAATCCTCTATAATATAATGTAGTTAATTACCATTTTTCCACAAAAAATTGATTATTAAATTTAATTCCAATTTTTATTTGGAATAAATTCTCTTATTTAATGAAAAATAACTAGAATTTTTTATTCAATATTTCTTACCCGCAAGAAATTACAATGAAAAACATTTGAAAATTTCCAATGAGATAAAAAAAATCCAATTATGGGATACAAAAATAATAAAAATATAATTTTCTAATGAAAATATAAAACTGATGAAAATGTTTTCAGTTTTCACATAATAATCATTATGTTCAAACAAAACAGTTACTATTGAAAATAATTTTCACCCAAAATCATTATAAAGTATTTCATTAGAAATAATAAATAATAAATCATAAATCTTGAGGGTTTCAATGAAAAAAATATAAAACGTTCCTTGAAAATAAACATTGCACACAAATAATTTTTTGAACTTTCCATTAAATGATAAGCTAGTTATCATATCATAAGAAATCATAAGAAATTTCCATAAAACCATATATAAAATAAACCTTAAATATATTCAGAAAAAACGTAAACAATAAATATTAAAATATTAACATATCAAAATGATATATTACATAATGTCATTCATCATAGTTTTATGATCAATTCACCATTCTACGAAATCATATATAAATAACGGGGAATATGAAAAATACCCATGATTGTTTATCTCATTTGACCATATGATGCATCAAGGGGATATAACTAGCTCCACCCTTCACATAAAAAGTCTAATTCATTAATTATATGAAATTAATGAATAAAATGATAGTATATATAATACAATAACATTCATTTTGAAAAACTAGCATGAGAAATATCAATATTTTCCACAGTCAATAGATTGAGGAACATGATCATAAGAAATACAGAGGTATATGGTGGATAGTATAATTAGATCATATCCATCATTAATTATAAAATTCCTAAAAATGTGTTGATACAGGTGAAAAATATCTTTTTCATACATATTAGAATGTCACATTGAAAATTGGATAAAAGATCCATTTATTTTAAATTCCATGTTTAGACCAAAAAAATCTCAAAATAATGGGAAATTGTTTTTATTAATAAAATGAAAAATTTAGATTAATATTAAAAATTAATAAAATCTATTATTTAGGTATAATATGGTAATGTAGTAAACATATAAAATATTATTTTGTGAAAATTAAGAAAAACTCATATGGTAAATGATGATTTTCTTAACCATTGTAATTGAAGTCAAAAGTAATTGAAAATGAAATTTAGTAATATTTTAAGTATAAATTTTAATTCCTTTCAAAAAAAATTTATCATAGAGGAAAAACAATTTAAAACATTTTAAAAAATGTTTTTAATATAAATCCATTACCACATTGGTGACATTATAATGAAAATATCATTGATGGAGGGAACATGAAAATGATTTTACGCCCCTTTAATTTCATTAAATGAGTTTTAATAGATATATATATGTCATTTTATGCACCATGCAAAAAAATATTGTGGTAAAAATAGAATACTTCCTAAGGGAAAGAAATTGTGATGAAGACTCCTTAACCTTGAACCCTGGCATGTTTCATACGATCTCTATCTCTGAAATAATATATATATATTATTTTTTAAAAAATTTAATATTTAAAATTTTATTTAAAATTTTATCATTATTTTTATATAATTTATAACCCTTAGTTATTTATGTAATAAATCTGTTAAGTTTATGTTCTTTATTTTGAGGAAGTTCAGTTCATATTCCCAAAACAATATTGGTAGGTTAAATATGGTCAAATGGTTCACAGTTACATCATCTTATAATACAAATCAAGATATTATTATCATTTTTATAAATAAAATAATATTTTGGAACCATCAGTGAATGGAAGACCTATGAAATCAATCACATCTCTTTTTAGAGTAGGTAGTCCCCAAGTATGAGGGAATGACGTTATCATTTTCGTACAGATGAAATGATAAGATGGTACGTAATGTATTATCTTTATAGAATTATAATTAATTTTTTAATATAATATATATTAATTAAATTTATAATAAAACCCATCCTTTTTAGGTAGTAATTAATTATGATACAAATCACTTCATGGTTTTGGTATCCAACATGTACACATGAGCATTGATTTCACTTACCATTAAATAGAAAAGGAGAAAAAAAAATTAAGTTCCATAAAAGCAACAAAATATTATTATATTGATGATAATTATGTTATAATATCACCATGATTGTATAATATTTTATGGATTTAGGTGAATAAATAATCAAGAAAACAAGTGGCTACGTTTTTTTTGTCTTATTTTGATAACGACCTTTGGATTAAACATTAAGCCTTATAGATTGTAATTTTGCGGAAACTAAAACATGTTGTAAATTATGAGGAAGGATTATAATAGATTTTTGTAGATATTTTTCAATTGAAATATATTAATATATTTTCATAATTAAGGATAGCAGGATCCCTTTTATAAGTGAGGTTGGTGGAAATTAGGTGAACAAATGAAATATTAATAAAAAACATGTTTATAACTCATATATAATGCATTAAAAGTTCTATTTTTGAATAGATAAGAAGAAAAAATAAAAAATAATATATTAAAATAAATTTATACATGTTTATTATGTATTTTTAACTATATCTATTAGTATATCCACCTCATTTACGCTTTGAACATTAACTATAATAAGAAATTTTTCAATATGATAGGGCCAAGAAACAAATTTTAAAATTTTAAAATATGAAATAAATTGGAAATTCATAAAATAAATGATTATATACCATATCATTTAGTTATGATATTATGTTATTGATTTTATAATGATTTAAAAATAATTTTCAAATATTAAATATGATTTTAGTTCACTTTTATAAATATTCATATAACATGACCTTACTGTCATAAATAAAATAATTTAATTAAAATATAATAACATTCACCATCCCTAATACTAATTAATTATCCATGAAATATATTAAACCATATTTAATACAAAAAATCATCACTTTTAATGATTTTAAAATAAATTGTTTTTTCTATTACTCTCTCATGTGCTGCACCGACTTTACTTAAGTGCTTCATGTAGTTAAACGATATCTAAATATAAAACGAATTATGACCATAAATAGATATTTGTACTGATACATTTTATCATAAATATTATTTAATCTATATATATATTATATATTTTTATAATGATTACATACTAAGTGAGAGATAATGACTTTTTTCAGTCATCATTTCCTTAAAATAACCTAAAGGCTATAATAAAAGGATGGTGGGACATATATTCCATATTTTTTAATTTATGATTATTTCCGTAGAAATAAACTCATACAAGGAAATATTGTGAATTTATTTTGATTTCTAGAACTTATCCGATAGTTTATACCTTTTTCCCAAATTTTACATATTACCATAATGATAAAATTTTATAATGTTAACTATTTATTATAAGTAAAAAATTAAATTGAAGTTATTACATAATTTAAATATTATTATTTAAAATATGAAATATAATTTATATGAATTAAATTTTATAATTGCTAAAAAATAATTTTAATATTAATGTCGAAACCGCAATAAAATTAATTTTCAGAAAAATCATTATTTTAAGCATAAAGTTTTGGTATTATAAAATCATTTCTATTGTTGATACTAATGGACTTAAATGTATAATGTTTTTTAATATTAAAAACCTTTCTATTTTAAAAAATTTTAATGGAAAATGTATCATCGAAATTAATTTGATAATAATTAATGAATTTATGGTTTTAGAAAAATAAAAAAATTCACTACTCATAAAAAATACTTTTCAAAATAAACCCAAATTATTTTATTAATATTTTTTAATTTATAATTCCAAAAATTATATTTATTTCATAATATTTTATTCTTAATTCTGGAAGAAATTAATCATAATATGAGTGTAAAACAACAATAAAAACTATTTTAAATGAATAATATTTTTTGAAGAATAAAATGAATTTACAGTCATTGATTATCTACAAACTACAATTCGATAAATGTTAATTTATATGTTATATAAATATAATTTAAATCATTCATCTATAGTTATTAAATAAATTTAGTTTTAATACAAAAAATTCATAGATAAATGAAAAATATTAAAAATATCTCTATTGATCTTATATGATTTTATTTTTAATTTAGTTCATATTCACTATGATTTAATTAGTATATATTTAATTAGTAAAAATTTCCAAAATATATTTCCTAATGAAAATACTCTTGTTAAAATACTCCATTCAATTTTACTATTTAAGCTAATCATATTTTTAAAATATTATTGTAATAGTACATGAAAATTCCACTTAAGCTCATTATTTCATGTAGTACTCACAATCAAAAATAGTGTTATTTTTAATCTAAAATCCCATTTTGTAACATTCTCTCCCAATAATAAATTAAATCCCTATAATTATAATACAATTCAATACAAATTAATTTTTCATAACGTTTTAATAAAATAAGATATTAATATTATCATGAAATTTAATTTATAGGTCAAGAATATGAATATTTTAATTAAAATACCTCTATAAGGAACATAATATCATATGAGTTTCTAAAATAATACATTTTTATTTGAATGTTACATTTTGTAATAAGACTCATTAGATTTAAGAAATTTTTTTTCCATTAAAATAGTGATTTATGGTAATAAAAATACATAATTGTTTTCCGGTTTAGAAGATAAATCTTATCCTTAATTTGTTATTCAATAATTTCACACTTTTATCTCATATCTTACTCCAATCAGTGAATATTGATGATTATTTGTTCATTCATAGATTATTAAAATAAAATTATAATGGATTACAGGATATATTAAAATATAAAAAGATAATTTTACTATTTTTATCCATTAATAAAATCTAATAAATGATTAGTTCAAGATAATATATTATACAATATGATGAAATAGTATGTTAATATTAATTTTCACAAAAATGACAGAATAAATGAATATTAAATCATATTATAAAAATAATTATAAATCATAAAAATATTTTAGAACAAAGTACGATACAAAATATTATAAGGATTTTATTTCATATTCTTTTATAATAAACATTAAATTTATATTTAGATGACATAATTCACTGAAAAGGTGACATATCAAAATTGTATAATAACAACTTATATATTCAACAGATTATAATATTATTTTCCACAAATACCATTAATCAATATAAATCCAAAACAAAATCATAGATGATTTCTAAATTCAAATTATTATTTATTATTCAAATAAAATCCTATAAAGTATATTAATATTGGGTTTACATTATTCATATAATTTTCCTGGTAAAAATAAATCATTTGAAAAATCCTTAAATCACATAGTTATTAAATCAAATTTCCATCTCATAGTTATCTATATGACAAAAGATATAATCCCAAAATGTAATATTCCTTTTAGCCCAATTAAACATAAATACCATAACATCAAATATCATATTAACCCTAAACGTTATTAGTAAATTTAACCTATTTCCAAAAAATTCAAAATCAATATTATTTAATTAAACAATTCACTAAAGCTAATGTGAAGACTAATTGTTACATAAACCTCAAAATATTATTAAACTCCAAAAAATGTCTTCTAAAATACTCCCATAAAAAAAATATAAATGATATTGAATATATTAAACCTATTATTGTCATTAAATTTATTGACCATAAAATAAAACAACACAAGATTATAAATTTTGAAATCCTCAATATAGACACATCAAAATTTCAAAATTCTTCATAAACCAATAACCATGGTTTTCCATATTATTCCTTAATACATCCTTACTATAATAAAAAAATCATTCCCTATGAATAATATATAAAAATCTCTTCATGTTTCTTAATTTAAAAAATTGAATGGAAATTAGTGTAATTAAAACTTTTTTTGATAAGTTTTATTATTCGCCATGGAAAATTATTTCTTTGTAATACTCTTATTCATATGTTATTTCCAATTACATTATTGATATTTCATCACTTTTTCATTGTATTTTATTAATCTTTGTAATATTTTAAAACATGAAAAACATCATTTAATTCCTTAAATACATTTACATAGGTGATTCTTTTCAAATTATCAAAACATATGAATTTTAATATTTTTATTTTCATTATCTTATTCACCATAAATAGAATAAAAAAGCATATTTGGTTTATTTGGTGAATTAAGAAACAAAACATAGTATAGTGTGTTAATAATAAATCATGATATATTGTTAGTACAAGACATATGTTTTTCATTATAGATCCTATCATGTTTGGTTTCTCATTTAGAAAATGACTACATTTTCCATCACTTTCATTGTTAGAATTCATCTTTTTTTATCCATTTACTCAATAAAAAAAAGATAGTCTCTATATATCAAATAAATTTGAAATAAATCAGGTCATGATGAGGATAAATGGTAATATATTATTATCATTTCTTTCATATAATCTATTTCCATAATTCTCCATAAAATATTAACCATTATGTTTATAGAATAATTCAAACTTATTCGCAATTAAATAAAAAACTTATATTGTTAAATAAACATTTAATTTGATAAAAACTATACCAAATTTTACATTTAACAATCCTTAATTACATTTCTCATAACTAGGCTTTCACATTCTTAGATTTCGAGGATCATTTTTGTTTAGTGCTTCATAAAATTATTAAAAAACTCGTATATAATAAATCCCTTTAATATAAAGTGGAACCTTCCTCTCAATGTTCATTTTTTTACAAAACAAGAGGATTCATAATGTTATCTCATGTTTCATTCAAAACAAATATGCTTATATTAATTTCAATTCCCATAATGGAATGATAGTCCATTATATAGTTCTTAATAATTTATAATTTATGTGAAAAATAATTCCAAATTATGGATGATAAAAAATCTTATCAAGTGATATAAAAATAAAGGAAATATGATATTCTTGTCCCATAAAAATTATTACCATTTTAATGTAAAAACTATTTGAGTTAAAATTACAAAAATACTAACTATTTAAATCCAAAATTTCTCATATTTTTTCATAAACCTGTCATAATAATTAATTACTAAGAAATCATAATTTTTAAGTGTTTATTTTAAAATAAATAAAACATTTCCCTCAAAAAGTAAATTTTCACCCATAATATTTACTATAGTTTTCATTAAATCATTATATAATTTCCATAACGTATTAAATAAAATAATTCTCATTAGAAATAATCATTTACAGAAACATTAATTACATAAATTGAAAATATAGATAATCAAAAGGATAATAATAATCTATTTCATTATGATGGAATTTTTTATTATTGAAATTATAACCAAACTAGTAAGGATTCATTCCAAGAAATCATATATAAAATGTGTTGCCATTTGAAATATAAATAAATATTTTGTATAATGAGATTAATGATGCATAAATTATCAACCACATGCCCTTCCCCTAACGTACTAAGAGTACTTCATTCATCATAAATGATAAATTAATAAAAATACAATAAATAATCAATATAAACATTCATACTAAAAACTATTTTGTTAAATGTAAATATTTTCCCATCCTAATGAATATAAGAATGTAATCATATGAAATCTTGAGAAATAAGGTGGATTTAATAATTATATTATATCTATATAGAACTATTAAATTACTTAATAGATGCATAGTAGATAAAAAATGAATTTATAATGACAATAGAAAATGGAATTAATATCAAGAAGAAATAACCTTTTATTTACATTTTTTAAAATCTATAAAATTATAGAATAAAATTAATTACATTTTATTTGAAATAACATATATAATTGGTAATAAATTACATCTATTATAGTGGGAAAAGTTTGTCATGTGGTAAACATTGAAAATATAATCCTGTAATACTTCTTGTAAAAAGTAATAAAACCCATATATGATTCATTTAAAGGATTTATTTTTAAAAAAATTCAACAAAATTGGAAAATTATAATTAATTTAAAATATAAAATAATTTATGTATAAAGAGTAACATTAGAGAAATATTAAAATTAATATTTACAAGTATTAAAAATAGTATAGAACATTTAAAAAACATTTTAATGAAAAATCATTTACACCAATGGAAAATTCTCATTAAGAAATTCATGGATGGGAATATGATGAAAAGGTTTTGAAAAAACACTGAATTACATAAATAATTTTTAGAATACATTGAAATGCTTTTATATTCACCAAAATAATAATAAATGTTGTTAAAATGGACTATGTCTTATTGAAAATAAATCGAGTTGAAAAATATCATACAACTATCCCCGAATCAATTCATAAATTCTCTAAATTACAAAAACATTAAATTATTTTTTTATACATGACTATTATCCTATTTCTTATTATTTAAATTATATTTTTCTTAATTTTATAGTCACAAAATCTGTGAAGTTTACATCATGAATTTTGAGGATGTTATGTAAATATTCCCAATACAACTTAAATAGTCGGACCAAGGTAGAATGGATCATCGTTATATCATCTCCAAAATAATAATAATGACATAATTATCATATATTAAAATTTTAAAAAAACTTATAACCATCCATATTCTTCTAACATGTATAATGATTCACATCGCTTCATGGATGTGTTGGTCCACATTTGTGCACAAACTACAGTATGATTTTTAACTAGTGGAATTATTATAATGTAATTAATAAATTTTCAATCAATAATATTAATAATTTAATTTGAATAATATATATTCATTAAATAAATCTTAATAATAATCCTTGTGATTTATTTTTGAAAAATGAAACACATTTCTTCTTGGATATGGAAGTCCACAAGTACACACGAGGGATGCATTCATTTCACATAGGATGGAAAAATATATGAAGAAGGGTTACGATGTAGACATAACAAAATTTTGTTATATATAGGATAATATTTTTATAATTTATTAATGTTCATATAATATATTAAGGATTAATATTAATAAATAACAATGAAAACACCCAATTAAGAGTTATAACATTTCATTGGAAAACCACAATTGTATTACACTTTATGCCTTCTTGGGTGGTATTTTGGAAAAATAAAAACCACAATGAAATAGTAAGGAAGTTTGGAAAGTGATTTCGAAATTTCATGTTTAAGATAAATAGTTCATGTGGTGTGTTAAATAGAGGATGGGAGGTTCCCTTTTATAATTTTGGTGGGTACAATCTAATAAATACATGATATATTGATAAAAATTACGTGTCTAACTCATGTAAAATGTCCCAAAATTTCCATATAATTGTATATAAGTAGTATATGGTATAATTAAATCAAAATAATTATATTTATATATTCTTAGGTTTATATATAAACCATATCACTTATTTTAACCCCTTTTTTATACTTTTAACAATATTTATAGTAAAAAATTTCAATATCTAAGTGTCATGAATGTAATTTTAAAAATATAAATGGAAAATAAATAGATAATTAATTATATCCAAAATAATTTCCAGTTATGTTGAGTTATTATTAGTTTTTTTGATATTGTAATGATTAAAAAATAAATTTTAAACATTAAATTTCATTTAATGTCATTTTTCATAAGTATGCACATATCTTGACATTTACGTAATCAAGTTAATAATGAAATTAGAATCAATACATTATAATTAACATTTATACATTTTAAATATTCATAAATGTGAGTAAGAAAACAGTTCAATGAAAAAATGTAACACCGTGCCCCTACCTCATTTGCTTGAGGAGGTGGTGAGGGTCACATGGCCTTAAAAAACGTTCCCAAGGTGACAAAGGCTGGCAATAAATAGCGAGGGCTTCAAGGAATAGTGAGGAACAATTTTCCCTTAAAGAGCTCACCCAATTCAACAACCAAAAATGAAAGATGTATGAAGTATCAAACCAAACCATATGATACTATCCATGCCATCATATACACCAAAATTGTTCAACTACACAAGTCACAAAACAACAAAGTACATAAAGGAAACTATACAGCAGAACACCATGATCCATGACACCACCACAACTCCACACCAAGCTCTATGCTCCATTCTCCACCAACTCATCTAAACCATCACCAAGAACCACTAGCAAAGAGATGCCTGACCATTACCTGTATCTTGGTACATGACATATGCAAAGACACCAATGTGCCAATGCAGGGGGTGAGTACAAATACTCAGTAGGTTTTCCCCAAATGACTTCCCTACATATCCAACTTGGGTAAAACCGTTAGAACATTTATATAAAGTTGTTTATATAAAATAATTACAAGTGCATCCATTACCTTCAGCCAAACACACCCTTACCAAGTCATCCTGCCAAACCAAGCCACCAAGGGATAACAAAACCAAACATTCCATAGGCCATGTCATCGTTTAAACATTAGCACAACAATTTCAATCTTGCAAATAAATGGACACAAAGCAACCATAATGGTGGAACTTCTGTTCAACCCATTCACCCATTCACAACTAGCGGTACTTCCTGACTACTTATCTTTTAACGGTGCCTCTTTCTTCCACTATCCATCCCCTTTTTATAGTGGTACTTCCCGCCCACTTCCACACAACATTCCAATCAAGCCATAACCAAGCACATAACCCACCAAGGCCATAACCACATGAAATCCACCACATCCATGACATTTAAAACACTTCAATAAATAACCCATTAATTGAAACCACCCTTAAATAATTTTTCCATGCCAAACATCATTTCAATAAAACAAAATTTTTATTTAAAACCATTTCACATCCACCATTTTCACAAACCAAACATAGTGTCCCATTTTAAAATCTCTATTTTAAAATCCACAACAAGAGAATTTCACCACAAAACCCCTTTTACCCAAAAATCCGCAAAAAATCACCCAAGGGATTTCCAACCACATTCTCACATCAAAACATTATTAATTTTTAGCACAACACATTAGTTGTTACCAACCACCAATAGTTATAACCAAGAGGAGTCTAGAGAGAAGCCACCAACCTTTAGGGTTTATACTAAATCGATCCACAAGAAACCACTCTTTAAATCCAGAGAATGCACAACTTAAAACAGTCTAGATCACCTTCCCTAACATCCACATGCCTTAAAATTAACATCCAAGGAAACCACAACCATGGATCTACACAAAACGAGTTTTGATCTAGAAAACCGAGAGAGGGTGAGATGTATATCTTGAGGAAAACACAAGGAACCATGAGGATAGACTTACCCTAGAGAGAACACCTTTAAACAACCAAGAAAACTCTTCAAAACAATTCAAAAATGAGTGGGAGAGCACCCTCAACCCAGGAGAACCAGAAATCCCAATTGAGGCTCGAGTGGGATGATGTTTGGAGAGAAATGAGGAAAGCCCGAGTGAACCCATGTTTTAAAACCCAACTTTTAAGTGGTCGCATGGTTCGACCATATTGTTTGAAAAAGAGTGCGCTGACTATGCACATGCTACAGCCTCGAGATGAGGGGTATGCATGGTTTCCTCAAATGGTTTGGAAAAACATGTGCAGACTGTGCGAAGCTTACTGTGTCCCCCTACACATTTTACTTGAGAACTGGAATGGTTTCCCCTAACCATGGTATATCATGCTCCCTAAGAAAACCCTCCAAACCTATCCAAAACAATTCCTAACTCTCCCAACCTCTTCTCAACTCATCCCATGAATACTATAAACATAATGAAACATAAAAAGGCTACATACCTCAAACTGAAGGTTCTACATTCTCCCCCCATTGGAATTTCCATCTTCAGAATGTATTGAACCCGCCCTTTTCTGAAAGAGCTTGGGCCACAGCTCGACCATTTATTTCTCCCGCTCCCATGTCTCCTCTTGGATCTTTCTATGCTGCCACAAAAACTGAACAAGATCGATGCTTTTACCCCAAATGACTTTCTATTTCATATCCCCAACCCACCCTGGCACGTGCTCTGACGAAGCAACCAGAACAAGCTCAACATGATCATATCGAATAGCATGGCCCGAATCTGGCTGATACATTCTCAACTGTGACACATGAAACATGTTGTGCACTGCACTTAATCTAGGTGGAAAAGCAAAATGAAAAGCCACCTCACAAACCTGCTAAAGAATCTCAAAAGGTCTAATAAACCTTGTAAATAACATTCCCTGCTTCCCAAAATGACGATGTCCCAATATCAGATTGATGCTCAAGAAAACATGATCAGTCATCTCGAACAACAATAGCCTTCGACGATGATCAGAATATGATTTCTGAAGACTTTGAGCCGTCTTCATTCTCTTCATGATTAACCTGATCATCTCTATAGTCTCCTGGATAAGGTTCGGTCCATCCATCGAGGACTCACCCATTTCCACCCAGCATTGTGTAGAATGACACGACCTCCCATACAATGCTTTAAATAGATCCATATGTATGGATGACTAATAACTGTTATCATAGTATAACTCAACCGACGACAAGTACTCATACCAAAATCCACCAAAATCCATGACAAAATGCCACAACATATCCTCCAAATTTTGTATCATCCACTCAGATTGACCATCCATATATTTGTGATACACTGTCCTCATAGTCAATAGTGTCCCAAGGGATTGCTGCAAGGATTTCCAAAAACAATATGTAAAACTTGGATCTATTTCTGATACAATTGAAATTGGAACACCAAGCCTCTTTACCACCTCCGAGATATGATTTTGGATAGATCCTCCACCGTATGAGATTCAAAAATTTGGATGAAATGGGCCGACTTCGTTAGCTGATTCACTATCACCCAAATGACATCATGCTTCATGACTAATCTTGTGAGACCTGTGACAAAATCCATTTATATTTTCTCTAACTTCCAAATAGGTATTTGTAATGACTTAAAATTATCATTGGCCTATGATGCTCTACATTAACCTCCTAACAAGTCAAGCATCTCGAAACAAACTCTTCCACTATTATTTTCAAACTACCCCACCAAAACGGTGCTTTCAACGCTTAATAAATTTTTTGAATTCTAGGATGAACAACCCATCTGGAATGATGATATTCCCTTAGAAGATCCACTTAAAAATAAACTTGTAC
Organism: Viscum album; assembly: GCA_963277665.1. Classification (NCBI taxonomy): domain Eukaryota; kingdom Viridiplantae; phylum Streptophyta; class Magnoliopsida; order Santalales; family Viscaceae; genus Viscum; species Viscum album. The sequence goes on along the minus strand of OY728161.1, from coordinate 527,797,234 downwards.
AACCATCTGATTGGGAAAAGAAAAAACTGAATCTTCATTTAGTTGCTAACCCTCAATGGTCTCCCTACCATTGAGTTTTGACCTTATGGTCACACACTGAGAATCAGATATCTATTATTCTTTAACCAGTGCCACCTATTTAGGAATCTACAAGACTAGAATGATGACCACTATAACGCATTGGTCCACAAATTTCAATAGCATGTCAACTATATCTGACATCAACTGCCACTGGTCTGATCCTCGTTTCACCACTTGAACATATGATTTTATACTTATGGAAATTGCAACTAAATTTCCCTAACCCGGTGTGTACATCAATTCAAAATCAAATATCAAGATATATTTCATCTATATCCTTTTCCTCATGTTCAAATAACTTTGTGAGAAAATGTGCTTCAAGCTCTTATGATCTATATATACTGTAAATTTATCACCTAATAGTTAATGACGCCACACTGTCAAAGCATGGACCACTGCATCCAATTCTAAATCATGAGTTGGGTAGTTCTTCTCATGAACCCTCAACTGTCATGATCCAAATGCTACCACATCATTCCCATTCATGAGAAAGCAACCCAACCCTGATCCTGATGCATCACAATACACCACGTACACTCTTCATGGTTTTGGGAAAACCAAGATTGGTGCTGAAATAAGGCAACCCTTTAGCTCTTCGAAACACTGTTAACATTATTCATTTCACTGAAATAGATAATTCATTCTTGTCATAGTTGTCATAGGTGAAGCCAGTCGTGAAAAATCATGAAAAAAATGCCGACAATACCCAGTGAAACTAAGGAAACTCCATACCTCAAATAAGTTCTTTGGCGGTTTCCATGAGATAACAACCTCTATCTTTTCCAGATCCACTAAAATTCCCCATTCAGAAACCACATGGCCCATAAAATAGACTTCATGTATCCAAAATCCAGACGTTGACTATTTTTCATAAAATTGATTATCCCTAAAGATCCCCAAAATTGTCCCCAAGTGCTACTCAAGCTTCACCCTTGTCTTAGAATACAGTAGAATATCGTCTACAAACACCACCAAAAATGAATCTAGATAACTCTGAAATATCAGATTCATCAATTTCATGAACACCACTGACGCATTCATCAGACCAAAGTGCATGACCAATTATTCATATGGCCATATTTACTTCTAAAATCTATTTTAGGAATATAGTCCTTTACTTGCAATTGATGATATCCTGACCTCAGGTCGATCTTGGAGAACCACTAGGCTCCACTCAATTGGTCTAAAAAATAATCAATTCATGGAAGTTGATATATGTTCTTTATCTTAACATGGTTAGGTATAAGATAATCATCACAGAGTCTCAATGTTCCATCCACCTATTTCACCAAAAACACCGGCGCTACCCACATATACGTGCTAGGATAGATAAACCCATTGTTTTCTAACACCTTCAAATGGACTTTCAATTCATAAAATTCAATAGGTGCCATCCAGTAAGATGGAATTGAGATAGTATTGGTCCTTGGAAGGAGATCAATCATAAATTCCACTTCTCTTATGGGAGGTAACCTATATAATTCTTGATAAAAACATCAAAGAACAGATCCACCACTACTGGAAGAACAACCTTTTTAACACCATCTTCTGATTCAAATGACAACACCGCCAATATATACAATTATGTGCCCATTTTTGGTTCTAACAAACTTGTTGCACCCTGCCTCTCGTGCCTCTCTTCTATAATTATATATCTAACTCCATAATGTATATTAAAACCCACTATCTGTGCATTACAGTTGATGTGGGCCTTAAACCCAACAATCCATTCCATTCCCATGATTACATCATATCCATCCATCTCCTGTACTGAGAAATTATATATTATCTGAACCTCACCCACAATGATACAACATGCTCTACACAAGAAGGTTCGACATTGTCTTTGACGCAGAGGAGATTGAGGTTTCAAAATAGAAGGCATAATTTCTACCCTTAAACACAACAACTCACCCACCTGTGAAGTAATAAAATAGTGTGAGTCACCCGTTTCAAACATCAGTTGCATCATGGTTTAATTTAAAAGAATAGTACCCCAAAATGTGGATGGTCCTGACTAATCATCCAACATAACATGCTCGGCTCTGAACAATTCCCCGGTTTCCACACTCTACTCTTTATTACCATTTGAGGAGTTTTGGTGTTCTGAGAATCATCATAACTGACATTTCTCTGCTAAGGAGGGTTATACTGTTGTCCCCACCCCGTCGATGCATACAACGTCTACGATCCAGAGGATGGTCACAAGCACTCAACATTGTAGAATTTCAACAAAAATGCTACAGATTCCCCATTTTCATAAAATTTTGACATGCTCGAGGTTGTGTCATACAGTCGAGCTTTATGTGTTCCATAGAGACACACAGAAAACATCGTTGCTTTCTCTGTGGAATCAGAGGATGATTTACTAATCATGCCATCAGATTATGTGCCATACTCCCACCATAGGAATAAGTGTTCCTCCTCCCCTTGAACCCAACGTTAGAGATCCCACTATTCCCCATGGGTACCTCTAAGCTTCCAATGACCAGAGCTCCCAACAGATCTCACTCATCCATCGATGCTTGATTCACTATCTTGGTGTAATAACCAATACACAACACTACTATCTTTGAACAGATCTCTTACCTTATCCCCGTCTTGAATATACTTTCCTTCAATGATGTGATGCCCACCACCTCGGTTGAAACCCAAACTAAACTCGTAAACATAGCTTCATACTCCGTCACAGACATATGCTCTTTCTTTGAACGGAATAAATAAGTTGTGTGGAGAATTCTGAATATACATGGGTTGAATTGTTTATTAAATAATTCATCAAGGCCTTCCCATGTAATACCTAGTTCTATTCCTGCATGGACACCATCTCCCACCACTTAAGAGCATGATCTTCAAGCTTATAAGTTTCTATCCTTACATTCGGCTCTACTAGCATCCCCATGAATTTGAAAATTCTGTTCATTCGGGACAGCCATTCCTCTGCCCTTTCCATGTCAAAATCACCCCTAAACAAGGGTGGATCCTACCTTTGAAACTGAGCCACATAATCCAGTTTCATTGTCTCTTCCACTCCATTCACACTTCACACAGATTGAAATGCTTTCAATATGCTCTAGACTAACTGCTGGTTCACCTGGGGCTCAGGTGCAACCATGTTCTCATTGTCCACATCTGGTTGGCCTCTACGATGCCTACCCAATTCCATTTCAATACACAGACAACAAAAAACCATGAGTCTCAATTTTTTAGACATAATGAATTTTTATTTCATATTGAATTTCACCACACTATCATAATTAGGCTTTCTACCTTTCCACATTTTTCGTGTTTCACCATTTTTTGAAAATCAAACCATTCTCAAAATGCCTTCTTTTTTCATGTTTTAAATCCTTTCGTTTTGAAACCCAATTAAGTGTTTTCAAAATCCACACATTCATATCACAACATAAATCATTAAACCCCTAATAAAATATGCATCATAAAGGGAAGTCATTTCTACCATACATGCCATGCTAATCTCATTGGATACACCCACGACAATAAGTGTCTCCAAAACACTTATGTACCCAACACACTGGTAACATTAAGATCAACATAAAAGGGTTAGATATATCCTTTTATTCTATACATTACAAGTTCTGACATACCTACACCATGCTACCATTCCGACTCAAGTAATATACCACCAATAATGACAACTCCAAATCCAAGAATCAACTACAAATGACCGAAAAAGTTGATACCACTTGCAACACCCCACCCCTACCTCATTGGCATGAGGAGGTTGTGAGGGTCACTTGGCCGTAATCGATGTTCCCAAGGCACCAAAGGCTTGAAATAAATGTCGAGGGAATTAAGGAATAGTGGGGAACAATTTTCCCATAAGGATATCGCCCAACTCAACCAACCAACAATAAGAAATGCATGCACTATCAAACCCATCCATTTGATACTAACCATGAAATCATATACCCCCAAACCATTCAACTAGACATTTCACAAAACATCCGAGTACAAAGTAGAAACTAAACTGCAGAACACCACAAGACATGACACCACCACAGCTCCACACCATGCTCCAAGATACAAACCATACAAACACATCTCAGGCTTCACCATGAACCACTAGCAAATAGATGCCTTACATTTACCTGTATCCTTGTACATGATATCTTCCAAGACACCAATGTGCCAATGCATGAGGTGAGTACAACTACTCAGTAGGATTTCCCCAAATGACATCCCTACACATGCCACTAGGAAAAAACCGTTATCACATTTATAGAAAGTAGTTTATATAAAATAATCACATGTGCATCCATTATAAACATCCAAACACACCCTTACCAAGCCATATTTCCCAAACCAAGCAACCAAGTGAATGAAAGAAAAACATTCCACATGCCATGTCATCATTTACACATTAGTAAAACAATTTCCATCTTGCAATGAAATGCACACAAATAAACCATAATGGTTGAACTTCCATCCCACTCGTTCACCCATTAACAACTAATGGTACTTCTCTACCACTCATCAATGGATGGTGGCCCTTTCTTCCACTATCCTTACCCTTTTTATAGAGGTACTTCCCACCCACTTCCACACAACATTCAAATCAATCCATAACCAATCACATAACCCACCAAGGCCATAACAACATCAAATAAACCACTTTCATGACATGTCACCCACTTCAATAAATCATCCATTTATTGAAACCACCCTTAAATCATTTTTCCATGCCAAAAAAATTCAATAAAACATCTTTTTTTTTGAAATTTTTTTCCCATAAACCATTTTCACAAAGCAAACACAGCGACCGATTTTAAAATCTCCATTTTAAAATCCACAAGAAGAGAATTTCACCACAAAACCCCATTTTCCGGAAAATCGCCAAAACATCACCCAAGGGATTTCCAACCACATTCAAACATAAAAACACAATTAATTTTTAGCATAAAAAATTAATTGTAACAAAAAAAATGTAGTTCTAACCATGTGGAGTTTAGAGAGAAGCCACATACCATTAGGGTTGTGGTGAAATTGATCCACAAGAAACAACTCTTCAAATCTGGCGAACGCCCCACCGATACCTCTCTATATCTCCTCCCCTAACATCCAAAAGCTTTAAAATTAACATCCAAGGAAAGAAAAAACCTAGATCTACACACAAAGTGTGTAGATCTAGAATACTGAGAGAGAGGGTGATGTATATCTAGAGGAAATCACATGGAACCAAGAGGAGAGACTTACTCGTGAGAAGCCACCTTCAAACAACTAATAAACCACTTCAAAACGCGTCCAAAACGAGTGGGAGAGCAACATCAACCCCAGAGAACCCAAAATCCCGTGTGAGGATTGAGTGGGAGGAATTTTGGAGAGAAATGAGGCAAGCATGATGGAACTCAGGTTTTAAAACCCTAATTTTAAGTGGTCGCATGGTTAGCCTGCATGGTTTGACAAACCATGCACTAACCGTGAACACACTAATGCATCGAGAGGAGGGGTCTGCATATTTTCCTCAAACGGTTTGGAAAACCATGAACTGGCCATGCGATGCCTACTATCTCCACTGCATTGTTTCTTGGAGAAACCACACAGTTTCTTGTAACTGTGCTCTAAATGTGCTCCCTAAGAAAATCTTACAAACCAATTCAAAACCATTCCAAACTCTCCCAAACACTTCTAAACTCATCCCAAGCACTTTAAACAAGTAAAGAAGAATAAAAAATTCTACATACATCAATTCAGTGGTTTCCAAAAAAATTTATTTATTTAAGTTTTTTTAAAATATGATAATTTATTTATAATTTTTTTTCACAATCATTATGTCAGCTTAAAGTAAGCATTCAAGGTAACTATTATATTTCCAAAAAAAATTAATATTATAAATATTATTTATTATTGATAAATATTTTCATCTATATATGTTTATTAAATTTATATGTATATATATATTATGATAACAAAATAATTGAGACATAGTAAAATTTTGTAATTACCCTTTACCCAAAACTATATAGTATTTTTTATCAATGTAATGTGGAAAAAATATTTTGTTTTTAAAAAAATGATTATGGAGGCCAAAAATAAATTTTATATAAGTTTATGAAATTAATTTTATTATCCTTATAAAAAATTCAATAAAAAATTTATGAAGAAATTGGACTTTTGAAATATAATATTTTTTTACAGTCATTTTTTTTGAGCAACCAAAAATAGAATAAACTTAATTTCTTCTATTAATTATATGATCTATAAATTTCATTATACTCATTAATCTATAGTGATTAATGTAATTAATGTTGATAAAAATAAATTTCAAAAACAATAAAATTTTATGAAATATGTCTCATTTAATATTATAATTTTTTTTAAAATGGATTTCTTATTTCCTTGGAATAAATCAATAAATTTTAAGTATGGAAAAATTTATGCATATATTTCATAATTTAGTTACAATTTTCCATACCCTTTAATTCAATGGATTTTTTATATATGTTCTATTTTAATAAATATTTTAACAGTAGGTCATATTCTGTTTTAGACTTGGCATTGTGTATTGTACATGAAATCGAACACATCATTAATTTTATAAATAAATATTATTGACTTACGCTATATATATAGAAATATGTTAATGAAATTGTTGATTTTTGGACCCCTATACAGTGTTATATCTACATCTTTTCTATCTATTATATTATAATTTATCTTTAACACTTCCAATAATAATTTTTATACCTCTTATATCAATTATAAAGATCACCAGTGATTGATCATATGTTTAAAATTTTAAAATTCTTATCAGTTTGAATCGACTGATGATCCATTTTACAATATTTTTTTTTAAATTTCTATATCATCATTATGTAATCTCATTAAGGATGTTATAATAAATATATTCTTTACAAAAATTTACTATAAATAATAAATGTGATATACATTATTTGACTTTGGTTACATTAAATTATGAACCCCCAATGAGTTATTTTTATAAAGAAATCAATTATTTTTGTCATTTAACTAAATATTCGATGTAAAAGTGTAGTTTCATAGTCATATTTTATATATAAAAAAACACAACATCATTTAAATAATTTTAGAAAATTGGAAACAAAATAGAGTAGTTCTAAAAAAAAATAACATCATTTTCATTTTTCAATATGTACTAATTGAAGTATGAATTAGAAACATGAATTATAAAGTTTAAGAAAATTTTGATATTTTATTTATAGTATAAATTAAATTGAAATTTTTAATAATGTAATAATAAAAAATTAATTATATGTCTACATAATTTATAATTTCATTACTTATCCCAAAAATAACCTCAAAAATTCAATTCTCAAGCTCTACACTCATCAGTGAATTAAAAAAATAAAAATTAAATATAGTAAACAATAATTATAGTAAAAAATATCAAAAAAATATTAAATACAACCCATTATATAATTTAAATTAAACTTAGAACAATAAATGTATAGTTTTTAATGTCATTTTGTAACCATATCATTTCTTTTCTCAATATTTTTCCAATATAATACGACATATTTAGTCATTATAAGTATGCCACATATCATATTATCACATAGTTTACTCCTAAATGTGACAAATAATTAAATGATAATTTTCATATGATTTTTAATGAATTCATTGAATCATTATTGTTTTTCACCATTACACATGTGTGTTAATTTTTTAAAACCATAATTTTTATTAGTAGTCATTATATGTAATCCAAAACTCTTATTTATGTGAATTATATTATACAAGATTTCATAATTTTTTCAGCTATAATTAACCTAATACCCTAAAAAAATCATGCATTTTATATTTTGGAAATGGGTGACTTACATTGGGTGATATCTATATATACAAATAGAAACATTTAAATGGTCTTTCCTATGATATTTTTTAAAATATTGAAAATTCCCACCATACCAGTTTTCATCCCATATACCATTGTTACATCATTTTCCCACATATATTACTTCCCCACTAGTATCTCCCCTAGCCAAGTGATTTTTCCTCCACTTTCACAATGATATATTCAACCATTAACTTCCCACCATGTCATGATAAATTACCCATCTATGCCTACCTCTATCTAGATCTTCCCTCATTGCAACTGAGATTTAATCTACCTCTACTCGGCTCATTTATACCCCCCCCCCTTCATTACATTCCCTCTATTCCACATCTCCCCTATTTATCTCATGTCACATCTATCTAGCCCTCTTACCCCACATATATGGAATATTTCATTAAACAAACAATAATTACTAGTTTTATAATAAATGTCTCACATTAATTTGTTTCAAAGATATATTAGTTGGTGATTTTTTGTGAAGTAATAAATCCATTACATAAAAGAATATAAATTACCACATAGAGTACATTATTTCTATAAAATAAGGTTGATATATTTAAACTCTTATTTTATTGATGAAACTTTTTATTTTATCACTAAATTTGACCAATATCCTTGCTATTATCCTCATAAATTTTAACGATATATTAAAAACATTTGAAAATGTTGAAATAAAGCAATTATTCTGACTAAGGGATATAAAAATAATTGAATATTTTTAGTTATTTTTATAATTTATTAAGAACAAAAACAAAATATATCTTTTACATTTTATACATTAAATATTATTTAAACATTAATTACCCATGAAGTCATATAAAATGACCAATATTTTTATAAAACACTGGATGAAAATTTCAAATAGTGATGTATTTTTTTTAAAATGAATTCATGATAATTCTTGTTGTAAATAGAGACTGAAAACGTAATTTGAAAAAGAGGGGTGCTTTCTTAGAACTACCTTAATGAAAATAAGATTTTTTAAGGAAAAACTTGATGCACATTAAGATAATCATTAATCATACTGAATTAAATATTATTTTATATAAATATAAATAAATTGAAAGTGCGAACACTCTGAATGATTGATAAGAAATGAGATTGATAAAACCATTATATTTATATTTTTATGAGGTTAACAGGGAGTACTTGTCTTATACACTATACACAATGAGTAAAAACTAGAAATAGATATTTATATCAATTTATCAAACCATCAAAGTGCATGATAATTATTTATTTAAATTTAGAATAGTTTCAATATAGAGAGAAAGAAATTTCTATGATTAAAATATTGAAATAATCATATTATTCTTCAACAGTAAATCATAATTAAAATTCTTGATTTCTTTCCTATAAATATTCATGTGATATCAATTGTTGTATCTCATTTTAGTAGGTAAAAATTCTCGAGAAATAATCAAAAGGGTGATACAAAATTCTATATTGAAATATTATTCCTAAAGTATTTCACTAAGACAAAACTATTTTTTCATTAATATTTAGATGTCATTGTCCACATGGTCACACATTCCACAAGAGAAGTCATTTCTAGTGGTCACATTAAAATCAGGTGGATGTATTTAATATTGTGATACCTTAATATACTGAAAAAATAGGTGCAAAATAATGATTTTTCAGAACCGTCAATTATTAAATATTATTTAGTGGATAAAATTACCAATGTATGAGATTTATATGTTTAGGAGGTTGAAAATTAATGATTTTGGGGATTATATAATGATCAAATGAAGAAAAAAATCCAAATAACAGACCTATTTACACATGATAGAATCAATATTCATCTAATATGGAAAATATAAAATGTTTATCACATATACAAAAACATTAATATACTGCTTTGATAGGGTATGGTTTGAAGGTGATCATAGAAGAAACAAAAATAGGTTTATTTCCATAATATTTGATCCATAAGTTGAAGGATCTGTGATCATATCACATTTATTTCCCATATAAATGAATGGGTTTTATCATTACCATTTAGTTAAAAATGGTTTTTTGGAAGAAGGGTGATATATAAATATTTTAATAAATGTAACGATCATATTCCTTATCAAATGAACACCAAATAATAAGAAAACTCATTCCCTATAAATACGTTGGTCTTAATGATCATAATTGATGGAGAATATAATACATTAGTTTTCACATTATATTTTAATGTTTTTTTGTGTTTCTCTTCACTAAAATATTTAATAGAGATGTTCAAGTATTCACTAAACCATCTCATGTAATTTTAAACAATTTAAACCTTGTGGGAGTGTTGTTGAGGTTCTAGCTGTAATAAGGCACACTACGTTGTGTGAAAAGCACCATCATGTTGAATCCCATGAAAACCAAGGATAGGTTGGTTTCTAATCTGTTATTAAGATTTACCATGGGTACATGTTAGATGAAACACATTATTGATCTCTTACTAGATGATACTTTTGTTTCCATCATATCGTTAATCCACATTCGTTATATTCGTATGATTTTAGTGCATTACAATAATAGATAACATGCACTGAAATGTATAAATAATTTATTTATATCTCCTCAAATATATAAGAATCCATCAAACTATTTTTGATATATGGTTATCAAGCAATCATTAATTTGGATGAAAAAAATTTGTTCAAAACATAATCCTTATACAAATTCCTAAATTTGAGACCCTATGAGACATATAAGCATTGAAAAAAATATAAAATCCCAATTTCATATATGTAATAAAAGATGATCCTCTAGATAAGAATTAGTGTGACATAAGATATAAAGTGTTATAGTGTGATCTCCACCAAATATACTAAAAGCTCTATATAAATATGTATTCCACATGATGTATCATATATATCTTATACACCCCAACATAATCATGTTTTTCTTGAAACTGTGTCGTTAATAAACATGGAACATGCTAGTCTACGATATTCCATTCAAATTTTATCAATTATATGAAAACTATTGACCACATAATTGAATTAATCACATGGAATTAATCTTATTAATGAATACAACATATAAAAAATATCTTATTATATGAACATCATAATATTTTATTCAATTAATAATTTTTATGCATTTACTTAATCTGATTATTTTACTCGATAGTTTTTTTACTTGTAGTGAATATTTATAGATACAATCATGGTTTTGATCCAATGAATGACATGATCAAAAACATTACATGTAATGACCTAATCACTGTGTTCTAGTAACTTTGTCATCTAGCCCCATGTATCACAAATAATACATGCCTTCCTTCCCTACAGAACATATTAAATTAGACAATGAGGTCAATTTTATTTTTTGAAAATGACACTTCCTATAGGCTAACAAATTTGACATAAATTTAATTTTTCCTCAGTAGCACACAACAAGTGAAACTACCATCAGTTCAGCCATCTATAAACAACATAAAATATCATGATTAACTATGTAGTTTTAATTAGGAGGATTCCCAATAAGAAAGGTTCACCTTATTGAAATGGTTTATCAGATTTTTTTTGTTTAACATCACTTTTATAGGGTTGTTACACTATCTAACCCTTTAAATAAGAACACCCCATTTATGAACCTAATAATTCTAACCTAGGAAGTTCCATTACACTTCTGGCATGGTATTAGCTATGGTGCCAATTGTAATGACCTCACATCATCAATAAATGAAATTGGTCATCAGAACTAATGGGACTACAATAATACATTGGTATCATTCATATTACACTACAAGCTATTTACCATCTATTTAATGTCAGATAATCTTCTCTCCAATGGTACCCTTCTTGAGATGGAAGAGAAGGAATATATATAATGAACAACGACGTGCCACCTCCAAATAGGCCCTAGGTCGAGAACATAAACCAAATGTATAAAAATATCATATATAGGAGTAATTTACCTCTATAATATTATTATAATAAAAAGATAGGATATAAGATATCAATAAATTCTATAAATAAGATAAAAGTAATACCAAAAAATAAATGAAATTATTTATAGAAATAAATAGATACAAGTGTCTCTAAATGAATACCCAAAAAGGAAAAGCTAACACATAAACACAACAACATCCCAAAATTCTAAGAAAGTAATAACAAACATTTTCTATGAACTCTTCCATGAAACACGAAAAAAAATTATAATCATTGGTTGGCCATACAAGTATACACAATAGGATAAAAATATTCCCTCATGTACATTTAAATGAATTATACTAATGAAAATGATAGAAAACAGTATAACCCACAACACTTAATATATGCAAAATAACAAATCATATACACACCAAGGCACTCTAACATAAAAATGAATCCATATATAATAATATAATTCTAATAATATCGATAAATGATCAATTGTATTACTTTCCCAATTATTTTCCACTCTCACTCTAGAAAAATATATGTCTTCACACTTCAATATCATCCGTATAACACGCATCACATCCCAAACGAAGACACCTGGGGAATCAAAACACATCATAGCCAAAACTATCATGGTAAGGTATTATAATAATAAAGGAGATCAATCTCATTCCTTCCTCCTACCATAAATGACACACACCACCATCTGTTACATTAAACCTCACCACAATGAAATTTTTACATTTAACCATCACAACCCATGCAAGTCAATGTCATATGTAAGAGAACATAGGTAATATTAGGTGTCCATACATCCTGCCTCAACACCATAATGATTAGAAAACAACCCCAAAACCTTTTTTTGATATCTCATGGTTCTCGAAACGGGTGGGGTGAATGTTGATATCAGAGATATCTTTTAATTTATATAAACCCACAATGAATAACCATAATAGATTAACAACCATAGGATTTTCCAAATTCCCAAAATGTCCACCATACCTACACATCTATAACATTTGAATCCACATAAAAATTCCTAACACCACACCAAAATCCAAAATATACAATCCCATTTTTTTCCTTCATTTAATGTTAATCCATTTTATAGATTTCTGACACTCCAAATAATTCAATTAACCTTCCAATTAATAAATTTCTAAAATATAATACATATCAGCCAAAGTATCCCATTTTTAATTCAAATATTCTCTAACCATTAACAACTATTAATAATACCATCTCAACAATTTAAATTTCATAAAATTCAAATTATTTTCTAATACTAGTAGTGAATATAGAGGAAAACCACACTTCAAAATAAAAACCAATATATATTATTCCAACCAACCCATCACTACCAATAATGAACAAACACATATAATTTCAATATCAATACCATTTTATGTATCCCCTTCTCATCACATCCACCCCAAACACCATAACCACACACATTCCACTAACAAAAAAACATATTTCACATTATTTAAAATATAATTTCTAATATTTATCAAGGATATTTTCATCACATCCACTTTCATATTTATGGGTATTCTAAAAAAGAAAAAAATCAAGTGGAAACCATTTCTTTGATAGGATAAACGTTGTCACATTTTCCCAATTTAGATGAAAAAAACAACCACTATTTTTTTCAGTGTTCATAATAATCATAATAGTAAAAAATCCCCCAAGGAAACATAAATGTTAGCAAGGAATAAAGATCATACAATCTCAATATCAATAAATATAAAAATATATAAAACATAAAATTTCATTCCCCTTCCCCTTCAATTTGAATTTAACAACATTTATCCCTTATTATGCCGGTTAATAATACTTTCTAAAAAGATTAATATTGTATAAACCCTCTTACATGACACTAATAAAATAGAACCAGAAGATCCCTTATCTCAAATGACCCTTTTAATTTTTTTGTGCATGATTGAATCAGTAAAATTGCCACCACACGGATCTAGAATGAATGTTAATAGCCTCACAAGCCTATGCTACTAAAACCACATAATTTCCATTCAAATATTTCAAAATACCATTATTTCTCTAATAGAATACATCACAAGATATGAAACCAATACCAAACACGGGTAAAAAGAAGCTTACACACATAAAACAACCATGGATATTTCTTCCATTAATAGGAATTAATGAAATTGAAAATGGGATAAAATTCCATTATAGGATGAACTTGTGTCACCCATGAAATGATAAAAATGATGAATAAATTATATGTTTCAAATGGATTTTCGAATTTATACAATGACATAAAAATAAAATTAAATAACACGTCCAACACAATGACACCATTGAATGGTGAAATATGAATTTAATCCTTTTTTCTACCTCTATGAAACATATCTAATAAATAAATAATGGGACTGTGATCCATCCCAACCCCATAAACTGTGGAAACCAATAATTGTAACGGGATAGACCATAATGTCTACTCAATTTAACAATTATATATAAGATAAATGAACCTCTAAAACAACTCCATATACCCAATATGAAATAAATTAAATATCAATGCTTCACAATAAAATAGATTATCCATATTCCCTCTACATGAAATAGCTACCACTCAAAATTCAGAACCAAAATAAATCACCCTTGAGCCCCTCTACTCCACAAAATACTTTTCAATGGCATAATGACCCTCCTCCATAGTGGAACCCCGTGTCACTATGATGTAGAACTCCCTTTACATATATTATCAACTCAAATCATGCTTCCATTATACAAACTCCTTGGAACTACCCACTAAAACCGTTACCTCTAAATTCCCACAATGCAACATGTTAGAAGGTCCAGGACGATATAAGTAATCTATTAGATTAATGATAATTTCCCAAATACCAAAAAAATTATATTAATTTGTTTTTTCACATTAAATAAAAATTACTACTAATTAAAACATATATACTATAGCCCGTTGATGTAGTTCAAATATGAATATCACAAACCTTAGTTTCATCCACTATTAACTAATGGATAAATATATGTACAAAGTGAATAAAATATCATTGGTGGATTATATACCCCCATATTCCACAACAATTTTATAAAAAAATCTTTGGAAATATATATAAAATGATGGATAAATGAATAAACTATAATAAAATAAAAAACATCACTATTCCAAACTGAGATTCATAGTAGGAAATTACATATTGAAAAATAATACATGTTTGATGACCCAAAATGAACAAAAATACCAAACATCGAAAACTCTAATTCTCCTCAAGATAGAAACCTCCTAGAACCCATGTCCACCGCCCAATGCTACTACATCAATACACTCTTATTGAACGTTAAGAGGTATTCCATTAACTACAAAATGCTTAACTAAATCTATATATTCTCTAATATTAATATACAGTTGATGAGTATAGAATCCCAATATGTTATCCCAAAATACATCCCACAAAGTTCAATTAAAATAGAACATGTTATTTAACATTTTATAAATAAATCAAAATATAAGAATAATAAAAATAAATGAACGAAATTTAAACCATTTAATTCACTAATTCAAAAAAAATCATCCCTAATAAAATAATTTTTTTTGAATAAAACTCATGCCAAAACCATCTGACCCATGACATTTATACACACCCATAAATTATAATAACCCATTCTATCTCATGTCAATGTTGTCCCAACCGAAATGAGAAAATGTTGAAATGAAGCATGTTTCTATACCTAATTTTTCACTTAGATTCACAATCATGTGATCCTCTAATTAATCCATACATAAATTTCAAAAAAAACATGGCCATGTTACGTGAATCATGATCTAATAATGATGAAAATACTATAATGTTACCCCAATTTCGCATGAATCCAATGTATGAACCAATAAGGCCCCATCATGTGCATCATGAACATGCAGTAAAATGCATATTTTCGTAATACATTCAAAATATGAATATCAACAATATATTGTGTGTTATAAAACCCACACACACCAAAACAATGTTTATATAAGGAAAAAAGTCATCATTTTAGACTAAATAACATGAACATATTTTTATTATCGATGTTTATATGAAAATTTTAATAGATATAATTAGAAATATTTTTCATAAAATCAAAATATTCATGTTCATTGAGAATGGAGAGTGATACAGAAGCCACCCACCTACACCACACAAAACGCCTAAAGACTAAGAAAAAAAGATTTGGTAGAAAATAATTTTCAAAACTCACCTATCATAATATCACGTTAAGGATACCAATAATGGATATGAAGACTAGAACTTTTTTGGGTGACAATCAAGTCAAAATCAAGATAATTAACCACTAAAATATTTCATGTGATATCACTCTATTTGTACAAACATCTCCAAAAAATCCATACATGTATTTTAAATATTTTAGAATTAGGATGACCAAAACCACAACGTGGTGGTACTAATAATATCCCTGGAACCCTTTACCACCCCCCTCATATATAGACTAACCATGTTTAGGAGAAAACATGGTGTATTTTCCCACATTTTTTTACCACACCACGGCTTCAACCATGATGTGGAGAGGCTATGATCCATGTTTCCACCTTATATAATTATTTTTCCTTCACCTCAGCCAAAAATCACTATAACCACCATCATGACTATTGAGTTGTCCTCATTACCCACAATGGAAGTCCACTAGGATTCCCTATAATAGGTTTACATCATCTATACATATCTATATCACTATTCCTACAACATAACATATCTTGATCCACATTGAGGACTATTACCTCCACCACATAGACCCCCATGATGTAGTGATGCCCAAATTACACCAAAAATGATTTCATAAATTCCAACCAATCATAATCTTCATTAATATAGTATAAAAAATATCTAAAAATACATTAAAAACATGAAAAAAATAGATTAAAAGGGTGTTACATTCTCCCCACCATTATTCTTTACATCTATGGAATATTTGTGATTGTTGATGTCAGAAAAAGATCTGATACTAGTCTTGAATATTGGAATCCCACTCCAAATAATCCTCATCAAAAAAGTAATTATACTAAAATAGATGTTCCTATTGTTTTCATTGATGTCACAAGTGCATCCCTTTACCATTTTAAGATAAAACATAATTTTTAAAACTAATAGAATATTTCACTCAATGAAAACATGATCCCAACATCATACATAAACAAAGTCTAGCCGAGACTATTATCAATAAGACATGTGGAAAACATCATGAATTATATAGAATATTGGGGATAATGTCAAACAATAGATAGTGACACCATTAAACATCACTATCTTGAAAGTCTAGCACATCGACGAGCTAACTACTCTCCCATATAAGAACCATTATTCTTCAATAAAGGAAATAACCTCAAGAATTCAAAAATCATCATATGTAATGATAATGGAAGAGATAGATAATCTAATAAAAATATTAATTCCCTGAACTTAACTATAAAATTATTAACAATAACTTTATTTATTATCATCATTATTTTTCCGTTAATGTGCATTGGAGTGTTTTATTCCAAATTACACTATATAGAAAGTGAATTTTTTTTTCAAACATTTTATTATTAAATTTATGCAATGGATTACAATTACTCACAAAAACACATCACAAGACCAAATAAAAAAATTGTAGACCACACAACATCATAATGAGACCAATTAAGTAGACCTCATCCCATGAATCCACCAAAGTAAAAAAATTGACTAGAATATAAATAATACATTGAGTAAATGGAATGTAGGGAACCATCCTTTTAATACAAGAGATGATCCTAATAATTTAAATACCATAAATGGGTATTTATATGGTTTAATATGTCCGTTATATGTAGACATTATGGTATACAATAACTATTGGTTTTTAAGGCATTTGGTGTTTTTAAATGTCTTAATATGTTTATATAAATGAAATTATGGTTTTGAATGAATAATATAGATATTAAACATTATTATGTATAAAATTATGTTAATTAATTCAAATTTATTATTATTATTTGTTTTTTAGTGGAATTAAGGGTTTTAATAATGGGTTAATGTTTTATGTTTGGATTTTAAATGATAAAAAAATGTTTATTAACATTTGAAATTTATGTGTTTCAAATTAAAATGACACGGGTTATAATATAGATTTATTCTATAAGACAATAATATGTTTTATTTTCTCTGCCTAAAAACTTTAGTTATCTAGTTTTATATTTTTAAAATAACAAAATGGGTTCCACCCTTGGCTAAGGGGACACTTCATCTATGTTGGGGGACTTAGTCAACCCTGGAAAAAATGTATGTATTTTTTATTTTGATCTTATTCTATATAGTAAATGAATTTCCCAAAATTATGAAAAGGAACGTTAAAGAAAACATAGTTGGTTTATGTTTCCTACTATGAAATCAATAACTGTTTAACACATCATAAGTTTGTGATTTTCTGGTGGTTAACGTTCTCCTAATCAGGTTTTCTATCACTCTCCATCAGAACCTGACTGTTTGTTCGCTCTTCTATATCCATGTTTTCCTACATGGAATCCGATCATGGGTTATCTTCAGTGACCTTTTTACTTCCCTTTCATTCTTTTATAGTGATAGTTTTACTGACTCTTTTCACGATGTGAGACTTTTAATGAAGTTTCCAAGCCCAGTTTTAGAATTGCGAGGACGTAATTCCAAAAATGGGGGAAGGATGTAACATCCCAGGTAAATAAAGAAAATGAAAATTTTCATATTATTAATATTTAGGAATTAAATATTAATTCTACTTTAAAGGGGACCCTATGTTCGACGTCGTAACTGATATGAAACAATGGGTTTCTTTGAAATCTTAGGTTGCACACTAATAATATAATATTGATATTTTAAATGGTAGTTAATTCCTAGATGTTGTATTGTAAGGAATTATTAGAAATAACTAAAATATGATGATACATGTTTTTTGAATGTTTTTACATTTATCCGTTAAAACATATAGGCTTATAATAAGTAAAGAATTTGATTTCAAGCGTAAATACTCTAATATTCACTAAAAGGTGGATTTACCATCTTTTAATGGAGAACCCTATTTAAATCTTCTTTTTTTTTACTTTTATATGTTCCATTTTACAAATTGAAATTATTCTTTAGAATGGGGACACCAATATTCATTTGGATGAAATTTTTGTATTTTTCTCAGAATGTTCATTTTTTAATGAATAGTTAAAAATTCTGTATTTTAATTCAAAACTGTGTTTTAATCTAATCTGTTAATATTGACATATTATATTTTTAATTGGTTTTAAAGTTCCATTAGAATATATTTTTTAAATTTAATATAATTCTGGTAATTTTATGTAATTTCAGTTTGAAATTGGACATAAAAAATAGTCAATCTTTTGGTAGTTATTATTTCTTAAAAGAACGCAATTTTTTGTAACAGCGAGAATTAATTTTAAATTAATTTCTGCCTCTTTTGTCTTTTGAATTTGGTAAAATTGACTCCATATTTGGAATTATCAGTTACAAATTGTGTGTATAGGTAAATTTTATTTTTTTCCATTTTAAATATTTACTTCAGTAAATATTTTATTTACAATTAATATAGGGTAAATATAGTATGTAAGGGTAAAATATAATATTATAATAATATTAATTTATCCTAACATGTGACCTAATATTATTGTATGATACATATCTGACCATGGGCATCATTGGGTAGAACATGGGACTCCATGGAAGCACATGGTAGTAATAATGACACTTTATATTAATAAATTTAATGAAAAGAAAAAAATGACATAAACAAATATATTTTAGTAAATAAATGTTTACATTGATTTATATAAGTTATAATATAAGCTAAAAATTAGATTTCAAAATCTAAAAGGATTTCATACATCATGGTACCTTTTTTATAATTTTTTGACATCATATAAATTAAATTATTTATGACACAATAATGATGCAATATTTACTTCATAAACCAATGATTTAAATAAATAATATTATAAATATTAAAACAATAATAAAAACCTATAAAATTTTTATTGTACTAATTTATTTTGACCATGATACATCTAAACATTGATTTTAATTAATATTTTACATTTTGAAACAGAATATGAGGTTATAATAAAATAATGGTTTCAAAAAATCCTTAAGAGAACATCCTCTCTCTTATAAAAAGTCATCACTTCTAACCCATTTATCACAATTATCAAGCCTCTTTATCATCCAGACATTTCTCTAATAAGATTCCAAGATCCCTCTTTTCATCATAGAAGCCTTACCGTAGGCAGAAAACACATTAAGAAACCCTTTTGTTTCAATCCAATGGGAGTTACTGATTTAAAGGTAATATCTTCCCTTAATTTATTTTGTTTTATTTTCTTCTCCAAACCACTAAACTCTTCTTATTACATTACATTATAATAACAATAGTATCTTAAATATTCTAGTATGTTTGTATGATAATTATTCTATCTACACATACACACACCTCTAACTAATGGGTAATGAACATAATGATTATGTGGATGAAAAACTAATGCCTCATGAAATGTTGATTGTTCAATTAACTCCGACAACCTCTAATTGTGGACATTATGATGGAACTATATTTATATATGAAATATATTATGTTTATTTTTTCTTTATTCGTATATATTTTTAATTTATAGCATTCCTTTATGGTTTACATAATGGATAAATGTAGTAATTTCATTTTAGAAAGTACGGACTACCGCACTCTCAAAATGATGTGACTCGTTAATGACTTATTTGGGATGTATAAAGGATAAATTTAATGATATTATATTTTATATTATATAGTATTTTTAATATAACTATGTAGTATAAAGTTATCATTTCAATAAATATTAAATATAATTGAATGTAGCGTTTAGGCGTATGTACAGCTAACCGTCTCCATGAATGGTGCATTTCATTTCTTATCTCCAGATGTTATTTACTAATATAAATACATTTATATAATGAATATATATTATATATATGATATATACATCATTAATATTATTCTTTATATAATGGAGTATTGACCACATGGACACATTGTAATTATAACATGATCATTTTTAACTAAAATTCTGAACATCGACAAAATGTATGATATGAACTCAAATAATTAACTGACTAGTAATGAAAGGTAAAAAGTGATAAAAATGTTATGATAAAAATTAAAAAGGTTATTAAGTAATTAGATATTAAATTAATTTTATTTTTTAGGAAGAAAAAGAACATAAATGTCAAGTTGGACATGAGGTAAGGGATTTCTTATCTCACTTTTAATTCTGTGAGATTTTTATTGTTCAGCTTTTATTTATTTAATGTGTTGTATTGTGTACTACCATTTGGAATATATTATAATTATTCTATTTATATTGATTTTATTTCGTGATTCATTTGGGGGTTACTAACTTTTTCTCATGTGACTTGATTGATTACAACATGGTGTGATTTTTCATCTCACATTTTTTTCATATGAGATTCATGCTATATTAGCCACTAATTACTTTTGATTGGTGGATACACCACCCATCATTGTATTTTTCGCATAATATAACATAATTTTTGGTATTTACATATTCATTGTCTGATCTTTCTTTCATGGGGGGTATGTTTCATATGTTACCAAATCGGTAAGGGAACCTTTCACCCTCCTCTTTTTAAAAGACTTCAATTTGTAATGTCTTTTAATTTACATATTATTATGTTAGGTATGTTCTTCTATATCTTTATTGAAGTAACTTTTATGTCGAAGTTATTACATATCCTTTTCTCTTTCAAAAACTCATTTTCTGAATTTGAATGTGATGTCGTTAGGCTGTTGAATTTCTGTAAGAGAACTTCTTAACCTAATTTCGAGTTTTTGGTTAAACATCTACATCTTGATTATGTCGTGATATGAATATGTATGAATAAACTCTGACAGTTTTACACTTAATTACAAATTATATTTCTTGTATTTATATTTTTCACCCATAATTATGTAATCAAATTATATTTAATCTAAGGATAATGTTTTTATAAGGGATTTCTGATCAATTTACATTTCCATTGTGACTTCATTGTTGATATGAAACAATTAACTCATATATGTTGTATATACATTATTTTGGAATATTATATCATGAAAAAATTTATTCTCATGATAATAATATGTTCTGATTAAATTTTATTCCTCAATTATTTGTATTCTAGTGTCTCTCATTTTGTTAAAAAATATTAAACTAAAATATCACTTTAAATGTTTTATAGGTTTATTCTTCTAAATCATTCACATTATTTACCATGTTTAAAAAATGATTTTAAGGATTTATTCATAAGGACATGAATCTTTTGAAATTTAAATTTTGTTCAAAAGTATCAAAGTGGCATGGGACACATTGATTCAAAAATCCCTTTATTTAATAATT
The DNA here is from genome assembly GCA_963277665.1 of Viscum album. Classification (NCBI taxonomy): domain Eukaryota; kingdom Viridiplantae; phylum Streptophyta; class Magnoliopsida; order Santalales; family Viscaceae; genus Viscum; species Viscum album. Next base: position 527,775,042 of record OY728161.1, on the reverse strand, counting down.
TTTATGGTTTTGAAAATGCTTTGATAAATGGTTTGATTTTGTCAATATTTTGAAATGATATATTGTGATTACAATGTGGAAATTTAATCTTTCCATTATGTTTGTTTTATGGGTTATGAGTATGTTATATTTATTGGGCATTGTTTATATATATGTGTGGTTCCATGATAAACCTAGGGCGGGTGAGCCTGAGATTCCTCACAAATGCCTTGGGTAATGTGAAGGAGGTAAACTTTAATGATTCTCCTAAGAGATTTATGTAATATAGTGTTATGGGTATTCAAAATGTGAATCCCTCTATAGTTATGATATCTACTATGTATGTATGTTATTTATTCCACAAGTTGCCTTTATGATTTATGATTTCTATATGTTGATCATAAGTCTTATTATTTCATGAGGAATGTTATGATTGGAAAATAGGGTTTCATTGTTTTGTATTTACTGATAAGATAATGTTTTCATTACTTATTTTATATCCCTTAATGAGATTTTTATGATCATCCCATGTTTTTTTAAAAAAATTCCACAGGACTTAAAGATGAATAAGGGTCAATGATGGGATCAAGGAAAAGTCATGCTTTCTAATACATGGAACTATATATGACTCTTTTTTTCAAGAGTTTTTATTTTATGAAAAAATAGATACTTAGAAGAATTGTGTACATGTAATATTCCTGTTGTTATATAAATTTAATGACCTAATTCTCTAAAACTCTAAACCTGAAAAGACCATTAATGTGAATTATCCATTTAATTCAAGATTATGTAATGTTTATGGCATGGTCCTTATAGTTAATTTATATTATTTAATGATTTTAAAGTATAAATATAATATATTATTATCATTAAATATAATTTATATCATTTTATGTAATTTTACATTGAATGTATATGTAAAATCAATTCAATATTTTGCAATGTTTTAACTTTTAAAACTGATTTTCTCATTTTGATAATGAAAATTAATTTTAAACTAATTACTAAAAAATATAAGTTTTGAATTTGGAAAAATGGATTCCATATTTTTTATTATATGGTCCAAATTATTTAAATAGTTTCCCTTTGTTATTATACATTATGTATAGTAACATTGGTAATTATTTTTATTTACTATGGTTAAAGGGAAAATCATGTAAATATGGGTATGAATAATATTATAATAATATAAATATATCATAAAATGAGTCTTAAATTTTTTTTTTGAGTCATAGCTGACCAAAACAATACTTAGGTAAAACATTTGTCCTTTGGGATCTTCTTCGGTGTGATAATGATATTTTAAAACATTTTATTTAAAGTAAAGGAAAAAATTTCATAATCGCGACTCTTCTTACTAAAAGAATTTTACATTGGGTTTATAAATGATCTCCTTGTATATGAATAGTCCATAGAAATAAAATATTACCAAAATCATGTTAATTTTTTTATATTTTTATTCATTAATTAATTTAAATTTATTTATGACACAATGATGATGTAATAAAAAATTTATTAATGAGGGCACCAAAAAATGATATCATAAATATTAAAATAGATTTTAGTTAAGTATTTTATGACATAAAAAAATTCATTGATGACTATGACATGTTATTATTGTGTTAATGAATTTTTTTCAAAGAAATCCAGTTGTTATTTATTTTTTACCAAGTCATGTATGAATATTTTAAAAATTGACATAATTCATAAAAAAATATAAAATAGTTTCATAAATGATATAAAATTTATAAAAATATAATATTTGACCATATGGTTTGGATAAGTCCTAATATTTGATAAATTGCACTTTTTTTTAATTATGACATGTTATGTTACTTACATTATCACAAAAAAAAGTAAATTACATGATAGCATTGTACGATTAAAATGGGTAAAATAATGGTTAATCCCAAAATATATGGATTAAAAGATATTCTAAACTTTTATTATTTTAATTTTATTATGGTTATATGAAAAAAAAATCATATTATATATTAAATAATTGATTTTCAGAGCATTTGAAATTAAATATGAATTTATAATAAATTAATATTTCAAGACTTTCCTAAAGTGACACTAACCTAAATTATATAAGGGAACGTCTTTCATCACCTCTTCACATCAATTTCATCCTTCAATATCAGACATCCCCTACCCATTAAACTTATAATAAATTCCAGTAAAATTATATATGTTTTGGTAATTTTAAAAGACTAAATCTATTACTCTATGTGGTGATTTAGAAGAAACACATCAAAGAAGAGGTAATCTCCTCTAGAAATTGTTTTATACATCTTTCATTTACTACATTTGATTAATTTTTCTTTTACATTATAATGTAATAACTAAAGTATAATTTATATACTGAGATTTATTATAATAATGATAAAACCATATTCTACCTTCTATTGATCCTATGAAAAATTCAATAACCACACATTCATATATACAACTTATCATCCCCATGTTGTGGTGTAACATGTTTTTTACCACCACATTACATGGTTGGGTATAATGATGGAAGTAATAAATTTATTTTATTATAAAAAATGATATGGATTATGAAATATTATACACCGTGCACTTCATTACCGTTATAAAATATTGGGAATGATATCATCACTTGTGTGTATGTACGGCTTACCATCTTCACAATGTGATTTGATTAATTATACATGGTCATCATTAAAGAATGATAATATAATTGAATTTAATGAATAAAAATTATATATAATATACTAAGATAGTTATATAAATTAAATAACAATATCATAACGAGGATAATTGGAACTCATTCAATAAAACATGCATAATAACATAATGTAGTTAATAACAATATAACGAGTAATAATGAAATGTTAGTAACAATATAAGAGAATAAGACCATATATGATATCATAAAAATTACTAAGAATCTGGAATAAGTCAATAATATTATTTATATCAATATACATGAGGTCGAAATATATACAAATCATATCAGGCCTATGGTAAAGAACTATTCGGTCTCACTTTTATTTTTGTGGGACTTATACACCAACTATTTCTTTAGTGTGGGGTTTATATGGCCCCTGAATAGTTTTAGGATTATTATTATGAATGTTATGATATTTAAATATGAATATAATTTTATTTATTTTATGATTCATATATTTTAATGTGAATATAAATTGGTAAAAATTAATTTTGTTATCTCATTTTTATCTAATATTGTTTATTCGTATGTGTTTACTCGGATATATTTAACCACGACGTGAATATTTTCTAAGAATGTATTTAAAATATATTCTCTATTTCCTTGTAAATTTTATTAAATTCAATTTTACCTATTGGTTAATTTTTACTATATTCAATGGAAGGATTTTTTTAGTATGAGATACTTTTTTGACTTCTCTGGAAAATGTATGAAGAGAATTCATTATTAAAAGTACAATACAACAAATTATTTTATGAATTCATAATGCCTTATTTCAATAATGATTAATTTATAAAAAATTCACATTTCATTTCCACTGTATTCTTTTATTTTAAATTTTCATGCCATTTTTAGATAATTTTTCTTGATGAATAAATGATAATTTTGTCAACAACTAATTTCTAGAGATTTTTTAAAATTTTTACCCATATAAAATGACATTATTTAAATAGGGTTCTGTTAATATCCCTATTATCACTATTATTTTATTGTTTTTATGATGTAATTATATTTATGGAATCCATTTGTTTTATATATAGTATGGTGGAATGATGTTTTGGAAGCCCATTGTATTTCTTGCGTTATACTTTGGTAAATATTTTTTAGTTTTTGCGGACACTTTAGAATGGTTTAATTATGTGATGAGTGGGAACTGTATCTCCCTCCAAGGAATTTGTTATAGATTAATATATCATTTGATATGAAATAATGAAATGGAATATAAATATGGTTTAGTAAAACATAGTTGGAACGGTAAGTACATCTGGTTCAGTTTTGGACTTTGTCTACTATGATGGTCTTGGAAATGAGCCATTGATAATAAGAAAATTATTTTATATGCTTATGGGTTTGAATAAATTCCATATTTTAAGCCAATTATTTTTATCATGGTTCATATTTACTCTTACTGAGAAACTGAGCTCACCTTATTTTGGTTTTCTTTTCCCCAAAATATAATTAGTGTTTTTAGGAAGGCAAGGTTAGGGGGACGAACTTTATTTGAGATGTTTATGATCAATCGCCATGTTAATATAATGTTCTAGAAGTTTCCAAAGACACTTAGCTAATTGGGTGTTTGGGAATAACTTTATGTATTGTATTAAGTATTAAGAAAAAAAATTAATTTCTTTAAATCAAGCATGGGTTTTTAGTGGGATCCTACTGGTAAAGTGATCTTTCATCTTACGTACATGAAATTGGGGAATTTAGACCATGTGTTTCCGGACTCAAGTAAAAGTAAATCTTTCTATTGTGGTGGAATGTAACTGTATAAGTGACCTTTTTGGACAAGTGTTGTTGGTGAAAATCTAAGGGATAATCCTTTATGTTATGAGGAGATTTTTGGATCCTTTATTAGACTATTTCACATTTTTTGGGTACTGAGCTATGGATGTACACATTACACATGGGTATGGTTCCTTTTTTATCTTTTATATGGATGATTATTATAATGCATTATGATGACGTTGAATATCGTGATCGGAAAATCACTCCAAAATAAGTTCCTATATACCTATTATAGAAAATATTATCATTATTTTTATATGCTTACCAATCATTTAATTACTAAAAATTTATCACATTTAGCTTATTTACATCAATTTTGGATTTATGGTTTGTTTTGGGCTAAAATGTGAATTTTTTTTAACTCTACAGTTTGGACATATTTTTATCACATTGGTATTTTTTTCATAAAGTTTAATATATTGTTCCAATTTGAGTGATACTTATTTTTTATAGTATTCCACAATTTTTTGAATTCAACATATTATTATAGACATGGATCAGATTTGAACATCCAAATGCATGAATTAATAGATTAATTTGAAAAACTATTCTGAATGATTGAGTAGACTCCACCTAATTAAATGTGGAATAACTCAGTCAAAATACCTCTATGATATGTGATTACAAATGTAATTGAAATATAATTCCAATTAATGTCTTACCATTGAATATCATGGAGTTATTCCTTCATTAATATGTCCATTGTATGCTCAAAATTGGGGGAATATTTAGAAAAAATTCACCTTGACTAAATTTTTAGAATTAATGGTTCATATCATTTTCTACACATGGAGGATAGAGCTAAAATTTTGGGTTAAAATGAGAATGAAATTTTGGAACAAGTTTCTAATATACTCCTCTTTCATATTAGACCATTAAAGAGTTATACCATGTACAATATTTTGCGGAAAATATTATGAAGCAAAAATTAAACGCTATATACCAATAATAATGGATGACTTATCATTCTAAAAATAATTTAAACTATTTGGGTCCATTTTATATTTTCCTTTAATTAATATTCAATTTAATATTATTATGGATTTTAATATATTTTACTCTTCTAATTCATCAAATTAATTTATTTTAATTTTAGTTTTTCCTCTATGTTCTTCTCCACCATTATCTCTTATATTCATGATCATGATTAACTAACTCAGGATGTTTTTAAGAGATCAATCCATTTTTTGAACAAATTCATTTAAAATTCATGTTCAATTTTTCTTATTTTCAAAGTCTTTGGTCAAGGGTGATAGTAGTGGGTAAGGCACCTTGGTGTTTATACTTGGCACATGAGGATTAACATTCTTTTCTACAATATTTTCCCTTGATCTAGGATGTGGATATGTGGTCTCTATAAATTTGATGACTATACTATATATTCAAAATAATAGGTATAATTGTGTATTCATGAATATAGATTGGTGTGCTCATTATGTAAATTTGAAATTAATATAGAGACAAGGAAGGTTTTCTCTAGGCGTTCCTCTTGGAGGATATCCTTTTTGATTAACCAACATTTATATATATCTATTATATTCTAATTTAATATATATATATATATATATTAATATTTATTTCATATTTAACAATCAATTAATTGTATTTTTTAGATTTATATTAGTTAAATTATAAATACCGACAATATAAATATTATGTTCTGTGACTTGGATCCTTGAGACAGACAATGGGTGTGCACTATATTACATTCTGAGATATATTAAATATTTATTATGGATTCACAAAAAATACAAGAGTATAAACGTCGTGATGTATCTAAGTAGGATCTACACATTCAAAATCAATTTATAAAAACAATAATAAATAATCAAAAAAATTATAAAAAAATTATAAAATATTTGGTTGTTATTTTCCAAATGATTGTATCCTTAAGTCATGCAAAAATTACCCATAGTTTAAAGAGAATATTAATAACTAACACTATTCCATGGAGCATGGTGTTTCTATTATTATTATAGACATGAGGTTATTTTGGAAATCAATTAATATGGAGCAGGTTTTCATGGAATTCATAGCTGACCAGATAGAGGGTATGAACAATCAAATTTTTGTTGTGATGGCCCATGAGCTGATTGAGTTCTCGAATTACATTCAAAAATTTTATTAATTGTCCAATATACAAGAATATTACCCCATAGTCATCCCAGATTTTGTGAAGGAAATCCATGTGGTTGAGGCCCAAATATAGGACCATCACCAAACTAGCATTCTCAAATATGAAATCAATGATTACCATGATGAGATACCGTAGGTACATGATGAATTTGATTTTCCTAATGAGATATGTGTGGTAAAAAATATTTGGATACATTTTTGAATGCTTTAGAGGTATATTATGAACCACTAGGACACTAAAAATTATTTTTTCTTGTACCATTTTATGTCACTCTATCCATGTAATAAAAAATTTTGAAGAACTATGGATTATACTGACTAACTAATTCCATCCACTGATACTCACATTCAATAGGATATTATCAATGAAGCAGTGATTGATCTAGAACCAATTAAAGGATATAAACCTTTCTTAAACTATATCCTTTCAGATTAATTCAATATGATTTGAGTAAAAATTCTTATGATTGTGAATTTCTAGATTTGGTAAATACTTGTGTCTCTACAGATGAAGATGATGAAACTAGGCCATTACCTATTGATGAACATATGATGCTACCAAATTTTAGTGGAAATATATTTGAGGAATACTGTGAAGAAATTAAACTATTTGATCCTAATTAAATCAAGGAAAAGTAAACTCATTTTCAATGTAAGAATATTTTTGATAATTCAAATTTATTTTTTTTCATGTAAAAAGGCCTTATTACTTTAGATTTGATTATTCATATAATGAGGCCCATATTGATATAGAACTATAAAAGTATGTGGATTTTTCACAATTATCTATTGAGAATGAGGATTATTCATACTTCATCCACCCCATCCTTGTGATAATTACCTTTTTGTATGGGGGGGTCTGGTTTACTCTATCTTTGGATCATTCCTCACCATGAAGGAAGAGATGGACTCTGGAAAAAGCCACATGTAGTGGGTCATATCTATGAAACATCTTCCACCAACTAAATATGGATAATATCCAGAACATCCATATAGAGGTAGTAAAACATCATTTCCCACATGGGGGATTATATAAATCATTATCCCATTTATTTTACTTTAGCTCTTAAGATTTCTAATTCATTATAAGGATTGGTGTAGCATGTATACCACTCCCTCTTATCTTTTATTAGATTAAATTACATAATACTTGTCCATAATTATGTAATTATATTTTAAAGGATCATGATTGAAAAAATAAATACAAAACAAACTAAAAGAAGAGTCTTAATATTCATGGGAATTTGTTTTCACTTATAATGATTATCCCTTATACTCCATTCGTTTTTTTCATCTAAAAACATGATTTGAGCAGTAAATTTGAATTGCAATACCACAATGTAATTATTCATTTCATGACATATGTAATAGATTTGAGTTTCATAGGAATTAATTTATTCTATGTTTTATTTTCCAATGATATTGATATTGAATGAGTAAAATTGATAATTTGATGAATAAAGTTAAAAATGGATATAAAATGAGGACTCTTCATTTGAGTTGAATAATTAATTCTTTCAAATGAGGTCTCCAAAATATACTTCATCATTTTAATATATAATTTTTTTGGAATTTATTATTTATTATCGATCACACCTTGAGTGATTACCCCAAAAAAATATGTCTCATTCACCAGATAATTTCTAGACAACACACTTTCTATTTCATCTTGAGCATATTTCTTGAGTGGTCATGGGGAATTCCACCTAATATATCATGTATTTGTAATTGTCAAAGCTATGACTATGAATAAACATATTCAAAATAATTGAGTTAACTTTTAATAAACTAATTATTCTTAAAATAACACCGTTACATCAATCCATATTTTTCCTATATAGACCATGAAGGACCTTCAATGACTGATCCATGATTCAATCTGTTTTAATACATTCCTACTCCCTTCTTAGTATATTCATGATAATTTAAAATTTAAGTGTAGGGGTGAATAAAGTCATTTTAGAAGGGATTAAATGAATTCTAAAGAAACTATGAGGGTTTTATTATTGTGGAAAATAAAAAACTGTTGTTAATTCATTCATTTTAAAGCCCCAGATTTAGAATCCTAGAGTCGGTGCTTTATTTTATTACATTGTAATGATTACAATGAATCCATTATTGAATGACTGATTAGTTTATCAGTGTGTGAAAATATATTACAAGCATGGACCGCACATTATAATTCAAAACATTTTATAAAACATGGATAATCATTTGGAAATTCCATTACTCTTGTAGCATAACCTTTCATATATTTCATACTACACATCTTAGTGTAATGGTAAAACAAAAAATAATAATGAGGTGAGATCAGGTTTTCTGTTTGGGTAAACAACACAACTGAATCTATCACAAATAATAATAAACATATAAAGAAAGGTATATAATCAAAACAGAAGACTTTTTAACATAATCATGAGCTTAATTTGGAATGAACAAATCAAAAAATTCCTATAATCATTAACATTGATATTCTACAAATAGAATAATCACATTTAATGCTAATAAGTTATCTCTTTATGGGGGAATGGATAATGTCAGACATCATAAACATATCATCAAGGCTTCGTCCTAGAAATCATACATAAATGGGTAAATACCCAAATTACATTGTCTCGTGAAACCTATCGATTCATCACGACAATATTGTCGGTCCTGCCTCTCACAAACTATTTCCAATGCGTTCCTCATATGAGTAGGGTTTAACCTAACCAATATAACCCTTCATATTAGAACTATCATACTAAATTTTAATACATTAATTAAATAACATGAATGGTATAAAATTTTATGTCCATAGTCAAACATATCATTATCCCTTAAATATAATATGATAGATTGTATCATAAGAAATCATAATAATTGAATCATAAAATCCAACAAAGAATGTTGAAATAGTTGAAAATAATCTTATAAAATGATTAAAGACGTTTTGGGATATATTCCCCTTTTATATTGATATTATTTTAAAAGGGGTGTGATATTTTAAAATAAAACATTCTACTACAAATAATCTTATAATATTGTAATGGAATTTTTTACGTATACTTTATAAGTAGAAAATTCATTCTATACATTCTCCAAAAGGACATTATGTTCCACGTTTAGAAAATGACAAGAAGATTCCATTCAAAAAAATTTATAAAAAGTAAAAAAAATTAAAATGACCGGAAAAAATTGTAGAAGAATCATTAAAATAATTTTCAATACAATATTATGACACATGGAAATTGATGATAGATATGATCCAGAAAATATATACATAAAAACAACGTCGAATAATAACGAGATTGTGAAATTAATACTTACAATAGGTCAATTTCCCTTTGTACAATTACAAAACTCATATATAGTTATTTCAAAGAAATTATTAACTAGTCATAGAATCATTATAACATTTATAATAACATATAAGATTAATTTATTTCCTTATATTACATGTTTATTTACAATTCCTTGTTAATGCAACGTTTCTGTGAATATCTACTTTGTTTATCATATGTGTTTTGACTTTTTATTCAAGATCCTATTACATTGATCTTGTTGTAATTACATATAGAATTTAAAATTTTATTTATATATCAAATATATTCAGTATATATATATATATAAGATATGAAATGAAATACACCATTAATGAAGATAGATTGTCATATGTATGCATAAACGTTGTTTGTGTTTTTTTATCGTATTGAATTGAAAAATGTTAATGAAATATATTTGTATATATATATATATATATATATATATATATTTCTAGTAGATATATTATGTCATATATTTATGATTATTCATTATATAAATACATTTAATCATTATTGAATAGTTAATGTTTAGAATGAATCCCATCGCATCATTTACATAGTAGGTCATATGTACGCACGAGCGATTGTATTATTACCATTAATGGTAAATTTGTAAGGAATTGGACTGTATATTAATTATGAAGAGAAAATATATCAAGTAATATTTACTATTTATATCTTTTTTCATCATTATACCCATCCAAATATAGTGGTGAGGAAATACAAATCACTCTATAGTGTGGGGTGGGTAAGATGCACAAACAAACAAATGGTGATATTTATTTAGGATGAATAAATGGAAGAATATGGATGTCCCATAATTATAATAAAATATAAACGTATATATTACACTATAGTTACTTATTAATTTTTTAAAAAAATATAGTAATTGGAAGTAGATGATGAAATGAACATAAATGAATTTGTAAAACAACTACCTCTTATTCAGTGTTCTTCATTTAGATCTCCACTTAGGGACACTAGGGTTGGCATTTTTAAAAGACCAGGACCCCCAAAACGTAACTAATAATATTTTTAGGCAAAATTGGTAGAATATGGTTATACTGAAAGGCTCAATGTGTTGTGTGTCTAAGGGAGGAGGTATCCTTTTATAATTGAGGTGAGTGGCACTTTAGGGAACTCTCAAATATTAAATTAATTAAAATTCACAATTGATTTCAAATACATCCGATGAGATTTATTTTGAATATAAGATGATTATGGGTATAAAACCTCTCAAAATGATACTTTTTAAAATTTTATGTCACAATATTTCCCTTATTGATTTTCCTTAACCCTTAGTTATACCATTTAACTCTTACCATATGAAATTATATATTTACTCTTTAGAGTTAAAATAATTACTATAAAATTCCTATCAATCCCCAAATGGGCAATTAATGACATATTTATCATTATTCTAGTTAATTGGATGCATTTTATATTTTTTGGTATTTTAGATCATTTAATAAAATATTATTTAATTTAAGATATCATTTATGTAAATTTGGATAATATTAATTATTATTTTTAGAACATCCTAACAATAACATTACATCAATCCATAAATGATAATAAATAACAATAATTCCAATAAATTTATTATAATACATTAATTATCTGAAATTGTATTTATTTTTATTATTTTTAATATTATTTATTTGATTCCACAATTATTAAAATAATTATTTAATCATCATTATGAAACAATTTAATTTAATTAATTTATAATAAAAAATTATAAATAAAATATCACAATTTAGATATAAATTTTAGTTTAAAAATGAAAATATTTTGTCCAATTTATAGGTTTATATCCTTATATTAAAAATGGTATAGTTATTACAAATTTTATTATGAAATTTTAAAATAATCTTTATATAAAATTTTATAAATTTTATAATCTCAGTAAAGTTCATTAAAAAGGTAATAATTTCAGCCTATGGTTTATTTTTGATGAAAAATACAAATATAATAAAATTACTATAAATGTTAGGGTAATTTAATAGTATTATAATATTATGTTTACCTTTAATTTCTTGATTTACCCTTAACCATGGTAACTAAACATTTACAAAATTAATATTCACAATATACAAAAATTAATTTCATCCTATTTAAATCCAAAAAATCATACTGATTAAAAACATGTATATCAATGTTTCAAAATTCAATTCACATAAGTTGATAAATTAAATTTACCAAAAATCCCACAAATGTGGCCAGAAAGTGAGTTTTTAATGAAATGTTCAAATGTTCAATATGTTTTTTATCTAATTATAATATCAAATTTGTTTCAATGATAAACATGGTGTTAAATGATAAATAAATGATCAAATTATTTTTTAAAATAATTCAAAAATATAATTTATCAGTATAAATTATTTTCATGAAAAAAGGTGTATTTTATTAAAATTTAGTCTATTTTCACTATACATCAAAACATTAAACATATAAAAATATAAAAAATATTAAAATTATGATTTTTTTTATCCTTCATTAAAATAATAAGATTATTAATTAAAATAATTTGTATAAATGTGTCAAAAATTGGAATTAAAATTTGTTCTCCATTAAAAGCTGATAAGACTACCTTTAGAAAAATATTGACTATTATTGTGTAAAATTGGACTCATTGTTATCTTATTAATATAAAATAATTCATATGAATATAAAATAAAATTAATTAAATATGTAACATATATATTTCACAATTTGGTTGTTACTATTCATTCCCTCCGATGTAACAACAAGGTTATAATAGTCGTGCAAAAATTATGATATTTAATTGTTTATCATATTTTGATTAAACATGTTTTTGTGTGAAACATAAGTTATAAAACAGATTACATATAAAAAAAATTACATAAAATATTTGGGGGTTTCATTCTACCCTCTAATAAATTTATTCCTCATAAATTAAACTCAGGAGAAAAAATTAGGTGTTTGACATTTCAAAATATATTTGATGAAATCCCACGTTAGAAAAACGATTAATGTTTCCTCCACATTAAAATAATTAAAGGGATATATGAATGTAACTAGAGCTAACACATATTATGGTTCCATATAGTAAAAAATGGACATGGAAGGTAAATTGGATCATCATGTTCTGATGAAGAGTGATAGAGAACATGGTCACGTGAAAGTTAACAATCAAAAATCAATAAATGTAAGATAATTTATGGGTCCATTTGATTAATTGTAAAAAATTCTACATGGAAAAAAATCATGATATTAACCATATAGTTAATGTATTCACTATCTTCTTATAATAATAACTAAAAAAAACATGGTTTATTGACAAGTAGAGTTTCATCCTTTAATCAATTTATACAACAAACTCATCTTTTTTCCAATTGAAGAGTATTTAAGATTATTTTTTCATTCCCGAAGAACATTTGTAAATAATAAGATATATGATTCATTTATTTAATCCTTTAAATGTTATTAAAACATAAAATGCATACCCTAGGTTTTCTAATTTGATAAATGATAATTTAACCCCAAGAAATAATATCATATGTTTATGTTAGTCCATTCTAATAGTATGACTCCTCCAATTTTTTTTTCAAAACAACTGTACAAAAAATTAAATGGTGTGTCACCAAATTTCCAAAATCAACATAACATTATATTTTCCTAAAAATACATATTGCATATATTTTTTAGACATACCAAATATAAGAACTCCATTATCACCTTAAAACACCAATGAATACATACATTCTTCTAAATATGTAAATAAGAATGGAAGTAAAAAAATTATATATCACATGATTTATATAACAAGAACATAATTACATTATTATTGAATCAAAAAATACAAATAAATTCATTATTCCACTTTGACTATAGTAACATCATATGACTGACCTTGGCCACTTTTGAGTTATATTTCCTTAATGTTTGGGACATTCATCTGCATAGTGCCTCTTATCATTATAGTTAAAACATTTCACATTGTCCTATTCTTTCCTTCCAATATAATAATGAGATTCTTGACCATTCTCTCCATAGTTCTAACAATCTCAGACCCCATTCAAGAGAGGGTCTGGGTGGTTCCTCCCACAATTATCACAGGTGGGAAAATTCTTATTTCCCCTCTTCCCATTATCTTCCTATTTCTCCATAATTATATTCTTCTATTTCAATCCCATAAAGTCATAAGACATAGAGAATAATTTGTCCATATTGATAGCACATGATACTATATCTTCACATGGTAAGACATTTTGGGAGATCAATGACATAAAAGGAATGGCTTTAAACGATCAAATAAATGAACAATCCTACATTATGGGTTATATATGTTGACTATATAATTCTTTGATATACCTGAAAATTTGGTTCATATTTAGTAACATTCACATATTCTTTATACCTCAAACTCATAAATTGCCTCTCTTTATTCAAATGTAGTCCATAAGGGAAATATTTTTCCAATAATATTTTCTTAAAATCCTTCCATTACATGACTAATATTTATTCCCCTCCCATTTTGTTCGAAATCAATTAGAACGATTGATCTGCATCTCTTGAAACATGATAAAATTCCATGAAAATCATCCCTCTTTTCATACATCCCAAATGGAGAAATATCTTTTATAACGTAATTATCCATTCCTCAGTTTTAAATTTGTTTTTAATCTCATTGAATTTTTGATGATTTTGTCTCATGATATTGATAACAATGTTCCTCCTCATTATGGATCGGGCTGCACCATATGGGTAATGATATTGTTCATAACATTATTCTCATGTACAAGTATATTTATATGTTGTTTAGTATGAGTTTCAGTTCTAGATCAATCATTAATATATTTTAATGAAGGTAAATACCTATATATATTACATGTGTTGATATGATTTCTATTCCTTCTACTACGTTCCATTTTTATATAATGGCATACACTATATTAGATCATAAAATTATGAAACATAATCTATAATCACAATAAAAGTTAATAAAATATCATAACATGATAATTTAGGTATATCAAATATCAAAGTCTTAAATTTGGTTTCATTAGAGACATTTATTGTAAAGAATTGTAATTTTCAAAGAAATTTTGTTTCTTAATTATTTGGAATTTTACGAGCCCGCAATTTCTGACGGCACATTTTTTCTGAGGCCTTATGTTCCCAGAATATTTTTTAGAAGTTTTGTTTGGATATTTTTAGTAAACGTACATGCGGGTTTTTCTATCTTTTAAACGGGTGTTCAGAATTGAATTCTGAGGGCACGGTTGAACTCGCAGTTCCGGTTTATTCTTATGAAAGATTTCATCTCGACGACAGATGATCGGTTATGAGAATTGGTTAGTGGGTTTCATGAGGAATAATATAATAAAATATGTAACAGATTATTATTTTTTAGTTGAACTCACTCCATGTGGTAATGATTGTTAAAAGCTCCGCATGGGGCTCAACCCCGCATTTATTGGGGAGGGAGATGAAACCTCACAAACCTCTCATTAAATGATTTGTGTCAACATAAAATTAAATATATAAATTTATTTTTTGTGTCAACATAAAATTAATTGCACTCAATTATTTTTATGTGTCAACTAAAAATTAAATATTGTGTGTCAACATAAAATAAAAGATATCAATATATTTTATGTGTCATCCTAAAAATAATTCATTCTGATTAATTTATGAGCCAACGCTTTTATTTTGATTGACCCCCTTTCTTTTATTAATTTATGTAACCACATCATTGGAGTTTAGGAAGGTTCCTAATAAATGAACAATTATAAATTCCACAATGGTAACATACCTCTCCCCCTCTATTATATATAGGAAGCTTGGGAGGAGGATTTTGGATGGCTTCACCAAGAGACATAGCGCTGGTAATGTGATGCGACACCCAACACATGGAAGAATATGTTTCCTCCAATGACGAACACGATGACGCCGACGAAGAAAAATTCTTCCTCGGCTTCTTCCTCGGAACCCTCCCCTTACGACGTGGGATCTCTTCGACAACCCTCCATCCATCATATTCATTGTCAACAGACTGACGTACGATCTTGGAAGTGGAAGCGTACGATGAACGACGTCAACATCATCTTTACTTGCAATGAATGAACGCATGTCGATTAAAAATGTAAGGGTGTGTTTTATGTTGTTTAACTCTTAATAATTTCTCGTTAAATCAACTTCTTGAGCCGCTTTCTATCATTCTAATGTGGAGGGTTTGGTCCGGATGAACACGACTAGACCCCTCCGCAAACTTTATGGTTTCAGAAACATTGATCGAAGACGATGTAACAATGGCAAGGTGATGTGACAATGGAGATGAAGACAGAGAATAGAGGATGCGCTTCCTGTAACCTCGGCGAACCGCACCGTCGGTAGGGCATCACCTGAACGGCCTACCCTCTCGCTTCCCGGCGCACGCCCTGGCTAAAACCGCGGCTTGTCCGGCCCGCTGGCACCCTGCCCGTGCGTCCCGCATGCTGTTGGTGTGCCCCGCTCCAGCCCTGCGCCCCCGGTGCCCAGGCCTCTTTTCTGGTGCCCCCGGTGCCCATGCCGCTTGCCGGCGCCCCAGGCCGTCAGCCGGGCACTCGTGCGGCTACCTGGCACGCCCTGTACCCTTCCCTGTACTATAATGGCCCAACCACACCCCGCTTAGCCTACAGTTGTCCTCTCAGGTTGAGCTGTCTGTGCCGTGCCTTTCGCTGTGCTGGCCATACCTTCTACTGGCCATCGAGCCAAGTCGCCCATGTGGCGATTTCGGCATGAATTGTCCATGCAGTCCGCTGGGCCGGGCCCAATGTACTGGGGCGAAGATAGTAGGCTGAACCAACCAACTGGTCTGGTCAGACCCATCATGACTGACCGGGTCGACCCATACTGAGTTGGGCCGAGACGGTCTGACCGGGTCTGACCGGACCCAGACCCACTTTTGACCCCATTTCTTGCGTTGGACATATCTTTCGCGTTGGACGTCCCTTTGACGAACTATCAGCGACACTGGTATTCTCTTTGAGATTTGTTCCATTCAAAAATAAACCATGACAATTTGGGTTATAGTTGAGATATGGTCGGGATGGTTCGTAAACGAAAACATTCGGGCCCCCGGGACCAAATGGCTAATAACTCACAGATCGGGCATCTGATTGATTCATTGTCTATTGCGTTAAGATACCTATTACATGGATGACCATTGAGATACTTCTTTGTGGGACTTCATGACACATGGAGTATCATCTTGTAGCTCGTGGAGCGGACCCTCTATTAGAAGAGCGAGCAGACTATGGAGACCTAGACGTTGGCTTAGACTTGATGACTGCTTGTCTAATTCATTCAGAGTGACTTGACTAGCTCAGTGGGAAGAGGTACTGTTTGAGGCGGCAGACCCATGGTGGAGGAGCACTACTATGTGAGGCGTCACACCCATGGTACTCGATATTAGGAGTACCTCTATTGCCTATTACGGGGAGCGCTACTATGTGAGGTGGTAGACCCATGGTGGGGAGTACTACTGTGTGAGGCGGTAGACCTGCGGTACTCGACAGGAGGAGTACCACAGCAGTCTAAGGTTAGTGAGTATCACCTCGGAGTTGCGACATGACTACTGTGCTCAACAGAGGAGGAGTTCTCTTAGATCCATGGTTTCGTTAATGAATAATATACTGTTTGAGCTGAGTCAATTATCTTTGCGGTTTTCCTAATGATTGAGTTGGATTACTTGATTACATATGTATATGTATGAGAATATACCTATTTTTTGGCTATCCGTTAAATTTTATGCTTTGAGATTCATCCATGATAGATTCTATGAGACTTTGTGGGTCACGGGGTCCCTACAATGTATCGTTATACTCAACCCTGCACGGGCTATGCCCGCACTAAGTTGTGTTGGATGAAGATAACGGACAACGTTGATGGAGTCCAAGAGTGAGCCAAGACTGGATGGTATCTGGAGGTGGACTACACAGTGAGACGGTACATGGAGCGGAACTTTAGACATGGAGTGATGAGCTAAAAATTTGTACCTACCTTTCAGGTAGGAACCCCAGACGACGATCCTGGAGCTGCTTCTACATTTTAGCTACTGTCCCTTTCATTAGTTGTAATTTCGTTCAGTTGTACTATCCTTTTGGGCTTGTATTCTTTCCCACTTTACTCTCAGTAAACTTTTTATGCAATTTTTACTTACGGTTTGATTCGACTTTTACTCTGGTTGTGTGTGGTTACGTTTATAAAGGCAATGTGTTCCCAGTTTGGGAGGATTACGCCTTTGGTTCTAGTCTCCATCCCCTAGCCTATCGAAGGCGGGGTTGGGGTTGTCACGATGTGGGTCCCAGGGGATGGATCGTGAAAAATTGGCATCAAAGGACGTAGGATCTACATCATAACTTCAGACTCTGATATTTTTCCTTACGAGATGTAATTGTGTTAAGGGTACTATGTGTGGTTTTCAGTTCAGGGAATCCAGTGTTGGTAAGGGCGGCAGGCGTATCCAGACACTAGGACCGTAACATATGATCTCCGACTCAGTGAATGAAAACACTGATTCCATGTGTGTTTTAAAAAAAATTTATTTAAGTGACCTCAAACTAGGTTATCTCACTAGGTATAGTCTTTTGACCATGTTGCATCTGTCTTCATTCAGGATGCCTCCCCGCCGATGACCTGTTAGATCCCCAAGAGTTTTATATACTAACATCCCACTAAGCGATGAGGCCTCAGTATAGGACCCTCTTTTAGTTGAGTCACATGTTGAGGCACCAGCAGTACTACACCCCATTGGGCAATTGATGACACCAGCCCCAACTATAGAGAATGCATGCTGCTTGAGTGCATTGCATGAGTTCCAACACCAGAGGCCACCTAGGTTCCAGTGAGAGATAGACCCACATGCGGATGAGCATTGGCTGAGGGTTGTGGTGAGAGACTTCATGCTCAGAAGGACACCAGCATACTTTAGGGAGATCCTTATTGCCAATCTCCTTCAGGCCGCAGCAGGCAGATAGTGGAGCCTGATGCTTCGAGTCCACGATGAGGAAATGCTGCTCTGGGAAGACATCAAGAGCATGTTCCTAGATTAGTTTGTATCAGCCACGCTTTTAGCGGTGCAGATATAAGAGCTACTACATCTAAATAAGTGTATCATGACAGTGTCACAATACTTAGTGAGGTTCACAGACCTCTCGGGCTACTCCATAGATATGGTACGAGACCCTTTCCTCAGGTCCCGGACCTTTGAGCAGGGACTCATGTGAGAGAATAGAGCTTTAGTTATCACTCACAGCATTCCAACGCTAACGGGGGTGTATGAGTGAGACCTCCTAGTGGAGAGTTTCTTTAATGAGAAGTTTCCCGCATCAAGACCCACCACTAGCCGACATGCAGCAGAGTATTCTTCAACTGGAAGTAGATAGATGACGTAGAGTTCAAAGAGGACTCTACCTACAGGTGGTCGACCACACGACTCTGGATCAGTAATGTGGGGCACCCAGAGTGGAGACAGAGCCAGACCTTTCATCTAGTGTTACTCATGCGGCGGCCAGGTTCACATGGCTAATGACTGTCCGACATGCCGCACATACAATCTGTAGTCAGTTGAGGGACCTCTTAAGACGAGGCAAAGGATTGATCGAGGCGGTCTGTAGGGTGGAGGCGGATGTGGTAGAGGTGCTGGAAGTGCAGCTGACGGTGGACGACGTTACGAGGTGTTTCCACCACCACCACGTAGAGGTCCACCTCGAACATGGGGAGTGGGTGGACGGGGCAGAGCACAACTTTAGGAAGCTGAGGCCTACGATCACGGTGCTATGGAGATGATTCAAGGAATGATTTTTGTCTACTCCACCTTAGCTACAGTTCTTACAGACACAGGTGTCAGTCACTCTTTCATTTCCACTTCCATCATTCAGATCTCAGAGATTCCGAAGGATCAGTATGTTCGATCCTTATGACTAGAGACTCATATGGGAGCTGATTCGATGATCACACACTGGTTCTAGTAGTGTGACCTTACTCTATGAGGTTAGAGCTTTGGCTGGGATATCCTAGTAGCGACGTCGAGGCCTTAAGAAATCATCTTGGGTATTGACTAGTTATCTACAGTCCATGCTTAGATTGACTATATTAGGCACGATGTGTGGTGTTTCCACACTGATGGAACCGGGTTTACCTTCACCGGTGATAAGGAAACCATTGCACAGTAGGAAGGGCTCACTCAGAGGAGGATGCAGCTGATCACTCACTGGTGGGCTTGCCTTACCCTTGTAGTAGTTGATGTGTAGAGTTTGAAATATCATGTAGTGGTAAACCGGCACTCGGATTTTTTACCAAAAGATTTTCCAATACCACCTCCTTTCAGAGAGGTGGAATTCTACATTGACCTGTACCCCAGAACGACACCGATATCTACTCTAGCATATTGGATGGATGTCGTTGAGCTTCAAGATCTGCGGGTACTTATGGAGGACTTTCATGAGAAGGGATTTATCCGACCCAGTGTTTCACCTTAGGCATATCCGAATTTGTTCACCAAGAAGGTGGATGGGTGCTTGTGATAGTTTATCGACTATCGTCGCCTGAATCAGGTGACCATGAAGAATAAGGATCCACATACAAAAATTGAAGTCCAATTTGATCAGCTCAAGGGAGAATGATGGTTCTCGAAGTTAGACTTCAGATCAGGCTATCACTAGCTCAGATTTCGAGATGAGGATGTACATAAATCAAACTTCAGGTGCCGGTATGACAACTATGAGTTCTTGGTTTTGACATTCGGCATAACCAATGATCTAGTAGTGTTCATGAGTCTCATGAACATGATCTTTAATCCATACATCAATCACATTTTCATAGTCTTCATCGACGACATATTGGTTTACTCTACTATTGAGGAGGAGCAGACCTATCATTTTCAGGTTGTACTACATACACTTCGAGAGAACCAACATTATGATAAACTCTCGAAGTTCCAGTTCGGGATTTTAGAGGTTCACATCTTTGGACATTTCATCTCTGAGGTTGGAGTTGATTGGATCCAGAGAAGATTGAGTAAGTACTTTCTTGGGATACACCCACTAGTGTAATGGAGGTAAGAATTTTCTTGGGCATGGCTGGGTACTATCAAAGATTCGTTAAATACTTCTCCAGCGTTGTAGAGCCACAATCATCCTTGAATAAGAAGGGGAAACACTTCCTATGTTCGGAGAGTTTCCAACAGAGCTTGTAGGAGCTGAGGAAGAGGCTTACTAGTGCCCCCATCTTTAGGATTCTAGAGGAAGTCATAGGGTACATAGTCGATTTTGCTTCCTTAGGGATCAGACTCTAGTGTGTCCAGATGTAGGAGCAATCTGTGATCACGTATGGTTCTTGGCAGTTGAGACAGCATGAGTAGAACTACGCTACCCATGACATAGAGTTATGAATAGTGGACTTTTCCTTGAATATGTGGAAACTCTATCTCATGGGAGAATGTATTACGGTGTACTCTGCTGAAAAGAGTCTCATGTATTTATTCTATCAGAAGGACCTAAACCTAAGACAGTGGTGGTGGATTGAGTTCCTCTAGGACTTTGACATCAAGTTAGTATATACTATTGGGAAGGGGAATGTAATAGTCGATGCGCTTTGTAGGAGATCAGGAATTCAGCTGCTAGGTGAGGTGAAAAAGCAGCTGGCCATGTTGCAGTTATCCTTTGTGGATAGGGATGGATTAGCCAATCTACATTCTCTTATAGTCACTCCCCCTCATTTTCAGTGGTTCAGGGAGGCGCAGCTTGGGGACGCTGACTGCGAGATGCGACGTGCTCATATATCTAAAGGGAAAGCACCTGATAGGTTTTCTGAAGGTGGTAGGCACATAATCATCTTTAGAGGACATACCATTGTACCAGTTTCACATCAAGAGTATGTGTTGATGGAGTTCCACACATCCCCTCTATCGTTACATGTAGGAGTGGCGATGATGTACCAGGACCATCGACAACAGCATTGGTGGCCAGGTATTAAGAAGGTTGTAACAGAGTTTGTCTCACAGTGCCTCACTTTTCAGCATGTGATGGCAGAGCACCAAGTACCAACAGGCTTGGTTCAGCCCTTAGAGGATCTAGAGTGGAAGTGGGATGAGATATCCATGGACATCATGATAGGTCTTCCACATACATCCAGGGGTCACAACTCGATATAGTTAATCATCGACCGACTCACCAAGTCGGCCCACATCCTACCAATCAGAGTGTAAGGATATGTAGATTTCTTTGGACCCCTCTATGTGCAGGAGATAGAGCATATTCATGGAGTACCTTCTTATATTGTCTCCAACCATGATACATGATTTACTTCCCGGATTTGGAAGGGGTTGTAGGATGTTTCTGGGACACAGTTTTGCTTGAGCACCGCCTTCCATCCTCAGACTGATGGTCAAACATAGAGGACCATCTAGACCATTGATGATATGATCCATGCAGGATTCATCGACTTTGGTCACAGATGGGAGGATCAATTACCGTTGTTGGAGTTTGCGTAGAACAACAACAACTACTCCACCATCAGGATGGCCGATTACAAGGCACCAAACTATCGTCCTTGCAGATCGCCACTATGCTGGAAAAGCCTAGGGGAGTTAGAACTAGTTGGACCAGAGATGGTACGTGCCACCACTGAGAAGGTACAGATCATCCAGATGCAGATAAAGGCTGCACATAGTAAACAAAAGTCCTATGCTGATAGAAGACAGGGACCACTTGAGTTCGAGGTTGGTGACCACGTCTTGCAACAGGTCTCACCACAACGAGGTATATGGAGATTTGGCCGACGCGGAAAGTTATCTCTGTATTTCATCAGGTCATTCCAGGTCCTCGTTAGAGTAGGCGAGTTGGATTACTTCCTGGACCTTCAACCTCTGTTGCTTCGAGTGCATGAAGTCTTCCATGTATCAAAACTGAGGATATATGTGCATGAACCATACCACATCATCAACCACAGAGAGATGAAAATTGATGATGGGGATACTTTCATGGAGGTCCTAGTGGAGATTGAGGATCGATATGAGTGGGTCTGGAGCGGACGACTGATTCCTCTGGTTCATGTTCTCTTGCAACACGGGAACCTCCAAGAGAGCACACAGGAGCGGGAGGATTAGATATGTGCTCAGTACCCCTTTTTGTTTCCCTAGTGTGAGTTGTAGCTTTACGAGGACGTATATCCCTATTGTGGGGGTAATGTTAATACTTTGAATATTCATGAATTTTTTTTATAAATAATTTCGAATTTCACAAGTCTGAAGTTTCTGAAAACACCTTTTTTACGAGGCCCAGTGTGCCGAGAATATTTTTTTTGATGTTTTGTTCAGATACGTTCAGTAAATGTAGGTGAGATTTTTTCTATCATTTGAACAGGTGCTCAGAATTGAAATTCGAGGGAACCGTTGAACTCACATTGCCGATTTTCGATTAAGAAGGCTTTCATCTCGATAGTAGATGATCAGGTTTGAGAGTTAGTTTTTGGGTTTCATGTGGATTAATAAAATAATATAAGTAACAACTTATTTAATTTTATTGATCTCTAGACATGTGGTATTGTTTGTTAAAAGCTCCACATAGGGCTCAGCCGCCCACATAATGGAGAGGGAGAGGAAACCTCACAACCCACTCATTAAATGTTGTGTGTCAACATAAAATTAATTTTTGTAAATTAATTTTTTGTGTCAATGTGAAATTAAATGTTGTGTGTCAACATAAAATTAAATCAATCAATTAATTTTATTTTTCAACATAAAATTAATTGCTGCCGATTAATTTTATGCGCCAAGGATTTTATTTCTCTTGAACCCCTTTATTTTTTTAATTTATTTAATCGCATTGTTGGAATTTAGGAAGGTTCCTAATAAATGAACCATCATAAATTCCACGATGGTCACATACTTCTCCCCCTCTCCTATATATAGGGAGCTTGGGAGGTGGATTTCAGAAGGCTTCACCAAGCCACAAAGCGCTGATAAAGTGACACGACACCCAACACTTGGAGGATTATGCTTCCTATAACGAAGAATGCGAAGTCGCCAGTGATGAAAAATTATTCCTCGACTACATCCTCAGAACCCTCCCCTTCCGATGTGGGATCTCTTCGACAACCCTTCATCCTTCTTCTTTTTCATCAATGGAATGATGCATGAACTCTAAAGTGGAAGCGTACAGAGAACGACGTCGACATCAGCTTTCCCTGCGACAAATGATCTCTCATCTATTAAAAAGGTATGTGTGTGTTTTATGTTGTATAACGGTTAATCATCTCTCGTTAAATCAACTTCATGAGCCACATGCTATCATTTTAATGTGGAGTGTTCGGGCCGCAAGAAAACTCCCCGACCCCTCCGAATCCATTATTGTTTTAGAACCTCGGATTGATGGTGACATAACAACAGCATGGAAATGTGGCGATAGCGATGAAGATGGTGAATAGTGGTCACGCTTCCCGCGGCCTCCGTGAACCTTGTCGTCGGTCGAGCGACGCCCGACTGTCCAACCCACATGCTTCCCAGGATGCGACCCAGCCGAAACCGCAGCCAGTTCGGCCAACCGGAACCCTGCAGGCGTGCCCCTACGCCCTGCCGATGCGCCCCGCGCTTGACCGGAATTCCCCACTTGCATGCCTCTAGCACAGCGCCACGGTCGTCTGCCTGGCGCTAAGGTCGCACTCCCGACGCCCCCCGGTGCCCTGGCTTCATGCCCGGCACCTCCCGGCACTCCAGGCCTTCTACTAGGTGCCCGAATGGCTACCCGGTGTGCCCCACACCCTACACGGTACACCCGCGCCATGCCCGTGCCCATGTGGCCAATCGTTGGCCTCTCGGGTAGAGCCGTCCGAGCCACCCACATGGCGACTTCGACTCAAATTGTCCACGCAGTCCGCTGGGCCAGGCGTAGCGGACTGGGCCATACATAGAAGGCGGAACCACCCAAAAGGCCGTGTCAGACCCAACAAGTCTGATAGAGTCGACCCCGACCTCGTTGACCCAAACTAAGTTGGTCTAAGTTGGTCTGACCGGGTCGGACCGGACCAGTGCCCACTTTTGACCAATTTGCTTGCATTAGCCATATCATTGGCACCAGACATCTGTTTGACGAAACATCAGCGAAGATGGTAATATATTTGAGATTCGGTGCCTTCATAATTTCCCCATGGGATTTTGGGTTATAGTTGAGATGTGGTCGGGTTGGTTCGTACACAAAACCAATCGGGCCCTCAGGACAAAAATGCTAATAACTCACATATCAGGTATCAGAATGATGTGTCATCAGTTGCGTTGATACCCCTTTGACGTGGAATAACATTGAGACACTTCATCGTGGGACTTCATGACAAGTGGAGTATCATCTTGTAGCTCATGGAGCAGACCCTCCCGGAGACGATCGAGCAGACTACGGAGACCAAGAAGCTGGCTGATACCTGATGAATGCTTGTCTGATTCGATCGGAGTGACATGACTTGCCCATTGGGGAGCACTACTATGTGAGGTGGTAACCCATGGTAGAGGAGAACTACTATGTGAGGCGGCAGACCTGCGGTACTCGACAGTAGGAGTACCTCTGTAGGCTATTAGGGGGAGTTCTACTATGTGAGGCGGTTTACCCATGGTTGGGAACGCTACTATGTGAGGCGGAAAACTGGTGGTACTCGATAGGAGGAGTACCACAAAAGTCTAAGGTTAGTGAGCATCACCTCGGAGTTGTGACCTGACTACTATGCTCGACGGAGGTGGAGTTCTCTAGAATATGTGGTTTAGTTAATTAAAAAAATCTTGTTTTGGGATGAGTCAATGACCTTTGCGGTTTTCCTCATGATTGAGTTGGGTTACCTGATAACATAATTATATGTATGGGAATATACATATGTTTTGGTTATCTATTGAATTTTATGCTTTGTGGTTCATCCTTGTTAGATTCTATGAGACCTTGAGGGTCTCAGAGTCCCTATGGAGTATCGTTATCCTCACCCCTACACCAGCTATACCCACACTACGTTGTGATAGATGGAGATGACTGACAGCTTTGACGGAGGCCGACAGAGATCCCAGACTGGACGGTACCCGGAGGTGGACTACTCGGTGGGAAGATACACGGAGCGGACCGTTATACGTGGAGTGCTGAGGTGGACATCTGTACATACCCATCAGGTAGGAACCATAGACAACGATCCTGGAGCTGCTTCTACGTTTTAGATGTTGTCTATTTCATTCAGTTGTACTTGATTTCAGTTGTACTTTCTTGTTGGGCATGTATTCTGGCCTCAATTACTCACAGTACACTTGTTATGCAGTTTTTACTTAGTGATTTCTTCTTCTTGTACTCTGGTTGTTTGTGGTTATGTTTTAGAATGGAAATGCCATCCCAGTTTTGGGGGATTACACCTTTGGTGCTAGTCTCCAACCCCTGACCTATGGAAGGCAGGCATGGGGTAGTCAGGATGCAGGCCCCGTGGGATGGGTCATGACATATATAATTTTAAATCCTTAATAATGGTTGTTAATGTAAATTTGAACTATCTTAAGCATATCCCTCGAGTGCGTTCAACCAGGTGTGAAATATGGACCGTTTTCATGTATCATCTTACACCAAGTTAGGTCTGACTGGCCTTGTCAGAGTTTATAATCCAAGGTATATCTGTTCTAGAACCAAATTCACTTGTATTATCTTCATAGGGATTAATTAATAGGAAGAAATACTGTAAATATTGTCTTTATCATTGATAGAAATGTTCATTAACAGCACTATAAAATCGAGGATGACCATGGAAATGATAAAGGGGGACCCTTTTATCAATGCCCCAAATATCGCTGATAAAGGCCCCTTTTATCAGCACTTCAAAAAAGAATTCATAAATGGGGTATTTTATCAACGATTTTTTAAGCACTGATAAAATTTAAAAAAAAATATTAATAAAATTTAAAAATAATATATAATGCTTAGGAGAATTGAACAGTGCTTCCCTCTCATGTCATTGCTTGGCGGAGACCCCTCCCTCTCAATTCATGCTACCTTTGCCCACATATACCCCTCCCACATTCCCCTACACACCCTTTTATTTCACCAAAACTAGAAAAAAAGGCCTCCCACATTGTGTGATTGCTCCTTTACCCCTGTGCCATTTAGTTTTTTTATTTAATGAAATATATATATATATATATTTATTTATTTGTATGTTAATATAGATTAATATTAATATAAATATATTTGGTTATATTAATACATTTATATTTATTCATATATTAATATATATATACACACATATATTTATTCTTATATTAGTATATAATTATATGTAATATATATATATATATAGTTATACTTCCTTATACATATATTTATTTGTATATTAATATCTATTTATAATATTTGTTTTAAATAAATTTATAAAATATGAATTTCTATATGTTTTTATAAATAAAAACATATATACATACATACATACATACCACACACACATAAAGGAAAACAAGCACACACTCTCAGATATATGTATATATATATATATTTGTTATTAAATAGATATATATGTGTATCTAAAAAGCCAGAGAAAGTTAAAATGACAATAATTTCTAATCCAGAAGCCCATTTTAACTCTAAAAACAGTCGAATTGAAGAAAATAAATCATGTTTTGATATGATATGGTGTACATGCCTAAGGGAAATCTAGATCAGAATTTATACCTTTTTGACTGTTAAAAAATCTGGTTATCCCAACTAAAAACTAAGTATTAGAGGACTTCTAGGCCTTTTGTCCATAAAAAAATGTGACGGAAGGATCCCTTCGGTTACTAGCGTGTAGATCTCATCAGAAGCTGCGATTTTATTTTTTGTATTGGTCAAACGGGGACCCTAATCAAATTTTGTGGCCATTGGATGTTTGAGTTACATTTTAAAATTATTTTAGATGTTTTATTATATTTTTTTTGATTTTGTTGGTCTTCAAATAGTCATTAAATGATCATTAATTGATGATTATTAGAAAAATATTAACTAATAATATTTTTTTAAATATAGTAAATCCATCATCACTAAATTTCATATATATTCAATATAATAGTCTACTTATAGTTATATAAAACATATTTATAAAAGCCATAATATATTTATATTAATATAAATATACTTATATAACAATATATTAATTTTCATGAATTTTTTTTGAAATTTATGAGTGCATGAGAAAGTTCTAATAAAAACCTCGATTTATCAACACTACTGAAAAAGGCATAGATAAAGGGGACCCATTTAACAATGCTGAAAAAGCACAGATAAAGGTCGGAGGTCCTTTATCAGCACTAAAAAGCGTTGATAAAGCATCCCACTTTACCACTCTTTTTTAGCTCTACTAAAAGTACCCTTTATCAGTGTTTTTTCTCGCACTTCTAAAGACCCCCCTTTATTAGTTCTTTTTTGAGGATTGTTAAAGTGTGGCGCTGCGAAATCCCAGATTTATGTTAGTGAAGAATGAACTTATCCCTATCTTCTCATACCGCACATATGTTATTCTATGATTATTCTCAAAGTATATCTTATGTTTATGATCCCCAATATATTCCATCTTAATATAGTTTCCAAGGTTGATAATAAATTTCCCGTTATATGAATCATAATTCGACAACCCTAGAATCCTAGATCCAGTGCATTAATTTATTAAATTGGGATGATTATAATAAATAAAATCTCAAAGGACTGATCACATTGGCTGTCTTGGAAAACAGATTATATAATTGAAACAAACATTAAAATTCAACACATAAAATAAAACAATGATAATCCATTAATAAAACCACTATTCATCTTGATTAACACTTCATATCATTCATAATACGTATATTGGAATCCTAGGAAAATAAATCATAATAATGGGGTGATACCAGATGCTCAGTTAGGGTAAATAATATAGGAGAAGTTATCACAAATAATCATTAACATTCTCAGAAAGGAATATAATTAAATCAAAATCCTTTTAAACATAATATTGAGCATAATATGGCACTAATATATCACAATATTCCATATAAACATCCATATTGATATTATACTAGTTGAATATTCATATTTAATATGTATAATTGTTATCATAATGAGGGAACAGATCATGCCTAACATCATAAGTATTCCTTCAAGGATAAGGCCAAGACACCATACATAAACAGGTAAAATGTCAAACTAGTTTATCTAATGGGACCTACCGATGCATCTAGGGACTATAGCGGGCCCCACCGATTAGTTACTATGTCCGATGTATTGCTCATGGAAAAGGGTGATACATTACCAACTCAAAAATTCATACTGAAGCTAACATAAGAATTGTTAATAAATTGACCATAAACCATTAATGTAATAAAACCAGCACATCCACATTCATACATATCATACAACATTAAATTGAATATGATAAATTGTATCATAATTGATTTTCATTAATTATGCATGAAATCTAACAAAAGATGTTGATTTAAATGAAAATAATCTAATAAAATCATTGAAAAATCTTTGAGAGAAAAACCCACTTTATATTTAAATTATTTTAAAAAGTTGTGCACAATTTTAAAATAAAAAAATTTTAGGGAAAAAAATCTTGTAAAAATGTATTGGAAGTTTTGATCATGTTGTATAATTTAAAAAAATAACATTCCTACTATAATTTCATGAAAAAGTCACAAAGTATCTTATTTGGAAAAAGAAAAAATAATTCCATCCAAAACATTTAAGAAAAATTAAAAAATTTATAAGAATGAATTTATATAATTCTACAGGAGTCATAATAATAATTATAAATAAATTTTTAAGAAACTTGTACATGGATTATTAATATATCCCAGTAAATATTTATGTTTAAACACGCTTGTATACAAATTGATGTTGGTAAATTAACAATTACGAAAAGGATAATTCCCTATGTACATGTATTAAATGTATATATAGTGTGTTTGAAAATATTATTAACATGTACCTGAATCATAAACCTGGTTTTGATATCATATATGATTCATTTATGAATACATATTTCCAGTTTATTAACACTTCCAAGTTAAAAGCAAGGATTCGGGTGAAAACAACAATGTTTATCATACATATTTTGACTTGTTATTCATGATCCTATAACTTATATCATGATTTACATACCTAAATAATGTAAAAAATGATTTATAGATAATAAATATTTGGTATATAAAAATATAAAGAATATATGAAGGTAATATAGCATTCATGGAGTCGGTAGGCCATACATACTAATAAACGATATGTTTTTCATTCATATCGTACAGAATGGAAGGATGTAAATGAAATTTGTATATATATATATATATATATATATATATTATACTAGAAGAATTATTATTTCATATATTTGTATTTATTAATTATATAAATTTTTATAGTCATTTTTGAATGGTTAACATGAAGAATGAATCTCATTGCATTGAGGAGATTTTAGGTCGTACATATGCATGAGGGAGAGTATCATTCCATTAATTGAAATGTGGAAACGAATTTGATGTTATATTATTTATAAAGAATCTATTTCATGTAAAAATAATTAGTTATATCGTTACTTTCATCATTATACCTATCAAAATTAAGCGGGAGAGAAATAAAATTACACCACAATGTGGAGACGGTATGTCGAATAGATGCAGACATGGTGATATTATTTTTCATCAGATGGGTAAAAGGAGTATTTTTTCCCATTATTATATTATAATCTCAGAATATATATGATTCAATATTAATTACATTAATATGTAAAAAACATCATGTGGTAAAGTAGATGAAGAAATTAACATAAATGTATTTGTAAAACAATTAGAACTTATTCAGTTGTCTTTATTTGGATCTCCTCCTAGGGAAACTAGGGTTGGTATTTTTATAATACATTGACCACAAGAACATAACAAAGAATATTGGTAGGATAAATAGGTGGGTTTTGGTCAAGATATAAGGCTCAATGTGATGTTGGTAAGTGAGGGAGGAGATACCCTTCTATAATTGAATTGATGGCCACATTAGTGAAATCTCAAAATAATAAATTAATAATAATTAATTTCCTATTTAAAATAGATCCAAATTTATTTAATTATAATATAAGATGATTTTGGGTTAAAAAATTCTCAAAAAAGGAATTTTATACATGTTTGGTTCACAATATTAACCTTATTTGTTTCATTAACCCTTAGTTAAACCATTTCACTCTTACCATGACAAGTAGATTTTTTACTTTTTAGGGTTAATATTGTTAATATAAAATTCCAAACGATACCCAAATAAATCATTGATGAAATATTTAACCTTATTATATTTATTTTTCCTATTTTTATTATTTCTGTATTTTATATCATTTAAAAAAATTTATTTACTTTAAAGGATCATTTAGGGCAATTTTGATACTATTCATTAATAGTTATTTTAATTTCATTTTTAAATGATAACATTTAACCAAAATAACAAATAATTACCTAAAATATCTACGTTTTCATGAAAATTCGTGTATTACAATTACTATCTAAAATTTTATTTATTATAATATTTTGAATATCAATATTTGATTCTTCCATTATTTAATTAATTAGTGCCTCATAATTATTTCATCATTTAATTTAATACTTTTATAATTAAAATTATATATTAATTACCATGATGTAGATATAATTTTTAGATTTAAAATTTATATTTATATTCTAATTTATCTTTTTTTAGCAAATATAAAAAACTGTGAATTTATTTATAATATGATTATGAAAATTTTAACTTATTATTGGATAAAATATAATAAATGTTATATTGTCACCGATGTGGCATAAAGATGTTATAATTTCAACATAATGTTGATTTTGGTCGAAATCCCCTAAAAATTGAAATTACGAAACGTTTTAGGGTGAATATTAGTATTATAATTTTATTTTTACCTTTATTTATCTGATTTAATATTATCCATGTTAAATAAAATGTTTTTAAAGTTACTATTCAGAATAAACAAAAATTAATTTGGTCGTGATAGGCTTCAAATATCATAAAGATAAAAACCATGTATATCCTTGTTTCAAAATTCAATTTATTTATATGGGTAAATTAAATTTAATGAAAATTCAACAAACGTGGAAGGAATGTGGGTATATAAATATATGTTCAATGATCAATACTTTTTATAGATAGTTTTAATGAGAAACTAATTCAATTACATAAATTTCATTAAATGATAAAAATACGATCTAATATCATATTAAAACTAACCAAAAATATTATTTTCCACTATAAGTTATTTTGATGAAAAGATGTTTTCAATTAAAATTCAATAATTTTATCTATTCATCAAAACATTGAGCTTATCAGAAAAATATCAAATATTCATCCAAAGTTATTTTAATATCATAATTTTAAATAAGAATTACATTTATCCAAATAATATTTGTAAATGTGTTAAAAGTGTGACTTAAAATAGGTCCTCCATTAAATGTTGATAGAACTGTGTTTAGAAAAATATTTACATGTAATGCATAAAATTGGATTCTTTTTTATCTAATTTATGAACAATAATTTTTATGAATGACCAAAAATTTATTTAAATATATAATTTATAAATTCTACAATTTTATTAATACTATTATTTCATTCTAATGTAACAGATAGGTTCTAATTATTGTGTTAAAATAATGATATTTAATTTCATATCATTGATTGATTAAACTTGTTATTGTGAGTCACGTAAGATATTGAACAGATTAAATTCATAAATAGAAATACCAAAAAATATTATGTTGTTTCATTCATTATACTTCATTATTTTCCCCTAGTTAATTATAAAAAGTAATATGAAAAAAAGGAAACAAAAATGAGAAAAAGATGCTAGGATATGTAAAAAAAACACCATTAATAGACTTATGATTCTTTATTTGATCATAACCATTACATTGAGTTTTGGGGAAACGAATGTGGATACTATTACAGGGAGATTGCACATAAATTTAATAATTTGATATCATTCACATTAATTTAGATATTAACCTCCTCCTTCAGCTATAATTATTTATTCTTACCCACCATAAGCCTCAAAGTGATTAGATCCATTAATGCAAGTCCTCAGGATTTTATGTGTTTTTATCTCTAGAAAAGGTATAATGTAATTCCTTTAAAATACTACGGAAAAGGGGAATGTATTCATTATATGAAGATAACTATAATTTATATAATATCATGTGTGACTAATTAAATGTCTAACATTTGAGGTAGCTCGTGATTTGGAATATTTAATAATATTTAATTAGGGAGTTTGAATAAATGAATGAATAAGTTCCACCATTCTCCAAAAGAAAAAACAAAAATAAAGGGGTTGGTTGTTTCATTGAAATATTTGAAATTCAATTGAAATTTTTTTATAAATTAAAATTTTATTTTGATATTGAATCTAATTTATTTTAATTACTTTGAGATTTAAATATTGGAAACATTGGTGCCCTTTGCAATTTAGTGATTAGATTTTTTCATGAAGAAAATACTTGTTTAATTTTGGTGGAATCGACATAGATTACATTTACTTATTTTTTTAATATCTATTTCCATGATTTAATCCTAAAAAATTTATGAATTTGATATTATTTAATAAAAGTTTTTATTTGTGATTTGTTTTGTGCTAAATGTGAAAATTTCTTAATTCTAGAATTTAGAGAATTTTTAATCGCATTTGTATTTTGAGCATAACTTTTAAAATATTGATCCAAATTATGTGAATTTTTCATATTATTCCATGATTTGTGAGTTTAAACATATTAATATTGAACTATGTTTTATTTTAACATCAAAATTATGGATAGAATCAATCAATTTGAAAAATGGTTATTGATGACTTAGTGGACCCCACCTCCATAAATGTATACTAAATCATTCAAAATACCTCCATGTTATATTATTCTAGCTTTAATTGAAATATATTTCAGTGTCACATCTTAATATTGAATAACATTAATATATTTCTTAATCAATGTTTCTATTTGAGGCTCAATATTAGAATAATATTTAGGATACATTATTCCAAAAAAAATTAGAATTAATGTGACATGTGTTTTTAAACACATTGAGGATGAAGCTGATATTTTTGGGTGAGGTGAGAAATAAATTTTGATACAATTTTTAAGAATACCACTCTTTGGATTCAGCCATTATAAAGCTCTACCATGCACAATTTTTGGAGAATTTATTTTAGAGAAAAAAAATCACTCTTTTTATAAAAATAGATCATCTATCCTTCGAAAAATGATGGTATCTCTATGATTCCATCTTATATTATATTTTAGATCCTAATCCATGTAACAATATTATTCATTTTAATGTATTTTTCTCTTATTTTTCATCTCATTCTATTATATTCATCTTTTTTGTTTCAAACCTATTCTTCTTCATTGTGAAATATTTTAATCATGATCATGAGTTACTAACTCGATGATGTTCCTGAGTGATCAATATATTGTTTAACCCAAGTCATTTGAAAATAATTGTTATTATTTTTTATTTTCTTTTATTTATGTCAAGAGGGTCTTATTGGTTAAGGCACCTTTGTGTCTCCACATGAAACCCGATTATTATCTTTTATTATTTAATATTTTCCCTCAACGGAGGAGGTGGATGTGTGGTCTCTCAGTAATCATTGATTTCACTATATATTCTTAAAAATAAGTAGATGGTTATATTCATACATATAATGTATAATGATTAATAATTAAAATTTAATCTAATTAAGAGATTATAAAGGTTCTCTATGGGTGTTATCCTCGGAGGATCTCCATTATATTCAACATCATACTTTTTGCATCCATTAAATTTTCATTACACACACAAATATATATATATATATATATATATTAATATTTTTTACATAAATCAATCCCACTCTATTATATTGATTAGTTATATAAAAGATAAAATATAAATAGTGAAAATATAAATTTAATGATGTGGTATATGTCTCATTGAGACCATCCCTATGTGTGAACTATATTTCATGCCTTGGTAAATAAAATATTAACCATGGATTTACAAAAAATCCTCATTAATCAATACCCATGCAATAATTCCTAACCAATGAAGATTAGGAACACCCTTATATCCATTTCTATGGCCATTTCGGGTGATTGTTCGAATGGAATCATGGCACTATTCATGAAACAAATTATATAAGAGAAGGATTTCCAATTAATTTGGTCTTGTAATTTGGGTAATGTATAGCTGTAGAGGAGTTAATATTATCAAGACTTCAGTTTATGGTTATGAGTGGGGTGTCTTTCTAACACACTCAATAGAAGACCTTGGGTCACCGTGGTATATCGGGGAATTTTTATTGACCCCTCCATTGGGTGTAACGCACATGCTGAAATCATGTCATGGAAACTAAGGTAGGGTGGCGTAGTTTGAGTTATGATATAAATTATGGTTTTCAAAAATATTTTATTATTATGATTTTTCATAGTGGTATTATGTATTTAGGATTATCCTTTTTTTTTATTTTATTTCTGTAGAATCATGCCTCTATGGAGACTTCATGTTTTTGACAATGGAGGATGCCAGTGAATATTCTTAATTGGATAACAACCACAATTACCAGATACCCATAAAGGTGGTAGTTTGTGCTACTTGATATATATAGATTAGAGAGTTGGACCGGGTCCTCCTTAGGCTTGGGAAGTTGAATCCTAGCCTGAGAAGGATCGGTCTATGTAGTTACTCAACTATAGTCCCCATTACATCATGGAAACAACTGAACCCTAAAAAGATGAAAATTGAGTGGATAAATTTTACTGGATTTTGGGTTCCGTAGAACTCCTGAAGTCATTAAGGAAAAGTGTGAGGTGATTGTGTAGGTGGGCCCCAGTAACAAGTTATTGGGGACTGTGGATGAGGTTGGGAAATATGAGAAGATGGTATGGAATGATTTGAAGTGATATTTTTAAACTAGGATATGAGTATCACTGAGTGGGGGAGTGGTAAATCAGTGATGCATTTTTATTTTATATTTCCTTACATTTGAAACAACCTTCACCACAGGTTAAATAATTCATTTCCTAATGAAAATAAAATAAACACAAATCCATAGGAACACAAAATATTACATGGTTCACTAATCAATATCATTAGCCACATACCTGGTATTGTTTTGAAACAATCTAATACCACACAATTCACTAGAAAACAATCCTTTTGGGTGGTATACAATAATAAGGTTATGCCCTTAAATTTTTCAAGGAATATATTCAATACAATAGTGTATTCATTTCAATTTAGAGAAAATTAAGAAATGCATATTCTGTAAAAAATCTTACGATGCTTGTAGATCAACTTTAATAAATATAAATTTCAAAAAAAACCACTTCTATACCTATAAGAAAGAATGATCTTCCTTGAAATTTGTAATTATACTCAGTCTGATTCCACATTCTGATTCATCAGTATGATTACTCAATAAAAAAATATTACACTATCAGAATACAACTAAAAAATATTAAACTACTTCTTCATCATTCCTTAAATTCCAATCTAGTTA
The DNA here is from genome assembly GCA_963277665.1 of Viscum album. NCBI lineage: Eukaryota > Viridiplantae > Streptophyta > Magnoliopsida > Santalales > Viscaceae > Viscum > Viscum album. The sequence goes on along the minus strand of OY728161.1, from coordinate 527,738,604 downwards.
CTGTATTAGATTATGGAAACTCCAAATATGTACTTTTCTATTCTCATTTTATTTTTATTAATCAAATAATTACTTAGGTAAATATGATTCAGAAAAACCTGCTCTCTATAAAATTTTACAGATCCTCCTTCTCTCTTCAGTAGTATATTTGTGTGTGAATGTAAAAATTACCTCCACTATTTATAGGCAACCAAAAACTGGTTAATTTGGGATTCTGAAAATTTTTCCAACTCAACCAAATTTCCCAACACATAACCATTCCTTTAATTTCCTATTAATCATTGAATTTTTCAGTACCTTTGAAATCTTCTTTAATCTTCTTGATTCATATCACTACATCAGATATCATTAAACTACATTAAGAAACTTCCAGTCTAATTTTTAGTATCATTAACATCTACCTCATTACAATGATAACAAATATAATTTAATTAATTCTTAAATATATATTTTTAACCATTTTAAAATAATGGAAAACATATTCTTCATTCCTTATGTTCCCTATGAAAACACTTTCTAATCTTATTCAAACTCTTCAAGAAAAATTCTAGACCCCATTCGACAATAATTAAAAATCTCTCGAAACAAAATTATTATTCTTCTTTTTTATAGATCAACAATCCAACATCCAATAATGTTAATTCGTGTCATCCTTCTCATGGTGAATCAGTCTCTACATCACTCTAAAAATGGTTTTATCTGATGGATGATTGTCTTGATTTCATAAAAACATATTATGAGTGATTCTCTCTCCAAAACAAATTAAGAAATATCCAATAAATACTTTATCATGATGAAATTGGTTCATAACATTTTCGATAGATCAATGAATTTCATTCAATTATTTTCCTTTTCATGGGTCCCAAAAGTTTCCAATGAAAATAATTATTCCTATGATTTCATTTTGCAACCATCAATGCATCAAATAATCAGTGTTATGATTACTCTGATGATCAGTGGAACATTGTGTTCGATGGACTACTGTTAGCAAAAATATCATTCCACTTCTGATTACAATAAAAATAGTTTATAATAAACCACCAAATTATTCCAATTAATATTTAATTCTTTTGCATTATTGTTCTGACTGAAAACCTAAATCCTCATATTTTCACATTTCTAATAATCCATCCAAGCCTTCAATAAGTTTTTTGTTTAGTGTTCTCACACCTAATATCTGATACTGGAAATCATGGACTAAAGAAGCATCGATTATTCACAAAATTCACCTTGTAATCATGGATTCCATGATGAAATAGATTTCAATTATGAATTTATTAGTTTCATCTCACTTATAATGAATTTAATGTCACTTCACATTCTTGCAGAAGTTTCATTATTTCCTACCAACCCCGAATATGATTGATAACACCTAATTTTCTATTTTCCTTAATAAACATTGTACCATAAGTTTTATAGATTATGTAAAATATTTGAAAACTCTAATATCAAAAAAGATTTATCATATTATCACTTAATCTATACAATCTCATATACTAATTATGATCAAATCATCCTTTATCAGGCCCAAGGTGGTTCTGATGATCCTTTTCTCTAAGAAAAGTTCTTCTCAATACACATGACATTCATATATATTTTTTAGTTTTATATACTAAATATGATGGGGAGTCTGATTATCATAACATTCAATGTGAATTTATTTCTTTTCTTCTTTGAAAAATCTTGGAAGAAACTATTATTTTTTAACAACAAAAGTCAACACAATTACTAGGAACATGTTTTTGATTCTAAAAACAACCTCTATTCAACATGGTTTGAATAATCTCACCGTTTATATTTTTTTCGAACTAGATTCATAAATCACTAAAACTTGTTACCCCAGGAAATGGATTCCATAACAACAATTCTAATTCTATGTGAGATAAATAATTGTATTAAACACGAATTATTGATAGAAAACCTATCATGTATAGAAGTCATGACCCATGAAACATCATCAGTTTTATTTCACAACATCATTCACTTCATTAAATTTTCATGCAAACAAAATGTTTTGTACATCCAGTCCAAGAAATAGTTCGAAATGTTCACACAGAAAGATTACATATTCAAAACATTCCAACAACACCCCTTTATACATAATTTTGTGAGGATAGATTACTAAAACAATTATATACATTAAAAAACAATCCATATATAAGATGGGAGAGGGGATAGAAACACATACCCCATCCTTCATGTGATGTAGGTTTGACTCATTTGTTCAACCATTGTTTCTTAAAAGGTTCATTCAAAAAGATTTTTTTGAAAATTTTAGCAACTCGTTTCAATGTCATAATATACTCTAGCTTCACTTCAATCATGTCACAAGATCTTCAACGAAGTGGTACATGATATCAATATTATTTGAAAATGAATATTATATTGTGTTTCATGTAAGGTCTATTTCACATTAATTATAACAACCCAAGATAAAGGTTAAATTTACTTCAACAAGAAAGTCTTATCACTGAGTTTTCATCTACATTATTTGACTAGTAGTTTTAGTGGAAACAACATAATCGCATTTAGCTATACTAAGAGTAACTGAGTCTGTTGTCTTTGAATTCCATCTAACATTATGTTTTCATAGAAAAAAACCAAAATCATTTGTGGATATTCTATCATCAATATTCCCTACACAATCAGCATCTGAATATTAAAACAAGTAAATACATTCTATGCTTTCATACCTGATTATCAATTTTTTTGTTTCATTGATTTACATGACAATTCTTTTTTCAACTAATAAAATCGATTCTTTTGCAGCTCTCTATATTATTGCAGAGAAGGTATCAACATAAATAATATCACGTCTTGAGGAAATCAAATACAATAAACATCTAATCATTTTTTGATACTCTTTTGAGTCGAATTCCTCACATTATCTATCATTACTCAACATGGTTTCTATATAAAACTGTGTGGAAATTTATTTCTAATTATCCAATCATGAAATATTTAAATGTTCCTTCATAATCATTTCTTGAGAAAATAATTTTATTTCTTCATTAGGGATAATTTTGACCCAACGAATCATTTCATTTCACCCAATATAGACATCTCAAATAACATCTTCATATATTTTTAAAATATTTAAAAAGTTATATCATATTTTATAACAAAGATAATTTCATCAAACTGATCAATTACAATGTGGTTAAACTCATGAAATTATTTGATTTAAATATTTCTATCAAATCTTCCTTTATTAAAACTCATCTTCATAATGTAAGTATAAATTTTGGAATAACATTACCTTAGAGTTTTTTGTAGCCAATAAATGGATTTTTTTCAACTTACACACAATTCATTTATCTTTCGAAATTATAAAACTTCAATGTTTCTCAATATAAACTACCTCATCAGGATTCCCATTTAGAAATGTGAACATTACATCCATCTAAAAAATATTGTAACTTCATTGTGTTGTAATATAATGATATATTATGATGGTTTCAAAACATACAACATGGGAAACTATTTCATTATATTCAATGCCTTTAACCATTGAGTGTCATTTTGCACAATATTTTTTTTGTTATCACTTCACCATATTAATTTATCTCTTTTTGAAAAACCCAATTTGTACTCGTAAAATTATTATTTTATATCATGGATGTGAGTTCCAAATCATAATTCTTCTCTATCTGATCAAACTCTTCATTCATGGCTAGAACCCATTACAGATGCTCAAAATCATCATCATTATTTTTTAGCACTATTTTTAATTGAGTTATGTATGTGAAATAGTATTTTATGATCTTAATTTTTGAACCATTTTATGGTGACCAGGAAAAAGGTTTTGAGATTTTACTTTCATCATTAGCATATGATGAGATTTTATAGTTTATTACTCCTCACTAGAAACAATTGATTATTATTATTATTTTTTAGTAGGATTACAAATTGTTGTATCCTTTTAAAAAAACATGAAAATACATATCACAATCATTTTAATTATCATCATTATTATTTTTAGAATATTCCTCATCATTTTAAATATCATTTATATAAAAAAATAATTAATTAAATGTGTTTATTTGTTTAAATATCTATACATTATTCTTATTATATCATACCAAATAAAACATCCATCTCCACCAATGTACTCAAACGTTCCAAATTTTCCACCATTCTTCTATATGATGCATGGAAACCCAAAAAATTTTAATAGTTTCAAGTTTAGTGTTTTTCCATAAAAAAATCATATGCAATTCTAGATGTACTTGTCAAGTAGAAACATTGGTTTTGAATATAAATAATAGTTTTCATAGATTACATCCAAAACCAATGAGAGTGGCATTGTTAAAGTAATATAGTTCACCCCATTTCCACCAAGGTTCAATTTTTTATTTAAGAAAAACTATTTTGTTTAGAAGTTAAATGTGTACTCATTTTCAATCCAAGGATTTTCAATATAATTTTCATATCATTCCTTTTCTATCCCCCGCCACTATTTGTTCTCATCTTATTCACTAAATACACTCATTCCTTCACAACATTCCTCCTGAAAATTTTAGTCATTTTCCTAGTATATGAATTATAATTCATATAAAAAATACATTTAATGTGATTAAATTCAACAATGAATGTAATGATGTACTTGTCTCTATTTTTTATCCTTTTTTCAATAGACCACAGATATTGGAATGTATAATTTCAAGTGGTATTTTTAAAAAAAATCCCAAAATTTGTTATCTATCCTTTCTAACAAATTTTTAAACACCAAAATATTCATCATGACTTATAAGGAATATCATAGATGCTCTATCACATTAGTAATTTTCTAATTTTTCTTCGAAACATATATCCCATCTATTTATTCCACTGATGATTGTCATCCCCAATTACTATATAAAATAGTTTTGAAATAACCATCATGAAAAAAGTTTTCTTTTTCATGTTTTCATACTATAATTATCATCCCATATCCCTCTATTTTTACAAAACCCCATATTTTCTAATGATAACCTTTTTTAATTCATGAAAATGTTGTGAAACACATTGTAGGTTGTGTTTAAGTCCATTAACAAACAAATCATTCCTAGATTAAAAAATTTCATTCTCAATGATGGATGATCCAACACCTTTAATTATGATAGATTCATCATTTCCCAATATCACGATAACTTTATTGAACTATATCACACTCATCAAAAATTATATGTCTCATTTCATATGAGAAGACCAACCCCAATCAAGAATCTAGGGTTGTTCTCCACTAGTATCTTTTAGGGCAGTTTCAACAAAATGATATTTTTCATTTCCTTTATCCTCTTAAGACATCGCCTCATAGAATTGTTACCGAAATTTTATTGTTATTGTAAAAAAAGACATCCTTTTTCATGGTGTAATGGTTATTCAATCCATTCATAGATAATATCCATCTGTTTGATACTATTTTTATGATTTACACTATACTTGTCAGGCTTCTTCTAAATATCCATCTCCGACATCTTTTAAACATCCTTTAAAGACTTTTCCTTTGAGGGGATTTACTCCACCTCAATATTTTCCTTCTATATCTTGCGGAATAATATTAAGGTTCTTTATTAAACCAACACATATTTTTTTGTGCATGAATCCACCATAATAACTTCAGTATGCATAGAATGATATTTTCTTCTATAGAATCTGTACTGACCAGAGTTGTGAGTAAGTTTCATAGAAACATTTTTATCACTCTTATAATAACTTTTTTTAACAAAAAAACATTAGGACACATCCCAAAATCTTATTATTCTATCAATTTTTTTTCAACCTTATCATAACTGTAATAATGATAAAATTTCAATATCTCTGTATTTCTTAGTATTATATTTAGATTCATCCTCAATATCTTCTACTTCATGTTTTTTTTGATAAAAAATCTTCTTTTGTATTTGGATAACTTTTTATCGTTCCCACTTGAATATGATTAATATTTATCACCTTGTTTCTTCCACAACCATATTGGCCTTATTTCATCTTCATCCATATCCTCTCATTTCAATATTGAAGGAAAATTAATTAAAAAAATCCCAATTTATCAATATTTAATATATTTAAATGGAATTTTTCCCTTTACTCTCTTTAACCAATTATATCATTTATTAAAAATAATGATAAAATTTCACCATGATTTTTAATTTCCTCCCTTTTAGTGTCATATTTAGAAACATCATATTCTTGGAGAACCAATGAATTGAATAAAATTATCAGTGTTTGTTTTTATTTTCATATATTTCTCCCTTCTCAAATAATATGTGATGACAGTATGATAAAAATCATGAAAATATCACATTTCAGGATGTCTATCTTCCAATGAAGAAACTATTACATCAAACATATCAAGATTATTTCTCAATATATTCTCAATAATGGTTGAGTCATCCATATTCTCACCAAAATAGGAGATAGTACTAATAATTTCATTTACCCTATTAAAGAAGTCACCAACTGATAGTACTAACAATGTCACATTTCCAAAAAACCTTCTTATCCATCAAACAATTATGTTTCCAGTGTTCTCACACTAATGACCTGAGACCGAAGATCACCAACATAAAAAACAGCTTTCATTCACAAAAATCAAGTTATAATCATGATTTCCTCCATGACATTGATTAAATTAAATATTGGAATATCATCAATTGGATTATAATGTATATTATTGTAACATCTACTTCCTATAATATCTTTATTCATTCTACCAACAGAAAATATGATTTCCAGCACATGTTCTACCTTTTTTCTTTGTATGAATTATATAATATGTTTTACTGATTACTAATGATTGAGGTTAATTCCATGATTATAAAATAATTTTCAGATTTTTATTGGACCCATTCAGACTCTGATACTCATTAAGATCATATATTAATTTATCATACCCAGGGTGGATTCAATGATTCGTTTCTCCTAACAACCATCTTCTCAATCAATAGTACATTATTAATCATTTTGAGTACTTTTTCATGAAAATTATGGTGAGTATGATTGTCACAACAGAAATTTAGAAGTGATTTCATTTCATCTTTGACACTTATGTGATTAAAATATTAATCTTTGACTATAAAAGGAAAAAAATTTAATAAAATTTTCAGTATTCATCCAAAAACAAAATGTAACCAACACAGTCCCAATATTAAAGACAACATCATCGAAAAAATTTGTCTTATGTCTTTTACTCTCACTAAAACTAAATTGAATATTACCCATCAGCAAGGGTATCAATATGTGATAGAATATGCCATCTACATTACAGACCTAGTTCAATTTTATAATATGTTTATCACTAATTATTGTTTGATAGACATAATATTTAAAATGGGTGGTTTGGATATATAAATTATCTCAACTATTCATGATTTAATTGAAGACCTATATTTAGGTGTTTGATCAAACCTTAATGGGTGATATCGACATGGTAGGTATATTGGGTCTATATGGGTTTATTACAGTTCTAGGACACTGTGTGTTTATCTCAACGAAAAATAAGAAGTGGTTGGTGTGAGTAGAAATGTTTATAGTGGCTCTAAATATCCACCTCCAACAACTTAATCAGTAGTTGAATGTGAATGAACTGTTATGGGCCATCTTTATAGAAGGATCAAGCACGCGGGAACCATATGATCTATTCCATATAGGGACTTTCACCATCATGGAATCATGGGAAATTTATAATGGTGTGTTTGAAAAGTTCCTCCTTATCAGAGTGATGCAAGGTATGATGCTCCTAGAGGAACTGAAACCCAATCTAATGCTTAATGGAAAATGGAGTCCTTCTACAATGGGAATGATAGGATGGAAATATAATCTTATGTAAAGAGTCATATTAATGCATTCCCATGTTTTAGTAGTCATTCATAGGAGTGGAAAGATAAAATTATGTTTCATTCTACGGATAGGGTATCACTAGAATCTGATAATGGCACTATGATAGTCTGAGGTACTATTCTTTTTCAAAAAAAATTAGTAATTTCTTTGTTTGATAAATGTTTGTCATTGTATTTTATATATGTTTAGCTTATGGATTTACATGTACACTCGATCGAGCATATGGAATATGAAATGGTGTTTGTTACCCCACATAGAAATAGGAAGGACAATGGTTTTCAATGCTCGTCATGTATTGTCTCATTGTCAAAATTTTTGAAAAAATGGGATTTTCATATCTGTGAGTTGAAATATTTTTGCATGATCTCAGGGTTGGTATGGATGAAATTCATTTAGGACCAAATTGGCGGATACCATCGATGGGTGGTTGTTACAACCCTCTATGGAAGCACATGGGTTTTTTTAGGGAAAATGGGATTAATGGTTGGGATGAACCTGACCTCCATTTCTGGTGTTTGGATGATTTTATTGTCAGGTACCCACATCTTGCTAGATGTTAATGGGGTAGGTACATATATTGGGTTTCCACCCATGGTTAATGTGTTTCCATATGTTTTTGTTGATTATTTCTTGATATTAACACTAGAACTGGACATGGAGTTCACCATTTCATTGGTGACAGGGCACACCTGATACCACACTCTTCTTATCCTATGTCCCTAGAAGAGTTGAAGGATTTAAATATTAGACTGGATTATCTAGTTTCCAAATATTTCACTCATCCTTGTGTCTCTTTATGGTAAACTCCAGTACTTTTGTTCCTGAAAGTTGAGGATCTCTTTGGTTAGGTATTGAATCATATTAGTTGAATCAATTCAGGGCTAGGAATAAAAATTCATTTCCTTGTATTGGTTATATATATGAATATATCATTTGGGAAAATATTATTTTCATAGATTGAACACCATTCAGGGTATCATCATATCCGGGTGGGAGAATTTGATATTCAAAAGACCAATTTTTTTTGTTGGTATAATCATTTTATAAAACCTAGTAATTCCATCTATATTATCAAAGTATATTATAGTTTACACTGATATTATGAACATGGTGTTCCCTGGATACTTTGACTCATTTTTTAAAGTGTTTGTGGATGACATTCTAGTTTACTCTAAATTGGATGAGTTTCCTAGATAACATTAGTGGATCATTATTATAATATTGTGGGATAATCATTTGTTTTCAAAATTGATGGAATGAAATTAATGGATTCAGGTGGTCATGTTCTTGTTTATGTGATATCTGATCATGGTGTTTCTCTTGATCCAAATAAGGCAAGAGAAGTGATTTCGTGGGAATACCTAAAGAATAATTTTTAAATAAAAAGATTTTTTGTCCTATAAGGACACAACATGTGGTTCACCAAAGAATTGTCATGACTTTTCTCACTTATGATGGATATTACCAAAAAAGTGTTATGGTTTTCTTGGATCGTCCAATGTTAATCATCATTTTATGATCTCTAGTAGTGGTTGACTTCTATCCTTGTCTTGATCTTCCATTTGGTAAGTCATGGTTACATGGTCTGCTGTGATATATCAGTTACAGTTTTAGATTTTGTGCATATGCAAGGCGACCATGTGGTGGCATATCGATGATCCCAACTCTGGCCACATGAGTGGAATTTCCCACCCTATTACCTAAAGCTTTCGACTGTGATGAGATCCCTACATGGTTTTCACCACTATATAATAAGGGAATGGATTATAGTATAGTCAGATCATAAAACCAAATATTTATATTTTCTAATAAAGATTTGAACATGTGATAAAGATGGTGGATAAATTGTCATCAAGGGTTGAACTTCACCATCATACAAACTCCAAGTAATTTGAATTATGTTTTTGATTACATAAGATATATTTTATTGATTTATGATATTAATGAGTCCAATGTTGAGTGGAACCTTATGGGACTTATTAACTGGATGAGCCTTGAATACAATGAAGAGAAATGGCTATTTTTTTGGAAATCATGACATTGATTTCTTCTCTTCTATATCTATTCATGTATGATAATACAAAATTACTAGTTTTTTCATTGTTCCTTCCACTGTATATATGACGTAGAGGTACACTTTGAGTGTTATTTAACACCCAAATGAGTTATTTTATTCAATGTATGTGTTTTTGGTATCGTTGTCTCTACTGAAGGTGGAATTGCAAGATTGTCACTATTCATTATAGCCTCTTCATCCTTATTCCACCAAGATGTATTAAGATGCTCAATTTATTCTAGTGGTTGGGAATGAAACATTACATAACTGACCTTGTTTCTTAATGTTATACATATCAATAAGTAACAAGTAACATCAGAGGCCCTCAAGATCATCATTGGACTCTCCCCATTCCTACATAGAAGTGGGATGACATACCCATATATTTTATCATCAGGTTACACCATACTCCACGGTGAAGGAATTATATTTGATTTTAATTTATAATTGTACCAAATACACTCACATTATTCCCATCTAGGACACTAAAAAAGAGTACGAGATGGAAAAGTTGTATATTCATGTGATTATGAGGTTGCATGGTGTGTCATATTGTTTTACTTATCATAGGGAACCCAAATACACATCTTGTTTTTTGTAAGGGAACCAAAAGTAAATTGGGGACATAGGTCAATCTTAAGATGATATATAATCCCTAGGCAGATGGTGAGATGAAGCTGACAACTCATATTATGGAATACCTACATCTTTCAATCATGTTAGATCTGAAATGTTTGTGGGATAAAAATTTTGGGTCAGTGGAATTTTCATATAATAACATATAATAGTCATTGATCAGGATGGATCCATTTGAATCTCTATATTGTATTCCATTCTAGTCCCCACTTTTATGGATAGAATTTGGGGAGACGTCATTAGTGGAACGAAGTGTCATACTAGAAAGGAATAGTAATATTCGGATGACGAGGAAGTGTTTGATGACATCAAAGAGATGTTACACATCTTATGACTATAATTGTTATTTGACCATATAATTGAAAATGGATGAATAGATGTTTATACAGGTGACAACATTTGAAAATCTTCTTATTTTTGGGATGAATTGGAATCATGATATTGTATTGTTTGTTTTTTTAATTTTTGGTAGGGATGATTGTTATAAATCATTATGATGATGTTGAATAATATGATGAGAAAATAATCCCCAAATGAGTTCATTGATGCCTATTATCATGTTTCTAGATCATGGGGATCTAGAAGTCCCTTTGAGACATGGCATGAGTCGGGTCAGGTTTTGAATTGAATGGAATCTTGTGTCAGTTTGGGAAATTGGATTCACTGCTTGTAACACATGATGATGTGGTGGAAAATAAAATTGTTACTACAATAGATGTGCATATTCTATAGTGTAAAAACTGTTATAAACATCATGGACACACAGAATATACATCAGGTGGTGGCATGGTGGACCATCGAAGATAGCGATCAAAACCAGAGTGATATATTTAACATTCATAAATTATTAACATATAATGATGATATATGTATTTAGAATTATAAGTTGCATGTTATTGATGAATAAATTTTATAATTAGTTAATATAATTAATATTTAGAAGTCAAATTATTTTTAAGTGGAAATTATTTTTTACTTGAATTTCATCTAAAAAACCACTAATTAAAAATTATTTTAATTATATTATTAATCACTAAATATATAAAATATATTAATTAATTACTCGTGTATTATTTATTAGGTTATTATTAATATATAAATAATTATATTAATTTCATAATTAATAATTATAAATATGATATTATATATTAATAATTAATTTTGGAATAATTAAATTAAAAATAGAACTAACCTAACTATATTATAGGTTACCTCAACAACCAGTTGAACACAACCTAGGGTAAGAAATCTATACCGGGGATCGACCATGTGACTGCTTCTCCCAAACCCTTTAACCCTATCAATCCCCTTACATGGGAGGACCATTTTTATAATTATATTATTAATATAATAGTACATATTATTAATCATATTCTATTTATGTAATTAATAATTAATGGTGAAATTAAAAATAAATATTTACATTATTTGTTATCAAATTATTATTAATTATATTAATAATTACTAACTCATACCTTAAAAATAATTTATAATAATTAATTATATAATATTAAATAAAAATAAGTAATATAGTTAATTATTAATAAATATATTATATATTAATATATAACAATTAACTATATTAAAAATTATTATTAAAATATTAACTAATATTTGTTAATATGATCTATAATATAGTAATTATTAATTATTAACATATTCATAATTAAAAAAAATATTTTCTAATATCTTTAATGAATATAATAAATAATTAATATTATGTAAAATAATTAATAAGTATTATATTTTAAATTATTTAATTCATTATTAATTAATACCTATAGTTATTATACTAATAATGAAAAATTATATTAAATATATTAATTAATTAATTAGGTATTATTTATTAAACAATTAATTAATTAATTAGTTTTTACTTGCTATATTTTTAATTAATTATATTTTGATCTAAATTGAAAAAAAAGTCACTTGAAGACTTCTCAATGTAATTCATGTGCAACCGAGAATATAAAAGCATGAATGTGGATCACCCTTCACTATGTTAAAATTTTTAAATAATTAAATTCAATCCCAACAATTAGGTTAAACCATGAATGGATAGGTTATTTAAAATAAAACAGCCATATCCTATGGGTTTAAATCTGACCAAAAAACTTCCTGACTCAGGTCAAGCTACCCCGAAAGAGGGTCTAGTGGCTAGCCCTAAAATCCCGAAAGAACACATTAAATTATTGTAAAACATATTGTATGAGTGATACAAACCCCATTATGTAGCCTTCTAAGGAATAAACTTGACTAATTAGTTCAGGAAAAGCGTATAATATATTTATATGATGTCAATAATTATTTATCTATTTTATAAAAAAACTAAAATGGTAATTTTAGAAAATATATTATTATTATTATTATTTACATTGATATTAATGGAAGAAAAACTAAGGCCCCTGGTTTAGTCTATCAAAACCAGAACTGTCCAATTAATTGGATCATCTGGAGGTCGGGCGATGGATGAGCTATGGTACAATTAAATTCATCCCTAATAGTGTCTGCATGCCCCATGATTTAAGGGACAACCCCCTCCCAGTCAGTTTTTACACCCCAACCCATGGTCACATAGGGGAAGAGGCATTCATTTCAGCCATAACATATTAGTCAAATGATGTACGATTATTATTATTATTATTAGTATTTTACACATTTCAATAAATATTTGCTATCAACATTTTATTTTTTATTCATAAATCTTCTCTTAATTGGATTTCCAATTTAATTTGTAACACTGGATCAATTCACACGATTTTATTATATTTCAAAGTATTTTTCCCTAAAATATTAATTTCATGGTTTAAATGTGAGCCACCTCGTGTGTTCTCTTACAAGTAAAAGTGGGATTTTAATCCTCTCAATTAACCACATGAAGTAGTTGATGAATTTGGACAATCAAATGGTGATGTGTGGGATGAGAATAGGTGGAAGAATGTCATATATCAAACATTTTTATATTTTATTTAAATTATTGTATATTTATTGATAAAAATACCTTTAGATGCACATCATCATACACCACATCCTTATGTATATATATTAATGTAATAGTATTTTCAAATATATTTATAACATTAATACATTGTTTATATATAAAAATTTATTAATTTATGTTTATATTTTTTAACCTTATATGTTAATAATATTAATATAATAAATTGAGAGGACAAAAAACTAATATAGTAATATATTTTTATGAGTATATATTTTAAATACTAATTTATTTATAATATTTTCAAAATTATATTAATGTCTTGTATTAGTATTTATAATTTATTATTGATAAATATATGTTCAATGTATTTAATATGATTATGTGAAGGTATAATTAATGTCATTATTTACCAATATATGTGCATGTATGAATACATAGATACATATATAATGGAAAATAAAACATTGAATATGTTTATGTATATTTAAATATATATATAGACAAAAATATTAATATTATTATATTTTCATACATAAAAATACACATAATCATAGTTACGTTATAGTTATACGTATATACAAACACACACAAGACAATAGAAATACAAATATCCCGGTAGAGATTTATCTTGTGAACCATTAATTGTTGATTAGCCCAGCGAATCACCCATTAGATATTTTCAATACAAATGTCCCATATTTTTTTAGAGGAAATAAATAATCATATATGTTGGGAATATCACAAAAAAAGATAAAAAATAAAATCATGAATTATTTTCCAACAAATTTTCCTACCCACAGAAACATAATAGGAATCAAAATAGTGGACCATAGATTTCCTACCCAGAAAATGAAATAAAATGTGTAGGCGTAGAAATGATCAATAAGGGATTTAATTTTGCCGACCAGTGTGCTGAATCACTAAAGTCCATCATCCATGGAGCATAAAGAATGTATCATGATATGGTAATCTGATTCCAGAATAATGGAACTCCATCTTATCTTCATATAAAAATCAAGCCGAAAAATAATTTCATGGAATTATGACAATAGAGGACTCCACATAGAAATAAAATTTCATTGTATAGATGAAAAAATTTAACAAAAATATTCATGGATGACCAACCCCAACAAAAACCCTAGAATCATTAATGGGGGAATCAATAATGATATTCAGTTCATTTATCGAGTGGTGGGTCCAAATGCAGGAATACTAGGAAATTCATTTGGAAATCCTACTACCTTCAAAAGGATTCGGGATATACATGTAGAATTTAGTATATTTGACCCATGAGGTATTGGGTTTTCTTACACCATTGAATATGAGTTCATTTCTATAAATCTAGATTTCCATGCCATGAAAAAAAATTTAAATATGTCCAAAGAGGGTGATGACAAAAAATTGTAAAGAGATGATGGTATCGTGAGTAAAGGATCTAGAAAAGCTGCAATGATTGTATTTTAAGCCTTCCAGACATCCCTGGACCTAGAAAATGAATGATTTTCATAAGTGTTGGACTCCAAATCCACATGAAAAATCATAAATATAGGTTCAACAGTAGAATTATGAAAAATAGGAATCACATAATTGGAAGAATGAATGGGAAAACCTTCCACAAAACATGCGTCCTTCATAAAAAATAAAGAGCTTCCATAAATGTTCCTTTATTTAGAGGTACCATGATTGGAGATATCAAATGATAGTTTAAAACTGTGCATAACATAGTAATCCTCAAATAGATTTCTAATTCAATTATGATAACCTATAAGTTGGTATTCAACACACTTGATTCCCATAATAATGCACATATCCATCTCATTTTCATTGGAAACCAATATATTTGTACAACACACACTCCCATACTCATGAAATAATTCATGATCCTACGCATTCTCTATCTCCACAATAATGGGATAGGTCCCCAAGGAACCACCAAAGCCTGGTAATGATGAATCCTTGTAAATATTATCTCTACCACCATTTATAATTCTCTAATATAGGCCCTTATATAGATGATCCAATGAATCCCATACAAATATATGATATATATATATATATATATATATATTTATATAAAACCATACACAGAACATTGATAATATAAAGATCCTAGTGGAGATTTGGCCACTGAATCTCTCATTGGATATTGACCCTCTGAATAATGGTCATGTGAATCTCTCATTTGAGATTTTCCCTATGAATATCCCATATAAATGCATATACATCTTTATATATACTAACATAAACTAAAATATGGAAATTATAATCTCATAGTGTATATCTATCATGTAAATTTACCATTAGATACTAGCCATATGTATCTCATATTGGTGATAGGCCCAATTAATCTCCCATTTGAGATTATCCCTACAAATATCCCATATGAAATTAATATATACAAATTAATTCTTGCATCACAATAAAAATGACATATACCAACAAAAACATAATGAAATACTATATACCTTTTTGTGAAATAGTAAGTTCACATTATATTAATTTTTTATGATATTAATTTATGGAACAAAAATATGTTTTTTTTTAAAAAATATATCTATTAATAATAGTTGTTCAATATCATCAATTTTTTAGTAGTAATTAATTATATTAATTTATTATTTTAATACCCAAAAAATTTCACCCAAACATGAATATATTATTAAGAAATATTATTAAAAATAAATCATTTAACATTATAAAAATATTTTTCAATAATAAAATATATATATTTCCATCAATATCCAATTTAATAAACTATGTTTTAATATTATTATCAAGAAAAATTTAAAAGTACTAATTTTTTTCAATGGGTTGAGATCTTCATCCAAGGGTTTCCTATTGTTCTTGGATTTCTTGTACTTTCCAAAGTATATTGGTAATTCAATAGTGTCCCTATATCTATTGGATGAAGTTCCCAAACCACCATTTGTCGCCTTTTCCCTACTTATTCTCTTTAGAAGTTTCATATTGGATTTGGATATGATAAACCATTGGAGAAAATATCCCTGATGAAAAATGATAGGGTGATGGTTTTAGCTAAGAAGTATGGGGATGTGTTTCATATGCATCGGATGTCACTCCTTGTCGTTGAATGTTTTGTGGTCAATTGAACCATTAATATGGGCGCCCTGTAGAAAATGCGACAATATTTTTGTCCTCTAGAAGAGTGTGTGTCCATAAGAGAAGATGGAGTGGGATATATAATATTTAACTTATTTCAAAGAAATGATAAACATAATGTTCTCAAGGGAAGATCGTGGTCGTTTGAAAACCAACTCATTATAATGAATAATTGAAGAGATGGAGAGGATATACATAATAACATTATATTAAACACCCCATATTATATATGACATAAATGAATTCTATTTTTCGGTACAATACAATGAGTTATGCATGAAATTAGCGGTTGAATAAGTTAATATATTGAATGGGACTGGTCAAATCATATTAATTGGGTACTGGCATATGATATTTTGGTATTGTTTGATGATGAGAAACAACTTATGTGGGGATTATTACTAATGATAGTGGATTATAACTTGTGGATATCATTCAAATTTGAAAAGCTCTGAACCTCTTGATTTTATTTGGATATCTTGGAAACACATTGAATTATAGTGTTTTGATGGACGATGAAGAGACAAACATAATTATGTAGTATGGTGTATGGATCTAGAAAAAAATTTCAAATTCATCTTTAGTATATGAACTAGAAAATTAATTTTATAGGTATTTTCAAGCAAAGTAATTTTTTAAGCAATCTAAGCGTAGTCAAAATAATGTCATCAAGTTGAGGCCTCAATATTTTTCATCCGGTCAATGTGAGAACCAATGAGCAGATAAAGGGATATAGCAAATAAGTATAATAGGTTTTGTATTGCATGGTATTTGGATTTATGACCAGGGAATTTCTTTTGGAGAGGGTCTCTCGCCATGATTTATTCATATATCCATGGAGGGCATGAAAAAACCATCACATGACCCAAATAAAATCTTCTCAGATCCACAAGTTCTGAATTCACCATTGATAACTGAAGGACCCTTTTATCACATCAAATAGAGGATAGTCTTATTTATTCATCTATATAAGGTCATAAATATAGTGGTTATGTAAGAGGAATGTTATAAAAGATTATGGTAATGGAATAAATGTGGTAGAAAATTGTGCCATTAAAATTAGTATAGAGGGACCACTCGTTAACGGGAGATTTATTAAAAGGTGGAATATTTTCTGTGATGGGACATACCTTGAATGCTCAATGGTGGAGGATGGATTGAGCTCTCCCATTCTATCCCGATGAAAATCCTATGTAATTTCTATTATGGAATTGGATCCCACAAATTGAAAAATTTCACTATCATTGTTGCACCAAAACTATACATGATATAGGTTTTTTTAAAACCATATTATAATGAAATGAAAAGTATGGTGACCCAAAAAAGGGTTCATTGTATATTTCCCAGTTTCATGGAAAGACTGTGTGGGTGGTTTGGGCCTCCATTAAAAGGACGATGTGGACTCTACAGTTAAATAATTCTCTTCTAATAACATGGGTGCATTCATAAATCAACCATATAAAATGGCATTTTTTTTATTAGATTTTATTGATGACCCACCTAGAGGGATAAATGGAATCCATGTAATATTCTAAATACCTTCTAGGATATCCAATCTAGACCTCTAATTATCGTGTGTGTTTCAATGAAATTTAATTCCATAATGAGAAAAAAGGTGAAAGTATGTATCATGAATATATGATGTAATTTCAATATGAAACACATCTGGTGGTAATTTTTAATTTTGGATATTCTAGAAACCATTTGAAATTTTTTAGGAATTATGATAACATTCCCATTGTATAGAGGTTGAAAATATTCATAGGTTCAGATGATTGAAATATTAATTTCAATTATTTCCATGTTTTTCATCTTTCTCCACCCACAACAGACCTACCATTACTCGACCGAAGACTAGGCTCAAGACACTACTACCCAATTCCCACCTCCAAAGGCTATGGGGTGGAAACATGTTCCAAAAGTAATACCATAAATTGGATTCATTTTCCTATGTAACTATGCATACAAAAAAAATCCATCTAGGTAAGAAATTGTTGAGTATGACAATTAAATGATGAATAAAAAATGGGATGCAACCTTGTATATATATATATTCTAAATAATAATAAACCCAAACAATATAGAAAGGGGATCTCAATCTAACAGATCAGCTTAGGTAAAATTGTCTCCAATGGATCCAAAAGTCCATCAATGATTCTCAACATCTCATGTGTCTGCTCCAAAGTTTCCATCTATGTCATGCAACACCTTTTCATTGTGTCCCATAGTCAAGGGGCCATAATATATAGTCATTGGACACATGCCCTGGTAAAATAGGAGCATTACAATCAATGGTAGAGGACCCATTCCTAGACCATATATGGTTTCAACTATAGAATTTAGTAGAGGACCCATTCCCACCGCATATGGAGGGTTATACTATAGAAGTTGTTGAGGACACATGCCCATCCATGTTGGAGGGTTCCATATAAGAGATCTATCGAAGAACCATTCCATATGACAATAATATGGTTCTACTATGAAATTCAATGTAGGAACCATTCCCTACCACGTTTTAGTGTTCATATATGTTGGTAGAGGACCCATTCCTAGACAACCAAGAGGTTTCCACACTTGACATCTTGACCCATTCCCATCCCAGCTGGAGGGTTCTACTCAGATGTTAGTACATGACGTATGCCATTTTCCAATACATGGGTTCCACTATATGAGTCTATAATGGACCCATTCCAAGTATAACTATTGTTTTACACTCTAGAAATCGTCGGGGACCCATTCTCATCCCAACAAGAGGGTTTCAGTTGGGATTCATTTGGTTATCTTATGTGATCATTTACATCCTTGAGCATCGCCTAACCAATCATCATTCCCAGAACATTCTACATCATATTTCAAAATCCACAAAAATTGTCACTATTAGAATCTATGAGAAAAAAACACTTTTAATAGACAACATATGATAAAAAAATAAAGTTCAAAAGAAAGAGATACAGAAGCATGAATTTTCTTCAAAAGGAACCAAGGGGTACACAGTATGTGAGGAGACCCACATGAAGTGTAGTCCTACTATTTCTCCTGTTCTTGTTTTTATAAGTACATGGATATCCCATAGTTTATAATTATATGATTTTTGGGGGATATACATGGTGTACCCATTCCACTCAAGGTGTATTCCATTTGGTCTGGCCATTTCTGTGTATCTATGTTTTGTCCATGTACATTACCACATGCTCATCAACTTTAGTATATGACATTCCACTTAATATGTGGGGTCTCTCGTGTGTTCTGGTCATGCATGTGTTCTCAAGAACATGGAGTATACCTAGATGTGTGCACTTTCGCATGGTTCATCCACGCATGGATGGTGGTACAAGGTGTGTAGGATCGATACACATCATTTCATCCATATAAAATTTCAAAATCAAGGACTCCATAGCCACAAATCGAATGGTGGGTATTTATAATTATACAAGAAGTGTATTTGTTTTCTCATAATCATTTATATCTCTATACATTAACTGAATCTAGCCATGCCCCTTAATTTCCAGATTTGATTCCATCAAGAAATAGCGAATTTGGATGTGGAAAATTTTGTTCGGTCATCATTCACTGGAAATTGGATTTTTTAATCCATAGATATACTTCGCATGATTCGTGCAACACTGATCCTTCATCCATTTATTATCTTGCCTTTGATCATTTAAATGATCTTCCACAACCTATATACATCCATAATTTGACCTTGTTCCTTCGATTTGTTCCTCATTTTTAAAACCATCAGGATTAAGAGTGTTCAATCTGGAAAAGTAATTCCCAACAATGATGAACCAGAACCACATGGCCCTACACAAGATGAGCGCAATTAAAAGTGGAAGAAATGCAGTAGATTTTTTTAAGTTATAATTTCCATGTGTTCATGGGTAATGATAAAAAATTGGGATATCTAATATTAGAAAACAAATATTAATTAATTTTTTTAGAACTCATGCACATGAGCCGGGAAAAATTTGCAATAGATCAATACAAGGGATTGATTTTATCAATCAAATTAATCATAAACGGGATAAACACTAATTGAATATTCCCACATAATGATTGGTTTCATTTTTTTCAATGAATGAGCTCGAATTTTATTTAAGTAGTTGCATTTATTATGCCCCAATTTTCTCTAATCCCATGTTTTGCCATTTTCTGAGGTGATTATCCAATGGAAGGAAGGGTCTGGGATCTGGAATCTTCCTTGGGTCTATTTATCTAACCCTTAGGATTCAGCATGTAAGTATTCTTATATAATTTCATTTAGATTAAAAAATTAAAAAATTATTTATTTTATTTATTTACACATTGAACTTACCACCAATGGTTGAGATTTCGGAATGCTTCACGTTGCCCTATATTATTCCTATACTATAATAAAAATGTGTTCCAAACTCAAACATGGTATCATATTATTTATCCAAGAATCCATTTTAGAGTTATTGCATTTTCATTAAGAATCTACGTGAATGAAATAAATAATATATTTCATATTTTTATAAAGTTAATTCTGGAAACACCGTCCAAGGAATCACATTCCACCTTAGGGTATAGATTTGGAAATATATACTGAAATATTATAATGTCTTACAAGAAAAATACAAGGTATCTAAATCATTCCCTACGTCAATATTTTCATTTTTTAAAATCAAATCTAAACAAAAAAACATTGGATACTAATCATGTACTTGGATCTCTTACTCCTAGGACCTCTTTTCATATTATTGTGCTGCCAAAACACGTGAGCCAAGGTGATGGTCCATCCAGACAGGGTCATTTCCTATTGATTCATGATCACCACCATGTTATCCACAAATATGGATATATTCTAATTGTCCATCTCCCCCTAGTTAGTGACGTTCATGGGTTCATGAACATATATCCTCAGCTGCAACACGTGGAAGACATCATCCACCCACTCCAACTATGCGGGTAGGGAAAGGTGGTAGAAATCCTTGAAAACCCTATACACGTTCACAAATTGTGTGATGAACCTTACTGATAACATTCCTCCCAATCCCAATCTCCCTAATCCATATAATGGGGAGACTCTGAGGAAAATGTGGTCTCCCTACTGAACACCAATAGTATACAATTATGATATGTCTAATATTTATGCTTGCTTTGGGTTATCCTCATTAGCTCACAAATTAGTTGTACATTCATGGTCATCACATGCACCATCTATGGGCCCATAACGGATTTCCCAAAAATATATATCCAGTATAATGATGACATGTAGTGTCTCTCATATAGGTCCTAAAATGATGACATTCCCATGGTCGACTGGTATTTGTTTTGAATGAAAACCCTACAAAGGGAATGTTATCCTCCCAACATCAGAAATTGTTTAACATGAAATCCCTCAACATATCCTCCAACAACTATATACTGTGCTTGGTTTGGCCATAAATCTGGGGGCGAAAGATGGTACACATCCTCATTCGGGTGCAAAATTGCATCTGGAAGGCCTCTCCAGAATTATGATGTAAACTACACGCCTTGACCATAGAAAACCACTAAGGGATGCCCACAATGTAAAACAATACCTCTCAATACAACTTCACCAAATACTCCACCAAAATCTCATAAATTATTGTAGGAAAGTATGAAGGATTCATGAATTGGTCAAATATAACGCATATTGTATCATTTAACTTCACTTTTTATTTAATACATTTAGAAAATTAATGGGATATGTCATCCCACTTCAACTCTAAGAACTCAAGGGGCTCCAAAAAACCATTTAGAACGTGAATCTCATCTTTAACATGCTAATAAGTGATGAATCAAGATAGAAACTCAGCTATAATCCATATCAAGCTAGACCACCAATAAAATCACAGATGGTATCCATACATATTCCCCATAGTAGGATATACCTAAAGGGGGGTATGTGTTGAACTCCAACAACATGACTAAAACCACCGCCTCTCTCTGGGAAAAATGGTGTAAATATATCCTTCATAATATCCATCTATTTAAATTACCTTTTATATATGGTCACATTGGTCCTCACAGTCGATGTCTCCTAGCTATGAATCTCTTACATGATCATGAAGAAGTGGAGTAAACACCATCCGCTAAAGATAAGTTATCCCCTCCTCCACCAGGGTTAGCCACAAATAATCTAACAACTATAAATCCTCATGCACCACGATATATTGGGAATCCTATTAATTGATTATTATACTATGTTTATCTTTCCTTGAGTATATACTATCTCAAATTCAACGTCTCATATTAAATCCAACCATCATTAATGTTCATGATCATGTCTCTATGATTGAATATGTACCTGATATTTAGATGGTCATAGAAAACACCACAATATTCACCCAGGAGTTAGTTCCTCTACCCCTTCAGGTTTAGGAACTCCACATCCATCACTAATTCATGAGTCACACAGTTTATCTCGTGTTGCCTCACTTGGATCGACTAGTATGTAATAACTACATATTTCTGGATCAACACCCAACTACTAAGGCATCTCAATACATAACATACTTCATTCCCTCCTTTGGTAGAATAATTATCGGAGAACAAGTCGGTATCATCCTCAACTTCTTGAAGGCCATATATCACTACTATGAGTAGGTAAACGATCACCATTTCCACATCAAGAAGGTCAAAGAGGCTGAAATTCTAGATAATTCTCACACAATCCTATGGTTTTACCATAACATGAGAAGAAATCTCTGCACCTCCGATAAGATCATAAGTGTCTCCCAAAAATCACAACATAATCCTTATCGAGGTATATGGCTAAACCATGAAAAAAATGACATTCCCTAGAATGTGAACCTCATTAAACCATAACTATCACTTCTACAGTTTCCGAGAAAGTAGTTGGTCTCAATGTAAATCTAGAATCATCCTCAGGTGATATTTATCCTCATCGGATTCAATGTAGATGAGTATTTCATATATTAATAGAACAAAAAAATTGTTTTAGTATGGATGAATGATATGGTTCATCAATGCCATAAACACGATGGGCGAAATGGTGACACCAACTGGAATCACTATTAACATATAGTATCCATAGTGACATCGGAATGAATGATTTGGAATATCATCCTAACAAACCCTCATAAGGTGGTATATGGAGAAAATATCAATATTCAAGAACCATATTACACCTTGAATATATTCATTGAGTTTCACAATCATTTGAAATGCGTACTTTTTCTTTATAATGTCCTAGTTCCGGGGATGATAATCCATGGAAATGTTCAATATCTTTTCTCCCTTTTTCATTAACAACACAAGGGATGCACTGAGTGCACTTTGGGCTTGATGAAACCATTCTGTTGAAGTTATTACAACTGAAAATAAATATCTGGGAACTTAGTAGGGCCCATATGATGTTCCTCAAAAGATATCATAGTACTCTCAAAATGAAATTCAATGCAAAAAATATATCTCCTACCTAAGAGCTATTCTTGAAACAACTTTTTGGAATACATCCATATAATCCTCCACAACTAATGGAATCCATATTCAAGATGATCTTATAGAACAATGGCCTATACTCTCCAACTGATGGGTGATTGGATGAAATCTTCTACTCATAAATCCTAGTCATCCTGCATGAGATCAACCTCATCAGAAATGGAGAATACCTTCCCATCAGTGCGAAGACATTTGACTTGTAGACGGTGAAAAAAAATAAAGGATCATAACATGGAAATCCAATACATTCAAAAACATAGATCATTTTGTTCCATCATGATGACCAAAATATCCCACATTAACAACTTTCCCCCATGATATAGCTCGAACAATTGGCAGATAAATGTCAATGAAGAATCATTCCCTATAAGAACCTAAAGATGATTTTTTTGGGATAGAACATTAATTGTAATATCCTTCTCTTAAACTAGGCTTATATATATGAAATAATGATTGGAACCAATTATTAATATATATAAATCATGGTTATGATAAACATAGATCACACATTTAATCATCTCAAACATTTTTGGGTCACAAGTCTCCAAGGCTTGCGGCTAGCCACGACCACAACCACCATATCTCGGAGCCTATCTTGGGTTACCTAGGGGTGGTGGTGGAAGGATATCATAGCTTCATCAAACTCCTAAAACACATCCTACTACACTTCAATATCTGCCTACCTGGGTTCCACCCTATCCTTTCCAGGGAGGTCCCTGATCATGACACTGCCTCTTCCATGTTGGTTTGTTAGATGAATTCCTACACTCCACAAAATGTTTGTTGGGGGCATTCCCACGCTATGTGACTTGACACATCAGAATTATTTCAATGAACCTATTCAGGTTTACAGGGTTATCTTCATTGTCCTTATACCTATTAACAATTAACCTGATTCAAATCTCAAAAGGATCTCATGATTCAAGATCTCACTGACTGGAACCTTCTATCTATTTCAAATGACTCAGCACTATAATGCCCACTACCAAATCCATCTATTTGGTATCCCATAAATAGAAATATCATTATCACTAGTTCCCACTCCAGCACACTACCATAGGTGGGGATGCACAAGGGAACAACCCTAGCATGAATCTCTCTATGGAGTCCGTTCTCAAACATCAATTCTCAGATGTAGCAATCAAGGATCATGTTAATAGATTATCATGTAAGGTATATAAACCACGTTGTATAAATAGAAACTGTTATCCATCAATGATGTAGACCCATAATCTCCTGAATCCCAATCGAGCACACATAGGAGGGGTAGTAATTCACACAATATAGCTGCTGGAAGTCAGTCCATGAGAGTGTCGACTAATTATTAATCTATGTCACAAGGCTCCATCATCTCACAACTACACAATTAATAAGGGTATAAATGAGTCAAACAAACAAATATGTTGATGTTAATAAGATCCTAAATACACGATCCCATAACTCTATCCAATCATCTGCTACTTGAGAATATAGATCATTATTGAACCTTAGTGGTCTCTGGAGATTTTACTGATGGAGCATGCTAATACTATGTGTATCCACAACCTACTCTGAATGTAAAATCCACATCTTGATAATTGGAGGTGCTTATACCTTCCCAGGCAAAGGAAGAAACTCGTGGGATGAACCCAATGTTGATCACTCATTACTCATCATATTGTTATCATGATCCAGAACGGTATCTTGGCCGACATTCATCATGGACGCACCTTGAAATTTATAAATAATTACCAGTGTTGGATAGGAATAAAATATATAAGATAATATGGGGACCTAACTCAGGATCTGAATTCATTGACTGAATCATATATGATACATGTACCATTGATCGATGCAACCAATTTCTATGTATTCTGAGTTCGAAAAAAAGTACTCAAGGCCCTAGTGAATAGATATGTCAGCTAACCTTCTCATCACTAGATTCCCTAGCTAGATATCCACACTCAATACACATTTATACTATTATCTTCAATCCCATTAAAATCCTCACAAGGGGTCTAAAAAATTAACATTACAAGGAATGAACTTATCTAAACCAAATATTTCACAACCCAACCCAAGCCGAGGGCCTTGCCGCAACTACCCCAATCCTGCCTCTATTGGACATGGGGTGGAAACATGAATTGAATGAAAAATACTAAATATGAATCCATTTATTAGGTGACCATACACACAAAAATTCATCCTTCTTTATGAATAATTAAAATTGAAACAAAAATAAATGATGCAAAACACTAGGGACTCAACCAAGCTTGAAAAAAACTAATATGTATTATATAAGTATGGTTGTGTAATCTAAAATATAAAGTGGAAAAATACACAGCCAAAAAGAAATATTTCACAACCTGAGAAAGCATGAAATTTATATCACCGAGTGATCCTAGAACCACATCTCAATGATGTGACCACAATACAACATCTAAAGTACCAGGTATCCCTAATCTCTTATGATGTCACTGCCGACCTGACCATCAACTTCATATGACTTGAAAAATGAAAAAAAATCCAATGTAGGGGTGAGTATATACATACCATGTAAGATTCCTAGAATACATAATTGGGACAATAAGAGATGTAATAGGAATAAAAATATTGTAGATAGTATGAAGGATGAATGATAGAGTGAAAGAGAATAGCTCAACCCAAACTAATAGAGAATTAACCTCATCCAAAATTAGGGTGATTCAAATGATGTGTATATGAAATATAATTCATGTATTTTAAACATATATAGGGAGAGTAGGATCCTCCAACTACAGTAAGGTAAACACAGAAAGCATGTGGCATACCCTACACAGCTTCGCAACACATGGAAGAAGAGTATCAGAATTCAAAGGTATGTATATAGATGTATGTGTATATATTCCAAGTCAAAAGAAACCCATACAAGAGAGAATGGGGATCTCCATGAAATTGATCGAACCAAGAAAATGTGTAGAAAATTGTTCCAAAATCCCATCAACAATGGCCATGATCACATTTATCTACTCTGAAGTAATCGTACAAGTACTTCCATGCCTCATCAATGTGTCGTATAATCGTGGGGATACAATCTATAAATAGAGAACCTCTACCCTATTACAATACAAGGGTTCAACATAGTGGTAGAGGAACAATGACCAGACCAACTATATTTTTTCGCATTACAAATAGATATAGGACCCATGCCAACCCCATCTGGAGGGTTCCACTATAGATGTCACCAAGGACCGACACCCATTCCAAATGGAGGGTTCTACTCGAGAGGTCATTAGTGGACCCATTTAAAATTACTATAGGTGGGAAAAAATGTTAATATTAATTAAAGGTACCATGTCATACCTAATAGGAGGGTTCCACACTCATGGTTGAGGAACCATGCCTAACCCATAGGGTGGGTACCACACTAGTCATCGAGGACACACGCCCTTTCTAGCTGGAGGGTTTAACTCATAAGTTAGTAGATGAACCATGCCCTATGATAATAGTTGTGTTCCACTAAAATTGTATTTATAAGACCCATTCATAGCCTATCTGGAGGCTTTTACATTAAATTTTTCTGAGGACCAATGCCCTTCCCAGCCTGTGGGTTCCACTCATGATCCCTCTAGTGATTTTAAGTGATCACGTCCATCATTAATTATCACCTATCCAAGAGTAATTCGCAAAAACATCTACATAAGGTCTCAAAATCCACAAATGGGGCAACCATGAAATTATTCATTGAAAAATAATCATTATAGGGTACCCATGGGAAAAAATCCAATTCCAACCGATGGAGATGAAAAAGTTTAACATTTCCTCAAAAGTATCCAAGGGGTATACGATGTGGGAGGGGACCAATGCGGCATGTGGTCCCACTAATTAACCAATCTATTTCCATAGAGGTACTAGTATATCTAACCATATAGGATTACATATAATTTGCGGGATATACATGACATTCCCATGCCACTTGGGGTAATTCCCATGTGCTCCTACTAGGTTAGTTTATCCACGAAATGTATGTGTACTTAATAATGTGTTAGTGTACATTACTAGATGATATTCCTCTTCACTAGAGGTGACACCCATTTGTTTTGGTCGGGCTCGTGTACTCAATCACACAGTCTATACCTTATTGTTTTCTCCACCACATTCCTCATCTAGATAGGGAAGGTGGTACACAACATGTTCAAGGGATGTTCACAATTCCTTACTAATTAAATCTAAATCCAATAACTACCACAAACTTGTGTTAAATAAGTTATATGGAACGTAGTCATGTTTCTATCATTTTTTAGATTTTCTCCCATGTGTTGAATCTAGACATACCCCATCAATTCTGACTTCGGTTTCACCAGAAAATAGTGGATCTGACAGTGGAATGTTGTTCTCATATATCATTCTCTATAAATCATAATCCATCCATCCTTGGAGATACATTTCATGTCCCCCACACCCATGAACCTTCCTCTATAAATGATCTAGCCTCAGATCATTGAAACAATCATAAAAATCCATAAAAATCCCTAAACGAATATATTTTCATCAATCCCTTCATCATTCATTAATCTTTTCTGATTTTAGTTGTCCAATCAGGCTTGATACTACACAATAATGATGAACCAGAATCATGTGGTCCTACTGACGATGAACACGAATCAAAGTGGAAGAAAGGAATTATAAAATGTTAGAACTGTCAATTACAATTGTTCTTGTAAAACTATATAGGATGGGGATATTTATTGTTTGAAAACAATGATTAATAAATTTAATTTGTACTTGGGAACACAGACATGCCACATTTGGTGCAGATCAATAGAATTGATTGATATT
Organism: Viscum album; assembly: GCA_963277665.1. NCBI lineage: Eukaryota > Viridiplantae > Streptophyta > Magnoliopsida > Santalales > Viscaceae > Viscum > Viscum album. Next base: position 527,709,781 of record OY728161.1, on the reverse strand, counting down.
ATAAATCAATTTAATCAAATAGGTAATTAAATTTTGATGATACCTACCCAGATATTGGATCATTCAACATATATTAATTCAATCTACAATGATAGAAGGAATTCATTTTGTTTTTTGTGCCCCAATCTGCTCCGATCCAGAGTTTACTCATCATCCAAGGTGATTATAAAATGGATGGAGGGGAATAAGTTATAGAATACTCTATAGTTTAATTAATAAAAACTTATAGTATTTTTCATTTTAGTTTTCTGATATAATTTATTTTAGGATAAAAAAATTAATCAATTAATTAATCCAGTTAACATTCTACCAACATGAGAGATATCTGAACTGCAAACACTGAATTATTTTTTGTCACACTGAAAGTATAAAATGAATTATGGACTCAACTGTGGTCTCTAAAATATGATTTGAAATTATTTTTAGGATTTATACAATTTTATTTAAGAAAATGAAAATGCGAAATATTAAATATATTAAATATTTTTAAAAAAATTAATTTTGGACACACTGGGCCTCAAAATCTCATATTTTTCCAACTCCTAGCTCTAGAAATATGTATTGAAATATTTCAAATTATTAAAAGGAATATTTTGGATGTGTATAAGACAATTTTATTATCATCATTAAAACCTATATTATGTCTAGGAAACCCTTAAATGAAATAATCTTCAGGTTCGAGAGCATGTGGGTGGATGAAAAGGAGTGAAAAGATTTGAAGGCTCTTGATGGAAGGTGGGGGATCCTGACATCAAATGAAATGTCTCTCTAGTACTTTCCATGTTGAAAGGGAGTTATCTCAATTTTCATATAGATAATATTAATAGTGATGTTATTTAATGAAATCTAAATGGGTTATATTAAATACACCATTATGATTATGTATCCTCCACTATCTCAGGACTAGAATATGACCTGGATGTGCCACTGACAATGAAATATTCTTTTTGTTATATACATTCCCAAAAATTCTAAAATAACGTGGGAATCACAAATACATTCTATTTCAATATTAATGAGTTCAAAAATTTCCACATGAACTATATCTATTTTCTAAATATTTTTTCATGTAGTCCTATATTGTATTAGAGAGGAATTCGATATCTTATCAAGTGATTTTATCATGATATTTTTATGATTTGTTGGTGGGGATCGTTCATTTATATTGATATTGCTACTTGTATGGAACCACTGGTTATGGAAATGGTGAATCTCCAAATCCCATTTTATGTTACTAATGGGGAGATTTTGGTGGCATTGAAACAAATACAGTTAAACAAATTTCCTATACCCTATCGTGTTTGTAATTTTTTTCATAAATTATATTGGGAAATTACCGGTCAGGAAATTTCAATTCTCATGAATGTCCTTTGTATGGGAAAATCTAGTGAATGTGCACCAAATGAGACTATTACAACTCTCTTTTCTTAAGATTAAAAAACTCTAATTGGTCTCACACATTTGGATTATTAGTTTATTTAATGTTACCTACAAATTATTTTTTAAAAATTTCATTAATCATCTATGTAAATAGCCATTATACACTATTTATGAAAACAAAAGTGATTTCATTCCTAGGTGATTCATCATAGATAATTTCATTCTATCCCATGATTTTTTTCACACCATGAATGGTGGATATTTTTCAAAAAGAGGTATCATGGCTTCGTAGGTGGATATGAAAAAATTGTATGATAGATTTGGATGACCCTTTCTCTTGTTTTATAAGAGTAAAATGGTTTTTTATTTTAAATTTATTGAATTCATCATTCAATAAATTTTTTTAGTATGATTGAGGATTAAAATAAATGGCGGTATCTCTTAAATATTTTCTCCTACTAGGGGTCTTCATTGGGGTGACACTATCTTACCTTTCCTATTTATTTTGGTGGATGCTATTTCTTCCATGTTAATTTATATGGATAGTACGGTCCATCTAGTGAATGTGGTGAAGGGTTGTTGGTAGATCACACCTATTTCCAACCTATTTTTTATGATGGTAGATTAATTTTTTAATATATCTAACAAGAAGGAATCCATTACTATCTACCAAATTTTCCATAGGTACAAGATGAAATATGTATTGTGGATTAACAATTCCATGTCTCAGTTCTCCTTTAGTTATTGTGTTATTATAGGAAAGAAATATGATCTCTACATTTCATCTATAATTATAGTGTTTGAAAATCACCAAAAATTTATTTGGTTTCCCACTATTTATGGGTGTTCAAAAAAGAGTCTTTTAATGTTATCTTGGATAGTGTTGTGAAAAAATTCAAGGGTTGTCCTGTAAAAGGTTTATTAAATAGGGAATGGAAAAACTAATCAAGGACATGGCCAGCCTATCCCCACATATGATATGTCCCTTTTTAAATTATCAGGTTATTGATTAACCAATTCAATGCTAGATTGGAAAATTTCTAGTGGGGCATCAATAAAGGAAAAAAGATAACCCTATGGATGGTGTGGCCCAATCTTCACCTCCATAAGTCTATTATTGTTGTGGGTTTTCAATATATATTAATTTTTATTTATTCCATTCTTTCTATTGATGGATGGATGAATATAGATCAACCTAATTCCCTTTTTTCATGGCTCATTTATGAAAAAAAATATGAATTAAAACTTTTGGGGATTGATGATTGTCTCATGGCCTCTCCTCTTTTTGCGAGGTTTCCGATCTTCTTATTATATTCAAAATAAATTCCCCTATTTGAGGATAGTTTATGTGTCTATTTTAGATATATTGAAATACCCATGGTTGATGGATAAAAGAGTCTCCTTGGATTAATCACAGATTGTTTAGGGTTTGGAAAATGAGAAGGTGAAATCCTTGTTTAATATAGTTGGATGTGGATAGTTTACCAAAAAGTTTAATAAATGTTTCAAATAATTATATAAGAATAATATTTTTAGTATTATAGGTATATAGGATTTGTGAAATGGCCTTTAAAAACATAACTAGATCTCTGATACACACATACCCAAGCTGGTACTGACATAGCCTGATGGGAATTCCCAATCCCCATAGGTTAGATACTATCACCTGCCATCTTATATGATAATAGAGGGATCAAATTTTACACAAAAAAACAAAATATAAAAGTTAGAAGTGAGTATGCTCAAACATCTAAAAAAAGAATGTACTATAAACCAAATGGGTATAACAAAACACAAATTATTACATCATCAATGTTCTCAACATATATCAAAATAAAAAAAAATTGCAGAAAATTGGTGGATAACATATCCACTAGTCACCTCCATCACTCCAAGCTATAGAATATTGAAGAACCACCTCCTCCAATAGGTTATTTCCCTTTGTTAGGAACCAGCACAATAAAATATACAATCACCAGAATAAAAATGTATGGTGTGAGCTATAAGTACTAGTATGGTCTCACCATTTCTTCCATAATCAATACAAATAATTACAATTAAATATATGAATTTAAATAAAATAATTCCTGACATTTCATTTTCATATTTAAAAAATTGATTTCATTTCAAATTAATGGAAGATATTTCAAAACAACAATCAAACATGATAAAATGTATCTTTTATTAAAAAATTAGTATATTAAGTATTTTTCATGAATAAAATAGTTCAAAAATTTAATGGATTGTATAACCAAGCCAATATAATTATAAAAATGTAAGAAACATGTACCGATGCTCTATGGTATGTCAGTTTATCAGGAAATTGTATCCTCAAAAATATTATTGTGATTATAGATCATGTTTTGTATGAACATGAGAATACAAACCAAATGGGGGAACACTTTAGGGTATGTCTACATGTAAATAAGTGAACATGTTATTTTAAATTAATCCAAATTTGAATTAGTTATAGTTATCATTATCAATCCATTCCTGTTGAGGAATGGTCCTATTATGATTGTCCTAGTTATCAAAAACAACCTAGGGTAGCATGTGATTTAATAATAAATAAATCAATAAAATTGGAAATTAATAATTTAAAATTATTTAAAACATAATTGCACAATTTTAGTTTCCAAAAATCCATTCAATTTTACAAATTAAATCATTGATTTTATTAATTTCATTCCATTTCAATTCGACAATAAATTTAACCATTTTTCTCAAGAAGCCAACTTAAATTATTATCAATTGAAATTATTTCCAAAATCATGAATTCATTTTCCATTTATCCACCTTATAATTCCAATTCCAATAAAATTGGGGTTTTATCAATTTCCATAAACAATTGAAATCATTAATTAGGTCATCACAATTCAAAGTTTTCAAATTAATTAAAAACTCAATTCAATTTAATCTATAAAATCAAGGATTTAATTGTATGGAAAATAATTATGGAACTACGAGACATTAATCAATGATCATGAATTGACAATCATGAAACGATCCACCAATTAAGAAAGAAGGCTTTAGAGATATAGAATTAAATCCTAGATTAAAGACCCCTAAAATATAGATTAGATACATCAAAAAAATAATGATCTAATAATCACTCAGGGGAGATATTGTGGTATTAGGTATGATTAAACAAGAGGAGATCCACAAACCAAAGAGAGATAATATCTTCCACCTGCAATTTGATTCATCAATTGAATGTGTTAGAGGAGCCAAATAACTTCTAAGGATCACTCTCACCCATAAAAATCGAGTATGGACAAATTAGAGGTTATTTGAACATAAATGGGGGTTTGGGAAATTAAAATTTAATTTTTCTGATTAAATAAATTCATTTTAGATGATTTCTTGGAGAGGTCCAAATGGTTAGAAAAACTGGGCACTCTAATCATGCAATGTGTTTTTAGTGCATAATTTCACCTCAAGGGTGGCAAGGATTTTCAAACCATGAACTAGCTATGTAGACCCTCTCTTTCTTGGGGTGAATAGTTTTAAAATTTGGGTGCATGGTTTTTGTAAACTATGCACTAACCATGTACATCGCAAAAAACCTCAAAAATTTTCAAAATATCACCTCAAACAATCAAACGTGATCCCCAATAAAAAAATTAGGAAAATAATGTTTGATAATTACCAGAAATCAAGTAATTGGGAGTTACACCCTCCACATCATAAAAACAGTATGTCCCTAGAAATATTATCAAGAAGTTACCATATAATAAAGATATGGAAACTCATATTTCATTAGTGCCTCTCTCTCCTATCCCTCAAGAGAATAAAAACTATACTTCTATAGCACGCAAACCAATCGTATATTTCACCCATGAGTTGCCTTTGTCATAGAATCAACTATCCTGGTTGGATGCTTAGTCATGGTTAAATCAGTCTCAACATCAAGATACTCCCATATCAAGACATGATATTGTTCAGAAAGATAATCATGTAGGTGTGATACATGGATAAAACGATGTATCTACATCATCTAAGGTTGAATTTATAAATGTTAATCCCATTTTCCCACATTATTAAAAACCTCAAATGTTACCACCAAATAAGTAACATGATTTCGTTTCCACCCAAGTCATCGATGACCTAAAAACTATGAAAATCTTAATAAAACATGGTCAGAAATGGAAATCTCCAATTCTCTATGATGATGATCAACATATGATTTAAACCAACTTTCTACCATAATTTTTATATTATGAATCAATATAATCTTTTCTAACATATCATGGACCTTTTTTTGTCCAACGAAGAATCATTGACCAATCACCAACCAACACAGTAGTGATTTACAATTCCTTTCATAGAAGGAATCAAAGGATCCATTCTTATCTTGGACTGTCAAAAACAGTTATAAGAAAAATAACCTAGTCCCATATAGTCATCCCATGATCTAGAAAAATCGATAACATAACCACGAAGCATGTCTTAAATATTCTATATATCCCTCTCTACCTAGTCATCCACCTATGGATGGTATTCCATAGTCAAACAATCCTGAGACTCTATCACCTCATGAAGGCCTTACTAAAAATGAATGGTAAAATGATGATTTATATTAGATATTACAGTATATAGAACTCCATGAAAAAATAAACCACTTTAAAATAGAGATATAACAATTCCTAAACTTTGGTTGTATACCCAATGGTTATAAAGTGGTCCTATTTTCTCAGCCTAACAATAAAACCCACACAAAATTCTTCTTTCTTAGGGTGCATAGTGACCCCACAACCAATTCCATAATAATCTCATGTAACATCAAAGTGGTCACTTGAAGGGGTTGTAGAAAACAAAAAGGTCCGTAGTGCTCGACCTTAACTTATGGGAAAGTATTAAAATGTGAAACAAAAACAATAATTTCTCATATCATAAATTTCCACCATAATCATCCTAGCATGTTATAAGAAATATTTTTGGTTTGTAGGCAGATATCCCCTTGTGAATTTTGGAAATTCTACCTCATGGATTTTCTCACTAGAAAAGGTACTATGTACCAGTTCCGAAAATATATAATACCCAAATAAGAGTCCACGTGTCCAGAGAAAATCCCATCATATTTAAATAAATCACAATTCGAATGATTTTTATCGAGTCTGTGATCTCTCAAGATTTAATGAAATGTTCATAGATGTCACACATAATCCTCCACATACAATGAGTAAACCATGATGTCATATACAAAGACAACCATGAATGTATCAAGATATTCATAAAAGTTATTATTCATAAAATCTAGGAAGACATTATGAGAATTGGTTATACTAAATCGGATTACAATTTAATAAAAATTATCATACAAAATCTGTAAGGTTGTTTATTTAATTTCATTTTATTGTATTCTAAATTGGTGATAAATATATTGAAGTTAAATCTTCGAGAAGCACTTGATCCTTTTCAACTGGTCAAATAGATAATCTATCCATGGAAACTTATACTATTTCTATACCATAACCTAGTTTGGTTTATATTTGTAAACACATAAATGAATTATTACATCGTCTTTCTTTGTAATGATAAAATGTTACTCCCCATGAAACTAAATCATGGGTATAAATCCTTACAATAATAAATCATCCATAGATGTATTCAAATCTTTCATTTCAGTGGGAAACATATTAATAGAAGTTGTTGTTATTAGTTTATTACTACGACCAAAATCAATATAAAACTCTACCTCTCTTTCCAGTGGAAAACCATAGAAATAATAAGTAAACACATTAAAAAAATTGAAAATAACATGAGGTAGATCATCACCAAAATATTACATCTCCAGAACAAAAAAAAACACAAAATTACATTTCTAAACCCTAGATAATAAAGAATGTCTCTACTCAATCATAGGTACCATTCTCTATGAAAGATACAAAAAACCCCAGCTATAAGGACCCAGCCATAAACCTTACATAATCTTGAGGATCTACAAGATTACACATTGAGGATCTTTTCGGGTTTAGTGTTTTAGAGAATTAGATCATAAAACTTGCATTAAATTCCACATATAAACAAAGTGGTTACATAAAGATAGTATTCTTCATTCCCATCAATGGTAACACATTTAAAATAAAACATGGATTATTTCTTGACACTTCCTTGACTCTATCATCATATCATGTACCTTTCCCTTGACCTGTGAAAAACATTTCAAAAAAACTTGGGATGAGCATAAAAAGCTCAGTATAGGTTATAAAAACATGGAAAGGAAACATGAGTTCATATATACATAAGAATGAAATCATACTTTACCCATAAAACATAGGCACTTTATCATACCTCATAAAATAATGAATAAATCATAGAAATCATAAGACATAAAGGTAACTTGAGGCATTCATAACATTCTTACGTAGGGAGTAACCCTTTTGGTTATGTTTGGAATACCCATCACAGTATATTCCCTAAATCTCTTCGGAGAAACCTTAACGTTTCACTCCTTCGCGTTACCCAATGCATTGGAGAGCTATATCGGGCTCACCCTCCCTTAGTTTATCACGGAACCACCCGTCTTCATAATAATGCTCAAGAACCATAACATAATCGTATCACATAAAACATGCATAAAGGAAACATAACATTTCCACATTTCAATCACAATATATCAATACAACACAAAAAATATATTGTGAAAAAAAAATTTCATACCAAAATAAAAGAAAAGTAAAACATGGTATTTATTTTTCTTTTAAAAAGAACGTATGGCTTGTAGAGGAAGCCGAAACTCAAATAATGGTCACGACGGCGGAGAAGTCATAGTCGCCGCATACGTAAGACAAAAACATTCCCTTTTGTCGTTTAGTAAACGCTTCGTATAAAAAATATTCCTTTTGAATAAATGTAAATGTCAAAGGGGTTTATACACCGTATAAAAGAAAGTTGTGTATAAAATAAAATATTCCTCAATGAAAGGAGATTGAGACGAAGTCCCATACCTCGTATCTGACTTGACCCGACCATTCTTTAATCTCTTGAATAATAAACTTGAGTTAATATCTACTTGCTTATGAACATTTTCAAGTTCATTATTCCTTTTATACCATGTTATGAACATCATGTAATCATTTAAGTTAATAGTGTTCATTTTGTTGGTATTTGGTTCTTAAGTCAAAAATAGACTTCTTACACTTACATGTTGTTAATTTGGTCAACGTTTCATTATATCCAGAATTATATTAATGATTTGGATAACATATATATCATATATATTCATCATATACATGTATTTATAATATTACATCACATTTAGAGGTAAGAAATGAAATGCACCGTTCATGGATACGGTAAGCCGTACGTACGCATGAACGCTACTTCCATTTCTATTTCGTATTTCTGGAATGGAATCATAATTATATAAGAGTATATTATAATTCCAGTATAATAACATATACAATATCATTAACTTTATCCTTTACACATCCCACATACGGTATTAACGAATCAAATCACTTTCAGGGGGCGGTAGTCCGCACTTCCTAAAATGAAGATATCGTGTTTACCCATAATGGGAACCATAAAGGTATGCCCAAAATGAAAAAAACAGAAGATTAAAGAAAACATAAACATATTATATATCATATATAAAAATAGTGATATCATAATGGCCACCTTTGAAAGTGTTAAATGAGTATTGAACAATCATCGTTTCGGGAGGCAGAATTTCGCCATCCACGGAAACCGTATGTTCTTTAACCATTTGATGTAGTTTTGTGAGAGTGTATCACAAATAAATCTTATAACAACATCCTAGTATATTGAAGAAACTGGTTTTGTTACAAAATAAGTAAATAAAAAGAGTTTAGGGGGTTGGAGAAGAAAAATAAAACAAATGAACAAGAGAGAATGAATTACCTTTAAAAGTGTAACTCCTTTTGATTTGAGCTTAAAGGCTTCCTTTGAAAGGATTCTGCCCAAAGGGAATCCTCTAGGATGAGGAGTGGTATGTGGAGAGAGTAATTGGGCAGGGTTTGGCCGAGCCAAAGGCTTGAGGAGTGTGTGAAATGAGGTAGAGGTGGGGGCCTTTTATAAGTGGAGAGGAGGGGCACTTTTGGAAAGTAAAGAAGTATTACTTTATTTGAAAATGTGTTCTGGTTTTAAAAGGACCCACATTGATATAATTCGTCGATAATGTGATAAGGGTTCTAAATCAACTCATCCAATTGGTTTTGGACATGTGTAGTCCATTGATTTTACATTATCTTTCCATTTTTTTAAATCGTCAAATAATGATGTCATTACTGCATCATTCTTATGTCATAAATAATTTAATTTATTTAATGTCTAAAAATTATAGAAAAAATACTATGATGTATTAAATCCTTTTATCTTTCCAATTACTTTTTATAATCAAAAATCGGATCTTCATAACCCCATGTAAAAATTCTTTTCGTAAGACATATTATGTTTGTGTCATTTTTACTTTAACATTTAATAAAAGGTTATTTATGTCATTTCCCAACCAAAGTGTCTCCATGGGGTCCCCAAGTTGACCCATGGCTTTTCTTGGTCGGCCATGACACAACCAATAAGGTTAGGACATGTTTCTAGGTCATTTAATATTATTAAAGCATTATTTTTACCTTAAACTACACTAATTACCACTAATCGCGATTAAGAACTTAATAAGTTACTATTCACCAAAAATTTATTATAATATCATTGAACCACATTATAATACTTAATGACAACCATATATGTCGGATTTTTTAAATTCAAAACACAATGATGGAAAAATTTCATTTAAACGGAAAATCAGTCTTTATAAGTACCACTTAGTGGTTTCACTATTCATCAAAAATTGAAGTTTTTCAGAAAATTACAAAAAATTCACCCTAAGCTATTTTTGATATTAAGAATTTAAAAATGAAGTCCATTTTAAAAAATTCAAAACATATAAGTCACATTAATTAATTTAATAATTAATTCCCGTTGTCAGGACAAATAGCGTGTTTTTATGAAACAATAAGTATCAAAAGATTGACACTAGTTTAAGTCCGATTTCAAAGTGAAATTAATTCCAACGACCACTATTGGATTTAATGGTAAAAATATTTTCTAATTTCACTTTAAAACCAATGCAAAAGATAATCTAATCATATAAATAAATTAGGTTAAAAAGAGGTTTTGAATTAAAATACAACATTTTACACTATTCATTAAAAAAAGAACTTTATCAGAAAGGTACCAAAAATTTACACAAAGTAAATTTTGATGTCCCGATTCTAAAGAAGAGTTATATTTTGTCCAATAAAATTTATAAGAACAATAAAAACTATATTTAATGACGGTTCTCCGTCAAAAGGTGATAAGTGGACCTTTCGTGAAAATTAGGGTATAAATGCCTAAAATTGAACTCTTTCCGTATTTTAAGCCTTTATCTTTTATTGGGTAAATGTAAAAACATTTAAAAACATATATAATCATATTTTAGTTATTTCTATCCATTCCCGCCAGTACAACTGCTACTCGTTAACTAACATTTAAAATAATATTATTTTATTACTTGTGTGCAACGTAAGTTTTCAAAGAAACTCATCGTTGCGTATCGAGTACGCTATCGAACGTAGAAACCCCTTTTAATTAAAATTAATATTTAATTCGTAAATATGAAAATTCATTATTCTTTATTTACCTGGGATGTTACATCCTTCCCCCCTTTTGGGAATTGCGTCCTCGCAATTTTATTCACTTATCATAATAAGTGGGGGTATTTATCCCTCATAGCATTTTCAGATTCCCACGTTGCCTCTTCAATCACATGGTTTTTCCACAAAACCTTTACCTGATAAATCACCTTATTCTGTAACACTTGCTCCCTATGGTCAATAATCTGGACCGGTTGTTCCTCATAAGATAGGTTCTCTTCCAGCTGATGTACCTTTGGACTCAAAACATGAGATGGATCTGGCATATACTTTCTCAACATCGAAACATGAAAAACATTGTGTACCTGAGATAAACTCGGAGGTAAAGCCACTCGGTATGCAACTGATCCAACTTTCTCCAGAATTTCATATGGTCTAATGAAATTTGGACTCAGCTTTACTTTCTTACCAAATCTCATCACACTTTTCAAAGGAGAAACCTTGAGAAAAACATGATCACCTACCTCGAAAGATAGATCCTTCCTCCAGTTATCCGCAGAACTCTTCTGCCTGCTCTGAGCAGTTATCATGTGTTTCTGAATCAGCTGAAATTTTTCTACCATCTCTTCTACCAATTCTGGTCCCATCAACTTCCTTTCACCCACTTCATCCCAGAAAGCTGGAGTTCGACACCGCTTACCTTATAATGCCTGAAATGGTGCCATCTGTATACTGGAATGAAAACTGTTATTATATGAAAATTCAACCAAAGAAAGATGATGGTCCCAACTTCCCTGATAATCCGTAGAAAAAGCTCGTAGCATATCCTCCAATGTATGAATTGTTCATTCTGTCTGCCCATCTGATTGAGGATAAAAAGCTGTACTAAAATTTAATTCAGTACCCAACGACTTCTGAAGGCCTTTCCAAAAGTTAGAAATAAACCTGGGATCACGATCCGATACAATGGAGAGAGGAACTCCATGTAACCTGACTATCTCATTAAGATACAAACGGGAAAGTTGATCAAGAGAGAAAGTATCTCGTATAACAAGGAAATGAGCAGATTTGGTCAAGAGATCAACAATAACCCAGATTGAATTATTACCTCGAGATGTCTTCGGTAATCCAACAACAAAGTCTATGGATATATTCTCCCATTTACACTCTGGAACTGGTAAAGGCTGAAGCATCCCTTTCGGTAATTGCCGCTCTACTTTAACCTGTTGACATGTCAAACACTTCACAGTAAAATCAGCAATGTCTCTTTTCATTCCATCCCACCAGTAATACTCCCGCAGATCTCTATACATCTTAGTTCTGATTGGATGAACTGAAAACGGAGAACTATGAGCTTCACATAACAACTCTCTCTTCAACTATGAATCACAAGGAACACACAATCTCTTCCCAAATCTGAAAACACAATCATTATCAATGTTGAATTCAGGCAACTTACCTTTCTGAACCAGCTCTACCTTTTTCTGCAACTCACTGTCTTGCTTCTGTGCTTGCTTGATTCTATCTGATAGAGATGATCTCACTGATACCTAAAACAAAACAGAAGTACTTCCTGCCCCAACAACTTCTATGCCAAAGTTCATCAAATCCTTAACCAATGGATCACGTTCCAAATGCAACATTGTTAATGAAGCATTACTTTTTCGACTCAAAGCATCAGCCACTTTATTTGCTTTTCCCGGATGGTAATGAATTTTACAATCATAATCCTTGATTAATTCTAGCCATCTCCTATATCTCATGTTTAACTCTTTCTGAGTGAATATATACTTTAAACTTTTGTGATCGGTATATATTTCACATTTTACTCTATACAAATGATGTCTCCAAATTTTTAAAGAAAAAACAACAGTAGCTAATTCCAAATCATGTGTAGGGTAATTTACCTCATGAGTTTTCAACTGTCGTGAAACATAAGCAATTACCTGATCATTCTGCATTAGGATGCAACCAAGTCCTTTCAATGAAGCATCACTGTATATAACAAACTCACCATTCCTGGAAGGTAGTGCCAAAACTGGAGCATTCACCAATCTTCTTTTCAATTCCTGAAAACAATCATCACATTATTTTGTCCAGATCAACTTAACACCCTTCTGAGTTAGCTTAGTCATTGGACTAGATAACCGTGAAAAATTACTAACAAACCTTCGGAAATAGCCCGCAAAACCAAGGAAGCTACGAATCTCGGTTACATTTGTGGGTCTTGGCCATTCTTCCACAACTTTTGTTTTTGCAGGATCAACAGTTATTCCATCTTTAGAAACAATGTGACCATGGAAAGAAATTTGTTGCAACTCAAAAATCACACTTTCTGAATTTCCCATACAGTTTCTTTTCTTTTAAGGTTTTCAAGATAACCCTTAAATGTATTTCATGCTCCTCTTTACTTTTAGAAAACACCAAAACATCATCAATGAAAACCACCACATACTTATCCAAGAACTCATGGAAAAATCTATTCATTAAGTCCATGAATACAGCAGGTGAATTGGTTAGCCCAAAAGGCATTACTACAAATTCATAATGGCCATATCTCGTACGGAACGCGGTCTTCGGAATATCTGCCTCCTTTACCTTCAGCTGATGGTACCCCGATCTCAGGTCAATCATTGAAAAATACTGAGCTCCCTGGAGCTGATCAAACAAATCATCGATATGAGGAAAAGGATATTTGTTCTTAACAGTGATATTATTCAAGGCTCTATAATCAATGAAAAGTCTCATAGAACCATCTTTCTTTTTAACACATAAAACAGGAGCACCCCATGGTGATGTGCTAGGTCTAATGAAACCTTTCTCTAAAAAATCTTGCAATTGCTCCTTCAACTCTAAAAGTTCAATTTGTGCCATTCGATAAGGGGGTTTTGAAATTGTCTTAGAATCAGGAACTAAGTCAACAGTAAACTCAACTTCCCGATCTGGTATTATTCCAGGTAACTCATCAGGAAAAACATCAGGATACTCATTTACCACTGGCACATCATTAATCTGAACAGTTCCTTTATTTTCAAAGATGTGTGCAAGGTAACATTCATTTCCATCTTTTACAAGTATCTCGGCCTCTTGATAAGTTATCAACAGTAAGGGTTCATTCTTGTACACAAACTGGAAGTCTTTCTGAAAAGAAACTTCTTTAGCTCTACAGTCAATCTTAGCAAGTTAAATAGAGATCCAATCCATACCCAGGATAACATCAAACTCTACTAGAGGTAGAACAATAAGGTTTGCAAGTAGGTTCTTTCCACAGATAAGGATAGGAAGATTCTTATAAATTCTTTTTGCCTCAACATTTCCCCCAGGTGTTTTTACCAAAAGTTCAGGAGTCATTTCTTGAGATGGTATTCCCATTTTATTAGAATAGGTTTCAGAGATGAAAGAATGTGTAGACCCCGAATCAAAAAACACACTGGCATAATCTGAAAAAACAAACAAAGTACCTGATACAACTTCATTTGATGGCCCGACATCTGCTGAAGTAGTTGCAAAGGATTTCACCACCCCTTTCTGCTTGTAGTCTAACTTCTTCCCATCACTCAAGCTCTTTTCCAGACACTCGTTTTCATAGTGACCCATCTCATTGCACTTATAAAATTTCACTAACTGTAAATCAAATTTGTTCTTACCTTCACCTTGATCCTTTTCAGTGCAATCACGAGCCTTATGTCCCATCTTACCACATCGGTAGCACTTTCCCTAATTCATAAGACATTCCCCAGCATGCCTTTTTCCACATTTATCACAAACTGGAAACTTATTTCTCTTACCATCAGACTTTTTTGAAGAATTCTTACCTTTCTCCTGCCACCTCGGTCTCTTCTTCTGCTGGTTTTTATAGAACACTTGGTCATCGTCAAACTCCATTTCCACCTTCTCAGCACTTCGAACAAGCTTTTCATCACTTTTAAATTCACAAGAAGCTAATGCCCTTCGATATTTTGGCTTTAATCCTGAGTAAAAACGATTGATTTTACTATCAAGGTCTCGGATAAAATTTGGAGCATACCTTGCCAATCGAGTGAACCTTTCTTCATAGGCAGCCACTGAGTCTTCCTCTTGCCTCAATTCCAAGAATTGTTTTTCCATCCTAAGTCGAATAGCCTTAGGAAAATACTTCTCAAGAAACATACCTTTGAATTCATCCCAGTCAAGAGCATCAATCTCATCGGCGTCCCTGATATTTTTAACCATAGACCACCACTGATCTGCTTCACCCTCCAAACGGTAAATAGCAAGACTAACCTTTTGATTGTCTGAACACCCCATGACATCGAGAATTTTCTCCAATGCTTTAATACAAACTTCAGCTAGAACAGGGTCAGATGATCCTCTGGATGATGGTGGATGTTGCCTCATGAAATGTTCCACCACCGACATGTTCCTCTGCGGTTGATCTGGATGATCTCGTGCATGGATACCACCACCATTTATAGCCTGAGTCAACTGCGCCATTACTGCAACAAACTGTTCAGTTCCAATTCCGACCATCTCAGGATGCTGATTCGGAAGGTTATATCCTTCTGTATGCCTTCCTAGCACTGCTTCCCTATTTCCTCTACAGAAAACCATTCTGAACAAACATGTCTTAGATGAAGAAACATGGTAATCTTTAAATGCTATATCATTTCAAAAAAAAAATTTGGATAATATTTTAATAGAATTCTAACTCCTAATGTTATCTAATACCGACCTTGGATACCAACTATATGGCCCAAGCCTTAAACCTTACTTAATCTTGAGGATCTACAAGATTACACATTGAGGATCATTTCGGGTTTAGAGTTTTAGAGAATTAGATCATAAAACATGCATTACATTCCAAATATAAACAAAGTGGTTACATAAAGATAGTATTCTTCATTCCCATCAATGGTAACACATTTAAAATAAAACCTGGATTATTTCTTGACAATTCCTTGACACTATCATCATATCATGTACCGTTCCCTTGACCTGTGAAAAAGATTTAAAAAAAACTTGGGATGAGCATAAAAAGCTCAGTATGGGTTATAAAAACATGGAAAGGAAACATGAGTTCATATATACATAAGAATGAAATCATACTTTACCCATAAAACATTGGTACTTTAACATACCTCATAAAATCATGAATAAATCATAGAAATCATAAGACATAAAGGTAACTTGAGGCATTCATAACATTCTTACGTAGGGAGTAACCCTCTTGGTTACGTTTGGAATACCCATCACAGTATATTCCCTAAAACTCTTTGTAGAAACCTTAACGTTTCACTCCTTCACGTTACCCAATGCATTGGAGATCTATATCGGGCTCACCTGCCCTTAGTTTATCACGGAACCACCCGTCTTCATAATAATGCCCAAGAACCATATCATAATCGTATCACATAAAACATGCATAAAGGAAACATAAAATTTCCACATTTCAATCACAAGATATCAATATAACACAAAAAAAACATTGTGAAAACCATTTTCAATACCAAAAAAAAACTAAAAGTAAAACATGATATTTATTTTTCTTTTAAAAAGAAGGTATGGCTTGTAGAGGAAGCCGAAACTCAAATAATGGTCACAACGGCAGAGAAGTTGTTGTCGCCGCATACGTAAGACAAAAACATTCCTTTTGTCGTTTAGTAAACGCTTCGTATAAAAAAGATTCCTTTTGAATAAATTTAAAAGTCAAAGGGTTTTATACACCTTATAAAAGAAAGTTGTGTATAAAATAAAATATGCCTCAATGAAAGGAGATTGAGACGAAGTCCCATACCTCGTATCCGACTTGACCCAACTGTTCTTTAATCTCCTCAATAATAAACTTGAGTTAATATATACTTTCTTATGAACATTTTCAAGTTCATTATTTCTTTTATACCATGTTATGAACATCATGTAATCATTTAAGTTAATAGTGTTCATTTTGTCGGTAATTGGTTCTTAAGTCAAAAATATACTTCTTACACGTACATGTCGTTAATTTGGTCAAAGGTTCATTATATCCAGAATGATATTAATGATTTGGATAACATATTTATCATATATATTCATCATATACATGTATTTATAATATTACATCACATTTAGAGGTAAGAAATGAAATGCACCATTCATGGAGACGGTAAGCCGTACGTACGCATGAACGCTACTTTCATTTCTATTTCGTATTTCTGAAATGGAATCATAATTATATAAGAGTAGATTATAATTCCAGTATAATAACATATACAATATCATTAACTTTATCCTTTACACATCCCGCATATGGTATTAACCAATCAAATCACTTTCAGGGGGCGGTAGTTCGCACTTCCTAAAATGAAGATATCGTGTTTACACATAATGGGAACCATAAAGGTATGCCCAAAATGAAAAAACAGAAGCTTAAGGAAAACATAAACATATTATATATCATATATAAAAATAGTGACATCATAATGGCAACCTTTTAAGGTGTTAAATGAGTATTGAACAATCATTGTTTCGGGAGGCAGAATTTCACCATCCACGGAAACCGTATGTTCTTTAACCATTTGATGTAGTTGTGTAAGAGTTTAGCTCAAATAAATATTATAACAACATCATAGTATATTTAATATACTGGTGTTGTTACTAAATAAGTAAATAAAATGATTTCATGGGGTTGGAGAAGAAAAATAAAACAAATGAACAAGAGAGAATGAATTACCTTTAAAAGTGTAAATCATTTTGATTTGATCCTAAAGGCTTCCTTTGAAAGGATTATTCCCAATGGGAATCCTCTATGATGAGTAGAGGGATGTGGAGAGAGTAATTGGGCAGGGGTTGGCCGAGCCAAAGGCTTGAGGAGTGTGTGAAATGAGGTAGAGGTGGGGGCCTTTTATAAGAGGAGAGGAGGGGCACTTTTGGAATGTAAAGAAATATTACTTTATTTGAAAATGTGTTTCGGTTTTAAAAGGTCCCACATTGATATTATTCGTGTATAAGGTGATAAGGGTTCTAAATCCACTCATCCAATTGGTTTTGGACTTGTTTAGTTCATAGATTTTACATTATCTTTCCATTTTATTTAAATCGTCAAATAATGATGTCATCACTGCATCATTATTAAGTCATAAATAATTTAATTTATTTAATGTCTAAAAATTATAGAAAAAATACTATGATGTAGGAAATTTTATTATCTTTCCAATTACTATTTATAATAAAAAATATGATCTTTATAACCCCATGTAAAAATTATTTTCGTAAGACATATTATGTTTGTGTCATTTTTACTTTAACATTTAATAAAAAGTTATTTATGTCATTTCCCAACCAAAGTGTCTCCATGGGGTCCCCATGTTGACCCATGGCTTGTATTGGTCGGACATGACACAACAAATAAGGTTTGGACATGTTTCTAGGTCATTTCATATTATTAAAACATTATTTTTACCTTAAACTACACTAATTACCACTAATCGTGATTAAGAACTTAATAAGTTACTATTCAGCAAAAAATTATTATAATCTCATTGAACCACATTTTACTTCTTAATGACAACCATGTATGTCGGATTTATGAAATTCAAAACACAATTATGGAAAAATTTCTTTTAAACGGAAAATCAGTCTTTATAAGTACCACTTAGTGGTTTCACTATTCATCAAAAATTGAAGTTTTTCAGAAAATTAAAAAAAATTTACCCTAAGCTATATATGATATTACAAATTCAAAAATGAAGTATATTTTACAAAATTAAAAACATATAAGTCACATTAATTTATTTAATAATTAAATCCCGCTGTCAGAGCAAATAGCGTGTTTTTATGAAACAATAAGTTTCAAAAGATTGACACTAGTTTAAGTCCGATTTCAAAGTGAAATTAATTTCAATGACCACTATTGGATTTAATGGTAAAAATATTTTCAAATTTCAATTTAAAACCAATTCAAAAGATAATCTAATCATATAAATAAATTAGATTAAAAAGAGGTTTTGAATTAAAATACAACATTTTACACTATTCATTTAAAAAAGAACTTTATCAGAAAGGTACCAAAAATTTACACAAAGTAAGTTTTGATGTCCCGATTCTAAAGAAGAGTTATATTTGGTCCAATAGAATTTATAAGATCGATCAAAACTATATTTAATGACGATTCTCCATGAAAAGGTGATAAGTGGACCTTTCGTGAAAATTAGGGTATAAATGCCTAAAATTGATCTCTTTCCGTATTTTAAGCCTATATCTTTTATTGTGTAAATGTAAAAACATTTAAAAACATATATAATCATATTTTAGTTATTTCTATCCATTCTCGCTAGTACAACGGCTACTCGTTTACTAACATTTAAAATCATATTATTTTTTGCTTGTGTGCAACGTAAGTTTTCAAAGAAACTCATCGTTGCGTACCGAGTACGCTATCAAACGTAGAAACCCCTTTTAATTAAAATTAATATTTAATTCGTAAATATGAAAATTCTTTATTCTTTATTAACCTGGGATATTACACCATCTAGTGTAGTAAATGAGACCCGTTGAAGATATCAGTAAATTTAGTACTCATTATAAATGATTCAATCCATTTTTAAATTAAAATTAAGAGTTTTCTTGTAGAGAACAAAAAAACTCGGGATAATCATGATATCTAATAAAGAAAATATAAAATACATACAATGATTAGTTTTCTATCTCTTTTTTATGTGGTGTGTAGTAATATCCATCACATAATATAAAATATCGATAGGAATATTTATCAGGTTTACAATATGAGTCGATTTAAATGAATAAAATGTACTAGTGATAAATAATATAGTCATTAAATATGAGGCCATAGTGTTGGTACATTTTACCATCCTTGGACCTGTATCGACATTATCTGGAGAATGTTCTACTTCGTAAAAAATATTTATTTTGGATGCATGAGAATAGGACCACTGTGATTTTGAATCTACTGATTTCACCACAACAATTTTAGGTGTTGATGAACTCATTACACTGTTCATAGTATAAAATAAATCGAATAATTTTAGTAGGTTTCCTTAGGGACCACCCGAACTATTGATCATTGGTGCCCCATTATAACCACTTCTCGAATACCCATTATTTACAAAATGTAATCACATAAAATGACATCTGTTAGGCATGATAGGATCTATAGAAGAAAGATACAATCAAGAACCACTATGAGACTCATAATGCATATTTTTCCCATTAAGGTAACTCATATAACAACCACTAGGAGAAAAATGACCTCTCAAAAACCCTAACTAACCAGGACGGTCATTATCAACCACCAAATACTTATCCATCACATCAACATAAAAATTAAGTGTCATTAAGAAAACCTATGAAACAATCATTGGTTGAATACCCATATCTAAATATTTAATAATCAACTTATCATTCGATATATTATCCTGATAAAACTTCATATTCTCAAAAATTTAGTCCGTGTACTCTATCATGGACTAATAAGTTTGTTCGGGTTTGAAAAACAATAGACTTATCCAGAACCATAGACTTTGTATAGTGCTGCTCAGCGAAAAGAACCCTAATTTCCTTCCACAATACACCCTCATACTTTTTCCAATAACCTTAAAATCACACAATCTTCATCTAGTTCCCCCTAGCAAGATGGTGGAACATTTTACCATTATCAAATCATAAATTTCAAATCAATCAAATTGAATATATGTATCTTTTAACTCTATCTTAGCCACATGAATATCATTTGATCCTTGGAATGATGGAGGATTCTAGTGAAGTAACTCTTGAGAATGATTTTGAGATTCATCCCTTGGTGGTTCCACAGTTGAGGATTAAATGGGAATTGGTGCAGGTTCTTGTCCCAAAGCATTGGCAACACACACAATAATCAAAACAAGATTTTGTTCCACATGAAATCAGCTCGCTCTAATTCTCAAGAAGATTCCTATTTGGGATAATTCACACAAATTAATGGATGCATGATGCAACCCAACATCAACAATAAATATTTATGACATCATAATATTATTCATATCATTAACCCAAAAAATTGAAATAATAATAACAATCCCATCAGATAATATTTGGGTATTTTAATTTCAACACACTAAAATGAAAAATCATGGAAAATACCTGAATTAGATAATATTAATCATAAAGATGCCCTTCCAAAACCACCTAATATTACTTAAGGATATTTATGATGAAAATTTTCTTTGATAATTTTTGCAATTACATTCTATATCCTAAAAAGGAAACTATAACTGGAATCTAACATCATGTAATGATGCTTAAATTGGCTTTAATACCACTTTATCATGAACCATCTCTTACACACTGGTACCTTGATACCTTATTCTACACTGACATAGACCCATTAGTCTTTTTGATCCCCACAGGTTGGAGACTAAAACCTGGCATCATAAATGATAAAAGAGGGAACACATTTTCCATAAAACAACAGAATACAAATTTTACAAGTCAGTATTCTCAATAATATAATAAGAGAATGTGAAAAAAAATAGGAATAAAAAAAAATTAAAAAGTAGTAAACCATCATTGTAATAAACATCTATTAAGATAAATTTCAAACATCCCATGAAACAAGTTGATAACATCTCCACCGCTCACCTATACCTTTCATAGCCAAAGGGTCAATAAAATGCACCTACTCCATGATACACTTTCCCTATTCCCATTCCTGGAATAATAAAATATAAAATCGAAGAAAGGAAAAGGTAGGGTGTGAGCTATAAATCCTATTATGGTATCATCTAGTTTTCCATAATAAATACCATCAAAATATACCATTAATTTTATCAATTTAAATAAAACAGATCACATAATTTCTTTTTTATATTTCCAAAATAATATTATTTCATTTTAAAATGATTGTTAATATTTCAAAAACACATTAAAACCGGATTAAATATTCATTTTATATAAATCAGTTTATATAAATCAGTTGACATGAATCAAAATGTTCAAAAATTCATTGTCATGTATAATCAACTCAAATGACACATCTCAAAGAAAGTACCATTTACAGAATCCCCTTGGAAAGACATTTTATTACATAATAAGATCCTCACACAACTCATAGAGATTTTGACACTAATCAGGTGTGAACACAGAAATACAACCCAACATGGGGAACCCATCAATGGTAGCCTAAACAAAAATTGGAGACCTCATTACATGTAGTCATGAAAAATATGTTTTAGTCATAGTTTTCATTGTCAATTAATTTTAATGTAGTCCAGGTCCTAGCATTATTATCCATGTTACCACAAACTACCTAGGATAATCAAAAATTAACCAATAAATAAAATTGGAATATAATCATTTCAAATCATTTAATATATAATTTTTCATAATTAGATTCTAACATACCTTTGTATTTTCAAAAATAAAGCATTGGTTTACATCATTTCATGACTTTTTAAAAAAGATTTCAATTTTTTTTCTTCTCTCAAGAACTAATTCAAATAATTTCCTTAATAATTATTTCAAAAATCAATCCATTAATATTCATAAATCCATCCAACAATTTCAATTCCATTGAATTTGGGGTTTCTGCTCAATTTCCACATCCCATTCAAATAACGAAAAAATTAATAAAAATTCTCTATTTTTAAATCAAATAAATACTCAATTCCATTCAATCATGAAATTCAAGAATTCTATTGTCTAGAAACAAATTACATAACCACCTATATTTAATCAAATATCATGAATTGACAATCACAATTAGATCATCCAATAGAGAATGAACACGTCAATGATCCTGAAATCAAACCAAGATTCAAGACCCCATAAAATAGTTTTTAGATACATAAAAACAAAATGATAAAAAAATATTGAAAGAGTATGGAAGCATGGATTGGTATTGATAAAATGATATATTATCCACTAATATGAGAGGGATCTGATCTTCATCCAAAGGTTTGGTTCATCAATGGAGTGGGTTGGAGGATCTAGAATCACATTTACGGAGCGAACTCAACCCTAGAAACCGAGTTTGGTCCGACTAAGAGTTATAGAAAACATAAAAGGGGTTCATGAATTAAAATAATATAATATCAGATAAATTAAAACCCCCATGCATTGTTTTATGGTGATGGCCTCACTGTTGGGCTAATCATGAAACCTAACTATGTTCCCCTATTATAGGTTGATTGATTTGTCCAATATGGGTGCATGCTCTTTCAAACCATTCCCATACTATGAAAACCATTACTATCCATGATTGAATAGTTATTAGTGGGGGATCATAATTTGGGAAAACCATTTTCCAACCATGCACAATATAGAACACCTCTAAAATTTTTCCTAATTTAACCGAAAACAACTGAAGACAAACCCAACTAAAGAGATACTCACAGTTCACCATGATTTTGATGATCCATTATGAAATATATTCATTTTCATGTCAGAATACACTTTTATCATGATTTTTGAGTTTCCCAGATCCATGGATGCATGAAGTGCATTTAAATATTTGGATACTAATCTTCTGGAGTGGATGATTAACTTTTTAGTGATACTGGGGAAGTGGAATTTACGTCTGCTCAAATATTCTATAAATATCCTATAAACCATGGAGTAAATGATTGGATCTATATAAATGATTTTATATTTTAACGTTATATCCATACCATGATCCTTCTAGTTTTAATAATCGATCTCTAGGATTTTCAAATGGGGTCACAATGATGCCCAGATCAGCGACATTGGAAGATATAATTGTTTAGATACCTGGAATCCTCCCACGATTGGTACATTAAAGATTAATGTGGCGACATTGGTAACTTTTGGATCCTTTTTGAGTATCAATGATGTCATCTAAAACCCCATAAAATCAATATTCACTTAATTACAAAAAACCATTTATGTTATTTGGTCTCTACGGGTAGATGAAGCGCATGCGATTATTTATAGTGAGGAGTTATTTATGTATATATTAAGGAGTTATATTATCCTATAGTCCAACATACATATTATTCTCAATGCCATATAGACTCTAGATAATTACCATATATCATTTAGTCTGTTTGTTGGAATGATTTACTCTTTATGTCAGAAATTTTCATCTTCCTCTTTTTCCTTCATCAAAATTGATGAAAATAAGGTTACACAGCTTTTGGCGACCTGTGGTCTCATAGGTGAGTTACATGTCTAGCAGAAAAATTTTTCAATTTGGATAAATAAACTTTTATTTTCTGATTTTATATTTTATATCTAATGAGTGTTCTTCATTCAAAAAAATCAATTTATCATATTTACATGTTTTGTTAAAATATACCATTATAGATAATAATTTAATTTTTACATGTAAATTTATTATACATGAGAAACTAATAAACATAAATAAAATATATTATAAATATGAAATTAGAAAAAAAAAACAATGAAATTATATATTATTATTTTATTATATTTTTATTTACATTGAAAAGATTATATTAAATTATAGAAAAAAATCTAATTGATATAAAAAATTATACAATTGATAAATATATATTAAATAATATAAAATAATATTTTTATTGAATGATATATTCATTTAAATAATTTTACATTAATAAAAAAATATAAATAAATAATTTACTAATGAATTCATTTTTAATAAAGGTAATAGGAATACTGAATTTTTATTTTATCAAGATACATCCAATTTTTAATCATTTAGTCCAAAATAATATATACATAAGGCACCTACACAAACCACCTTATGTCCTAACATCAACGAATAAGAATCATTCCCAGTTTCCCTTTTAAATGGATGTTTAAATATATATATAGGATTATTACAGATGCCAAGTTTCATTTTCATCCCTAGGACTAATCATGTTTGGAATTCACAATAATTAAATTTATATATGGGGTTTCACTCCAAATACCCCAAACACAAACCCCTAATGTCGATCAATTTTTTGTTTATTTAACTCCTAGAATTCTGGAAAAATTTATGACTCCCTTGGTAGTGGAAAATCCAAAAACTCTAGAGAACTTCGATGACAACTTTATCTAAAACTTCGACGACTCCAAGGAGTTCAGTGAAACCAATGAGTCCACAAAATGTAGTGGCATGTTTCCCCAAATCCTACTCCAATAAAAATCCACTATTTGTCTTCCTTATAAACTTTAGGTAATCTGGTGATCCTTAGTTTTATTCACATACACTATTTTATTTTATAATCATGGAACCAATGGTTGAAGAATAAGGTGTAGCTTATCTATTTATACTGAATCTTCATTTTCCTTATCATTGAAAATTCTATTTTACAATTCGGAAAAACTAAATGTTATCTTATTATAATTTATTTATTTAATACATCCCTCTTATTCGATGTTTTCATTAAATTTTTTCTATATATATTTCTTAAATTATAAATTAATCTAATAAGAATCCACTACATCCCATTAGAACATAGAGAAAAAATATTTTACAATTTTATTAATGATAAATATATTGGAAAATAAATAAAAATTTCCACTAAAACCTCCATTAGAAATATGATAGGAACTTATATTTTATGTTCCACTATTGGTGCCTCTAGAATTTAATGTTTGTAGTTATTTTAAATGTAATTCACTCTAGAAATTTTGATCGATATTAAATAGGAACTTTTAGGGGATATTCAACGGGAACATTTGGTTGAAATTATAATCTTATTCTGTGAATAATACCTTATGTTTTGACTAAAACTTATATCAGAATTTATGGAATCCTCAAACAAACATGTTTTGTATTGTAGTTTAATTTTTTATGATAGATGTGGAAAATTTTTTCTTTTTCCCCACTAAAAATTCCAATGCTTCTTTCCCTGAAATTTCTAGTGGATCATCCACTAGAACATCCGCTGGAGGTCCATTAAAGGTTCCACTAGTGGTTGCATTAGAACATCAACAAGAACATCCATTAGAATGTCTTCTGGACTTTCCACTAAAACATCAATTAGAATTTCTAATGGACTTTTCTATTTGATGACATTGAATGTTGAAACCTCTAATGTAATTTGTGAATCCCATAATAAACCATGATTCTTATATTGTAGTGAAATTTTTATAGGATTCATAATGGTATTTTGTTCTATTATTTTCCCCATTAATTCAAGTAAAACATCCATTGAATCATTCACTATAGCATATAATTGTTATTCTAATGGATCACCTAGTATATCTTCTAGTGGGACTTCCACATAAACTTATATTATATGTTCCTATGGATCTTCAAGAATTAATCTACCTTATGTTTTGAATTAATATTATAATTTAATTTGTGTCATCCCCAAAAAAATTTTCTATATTCCACATAATGTTTTACAGGATTTAGTATGGAATTTTGTTATATTTTTTCCCATTGCATCTTCTAGTGTATCTTTTACTATAAATTTCAGTGGTGATTCCAATGAAAGATATAGTGGACTTTCCAAAGGATTATCCCATGTAAATTATTTTGAGGTTTCTATTGATAACCCAAATACAACATCTAATCATGTTCCATCTAATTATAGTGAAAACTACCATAAGTTGAACCCTATTCTCAAATTTATGGAATCCCAAAAAAACCTTTTTTTAATATTACAGTGAAATTTTTTATAGAACTTAATAGGGAATTTATTTCTGTTATTTCCCTTATAGAACCTCTAATGGATATTACACTCTGAATTATAGTGGATCTTCTAGTGGTGCTTCTACTGGTACTTCTATAGATTCTTCCAGTGGAGGTTCTATTGGAAATACAACTATAACTTCCAGTCATTTTCCTGATAATAACAGTGAAAAGATACCTTCTTTTAAATCCTATACTGAAATTTTTGGAATCCCCAAAAAAAAATCAATATTACAGTGATTTTTTTACAGGATTCATAAGGGAATTAGGTTGTGTTTCTTCCACACTAGAACATTAAGTGGAGTGTCTAGTGGAATATCAAGTGGTTCTTCAAGTAGAACATCTATTCAACGTTCTATTAGAACTCAGACTGTAACATACTTTCCTATTCTAGATAATTTTATTCAAAAGATACCATATATCAAATAAGAGACTATAATTTGTTTAATCCAAACATAAAACATTTTTTATAAATTCAAATTATGTTTTTGTAAGATTAAGCAGAGAAATTTGGTACTATACTTTTCCCACAAAATGTTCATGTTGGACTTCCACTAGAAACATCTGTTAGATCATCTAGTTGATATTTTAGTAGAGATTATAGTGGAACTTCTTATAGATATTGTTTATGAATGTGCATGGTTTATTTTTTTATTACATATTCTTATACATTTATTTTCAATATCCAAAACCATTTATGATTTTGTTTTATTACATGTATCTTTTTATTTTAAATCAAATTTTTTCAATTATAACATTAGTTATAGAAATAATAATTTAATGATTACTAATTTATATTAATGATAAAATTCCTATATCAATTTTATTTAATTGAGAAAATGTCTAAATATTTCGCTATTATGTTCACATTTAATTAATAAAAATATTTTTATTTGTAGTCTCAAATATTTTTTTCAATTTTAATGAAATTATAATTTTCCAATATATTTTGATGACATATTAATCCAAAATGTTTGGATTTTTGGGATTTAAATCATGATTTATAGATAATTTATTTTTATAAATTTAATTAGTTTATGAGGAAGAGTAAATATTTATGTCGTGTTCTGAAAAATAATTAAACGATGTTTCCACTACATTTTTATGAAACAATACACTCTATATTTTTGAAAAGATACTACATTTTATTTACTTCATGTTGTACAGATATCATATTTGAATGACAGTTAATTTTACATAAACCCCACATTTTTATCTTGACTTCAATAGTTTACATTTATATAAGAAAAGGACATTTATGTGGTTATAAAATAATATGATGTTCTGCAATGTTGTTTCACCACTATTGATTTTTTTAATGTTGTTGCTTCTATTTTTTTATGATTTAAAGAGCAATATAAGTAGGGTTTATTTGATTCATGTTTCATTTTAAATATAATAATATTTTCTACATGCAAATATTTTTGACCATATATTGGACCATGTATTTAGAGACATTAAAAAAACACTGAAATTTTTTAAAGTATGTTTCCCAATTTGTTTATAAAATTATGGATCAGTAACGCTAAATTCAAAATAGTGCAATGTATGGATCAAAAAAAACTAATTTTATGATAGTGTAATGTATGGTTCAAAAAAACTACTTTCAAAATAGTGAAAAAAGAAATTTTTTGGAAACATACTTTCAGAATAGTGAAAAGTATGGATTGATCACACTACTTTCGTAATGTACCCTACTTTCATGTACCATACATTTTGTTTCAATCTTTATTGGGGAAACATTGTGCTATTATAGTGAACATTGATCTGCTACATATATATACGGATTATATCATAGGATTATGATTGATGACACTTTGATGATTTTGGTGAAGTATTTAAATAGAAAAATTAATAAATTATTTCAATGAATTTTTACAATAAAATTGGTGGACATATGATAATATAAATTCAAATATTTGAATTTACTTTTTGAGTGTGCTACTAGTTTTCAGGAACTATTTTGAGTAGTTTTAACAAGGTTTTAATGGATTTAAACTAGAATTTGTAAATCATTTCATTGTAGTATTATATTGGAGATCTTATTAGAAGAGTTTTTCAAATTATATTAAATTAATTTATTTACGGCTGATTGAATATGAATAATGGGGAAACAATGTCGTTATTTTTGGGATGATATTTTTGAAAGAACATAACTGAATTTATTTTGATTATTTGGAGGATTCAGAGTTGCTGCAACTATTGAATATCTATTATATATATCAAACATGTTAAAAAATATATAAAAATTCAAAAAAACATCACAGGCTTACATCTTTGACATGATGTGAGCCTTTTGAACATGTCGTAAAAGCCAATTCTCAAGAACCAGTACTAGTGATTTTTTTTTTCATTTCATGTCTATTTTCTATGTCTGTAACACTATTTCCAATCTCTCTCCCAAAATTTCATTTTTTCATTTTTATTATATTACACACAAATGAATTATTATTTACTATTTTCCTATGGTTATAACACATGTATTCAAAATTCTGGATTTAATGGTTGATAATCCCTATATATAATTTCAAGACTAATTTGGTTTTTACCCCCAGTGTCTAAAGGCATGTTGTAATGGTTTTCAATCCACATAAAAAATTCAGTGTCAACTTTTTCCCTTGACTAGAATAGGATTATGTAAATGGGATATGATTCCCCCTCAAAAATCATTTTTAGTTTAAAAATATCACTCACCGAGTAGATAGATATATGTGTGGATTATGTCATCGTTTGACCCAACTACTGTAGAAAATATTCTTGAGTTATTTAATTTTTACACTGATTATTAACCTTAATAATATACAATGATAATTAATTTAATTAATTCAACATTTAACATAAAAATTTAAATCCTATTTATTCACCCGCCTCTAGGAATTCTTCAATATCCCTATTAGGATCTAACAAATGGTATCATAGAATAATCGTTTTTTATTATTGATTAGATTGATTATAATATTTTATGATTCATTACAATCTCAAAAAGATTTTGAGACCTCACAATATAATGAAAATATCATATAATATAGCAGGAATAAACCCTAATGATAATTGGAAGCCTTAAAATACACAATTCAATGATGGAAATAATTATGGCTTCTCGGGATCCCAAATAGAGGCATCCCTCAAACAATTGAGCATTAACACTAGTCTTTCAGGTAAAAATCATACACAATGTCTAAATCCGACCTAGATAATCATATGGGAGATGATTCTAGTAGATATTTTTTATATTAATGAAATTTTAATATATTATATTGTGCTATAAAAATTAGAGTTTTTAGTCATGTTTCTTCTTATAACACATATATTAAAATATAGAAAATTATTCAATTCACTTAACATAGATATGAAAAACTAATCAAAACCAAACATTTAATGATTTAGGATGAGTATCAATAAATTAATATTGGTGAATCTTAAACAATAAACTAAATGTTCCATATATTCAAAAGCATTTAGCGTGGAACGAATTCACATGATGATGATTTGGAAAAACAAGAACATCTTGAATGATTCCTATGTACATTACCAAGTAAATTGATTGAAAATAAGGTTTCCATTTATGAAAGAAATACTTTCAAAGATTAAACACTTGTCTTATTGATTTGATCAATGATTCAATATGATCTTGAACTAATGAACATAGCTGATGTGGAGACCAAAAAAAGAAAAGGTGTATTTTTAAATATATTAATTTTTTTACTGACTCTTCTGATTCTTATCTATAGGATAGTGAGAAATGATATATATCATAGATTTTGAATAGAATTTAGAAAATAATTAAAATGAAAGCTTTGAAGAAAAAATATAGAAGAAAAACTTAAAAATAATATGGGAGTAATGAATGGTGGTACAAATTTGTATTCATTAAATGTGACATGTTATGAATGTAGAAGTAAAGGACATATCAAACATGATTTTCCTAAACTAAAGAGAAAAATAAATTAATAAATAATGATAGAAATGTGTTGACAACAAGTTGGAGTTGTACAAAAGAATCTAATTCCAATTCATGATCTATAAACTAAAAAGAATCATAAAACGTAGGCTTCATGGAATCGCTGGATATGTTTAGTAATTCTAGATTTCATTCTTGGTTTTATGATTCTGACTATGATTCTTATAATCTTATTATATTGGAAATAATGAATAAATTAGAGGATTAAGGAAATATATTTTCAATGATACTGATTTATATAATAAGAGCAACTAAAAAAGAAAACATGATTCTGAAAATAAAATACTTTGGCAACAGAATGAAATATTAAAAAACTCAACTTCTACTTCACATTCAGTGTTTTATGAAAATTTTAAGCCTATTAATCATTTGACATAATATTTCAAAAAGGTATATGAATATTTTTTATAAATTTTATTAAATTTTATTCATGGTTTTGGATAATGTAATGAGATAATTTTTTGACTACGATTGAAAAAAATAATGATGGTTTTATCTATGATAGGAGATTTCCAAAAATGTATAAAAAACATTTTTTAAAATTTAAAAATCTTATTATTCAACTGTTACTTTTTTTAAATATGGCACAAAATTTCACTATGTAAATTATTGTTCTATTATATTCAAACAAAATTTAGGATATAAAAAATAATACTTATAAATAAATATTATTTAGAATTCTATAAAACACTTGTTTAAATTTTTTATGGGTACTTAAGAATTTTATAACTTATCCCATTAGACTCAATGTAGCATGGTTAATCAAATGGACATGTAAGTTATTTTTTGTTTGAAAATTGACTTGCATGTCCAAATAATTTCATATGGTACATTGAATATTGATTCTACAGGAATATTACCAGAGACCAATAAAATTTATAATATAAAACACATTTTATGGAGGCAATGTTACATTTGGATACAATTCCAATGGAAAATTAAAAGCTTTTGGTAATGTCGGTATTTCAAATTCTACCTTTATTTAAAATAATTTATATGTTGATGGCCTAAAAAATAATTTTATTAGTATATCACAATTGTGTGATGATGGAATGGAAGTTAAATTTCATAATGATACATGAATTGTGTTTAAATATGATTCTAAATTTTTATACTAATAACATATATAATATTTATATTATTGATTTTAATGAAATAGTTGTTCAACATGTAAAGTGATTGAATGTTTTATAGAATGAAATCATATTTTATCATTAATTTTTAGGTAATTTCACTTTCATAATGGTACATAGTATCTTAAAACATTAGAATGTGTTACAAATACCTTCATTGATGAATGAAAAACATCATATTTTTGATACATTCATGAAAAGGGAAGCAATATAAAATTTATTTTAAAATTAACTATAAGATAAGTAATAATAGAATGTTATAGTTTATAAATCATGAATTATTTAACGCCATTATATTTTATAGTCTTTGTGGAAATAAATATACATTATTTATTGTTGACGATTATATTATACATTTATGGGTATACTTTCTTCCTCATAAAAATGATACCTTATCACGATTTACATATTGTTGTAAATTATTTTAAAATGAAAAAGGATGTATTATTATTTATATTCATATTGATAATAATGGTAAATTTTATAATTTATATAATTTTTTTTGAAAAATGGCTATTTTCTTAATATTTCATCTCCATGATCACCATAACAAAATATATTTGTAGAATGAAAAAATAAAAATATAATAGAGATTTTTTAAAATACGTTAAGTGAATATTATTTTTGTTGATTTATTGTAAGATGAGGATGTTTTTATTTCATCTTATATTTCAAATAGAATTATTATTAAACTTTTTTAATGAATACTCCTTATGAATTATTTAAAAATAAAAACCCCGATGTGGTTATTTTATTGTTTTCTATTGTAAAGATTTAATTTTATATTCAATGAATAGTTTTGGTATATTTAATTATAAAATTAATGTATGTGGGTTTCATTGTTATTCAAATAATATTAAATTATATAGAGATTATAATAAAATAACTAAAGTTATTGAAAAAATATTAATGTTATGTTTGTTAAAAATAATTTAAATTAAATTCTAATTCTAATGTTATTGATGTGTAGTTTGTATATTTTAATGTTGATGATGAACAACCTCATAAAAAGGTGAATCAATTGAGAGGGGATACTACTTCTACTCATCCTAATCAATTATCATTGATGATTCACAAATATCATCATGTTGAAAATATAATTGTCAATGCTGGTTCTTTTCTGAAAAATAGACATTAAATTTAGAACTTTTTTCTTATTATACAATGATTTCTGATTTTTTTCCAATTAATGTAAATGATGTTTTAAAATATTGAAATTGGCTTGTTTATATTCAATAATAATTAAATCAGTTTGTTATAATTAATCTTTTTACTTCAAAATACTTTCCTGAGGATAATATCGTGATTAGAACTACGTCCATCTATAGAAACATGTTGGATGAATATGGATAGGTTTTCAAAATCCAAGCCGGACATGTTGCTGAAGGATACTCTCATGAAAAAGGTATATAATTTAATGATTCATTTACCCCAGTTTCTAGGATACATACAATTAAAATATTGTTGTATTTTTTAATCTTTTAAGGTTTTAAATTATATCAAATGGATGTATAACGTTTTTTCTTAAATAGTTTTATTAATGATGAAATTTATGTTTCTCAACCACATAATTTCAAAAGTGAAAAATTGTTGACCATTTTTAAAAATTATCTAATTATTTTTATTAAATAAGCACCTCATTCATGGTATCAAATCAGTGCGTTGATTTTATTAAATAATGTTTTCAATAAATGAATTTTTGATCCTACAATTTCTATTAAAAGAACTTATTATTATATTCTAATTGTTCATATATATGCTGAATATATTGCTTTTTTTCTGATATATGTATTTTGAAATAATTTTTCTACTATGATGTCTTCTGAGTTTAACTTGTGTTTAATGGTAGAATTTAATTCCTTTCCTATATTTCAAATTTAACAAAAAAAAGATTAAATTGTTTTAGTGAATCTAAGTATACTAAAGATTTAGTAAAATTATTTGGTCTTTATTCCTCTAAATAAATGAAAATTCTTATTTTTAATTATTCTAAATTATAATTTGAGGTTTTTTTAAATCGATTGATATTAAATTTTATAGAGGAATGATAGCCTGATTCCAATATTTAACTATATCCAGACCCAATATCATGTTTAGTGTTTTTTATTTTCTAGAATTCAAGATTATAATAAATAATGTCATTTTAAATTCGTAAAATGAATATTTAAAAATATTCATGTAATAGTAAATTTAGGATTATTTTATACAAAATATATTTGTTTCGATTAAAAATCTTATAATAAATTTGATTTGGGAGGATGTAGAATTGATTTAAAAATCGCATTAGGTATGTGTCATTTTCTAGGAAAAAGATTAATTTCCAGTTCTTCTAAGATACAACTATATGTTTATTTATCTACTATATCAGTTGAGTATATGTCAAATACTATTAGTTCATCTAAATGTTTATGGATTAATAAACCATTATGTGATTTTGGTGTTTATCATGATAAATTACCAATTTATTAGGAAAACCCATTTTAAATTTTCAATATCTAAAAAATAATTACTACATTCTAGGACAAATCATATTAATATTATAATTAATTATATTCGAAATCATGTGAAGAATAGATAAATTGTTTAAGAATTTATGACTTTTAAAAATCATCTAGCAGATATTTTTACAAATCCAGATTTACATTGATGAGTCTAAATTTTTTAAATTTTTCCTTGGTATGATGGAATTTTGACCACATTTGTATGTAGGGATTATTTTTTTCTCTTTTTGATTATTTACAATTGGGGGAATAAATTTGATTTATATGGTTGAAATTTTCATGTTTTTCAATAAATCAAAAAGAGGGATACATTTTATAATTATATGTGTTTTCTTTTGTTTTATTACATATGAATATAAAATTTTTCAATAAAAAGAACCTTTTATGATTTTTTTTATTACATGTGTATTTTTATTTTAAAAACATTATATATTTTTATTACAACTTGTGTTATAGAAATCATAATTTAATAATTAATACTTAATGTGAAATATAAAATGTATACCTCTAGTTTATAGTGGGAGATAGTTCTCATCAAGGTGATTAATCCTTGTAGTATGAATTAACTGTTTGTAATCTTATGGGGATTGTAGTAATAGATCAGTCATATAAGAGGATGATAACCCAATAATATGTGGATGAATTTAAACTGTGTATGTTACATTTCTTGTTTTCCAACCCAAATAACAACTGTTTTGAAAAATCATTTTGAACAAGGAGTTGTATTTTGATTTAGTACCTCCAACGATGACATAAATAATTAAACTGCCTGGTTTTATGGGTGCGACAAGAAACTAGAATTAAACATGTCCTCATGGTCTTTCCTTTTTTTAAATTAGTGGTATATTATTAAAATTTATTTAATATCAAATGGAATTATAAAATTCTATCACATTAAGTTAATTGTGTCAAATAACCAACTAGATTCATTTCCATAATAAATTGAACATATTTTCATGTTTTTCAAACACAGTACAAAGATCATTGAAAAATGAACTATAAATGGTCTCAATTACCAATATGGTATTTTTATAAATTAAAATAGTATTTTCGGTTTTAAAATTCACATATATTACATCTACATTGAAATTTTTGTTTATAAAAATGGTGTTACAATGTATTTCAATTTATGACAGACTAAAAATTGTTTCAAATATCAAATTTCATGTATTAAATATACCAAAATAGTGTACCATAATAAATGATTTGATGGATTAGTATAAAAATTATAATATACCATATCTCCATAATAATTATGGTTTCATGAAATCATGTCTGAATATATTAAAATTCAAACTGATCTATAAATGATTCAATAGATTATTATAAAATTTATCATATAGTACATATTTAAAAAACACGATGTCTACCTTTAAATTTGATATTACAAATTGGATTTCAGGACATCCTTCAATAATGGATCAAAATAATTATAGATCTTATCGACAAGAATTATGTTGTTAAATAAGTTACTTTTAATGATGTTTTTCCAGGTGCGACAAAAAATATGATCATGTTTGATCATATATTTTCTTTGTTAAAAAAATTGATATGAGACACAAAATGACCATTTAAATTATTCTCTTAAAAATAAACATCATTATAAATTGAAATCATATTGTCACCATAGCACTTAACATGTTCATATTTTTATTCAATGGTGTTCAATATCGGACACCATTTTCTAAAAATATTTTGATTATTTCACCTTCTTTCCTCTTTGGATACCTTTTAAAAGAGGACATTATTAATAGTGTCTCAAATCTATGATGACCAACTACTCTATATATTGATGTATTTATGACAGTGAAATCTATGGAAGACATAATAAAATCAGAGAATTCAATGTCATAACCTGCATCTATTTAACAAGATATGGTGATTATGTTCATTCCCATTTCATAGAATTATTTATAAAAAATTTCTATGACAGAATTAATATAATCATTTACATCAAAAAAATATTAGTCAAATGATAGAATAATTCTAGCCGATCTGATCCACCTCCCCAAAATCTATTTTTCAGGTATTAATATCACACCAAGGTGATCATAAAATATTTATACATGATAACAAGTGACCCAAAAATCTCAAATTTTAGACAAGAAAATTGAAAAACATCATTTTAATCTTGAAATGATATATTGAATTGATCTTCAAATCCTTGCATTCTAATAACATACATAAATTAAACTCTTCATTCAAAAAATGATTGCATAAAATAAAACATGCAATAATAATTTTATATTAATGTTGAAATAAATCAAATAAAATTGTTATATATCTAGTATAAACATGGGGAAATAATGCATGGGGATGGTAAATATTACAAGGAAACTTCTCCCACACCCCAAATTTTGCATTTGTTTCTTATTAATGATTATTTTCCAACAATTTCTCAAAATACGTAAATAAATTTAAATAGTAACACACCATTAATTCGTTTTATAATAATGAATTCATTATGTTATGAAAAAAATTTAAAATTATTTTTTAATCAATAATAATACTTATAAATATTTATATTTCAAATTGACAACATTCAAATTAATTTTAAATTAATATTCTAATCAACTATTTAAAAGTATTATATTTTCTAAAAGAATATTTTAATATGAATACTTTTATTTATTTGTAAATATCAAAAAATTCCTTTTTATCTATATATTATTTAATTATGTAACACCCCAAGCATCCACGATACGCTTCTCTTTGATTAATACAGTAGCGTGTGTTGTACGCAACTTCTTGTTCCAACACACCTCGACCAATCAAAGTATTCGTTATGAATATTAATACCCACTTTTCGAAATTTGATAAATCATATCACTCAAAATGGACATCATATTTGGATTCGTAATATAGAAATTATCCTAGGGTTAAATTTTGATACTTTTCGGATAACTTTCATATTTTGATCAATAGTGAAAATTACTAAATTTTAAATAAAAAAAACTTTTTTAATAAAATTAATTAATATTGATAAATTATGCATTTGAGTGGTTTTAAAGTACAATTAGAATATATTTTTAACATTTAATACAATTTTGGTCATTGGATATAATTTTACAATTAAACTGGACATAAAAATGTGCCAATCTTTTGATAGTTATTATATCTTAAAAACACCCTTTTTGTTTTGACAGTGGGAATTAATTTTAAATTAATTTCTACCACTTCTGTGTTTGAAATTTGGAAAATGGATTTCTTATTTGAAATCAGGATGTACAAATTTTGTAAATAGGTAACTTTTGTTATTAGACATTTTGAATAATTACTTCGGTAAATATTTTATTTACCATGGTTAAAGGGTAAATCTGGAAAATAAGGGTTAAAAATAATATTATAATAAAGCAAAATTAACCTAAAACGTGTCCTAACCTTATTGGTTGAAACATTTCCGACCATGGTCATCTTTTGGTCGATTTTTGGTCCCCATTTATCCACTTTTATGTGATAATAACACTTTATATTAATTAATTTAAAATAAATACAAAATTGACATAAGCATATATGTTTTAGAAAAATATTTTTTACATATGTTAATTTATGTTGTATTTTTGATTATAAATATTCATTAGAAACATAAAACGAGTTCCTATATAATTGTATTTTATTTATAATTTTTAGATATTAAATAATTTAATTTATTTATGACATAATGATGATGCAGTAATTACCATAATAGTGAAAAATTAAAATAAATGATATTATAAATACCCGAATAAATATAATTGGAGACGTTTATTGATTTATACTAATTTTATATGTTAATATTACATAGTATTATTGCTTTAATTAACATTATTCGAAGTAATCATTCTGTTATGATTTTTACAAAAATCAATTATTGAATAGTGTCAAAATTGACATAAAAGAGTTTTTTTACAAACAATTATATAATTAATTGATATTAAATTTCTAAAAATCTAAGGATCTGTCAAGAGACTTATATAAAGATAGTTGAATTATTAATTGACCACTTGGGGGTCTCTTTGATGTATATAGTATGTTTATTAACCATATAATATAAAAAATACAAAGAGACATTGTAAAAGTGAAACTAATTAACTAAGAGTTAATACTTAATGATAAAGTCAATATAGTAACCCAACCCTGTATAAATTATATTGGTTGAGTGGTTTTAGACCTATCCCCACCTTAAACTATAAATAATCTACTTTGGAGCCATAATAAACCGAATATGAATTTAATATAAAATAATATTTCTATCCTTTCCAAAGGTCCCCCTCACCCCTGTTATAAAAGGGAACTCCCCCTTCTCATTACTTCACACATTCAAATCCTTTTGGTTCGGACAAACCCTATACAAATACACTTTCAACATCCATCACTTCATCCTAGAGGCCTTTTTTTACTCAGAAATACAACCTATGGAGCCCTTTTGATCAAATCAAAAGGAAGAACCCGAAGAAGAGGTAATGATTTCACCACCCTTTTTCAAGTTGCTTTTTCTTCCACTTCTTATTTCGTTGTTATTACCAATATAAAATAATAAATCCAGTATATAATATATACATTTATGTTAATATAAATATGGTACAACCATATTCAGTATTCTATCCATCCTCTGAATGACATGTCACCAAACGTGCGTACATACGGCTTACCGTCTCCACGTCGTGGTGTAATTGTCATTCAATAAATTATTATTTGGATGGTTATAATCATGATGTTTAATTCATGTAAATAATAAATATAACATAATAATTATTCTTTATATATGATATACCATCCAATTATATATCATTTTAACATCAAAAGAATGATATTGTCGCTCGTGCGTACGTACGGACCACAGTCTCCATGAAAGAGATGAGATTCATACTCCATCGTATCCATTCAAGTGTAATTATCATTTGATGATTTAAAAATAATGATTAAGGACTTGATATAATTCTTTATATGAATATTATACAAACTGTCCATAACAAACACAGCTTACGTAACAAAGAATATAAAGGAAAACGAATAAGTTAACACCTGAAATGACTGTAATACTAAGATATGATTAACAAATAAATGTTAGAAGAATTTATATGATATCTTATTAATGTAAATGATTCTGGTATAATTCAATAACAATTATTTCACCATTATACAGGAGGTCAACCTACCTTCAACCAAGGAAAAATTTCCAAGTAAGGGGTTTCTTATCTCACTCTTAATTTCACGAATATTCCATTGGTCACCACTTATTTATTCCATGTGGTGTATGTGTACTGCCCATGATTTTATTCAATGTGTAATATAATTTAATTTATGGGTATTTACATCATCATTGTATGATCCTTCATTCATGGGTGTATGTTTCATAAGTTACCTAATCGATAAGGGAATTTGAAATATCAATTTCCACTCTTTCGGCTTTACTCATACTTCATTGATTATTTTACTCCAAGATTATGTGTGGAATCACTATTCATTTTATTATGTCATAATTTCCACTCCCCATTATGTGGATATACTTTTATACCCATAATAACTCCATTGATAAATTCTCAAGTCATCGGTATGAACTTGATAAGAGTAATTTTTACTCAATCTCGATTTGATGAGATAAACATCCAATTCATTGGTGTTGTTTTTACTAGAATATGTGTGAACGTCCTTTGTTTGTTTTACACTGAATATCCAATCATATTTAGTGTATTTATATTTGTCACACATAATTATGTCATTGATTTATCCTTAACCTAAGGATATGACCCTTTTGAGAGATTTCATCTCAATTTACATTCCATTGAGAATTCATTGTTGCTATACACCAAATCACATTTATGTGGTGTATATAATGTACTTTGACAAAGTATATCATGAATATTTTTATTCTCATGATAATACAAAGTTTTGATTACCTCAATTATTTTTACTCATGTTTCTCTTTTTTGGATAGAATCTCTAACTAAAATACCATTTTTAAATGTTTTAAAGACTTATTCTTCTAAATCATGCCCATTAATGTCCATGTTTTAAAAACAGTTTTAAGGATTTATTTATATGGACATTAAAGTTTTAAAATTAAAACTCATTTTAAATTTTTCAATATGGTATGGGACACTTTGATTCAAAAATATATTTTTAAATGTCTTCTTGACAAATAGTGTGACTTTTAAATAATTTCAAGAAAAAGGGGGATATTTCTCTCAAATAGTTTTGATGATTATTTTCATCTATGTCAATATCCTTCATTATTCTCGATTGAGGTTAATATGATACAATACAATCTTCCATATTGTATCGAATGAGTTATCTTTGAATCTGGATGTGCTATTTTTAAACCATTCATGGTTTGTGGATAAAGTATTGACATTTCTAATGCTAGTTTTAATACGAATGTTTATGTTATGTTTGAAACATTTCATATGAGGAATGAATTGGACTTAGTAAGTGACGGGTGGAGCCCGCTATAGCTCCTCAATGCATCGGTAGGTCTCATGAGACAAAATAGTGTCTTGGCATAAGGCCTTGACAGTATCTATTTTGTAGTCTTGGCACGAGGCCTTGGATATGTGCTTATGATAGTCTGGAATTATGCATTCCATCATTATGAAAGTGGTTATTGATATTGCATGTGATTGTTCGACTAGTAGAATATCCATGTCAATAAGTAAATGGCATTATTTCATTTTATCTTTTCCATATTATTCTGATGTTCAAGTTTAAAAGGCTTTTGATTTAGTTATAAATTTCTTTAAGTGTTTATGCTTATCTATGAAAAATTCTACTATATTGTTATCCTTACTGAGCATCTGAGCTCACCACATTCAATGTTTTATTTTTCCCAGGATGTGAAGAAGTAATTTATGAATGACCTGCAGGGATAGTATGAGGGTATATGATGACAAGATTGTGTTGTAGTTTTTTTACCTTATGATGTAATATAAGACTTATGAATATATCTAGTGTTTCCAAGACTACTAAACTAATCGTTCTTTCGATACTTGATCCTTTGTGTTCATGCCAATGATACGTAATAATGCACCGACTCTGGGTAACTGGGGTCGAGGCATTACAAATTATATAATTTAAGAATAATATATATATATATTCCATATTATAATTATTTGATTTATTTCTAAATTATGTTATGAAAATATTCACTATTAATATGATACCCCAAGATTTTATAGTATATTACATCAAAATAAATTTCAAATCTATAGATAACTTATAAGCACACAATGTATGGTCTTTGGGAAACAACAATTTTTTATAGTCATAACAATGCCATTAAATAAAAAATTCACTTTTTTGATTTGGATTATGAACAATGGATATACACCGTTTCCATCAGTATGATATTTAAATACTAATAAGATCAACTAATTTTTTTTGAATAGTTACACACCCTTATGAATATTAATGTTACCCTTATTATTATTAATGTACTTTTATGAATATTATTATAAACCATATGAATTTTAATCTCACATATATAAGTATAAAACATATATTTGGAACCTTATAAATGAGAGTGAATATTTTAAAAATTAAAAATTAATTGTTGGTATTTTTGTGAGTATTAATTATTTAATTAAAATTTATAATTAATAAATTCATTTAAAATAAAATTAATTTTCCTAAATACTATTCCTTAATAAATATTTTTATTCACTATTATTTTTGGACAATTTTAAGAGACATATAATAATTTTTGAAAGAATTATAAATTCATTTTTATATAAAATAATTTTTTTTCATGTAAATAATGATTTTATTTAAAGTTAATTTTAAAAAATATATAAAATCATTTTGATAAAATAAAGTTCATTATTTAGTTATAAATATCAAAAAATAGTTATGGTTAATTTTTTTTATTTTTCTAAAATACTTGAATTTTTGTAAATAGTAAAATATGATAATTTACCATAAATGCAACATATATTAAATATTGAGTAATAGTTGATGTATGAATTATTTAATCACACATTAGTTAGAACTAATATACACATATTACAATTTATTTTCTCAAAAATAAATATATTTTCTTTTAATGGGAAAAATATTAAAATAATGAATAATATATTCCAGAATCACCCCTCTCTTCCATTATAAAAAACACCCATCATTCCCTCTTCTCATAACTCCACAATGCCTTGAATATTATCAATGTTCTAACCGAATAATTTTATCTAGTCTCTCTCCATATCCAAGATCTCTTTTTCTTACTAAAATACCAAAACACATTACTTTAAGGAGGTTCACAATGATGATATTCCAAGAACTAAAACCCTCTTACATTTTTTTAAATTTTATTTCAAGTTCAATTATTTTATTATCTTATCCTCTCCTCATATATCCAAATGAACTTTATAACTCAAGTAAAATATATATATTGAAATTATATCAAGTTAATGTATTAACCCTCATCACTATTCTAACTTTCTTTATTTTATTTTAAAAATGAAATCATCGTCGTGAGGTGTTGATTTACAAACTTATTGGACGACAAACATTCGTTCTTAAATTTATTCTTCAAGGCTGGTCATGATTTAATTTTTTTGATAGAACCAGAATATAAAATATGTATTATATATTATTTTGTGACTATGTAACCTTTATATATAGTTTATTTTAAATAATAGAACAAAACTAGTTCGTCATAATGGAAAAACCATCGTCAAAATCATAACGATTATCATAAATTATATATATCTAAGGATTCCGCATCATACTATATAAAAAAATGATATATATATATATATATCCATTTAAAATTATTTATTTTCATTAATAATATATAATTTCAATTCTATAGAACTATATCTACTCTACTTGAACATCCATACTAATATACAGGTATACAAGTCGTGAAAACCAAGGAAACAACCACTCCTCAGCCATAAAATTGTATCTTATAACTCATCGAAAATAAAATAAATGAAAAAAATAAAATTATACTCAATAATATATATATATATATATAATTTTATTAATTAATTAATTAATTAAATTATTTTTATTATCCATGTCTTTATGATCAAGTGAAGAACATATTCAGACATAATGTATGACACATCTCATCTCAATTTTTTTCAAGAGATTTCCATTATTCGCCATTCATTTCTTGTATATGGTGTATGTGTACTGACATATGATATATGATATCATTAATATATTTATATTCATGGTAATAAATTACTCATTTTATTTTTATTAAATTTTTGACATATGATTCGATTGATTACAAAGTGATATGGGGTTTCTCATCTGACATTTATTTTCAGGAGATTTCCATTTTTGTCACTATTTCGTGGGAATAGAGTATTTATACTTACCATTGATGTATCATGTCATAAATAAATTTATTTTAATGGTATTAAATGTATCATTTTATGATTATTAATATTTGGGAATATGAATCGGTTGATTAAAATGTGGAATGGGATTCTACTCTTACACCCAATTTTTTATTTAGGTTACTCTTTATCTACATTTACTGAAATGTAATGATTATTATGTTATGTATATTTATTCTATATTTTCGTTATATGTTCAAAATTCATGTATATATATATATCATATAATTCTAATTTTTTTGGGAGATACATAGTTTAAAATGGTTCTCTTCCCAATTTGTCCAAATAAATAAACATGGTTCATGGGAACTTCTCAAATTCTTAACTATTTTTAGGTGCAAATCCCAATATTTTTCAATCATGATAGATTTTTATAAAATTATAATTTTATCATTAAAATATATATTAGTTAATTTTTCATTTTACAAAAACAAATATAACTTTTCAATTTAAAAACTCTTTTATATTTTCCTTAAAATGAACTAAAATGTGTATTTCTATTGTCTCGTAAAAACACTTTTTAAATGATTTAAATTCATTGGGAAATCATTTATTACTCAAATATTATTTATATTTCTTTAAATTTTCTTTTTTTTAATATAAATGTTTAAATTCTCAGTTTTTGAAATATATAAATGATTTTCCAAAAGAAATTTTCTTAATAAAGTAAAAAAGGATTATTCTCAACATACCATTACTTCTGTGAGATATATGACTTGATCCCCACGTATTCCATGAATATGTCTTATTTAATTCCTTTTAATATATCATATCTTGATTCAAATTATTCTCATGATATTTTAAGGGATTATTATTTTAATGTTTCAATATGTTATGGGACACATTTTAATATTTAAATGATATATCTTCATGATATTTTCAATGGTCTCATTTAATAGTATCTTCCTTAATGTCAAAATCCATTATTGGATTTTATAATTAATTGAGTTTTATCACTTATTAAATCAACTAATATATTTTTTTACAGTTTTTGATGAGAATCTTGGAATGAATGGAATCGAGGGGTAGAAGGTGGTCTTGATGAGTATGGAAGAAGGCGCATGATTTCCCAAGACCC
Organism: Viscum album; assembly: GCA_963277665.1. Lineage (NCBI taxonomy): Eukaryota > Viridiplantae > Streptophyta > Magnoliopsida > Santalales > Viscaceae > Viscum > Viscum album. The sequence continues at coordinate 527,665,229 of OY728161.1, read as the reverse complement.
GTTGAGAGGAGTTGGTGGCCCAATGACCGAGGAGCAGACAAAGATAATGAAGTAAGCCTTAAATGACTTAATCATGTAATTATATGAGGAGTCTAAAACCATTTCTTGATGGAATCATCTAGGCCTATAATTACATTAATTAAGGCCCAAACATTCCTTTAAGAAGCCTACTCAATTAGTACTATGAAGATTCAAGCCCACCGAACATGGAATCTTCAATGTCAAATAGTAGGGGGATACTGGCCTTTAATTTTCCAAAATGGTGTGCTACATTTATCCTAATGTAATTTTCATGTTCCCATTTTTTCAAATAAACCGTTATTCTTTTTTACTTTGGAATACAAGACAATAGACTAATTTAATGTTCCACCCCATGTGTAATTCAAATTTCTAGTTCCATTGGCTATAAATATCCACCCCCATGTACTATTGAGGAAACATGAATTATGGTAATCTTATTATGGTGGGTTTTGATTGAAACATTGTGTTCATTCTTAATTCGTGACTTATTAAAGGACTAGTCCTCTTTTATCGAATCTTGTGGCTAGATTTCTTAGAGACATATTCTCTTTGGGTTCTACCATGACCATTTCCCCCATTCCATCTCATTTTCAATATCTACACACCACCTAAACTTGTTTTATTGTGAAATTCTACGATCTCAAATATGTAAAATTGTACAAGGTTCCTAGGATACATCCTAGTGGGTCTTGCATCACATATCATTTTGTATAAGAGACCACTTGCAAGAAATCTGGTTTCTTCTTTCTTATCCCATCATTCATCTTCATTTGACTTCAAATCAGGACAACATCAATTCTGGACCATTTTATTCTTCACCTACGAACATCATTTCTTCTTAATTTATTATTTATGTGATGTCAATTGTTTAGTTTATATGATCATCTTTCTTCACTGTCTGAAATCATCCGAATAAAATCGATATATCTTGAGATGTAGCGGGTGAAAATTTTCTAATAAATTATACAATTACTACACCACACAACACACACATATATTCCATTTTATGTAACAAATTATTTTTTCTCGTTCATTTAAATATTAAATATTCAGATTTTTACTGCAAAATTTTATCAAAAAATGATCCAAAATATAAAAAAAATCCAAAAAAATAAATATTCAAATAAATTAATACATTTTGAATTCTACATCCCTTTTTCATTACTCATCATTAATTTTCATTCCCTTATAAACAAATAATTTTAGATATACAGAAGAGAGAAAAAATTATTTTTTATTATAAACACCCGAGGGAGTGTGTGAGGTCCATTTTCCATTCTCTTCAATTTTTCTCACATGATTCCAATATTACATACGAAAGTAACACCAATGAAGAAAACATTACATTGATCATGAGGGCTGTACAAGAACAATTCCAAAGGTTGATTGTGATGATGGATGAATTTAAATCCCCTTCAAATTATAAAGAACCACCAAGGAGGAAGGTCATTGAAGAAGAGGTGGAGTTGTATGATTTTCATTAGTCACTAATTCCATGAAACAAACAAGCATGGAGAAATGAAAAGGATATTGGAGGAGTGATGATAAGCATATCTTCATTCCAATGTATTATTGACAGTAAAAAATATTTGGAATGGGCCACAAAGGGAAAACTAGTTTTTGGTAGTCACACCTATTCATAGGAATACAATGTGATGTTGGTGGCCATTGATTTTTCAAACTATGCTAGTATTTGGGGGGACGAACTACAAGTAAGTCGATGATGAACACGCAAAATATTAATCCAGTCATATGAGGATATGATACTAGTAATGCATATGAAGTTCATTTCAAGAAAGTATTATCATGATTCATTCCTCACGATGCAGGGTTCATAACATTGGGCCATGATTGTTGAGGAGTATCACAATGAGATAGAGTTCATCATGATTCAGGTGAATAATTATGAGGTTCAAGAGGCCACCATGTAATGGTTTGTGAATGGACTCAATCATGATATACAAGATATAGTGGACATGCACCACTACTTGTACACAGAGGATCTACATCACATTCTTACCAAAGTGGAGAGACAAGTAAAAAAAGGAACGATGCGCCCTAAATCCTCTGTTAAGGATTCAATATCATCTTCCTTGTTCAAGGATTCCAAACACAATAAGAATGTACGAGAACACAAAACCGATTCAAAAGAGGTAAGAAAACTGAAAAAAAATATTTAAGAATCCAAAGGTAAAATAGAGGAAAAGGATTATTCCAAGTCATAAGTCATCAAATGTATTATATTTAGTGGTTTTTTAAATATTCTCTCACAATTCCTGAACAAGTGGACAATGATTATTTCGGTTTATTGAGATGTTCTTAGTGTTAGCTCAAGTGAATATGAAATTCTACAACATGAGGATGATTCGTATGTAGAATTAAAATTACCAATATATGGAGAAATTCTGGTGAAATGGAATTCATTATGTTCTTAACCCGATGGAGAACATGATCATGAGAAAATGGAAAACATTTTTCATACTATATGCCTCTTAAAATATATGTTACATAGTAATATTATTCATATGGGTATATTTACAAACCTAGAAAGTGCCTTTATGGTTGATAAATTGGTTTTATCTATGATTAGACATCCTAGGAATTATAGACTTCAATGGTTATATAATAGTGGAGATGTAAAAGTGAATAAGAAAAAATATGTTTAATTTTATATTTGGATGTACGGAGTTGAGGTGTTATGTGATGTTTTTCCCTTGAATTCTAATCAAATTTGGAAGATAAGACTTAGGAAATTTTATAAGAGGGTCAGACATGATGGATACACCAATTGCTATTATTTTGAGTACAATAGGATGACTATTATTCTTACACCATTGTGGACATTTCAAGATACTAAGTGAGGATTAAGATAGGTTGTGATATTATAAAAAAATAAAATATATAAAAAATTTAGATATTGAGAAGTGTCTAAAAAACATGAGTGAAAAATGGGTAATTAGTGAAATAAAAAACTGAGGGAAATAAAAGAGTTGAACACCAGAGTAAAAATAAGAGTGAAAATAATTTTGTTAAGGGAAAATTGACCTTTTATCTGGAAAAAGGGAGATAGAGAGAGATTTATAAGGGAAGAAAACTCCCATGATTCTGTGAAAGGGAAAATGTTTTACAACTAAATATCTTATCCATTCAATACCTTCTATGGTTATGTATCTTTTTCATGAATTTGGTTATTTGTTTCTAGAGGAAATACCATATGGTTTACCTCCCTTGTGGGGGTATCGATCACCACATATACTTCTTAAAATGAGAAATGAATCCCAACTGAATAGCTTTGCAGGATATCCTATAGGAGACTCCAGAAACCCAATGACAAGTTGAATAATTTCTAAGGGATTTGATTGAGATATCTTGAGTCTGAATGTTGTATTTATTATTATTTACCCAAAAAAATTGTATGTGGATAATGTTTGTTGTTTATCGAGCTAAAAATTCATAGTGAAGTATAGTTATCCCATACATTGTTTGGATAATATTGTTGATGAACTCCCTGGGGCATTCTTGTTTTCATAATCGACCTAAGGAGAGGATACCGTCAAATTAGAAGGAATGACTGATCTAAATGAAAAACACCATTTAAAACAATGTATGGATTGTATGAATGGAATTTTATGCCTTTTTTACTAAATAATGCCCATTTTACATAGATGAACATATTGAATCACATTTTTCATCCATTAATTGGAAAAAAAATAGTTTATTTTGATAAAATCCATATTTTTTCTAAGATTATTGTTGAAATTCATGAACATATTATATATGATATTGAGACTATTAGGAATAATAGGTTGTTTTCAAAAGTTGAATAATGTGAATTTTAATTAAATTAATTTTTTTGTTTTTTTATTAGGGGTAGATGGCTTGAGAGTTGATGAAGACTAGGTGAAGTAAATTCATGATTGTCCAACACCAATGAATTTGAATGAGGTGACAAGCTTCCATGAACATTTGAGTTTTTATCAATGGTTCTTGAGGGTCTTTTCAACCATTGCGTCACAATAAATTTTTTTAAGGAATGGGATGAGCTTTATGTGGGAAAAATCTCATGAATATTCCTATCCACACTCACAGGTGAGTTTAATACTTCACCTCTCTTAATTATGCCATAATTTTCTATAGTTTTTGACGATAAGAGTGATGCCTCTAGAATAGGAATTTGTGCTATTTTATTGCATGACTCTAATATTATCACCAACATTAGTGAGAATCATAATGGGGTTTCATTGATCTAATATAACTCTTTTAATTAATTGTATTCCCTCAAAAAAATTTATAAAATTAAAAACATTATTTGTGACCATTAGAATTTGTGATTCATTTGAATCATGAAATGCTATAATATATTATGATACAAGGAAATTTTAATAGGCAACATAAATGATGGATTAAATTTATTGAAACATTTCCTTACATTATTAACCATATATATGGAAATGAAAATATTATCCCTGATGATTTTTCTAGGAGATACACTTTTATTACATATTTTCATGATAAAATACATGGTTTTTATATTTTGAAAAGAAAGTATGAGAATAATGTCTATTATTTTGAAATTTTTAAGTTTCTGTGAAAAACATTAAAAAAAAATTTTTTACAAGCATGTTGTGTTTCAAAAAATGGAAAAATAAAATGTTTCATCCATCTTCTTCCATGTGTGAGTTGCTTGTTAGAGAAAATCATTGTGCGGGATTAATGGGGAATTATGGGGTTGAGAAAACTTTTCTTTTGTTGAGTGAAAATTATTATTGGCCTCACATGAATAGGTACATGGTTAGTGTATGATGAAATTGTAATGTGTGTAAAGATGAAAAGTAGAATGTTCTTCCACATGGTTTATACACCCCTTTTCCCACTACTTTTTAACCTTCGGTAGTAATTTGAATGGAATTTGAACTTGGATTTATAATATCACAATCTGGTAAGGATATCATCGTTCAGGAGGTGAAAAGTTCTAGTAAGATGGATAATTTTATTGATTATTCTAAAAATAATGAGTCAACTCATATCGCGTATTGGTTTTCGAGGAAACTTTTAGGTTTCATGGCTTACAAAAGGAATTGTAACTGATTGGGGTGTCAAATTTCCTATTAACTTCTCGAGGACATTGTGGAATAAATATCGATATAATTTTCTGTTCTCCACCACTTCACACCCAAAAATAGTTGTAAAAACGGATGTGGTCAATAAAAAACTTTTCACATTATTTCATGTCATCCTTAGAAATTTTTTGAAACATTTAGAAATATTATTTCCTTACATTATATTTTCTTATAAACGAGTGGTTCACTCCACTAATAATTCATCATTATTGAATTATTTTATGATATTAATCCATTAATTACAATTTATATTTTTTCCTTTGACTAAAAATAAATTTTATAATAATGATTGTGAAGAAAAAGGAAATTCTTGTGCAAGAGTTTCAAGAAAATCTAATAGATGATATTGAGGGGAATAATGAACAAGTAGTGAAGCACTATAATAAAGTCATAAAAAATGGCATTTCATCCTAGATATTGGGTGTGGATACACTTGAGGAAGGAGAGGTTACTAGGCCAAATAAAATAAAAAATCCATCCATGAAAAGATGATCCCTTCAATGTCTTATATAAGATCAGTGATAATTCCTACAAGATTATGTTCTCTGATAGGTAAGGTGTTTTGTTCCACCATTAATTTGGATGATCATTCTCCCTTGGAATTTTTATATTCGAGGAAGAATCATTTTGAGGAGGGTAGTGATGATGAAGATCATGGAACGAATTAAAATTAAGAGGCAGAAGGATGTATTGATGAGGAGGGTGAAAGGAACAAGATTTCAAAAGACCTAGTGTGAGGAATTGGTGGACTAATGATAAGGGAGTGGATGAAGAAAATGAAAGAGTCCTTAAATAGGTAAATCATGAAATTTCCAGATGATGACCAACAACCTTTCTTAGGGGAAGAATCATGGATACATTATTTAATTCCAAATAATTATTTTCGAAATCCAACCTTTGTGCTGCTACAAAATTTCAATCCCACCTCACTATGTAATAATCAATGTCAAGATGTGGTGGGATACTTTTACATCCATTTCCAAAAGGGCATGCAACTTGTCTCAAAAAGTAATGATAAAGATACAATGTTTTCCAAATCAGCCGTTATTATTTTTGATTATGAAAGACTAGGTATTAGACTAGTGTAAATATCCACCACATGTATAATTCTTATTTCATGTTCCACTAGCTATAAATAGCCACCCTCATGTACTCTTGACAAATCATGAATTAAGGTAATGTTATTATGGTTAGTTTTTATTAAAACCATTGTGTTTATGACTAATTTATTACTTATCAATTTATTGTTCCACCTTTGTGGTGTATTTTGGAATGAATTCTTAGAGACAAGTTCGATTTGGGTTCTCACATGATCATAACCCCCCTTACTTCTCATTTTCACTACTCGTACACCACCTTCAATTTTTTTCTTGTGGTGATTTAGTTTATCAACATGCAAATATTGTAGAAGGTTTCTAGAACACATCGTAGTGGATTTTGCATCATGTATCAGTTTGATGATCAGTTTGACTATGGATGTTCTAATTCGATACCAATCAAGGGTTATTGCTAAACTATTCAAAAATCATATTCTAGTTTTTAAATAGGAATGATTATGTTGCCTTTGTATCACCCTATTCATGTCAATAATGTAAAAGGAATTATAATTGAATGTTGGATGATGATATATAACCTCGTTTCATTTTTATGTCTCATGAGACAAACTAGTTTGTTTTTTTAACCATTTATGCATGGCATTCTCATGAGGCCTTAAGAGTATGGTTATGAAGTTTGGAATTATGTGTTCCCTCAATATGAGAATAGTATTTGATATTCCACATGATAATTGGACTAGTAGAATATCCATGGTTATGTTTTATTATGGAATGATTTTTTCATCTTTTATTAATACCATATTATTCACAAGTATATTTATTCATTTTTCTGATGTTTTAATTTGTCCATCATGACTATTGTTTATGTTGACGACAATTTTCAATATATTGCATACCCTTAATGAGCATATAATCTCACAATATTCTTATGATTCTTTTCCTTAGGTTATGAAGAAAAAAGTATTAATAAGATTCCAAGGATAAATATTATTTAATTCTAGGTTGTATAATATTATATTTTCTTTTCCCAAAGTATTTTGGGTATCAGTAATATGATATGGTCTTCAAATAATACTAAATTGATAGGTCCATCAGGATTTAATTCCTTGCAATATTTCTAATGTAATAACATAATGTGTCGAATCTGGCATTCTAGTGTTGGGTTTTTATATTGGTATCAAATGATTTTTAGAATCAACCTTGGAAGATAGATTTTGAAAATGTATATTAGATAAATTAATCGTAAGATATTAATTTAGGATAAGTATACAATAATTTCATAATTTTTTTTGCAAGTTATAGATTGTTTGGATATTCACAAAAATACATCAACATATGGATACTATAAGTGGGGGTGGTTCTGTCACTGATGTATCTATGAGTAAAAACTCTAACAAGGTGTTCTGGGCCACACATGAATTAACAGGTTACATGAAAATGGGCCATAATTCACAAATGGTTTGTCACTCCCAAAGGATATGCTTACAAAAATTCACATTTTGTTTACAAACCATTTTTATATAATTGAATATATCTTAAAAATTGTTAACGTAGTTTAAACATATGGTGTTTATGTTGTAAATAAGTTTCCATGGTATTTTATAAATGATTATATAGTTTTCTCACTATCTATTTTGTTACTCACATTATGCATTATGGTTTTAGTAAATGGATTGAATCAAAAAGATTCATGTTAACATTAAACATGACAGACACTGTGGTGGTGATGAGAAATGAAATTGGATGTAGTTATGAGTGAATGATATCGTGTTCATGCGTAATTAGTTTTCCAAAACATCATTAACAATATATACCTTAACCAAATCTTGAAGCAACCAAATAAGAGAAGAATGTCATTTTCTAAGAGATCTTGTGTTGTAGAGTATATAGAATAGAAAGTATGACTTCAATCATGAATGAAATTTTGAAGGAGAAACCCATGAAAGTGACTCAATGTAGTGGAGAAATTATTAATGGGTGTCAAAGAAGGACATAAAGAAAATATTTACCGTGAAAAAATAAAGAGTGTGATGGAAGGTAATAAAACAAAACATAAGAATCCATTTTTCGTTATATTCCTTGAATGTAATGGACCTAAGAATTAACCAAGTCAATTCCCTACTCCATGGGATAAACTATTGAACAGGGTAGGCCCTATTTAGAAATAAATTTATAATGTATTTATAAATATATTTTATATTGAAAATACTTGTTAAAATAATATTTAGTAATTGAACTTATTTTTTGGATTTCCATCATATATATATTTGGATGTTATATGTTTTTATAAAAAGGAAAAACCACATGATGGGTTCCAACTCATAACATCAGGAATGTTCGTGCAGTTTAAACACACTAAAAAAAGGGTGATAAGTGTGAGTTCTTACCACTAGACAACCTGATGTCCTAGTTATTATGACTTTTTTTGTGAAAAAAATAATGGATAAATCTTATTTAGATTTTAAGGAATTTTTTATCAAATTGATAACATTGGGATTGGAATATTATAATTTGATTAAGTTTTTATTGTTATTTTGGAAGACATTAACAGTTTTGGCACTCCTATAAGACATTGGTAAATAGAATACTTCAAGGAATAAATGTTTAATTGTATATTGGAGCCAAAAATGATTTTATTGTGTACCTATAATGATCCATGTCATTTATGAAAATGTCCAGAATAACATGGATATTATTTGATAAGGGAAATTTATTTTTTATTCTCTATGATATTAAGAGGAATATATGTCACTTTGATCACTAAATGATCAAATATTTCTAATTTCAGGGTCATGGTCTAGGATAATGTTTTTATTGAATGATATTTATTTGAAAAAATATCAATTCTGAACATATTGTTTTAAATTAGATTTTTTGACATTAGAGTTGTTTTCCAATATATGAAGGGTTATTATTTTTGAGGATTTATCTTATTTTATCCTTCCATTTTGGATTTCGTGAATATATAATTATACTTTATTAGGATATGTGATCCATAGATGTTTATTTTAATTCTTTAAGAGCAAATAAAATTCAACCTGAAAATTCATTTCTAGGTATTAGGAATAAATTTAAAGTAGATCTATTCACATAAATGTATGATATTATTCTTATGACATGTAATGTAATCAATTATGTTTATTTCCTCATGTTCTTGTCTATATAGTAAAGTAATCCCTTAATTCTTGGAGAAATATTATTTAACAAAAAAAATTTCTATGTAGTATTCTATCTAGTAAATCAATGGTATTTTAACTAATCATAATGTTTGGTGTTTTTTGACATTTACAATTATAATGACAAGGTTACCAATCACTCTACGGTAGAACATGTGGGTTAGATTATTCCTCTATCTCAAAATATTAACTTCACACAAATTTCCTCCTAGTTGAATTCATAGTTATGTGTTGACATATTCATTTACATTTCCCTCTTATTAATAATGAATTTTATAAAGCTATTTCCAATGTGAGCTTCCCAAAAGGTAATTTTCAAGTATCGTCATTCAACTTTTGACATGTAATTTTAAATTCTGATAACGCATTTCTGTTGAGGGGAGAATAATGTAACACCCTAGTAAATTGTTTTATAATATTAAATGGATTGTGTTATGAAATACAATAATATAAAATTAATTGTATTAATTAATAATAATGCATATTAATAATTATATATCAAATTTATTTCTATCAAACTAATATAAAATTAATGTTCTAAAAATTATTTTTTTACTGTATTAATTTGGGGAAAATATGTTTTAAATATGAATATATATATTTGATTAATTTTTTTACAAAATGAATTTTTTTCATTAGATTATTCAATTATATATTTTAAGAATAATATATATATTAACTATTATAAATATTTTGATAAATACTAAATCTTGTAATGAATATATTCACTATTAATATGACACCCCATGATTTGATTATATATTTATTCCTAAATAATTTCAATTCATTAATGAGTTGATATGAACACAACACTAATAATATATGAAAAAAATTTATGGTTATAACATATTTGGGAAACATCAATTATCCACTTCTCTATTTTGAATTTTGAAAAAAAGACATACTCAGTTGCATTCAGTGTGATATTTAGAGTTTGATAGGATAAACATAATTTCTGGTGAATAGTAAATGACCCTTATGAATTGTAATGTTACCCTTATGAGTATTAATGAAACATAATGAATATTAATATTATCCTTATAAATAGTAAACTCACCAATATAAGTATAAATAAAATTTTGGTACATTATAAATTTTAGTGAATATTTTATAAATTATTAATTATGTGTTTGTATTTTTGTGATTAATAATTATTTAATTTCAATATTAAATTAATAAATTTATTTAAAATAAAATATTTTACTAATATTAATTCCAAAATAAATATATTTTTTCCTATGATTTTAGTATAAATTTATGAGAGCTCAAATACTTTTTGAATGTATGATAAAAAAATTTTTAAATTCAAAATATTTATTTTTCAAATAAATAATTGTTTTATATATAAATTAAATTTAAATAATTTAGACAAATATTTTGATAAACTAGAGTTCATTTTTTAATTCTAAACGTTGAAATATAGTTATGGTTAATTTTTGGGATTTTTCTAAAATATTTATTTTTTTGTGGATGGAAAAATATGAAATCATAGAATGACAACTAAATAAAAGATTTATTAAGTCATAGGTGATGTATGGATGATATAAGAACACATGAATTTAAATCAAATTCACATGTCACTATTTTTTGACATAATAATCAACACTATTTATTGTCTTGATAAAATTATTAAAATAATGAATACGATATTAAAAAATCAACCCCTCCTCCACTATAAAATCCGGCATTCACACCGTATAGTTATCACTACTCTAAGCCATGATACATCACAATATTCATACCAAATACTCATCCCTAGTCTCTCCCCGCATCTAGGATCTCTTTTTCATTTGAAAATATGACAACCCCTTCCCGTATTAAGGTTCTGAAGGAGGATATTTCAAGGTGTAAGACCCCTTCCATATTATATTTATTCCATTTCATATTATTTTATTTTCATATCTTCTACTCAACTCATATTTATAAATGGTATTGAAAACACCAGTACCATTTATATACTAAAATTTTATCTTTTTAATGGAATAAATATCATCAATCTCTTTAATCTATCTCTCTCTCACTCTATCTCTCTTATTATAAAAAATTCATCATTTAGGAGGTGCCGATTTACAACATTTGTGGATGAAAAACATTAAATCATCAATTTACTCATCTTGGATGGTCATGAAACAATTTTTTGGTAGAACCATATTATAAAATATGTATTATATTTTATTTAGTCATTATAGAACAAACATATATACATGATATTAAATAATATAACAAAACAAATTCGTTGTAATCGAAAAACCTCCATAAAGTTTAAATGATTCTCCTTAAATGTCATATCTAATGATTCATCATCATTACATGTAGACAAATGATATATATATATATATATATATATATATATTTTAAGTTACGAATATAAATTATTAATATATAAATTCAACTCTGGAAAATTATGTCTTATCCACATGAACTACCATACTCATATACAAGTATACCGAACATGAAAACCAAGGAAATAAATTCTCTAGAGAAATAAAATTGTATCTTATATTTCATAAAAAATTAGATAAATGATCATAATAAAATTATAATAAATCAAATAAAAATAGATAAGGATATGAATTAATTAATAAATAAACAAATTTAATTTTATTATCCAAAATGTCAATATCACGTGAAGAACACATTCAGACCCATGGTAAGGGGTTTCTCATCTCACTTTGGTTTTTGTGAGATTTCCATTATAAAGAACATATTTATTGTATTTTTTTATGTTTAATGGCATTTGGTATATGATGTAATTAATAAATGTATCTTCATGTAATTAAATGGTTCATTGTTTGTTTATTAATTTTTGGACATATGATTGTATTGATTACAAAGTGGTAAGGGGATTCTCATCTCACATTGTTTTCGTGACATTTCCATTATTTGCCACAATTTAATGTGAATGATGTATGTATACTGACAATTTATGTATCATATCATAAATCTATTTCTTTTAATGGTATTAAATGTATCAATTTAGTATTGTTAATATTGGTTTATATGAATCGTTTGATTACCAAATGGTAAGGGGTTCTACCTGAACACCTGTTTTTCTTAAGGGTCACTCTTTCACAACCATTAATCCAATTTAATGATTAATTATTTGTGTATATGTGTTCTAAATTATAATTATATTCTCAAAAAACATATATATATATATATCATATAAATAAAATTTTACGGGGATATACATGTTTTAAAATGGTTCCCTTATCAATTCTTCTTGATAAACAAGCATGAATGAAAAGAACTTCTCAAATTCTTATCCATTTTCAAGTTCATGCCATAATATGTTTAAATCCACCATAATATTTATTAAATAACACAATTATTCATGAAATAGTATCATGGTTAATTTATTGTTTTATAAAAAAAATATTTCTTTTTGATTAAATAACCTTTTAATAGTTTCCTTAAACCGCACAATAATGTTTAATTTATAATATTTCTTAAAAACACTTATTAATCTATTTATATTCAGTGGGAAAACATTTAGGATGAAAATATAATTTTAATATACATAATTATTTTGTGATATACATGATTAAAATATGATATTTTGATTAATATAAATAATTTTCCAAAAAAGAACTTTTCCTTCCAAGGTAAAAAATGATTTTTCTCGTATTACCTTTACTTCTATAAGATATATGAAATTATCCTGAATTAATACTTATCTATGTTTTATGTATATCCATTTGATATATAATATCAATATTCCTCTTATTATAATTATATTATATGGTATTACGATTTTAATGTTTCAAAGGGGAATGGTACAGTTTGGAATGTTTAGAGAATATATCCTCAAAAAGTTTTCAATGTTCTCATTTAAAAGTATCATTATATATGTCAAAATACTGTGTGAAATCCTATAATTCATTTTGTTTTATCAGATATGATTCCATCTATAATATGTTGTTGAAGACTTTATGATCAGTTTGACTGTGGGTGTGCTAATTTGATACCATTCATCGGTTATTGTATATGTATGCACATTTCATATGCCAGTTTTTCAATCAGATTGTTTGTATTGCCTATGCATCCGTATTTTCATATGTGGAATTTATTGGGCATAGTAAACTAATGAGGGGACAACTATATCCCCTAGAAGCATCATTTTTTCTCATGATAAAAACTAGATTGGGGTTTTACCCATTTATGTATGGTCATGGAATGTGGCCTTGACAGTATGGTATGGATGTATTTCATTATGAATCTCCTAACATTGAGAATTGTATTTTATATTCCATGTTATTATTCGACTAGTGGAATCTCCATGTTTATTTTTTATTATGGAATTATTTATTCATCTTTTATTCTTACAATACTATGATCAGGAATAGTAATTCTAGAGGGAATGTGTTTTTATTTGTTCACCATTCTTATTGTTTAGGTTCATGTTAACATCCAATGTATTACATACCCTTAGTGAACATCTGATATCACTCCTTACTTATTTTTCATTTCCACTAGTTTGAAGAAGACACTTTTTAATTAGCTTTCAAGGATGATGTTTATTTTATTTTATATAGTATCGTATTATATTATCATTTCCAAATTTATTATGCATATCATGAATGTATTATAGTCTCCATGGACTGCTAAAACTGATTTATCCTCTTGGATTATATTCCTTATAATAATTCAAATCTAATAATATAATGTGTCAGCTTTGGGCTTCTAGGGTCGGGGAGTTATGAAGAACAATTAACATACTGGGAATATAATCTTTAATCAGACCATCAAAAATTTCACTTAATTGAGAAGTACGAATACCCAAGGTTGAAAAATATTTAAAAAAATCAATGCACAAAATTTTCATAAAATAATAATACATCATATAAACTATAAATACAGTTTTAGGTCACTTCATGTGATGCACTTTTAATTTTTTTTAAACAACCATTAAAATAACTCATGGTTTCATCATATAATAATATAACACCAAAAAAGACTATCACTCAATGATGATTGAATCCCATAAATAACCCTAATGGTATTCACACTTTATTATAACTAAAAGTGGTGTCTAAAACAACACCATATCCAAATAACTGATAAAATTCCTTAATTTTTTTATAATCCTTGTAAATATTAGTAGTTTTCCCAATAAATTAAAAATTCATAGTATAGATTAATGATGGATTATACTAAATTTTTCATTACAAGTACTCTATAAGACACCATGAATCCCAAATAACCAATTTATTTAACCAATTAGACCATATAATTTTCAACTAATCAACACATGTGTACCCAATAGCATCCTGGCCTCCTACAATAGTTGTCCTTAAGGGGAAGGAATCATTTGGATTAATAATTGCTGATGCATTCAAATCTATCTCAGATATTTATGATTATGTAGTTTTTCATTGATAAATCATCATATGGATTGATTTTGTATTGTTAAAGGTATGATTATTTCCTTAAACAGATACATTACATTCATATTTACCACATGATGTCAAACTAACTCCCATTCGAGAAAGGAAGCATATACATATATATGATCGATTAAATCTCAAAATGTTTTCACTTTTTTAACCTTAATATTACCTTCTTTTCTACTTGTATAAAGATATTATGTGATGATTGACTTATGATTTCTCTTTTTAATAAAGAATTTATAAAATAAACAAAACCCATTTACTCACATGTTGTTAACATAAGAAACACTGCACATCATCAAGTGATTTAAACATCATCATTATAGTTAGTTTTATAAATAATGATTAAAAATAAACATCATTATAATTAGAATGAACTAAAACATAAAAACATAATTTCATTAAAACTACATAAACATAAAAAATATTTAAATATAATGTGTAAATAATTCTATGGAAATTTCAATGTATGATCTAGTGAATGTTTGACAAAAATTTATAGTAAATGTTATAGGAAAAATATCTACCAATATCTTGTTGATGTTCAGGTGGATGTTCCACAATACATGATTTTTCTTATATTTATAAAAAAATTAACTAAATATAATTATATTAAAGTAATTTATATAAACAATTTGGTATTTTTTTTAAATAATTTTTATTAAATTAAACATTAAAATATGTGTAAACTATATAAATAAAAATGTACATAAAATTTATATATTCAAGAAAATAAGTTTTTGAAACTATAATTATATTTCTAAATATATAAATAACTAAATTCATAAGCTATATTGAATAATGTTTTTATAAAATATCCAGTTGAAGTTACACAATACCACCAACAATTTCTACATATAAAAATAAATTTAAATAAGTTTAATTCTGTTAAATGAAATTATAAAAACATTTTATGACATTTGTCGAATAATTTGTATAAAAATAAACATTTATAAATGTATAATCTATATGATTAATGATGGTAACAATATATATATATTTTAAAAAATAATTATTTTCAAATATAAATATATTTCTAAATATATTAATAAAAATAAATTTAAAAGATATCATGAATATAGTTTTTTCTAAATATCATGTAAAAGTTCAAGTGAAATTTAGAAAATATAGCCAAGTATTTATAATTATAAAAAATAATTTTAAGTAAATATTATTTTTTAAAATACTGTTTTAAAAGTATTATATTGCATTTATTACATAATTTTGATAACGTAAATCTTTATAAATGTATAAACTAGATTAACAAAAATGTAAATAAACATTATATAATAATTTAGATATATAATTAAAAATTTAATTATATTTCTAAAAATATAAATAATGATTCATTTATATGATATTTTGAATAATTTTTTTTACAAAAAATCCATTGATTGTTATAGATGATGTTTTAGTAGATGTTACAGGGGATGCTCGAGTGGATGATATATTAGGCATGTTGATAGATTTTTTAAAGGATGTTTTATTCTACTTTCAAGTGAATGTTCTAGTTAAATTCTGTGTATTGATCTAGTGGAACGTCCTGTCTATGTTATAATGGAACTTCCAGTGAATGTTTTGATGGAAGCTCCTACTGAAACTTTCAAATATTGAATCATGTTGAATTTCAATTTTTTCCATCAAGCATCCTAATAATTTCATTCCTTCCTAAAACTTCTTAATAATGTATTGGGAAAAAACTAAATCATGTCTAAACACTAATATAACATGAAAAAACATCAAATATAATCTGAAATACCATCATTGATGGAAAATATAAGATGAACTAAAAATTGAATCTTCAAAATGAAACAGAACTATGAATAATACCCCCAACATGGTGAAACTTAGAGAAAATCACATGAACCATCAAACCGTCTCTCTAGATAATCATTTAAAAACTCATACTGCAATGAAAATTGTGATAACCAGAATCAATTACCTCCGTACATGATATTTCACCCTGAAGACTCTATAAAATTGCAATCCAGAAAGATCTATAGTGAAACTTGGTAACCATGCCCAATGAAACAACAAATTGCACCCATAATGGTGAATGTTGAGAAAAATGTCATGCACTGTCAAATATTATCAACAATGACTCTGGAAAAAATGGCCTCCACAATCTGGTATGATTCACACTACATCAAAATGTGGTGTACTTTCCCAGAAACAACCCCATGAAAATGGAAGATCCTATAAAATCCCTTGATTTTGATCACCTAATTTGACACTTCCCATATATGGTGATATGTAAATTCCATCTATGATGTCAATGAAATGCATCGATATGAATGGATGTGTTAAAATCATTATTTCCCAATTTACATTACTATAAAATAGGTAATAGGATATGATAAATTGTTAACTTCAATAAGGGTCCTCTACTCTATTCAGCACTTCCACATCTCATTGGATGACATGGCCCACTTGTTATTCACCGTTTTTCTTCATCAGATGTTTCTTCCATAAATCAAAAACACCCTTAGGGGATCTTTTCTCATTGGAGGCTACCACCAACAAGATTCTTCACCTCCCCACTAGCATCTTTCTCACCTTTCTCCCCATCCCGGCATCTCTCAATCACAAAGATCGTCAATAATGACCCAATCAGCAACACATTCATTCCTCCGAGAATTACTCTTCAATAATTGAACCGTGTAATTCTACAAACCTATTTATTTATATTATCACATATATATTGGGTTTCAATCAATATTTATATCAAACACTTGAAAATGATCCAACTCTAGGAAAATCTATGTAGTGCACATTTTTTTTGTTCTCTCGTAAGCCTAGTAAAGTTCCATGTTACTGAAAAATTTTTCATATTTATAATTATTTGTATTATTCTTCATCATTATATTTCTCTATTTATACCTCTAGGACACACTGGGTAATTTTCACTCTATATCCAGGTCAACACATATGTTATTCACGGATACAAGGATCCTACATTGAAATCATCAAACTAGGTTCATCTATATTTATTACATGTCCAATACCTTAAGTAATCATTTAACCTATTTATGTAACATCCATGAATTATTGAGTCCTAGTATCATTCATATTTTTCTCATGAAACATTCATTTATTTTCTCTTTATCTTGTATTTGTTTTGTATGCCAATTTCATCAAATTTAAAATCAATTCATTATGTTCTGTATATACTGGAAATATATATGCAACATTCTCCATCCATGGTAAGATGATTATTTATTTCTTATATATTCATATATTTGTCGTATATGTACATAAATATATATATTCATGTGTGTGTGCAATGTGTGTATCATTGATTCTTACATACATGGTAAGGGATTCATCCATCGTATGCATATGAAAATAGGGGAACATTGATTCTCAGGTGCACAAACAATATATCATAAAAGATCCTTTATTCCCATGTTATCTCATTCCATACCATGATAATATTTTTCCATATTATATGTTGATATCCATTTATCCTCATTGGTATCTTCAATTAATTGTTCATGAAAGAGTTTATTTATTATGAGTTCATCACATTTTCACTATTACATTATGATATTCCACTAGTTATGTAAAAATCATAATAATATTTACTGTTTTTAACATCAATTTGGACTATATTTTTTTATGAATTTGTTCTAAATTTGGTTAATGGAGACATAAAGTATAAAATTTGTTTTTTAACAAAATAATTGATTGACTTGTTTTGTGGTTTTTTACTATGAAAAAGAATTTTCATGATAAATTTATTCTATAAGTTATAATGATTAGGAAAAATATAAATATAAAATATGTGACAAAAAAAGAAAAAATACTAAATAAATAGTTTGGTTTAAGATATTTAACACCCATTATATGAGTGTTATATTCGATGAACTCTTGATTAAATTATAAAACATGAGATGTTTCTTGTTGATGCATGCATCCTCCTAAAAAATGTCCCCCCTCTATAATATACTCCACATGCCTACATTAACATTAGATAATTCGAATAATCTCATGAACCTAATAGAAATATGGAATTGAAAATGGAAATAGTTTAAAAACCGATCATCTATTACCGTTATTGGAAAATTTTTATTTTCTTAAGAGATCATATATGTGATGATCCTACATAATACTATTTTATGTGAAGAATATACAATTTATTAATATATCTTAGTTAATAGTTTTTTCAACCATTGTTATCCCTAATTTTGGTCAGAATATTTAAATTATCAATAGAACATTGGATCGAAGGGAAATAAATCCCATGGCATTACATAAGTGATGGTTAAGGACATGTTTACAATAATCAAATACTTCATTTTGAAAAAAAGTGATGGTTTTCTCTTTTACTGAATCAAATAAAATTATCTATGTATCATTCACTAAAATAAAATATGTGTAATCATTGTAATACATTAAAATTCATTATATTTGTATGGTTCATTAAAATTCATTAACAATTTATAATTCATTCATTATCTGTGTATCATTATATCATTATATGTAAAATATTACAATCCATTTATTATTTGTATCATATTACAATCCATTAATCATATATGTTTCATTCATTCAGGACCTATAAATGATTAAAATTAATTCATTATATATATCATATTAAAATTCATTTATTATTACTGTATCATTAATTATAATTAATTCCTTATAATTCACTATCAATTTATCTCTAATCTCTTTAATAAATTATTCACATAATCAATGTCATATATTATCATTGTAATATCTGCAACAAATTATATGTGTAATATTTATATGTTTAATATATCAATATTTGTAATCCATATAATGGATTCTCTCTATAATATCTATAATATATTATATGTGTATCACTCATTACAATTCATCAATAGATTACAATTCATCTCCAGATTATTAGATTGTGTTACCTATGTAATCAATTTAACTAATTCTTATTTATTATATTACATGTTTATAATTTGTGTAATATATCAATATGTGTATCAGTAAGTACCAATAAGCGAATCTGAGTCTCAATATAAAATACCAGTTGTAATACGAAATTTGTACCAATCTATGGTGTGGGATGGGTTCATGTTTGTTTACTATAATAGTGGTGAGTGGTTTGGAATTTTAAATCTAGAGGTCATGTAACTTCAATTCAATAATGTTGTTTAGGACTGAACTGATGTTAGTAGTTCCCCAAGTTCATTTATTCATTAGATCTTTTAGTAGTAGAATCCAAATAGGGCTGGTGGAATACTAGAAGAGGTCTTGTTAGAGTTCCCATATGTATTTGATTAGAAGATTTTAGTTAACCAGAATGTACCTAGTCTTCCACAGTTTGATGATTCAAGGTTTTTTTTTCATTCTCTTATCTATAGAAAAAATATTTGAACAATCATTGATATCAATTACAATTTTGGACATCCTTATTCAGTTTAATCTTTTGTTTAATGTTTTATTCCTTTTTTAACATTATGTTAATGTGTAGTTCATGTATCAAGATGTTTATGGGAAGGTGGAGGTTAAGGAAGTGTCCTTTATTGGTAGAGGTTATGTGTAGAGTAATGCCGAAGTAGGATGTTCAGACGAACATGGTGTGCTTTACTGGATGTAATGTCGTTATCGATTTATGAATTATACGCCTCATATGACAATATAACTACACCGTTCATGCCACCATATATCATCTCAATGATGAAAACGATAAAAATTACCTGTAAGCCATTGAAGGATCTGATAATCACATCCATCTCTTCCAGATCAATCTCCACCACTACAACTCTGTCACCAACAACATTTGTGGAACTATTAGTATCATCCACCTTGCAACCCTTGGCAATGTTGACTATATTCCATATTTCTATGAGGATTGGGAGCAAGGAATTCATGAAATGAAAAATGGGCTAACTTTGTTTTATATTAAAATCCTAACATTCAATAAGATGGGACTCAGCCTTTGGTAGTGACATCATCAACTTTTTCCTTCATATAAAATCTGAAATGTTCAGCTAATGTCTTAAAGGGTGAGGATTTCTAGATAGAAGATGAAAACTGCAATCAGAAGGGTCTGTGGTATGGCATCTATAGGACACTAGAGAAAGAACTTCATTGGAATTTCTCAATGTTGATGGCCTGGATGTGTTTGTGTGTAATAAGGGAACATTCATGTGTCATATTCTACCCCCAATGTTGATTGTATGCATGAAAATTATTTTTTCTTGCTCTAGGTTATTGCTCTGCACAAAATTCCTACTAAATTCTATCTTCGACCAGTGAATGATAGGTTTGAAATTATGTGACAATTTTAATTATTTAATAACCTCGTCTCAATATGTGTACAATTAAATATAATGTTAATATATAAATACATTGTTTAATCTATTTATATATTATTTTTGAAATATGTATTTCAGTCTGTGAAATATTCTACAGATTATTTTATATAATGTATCATTTGTGAAATAGGTTATAATATGTGTTTTATTAATTTATGATCCTACAAGGTGTCTCCTATTAGTGTCTTCATTAGTTCTTAGATTGGAGGGTGTGACGTTGTCCAATATATAGGGATGATTCTTCTTGGTGTGTTGGTTTGACATCTAGTCTAATGTGGGGAAATTATAAGTTATAATTGTTATTGTTTCCTTTCCATGACTAAGTTGATGAAATGCATGTGATGATCACATTTCTAGTGACAATCATGAATCTGAAAGATAATGTATTAATGAAATTATTTATGGAGTTTTATGGAGTTTCATGTACAGTCTTATGGAGTTTGAACATGCGGAAACATGTTTATAACATGGTTTGTGAAGTTTTATGAATTTTCTTGGAGTTTCCACATGTTTTTTTTATGTTTCATTTTTTATTCATATGCAGTTTTTTATAGTTTAATATAACCTAATTTTAGAATTATTATATAATAAATTTATTATATTTATATAGATTAATAAATATAATATTTGAATATAAAAATATAAAATTCTATTTTAAACATAATTTATAAAAATATATTAATTTTTGGTGTTTCTTATATATGTTAATAATTATATATATATATATCAATTTTTCAAATGATTCTATTTTTAATTTTTTTTTAACACATATATTATCTGTCAATATTTTTATAATAAAAACAGAGCTATTTTATTTGTTATAATAGAATTTAGAATCATATTTTATACCAATAATTTAGTGACATGGACACAATACTCCATATAGTTTCTTTGATATATGTGTAATCAGTTGATCACCAATATTTATTTCCAAAGGATGTATTAGAGACCACTAATAGATGCCTCTAATTCAATAATTGAAAAACACAGGATTTCAACCACCTCCAACACTATCTTCCCTATGATTTCACAGTAAAACAACCTCTTTGCCACCATCGTCACCCTGATTCCTCCATCCACTCATGACACTCCTCGATCAACACTTGAATCCCCCCCCCCAACATTACTACTTGTAATTATATCCCTCCCATAATAGCACCATGATAAGCCACAACTTCTAACAATGTACCAGACTCCCTTCTGAAACCGTGAATCGGACATGGTCGACGTTGGAATGTTTGTTCTCCCTCCTTGTCATCTCATGTGTCTTGTTGGGTTGTCAACATAAAATATCACGCGAAGGAGGGTGGTTACATGGAGTATTTTTAGAGGCCGTCATAGTTGTTCCCTGATGGTCTTTACCGATAGAGAAACTATAACATCCAACAACCATCACATGGTGGCCTCTAATGGTCTCTAGCGATAGCTTTTGGCAGTCAGTAAATGCTAGTACTCTAGTAGTAACATATCTTTTGTTCAAATGCATTAACAATATTTAAGATATATTTATCAAAAAATATGTCACATCCGTGATTTTATTTTTAGTAATCATTTTCTTTATTATGTGTATTATATTTATTCATTAGTTTCCAAATGAGTTTTTGGTAAAAAGTAGAGATTTGGGTCTTGAAAACTGGTTGTGCACAGTTAAGGGAAATTGTGTGTCATCCTTCCTATAAGCATTCTGCCAGTTTCATCCTGAGTAGAGGAAAAATAATAGTTGACATAAGGTTTGGAAAACCATATGGGCTAACCATTGGCATGTTCCTCTTGGACAGTGAGTGATGCACAGTTTCAGCATAGTTTGGAATACCATTCTAGAAAACCCATAATGCTATCCAGGTCATTAAAATTTGAATAATCACCATATTATCCTCTTCTTATTTAACCCTAAAACACTAGTAATCTCAAAGATATGGGATTTTTATCCATTGTATTCTCCTCAATAACATATTGGTGCCTTCGAGCTTCACACTTTGAGTGGTTTGGTGTGTATTAGTTAAGGATTCATTGACTATGTCTCTTATTATTTGGTTTCATTCTTTTTTTTTGGGTTTCTCTTCATCATTCATTGGTTTTTTCTTTTTTAGTGGGTTGTGTGACCTATTGAGGTTTAGATTTTTGTGGTAAATATTCATATTTTTTGTTCTATGTTTCCTTTATAGGGTCATACTGAGCTGTTGTTATAGTGTTTCAGTAGTTTATAGAAGTATATAATCTTGAGATTAGTGGTTCCATGATTTTACTTTATTAGATCTATTTAATATTCTTTATTGTTTGATAAAATATGGTCTATGGATTATTTTTTTGGTGAATAATATGTTTTGTAAATTTTTTGACATGTATATGTGATAAAAGATGGTTATCAAAAAGAAAATTGGTTGTGTTTCATGTGTACCGTATTGTAGTTTTTTTGGAAAGTGTTCTATGATTGTGTGAAAGGAACAAATTGTGTATTAAAAGGTATTTAATGGTGATAATGTGTTGAAATTTGGGGGTTTCAATTAAAATTTCTTTTGTTTCTTGTTAGATTCTTATTTTAAACCATAAATTTTTTATGTGAATTGTTAAAGTCATTTGAAACATGTTTAAAATTGTATTTTGTGTGTATGAAGTTGAAAGGGGTTCTTCCCTTTGAAATGGTTGGATTTGATATGTTCACATCATGTAGTATTTAAAAAAGGGGCTTTCTGAATTATTAAAATTTCGTCAAATCTGTTTCCAAGTGGTTTTTTTGTTCTTTGAAAATGAATGTGGTTTTGTTGATGGAATGATGGTGGGATTCATGTGGTATTTGATTACTGGATAAATTTCATTTCTATAAAATGGAGATTTCATTTTGTGTTCACAATTCTAGGAATTTGTGTGTGAAAGTGATGATTTATGTGACACATCTAATAGAAATTTGAGAACAAAGGTAATCACATGTATCCTGGTTGAATAACTATAACCAGTATGCTTATTGAATGGTCAGTGTAATGTCTTGTATTTTTCTAGCAGGATTTATTCTACAATAATTACATAATTTGTGATAAGATCAGAGACCACTAGACATTTATATGGGATCCCATATAGTGGCTCGTGCATAATAAAAATGTTTGTTTTGGATTATT
The DNA here is from genome assembly GCA_963277665.1 of Viscum album. Taxonomy (NCBI): domain Eukaryota; kingdom Viridiplantae; phylum Streptophyta; class Magnoliopsida; order Santalales; family Viscaceae; genus Viscum; species Viscum album. The sequence goes on along the minus strand of OY728161.1, from coordinate 527,641,055 downwards.
ATAGGGAGACCACTAGACCTTGGGATTCAGTTCCCTCTGGTGTCTCTCGCATGAAAATGTTGTTGGTTATTATTGGAGGATTTTGATCACTATGGTACATGGTTACTAGGGTCCCATTTGTGCCAATTATAGGTAGCAATTATCCATGGACCTCTCTTGTGACATGAAAATTTTATATTATGCTTATGTGATGTGGTCCTAACTGTCGGTATACAGTGGTCATTGTGTACATTGTTGTTTTAAAACAAGTTTCATTTGATAATTCGTTTTCATAAAAGTGTTTTCATGAAAACACTTTCTTTGAGATGTTCCTATAAAGTGTCTTCCAATGTTTTATTAAAATTTGAATGTTAATTCATCTTATATGGTTATAGAATTTAATCCTTTTTTTGGGTGATATCCTAATTGGGTTTAGCTCAAACCTTACATACTCATTTTTGTGTATTCATTACCTTGTTATGTATGACCTTGGTAATGTAAATACGTCTCTTGGTAGTGATGGTGGATCTGACTACTAGTGTTCTAAATATTGCAAGTGTTAGTGGTTGTGGCTTTAGGGTGATGACCCTATTGAAACATAGAGGTTTTTGGGATGGTTTTTTCCCATTCCATTGTTGTAATTTTTTTTTTGGTAAAATTTATAAACTATTAATCTAAAAATTATGTATCTATTTTGGTTATGGATATTGGTTATTCGATGTTTTATTCTCATTTGTAGTTGATAATTATATACATGGGTGAAATAATTCCCAATTGATATTTTTATACCTATGAACTATTTGCCTGCCTATGGAGGTCGGTAATTTCCTTTGGTCGATTTCATAGATCGTCTAGGGTATGGGGTTGTGTGACACTCCCGCATAGTTTGTGAACAATGCTATCAGAGCAAGTTTCTCACTTTTTAGGTAAATTTATCTGAGAAGAGTCTTGATAGACCTGAGCTAACACAATTGGGGCATGACGTTTTGGTTATAAGTGGGGTGTCTATCTAACACAACTCATGATTGGACTTTATTTTCTAAGGAATTTTGGGAATTTGGTTTAGATTATCCACTATGTGATTGTACAGGTTGTAGACTATATATGCACATCAGGTGAGGGAAAAGTGGTTTGGGAATATTGATTGTGTTTTTATGACATTGTCCTGTCATAAATAATTTGTTTTAAATCAATTTTATTTCATTGAATTTTCAAAATTTTGTTTTGATGTATGTATTGATGATTTTACTTTTTTTGTTACTTGTTATAGCAAGATGCCTTGCTACATATTTCCTGTGCAATTGCTTGAATATTTTAATGAGAGTTATCCCTCACCAATCGATCAGTTGTTAGTGAAAGTAGGGGTCTAATTTTTTATTGATTTTAATGAAGGAGAAGGTTCTGGACCATGTAATGTTATGGATGTTGAACTAAGACCTATAAAGAACGAGGATTAGGAGTTCCTCAAGAACAATCCTCCTTCAATCCAGGTCATCACAGAACCCCAAGAATCACAGTAGTGACTTGAGATGATATGGGGGATGTTCTAGTTTCATGATACTCCTAATGAATTAGATATGAAGTGTGATTTGTTCATGTTGGAAGGTCCTAGTCATATGTGGTGGAACAGAGTGGTTCAAGTTGGAAATATCAAGTAGATGGGTTCGAAATATATTATGGTAATCTTTAAAAAGATTTATTATCCTGATATTTTAGCCTTCACTAAGTTTGGAGTGTTTTTGGAGATTAGAAAGGGTGACCATACCATGATGATGTATGCTAACCACTTTGTAGAGTTAGTTTGATTCACATATGAGGTCATTTCCAATGAGAAGGTAAAGGCCTCAATGTTCATGATAGGGTTGCATCCATATATCTGATCCCATGACTTATTCTCAAGATGAAAACCAATGACGAGGTGGTTGATCTTCTATGACTGTGCAAATTGATTGTATTGGAAAGAATGGTATCTCTTGAGCTACGTCAATTTTTAGTAGTGGCAGTTCATATGAGAAAAATAGGAACCAGATTGAGTTGGGGAAAATGAGAGGTGGTAGTTCAGTCCATCCCTCCTGATTGACATTATCTGTGGATTTAGGGTCTAGGTCGATCATGTTCCATAATTTTTTCAAGTCAAGACACTTGTGATATATGTGTTCATATCCCACCATACCTTACCACTGGTGTAGAACAATGGGGAACATGTAATGAATATGAAAGATGGAAAACACATACAAGAGTGGTGCATGATCTGTAACTTTAAAAGGGATGCTATTTTGGAAATAACCATCAAGGATTGTGAGATCATGAATTGGAGCTTTTAGAGGCAGGGCTAGATATTCTTCGGGGATGAGTCAGTTCAGGGTAGAGCCACATGAATGTGATTATTCTCTAGATGAATCTGAGATGAGGCAACTTCATGTTATGGAATGAGAGCTAGTGTAATCATATGTAAGGCCTGTGAATGTTTGAGGTTCCATTATTATTTCATCATATTTGGTAGTTTCATTATTTGATACTTGTTCTTCTATTTCAATTATTTCTAGATAAATTTTTTATGTGTTGAAATTTCCAACTGATATTATGACTTATGCGATAAATTTAGTGATGCCATTTGGTACGAAGCGAGATAAGGGTTTCAGTTGTCCATCTTATGCACGTAATATTTTAGAGGTTGAATTGGAATGATATTTCCTAATTTTGGGGGTGTACCTCTTCGACATAATCCTCAGTATGGAGTTGATGGTGTGGTTTCTATAACACAACATTTTTTATCAATGTTGGGTGAGTTTTGTGGATGTTGATGGGATCATCCATGCTTTTCATGGAAAATGATATCCTAGTTCAGGATATATTAGACTACTACATAAGGATTTGGTTAATATTATTTAAATATTTACATCGCCCATGCTATAGGACGATGGTTCTGGTCCAAAATATGGATTCCCCTTGTATTTTATGATTTTCTAGAGGTATTTATAGATGACTTCCTAGGTTTTCCTCTATAGAGGAATATGGTGTTCTCCATTTTTTTGGCATTGGTAATACCACTGATATATCTTCCATCATACATTATCCCCTCTATTTATTTAATTAATGATATAGTTGGATGATTTAGAATCCAAATGATTCATTTTCTCAGGTGTCTCATGTGGGCACCCCAATGTTCTATTCCTCAATAATGATGATAGATCACTCCAGTTGTGTATTGATTACTGAAATTTAAGTAAATAGATGATTAACTATAAGTCACATTTTTTTTATTGATGACCTTTTTATCAGCTTATGGTGGTGAGGCAGTTCTCTAAGATCGATCTGTGTTGTGGGAATCAAAATGTCTTGGATAGAGAGGTGAATATTCTGAAACAGCTTTTCAAAGCTGGTATTAACATTTTGATTATTTTATCATGCCGTTAGGATTGAAAAAAGCTCCAGCATTATTTATGGAGAATATGAATAAGAATTTACATCAATATATCACCTTTATTTTTGTGTTATTTGAGGATGAAATTGTTTAATTTATGTGACTAGGGGGGAGAAGATCGAAATCTGTGTATTTTGCTCATAACTCTTTGGGATTATCAACACTATGTGATGTTTTCCTAGTACACCTTCTGGATTAGGGATGTCATGATTCTGGGTCATTTTATCTCTGAATGTGGGGTTTCAGTGGAACATGTGATGATCAGATCAGTGATGTCATGGGAGAAACTAAATTATGATATTTAGATTCGGTTCTTTTTTGGCATAGTTGGGTATTATAGAATGTTTTTTGAGATTTACCTCACCATTCATAGAACATGAATGTGCTTACCCAAAAAGGGGTAATGTTTTTATTGAACCCAAAGTTCTATGCATCCACTGAAGAGATTAAGAGGTGTTTGATCGCATCCCCTATATTGATTATTCAGATTCTGGAAAAGGATATGTGTTTATCTATGATTCCTTAGTTATGGGTCTTAGGTTTGTGCTAATTTATAATGACCATGTAGTGGAATATGGTTCTTTCTGACTATAATCACATTAAAAGAGTTACTCAACATGTGACTTGGAGTTATAATAAGTGATACATTACATGAAGACGTGGCATAATTATCTCTTGGGGGAGATGTTTTTTCTCCATTCTAATGAAAAGATATGATCCCATATTTTTCTCCCAGAATGTTCTAAATTTGAGTTAGCATAGTTGGGTTGAGTACCATCGAGGATTCTATTTTGATATCTTCTACACCCTAGGAAATTGTAATGTGGTTTCAGAGTCATTGGGAAGAAAAATATATGGAGTAATTGTTGAAGGAGTCCATTGATGAGTGGATTTTGAATGGAATTTTTTCATAGATACACAGTCAGACGAAGGTACATTGTGGAGGTGTTTTATTTTCCAATGTTCAGCTAAGTCCTTCTCGTTTGGTTTTGATTCTTCCAAATCAACTCAGTGATGATTTGTTCTATCATTTTATACTATGTCTAAATGGTGGGGAGCATTCTCTTGAGGGGTCATTGTCTCCTAATGAAGTTTTGATATTCAAGGGTTGCATTGTGGTACTATTGTGGTTATAGAATGTGGTGATATTTAATATAAACCAGTAATAGTGGGTCGTTCATTCTGGTACCACTATGATTATCTATGATGTGAATTGTCAGTTCTGGTGGTTTTTTATAAGGCAGTACAAAGATGATTTTGTATCGCGATGTTATACTTGTAAGTAGGTTAATGAAAAACACCAAAGGCCCTCTTGTTTTCTTCAACTGGTACCCATTCCTATTGAGATATTGGATGAGATCACCATAGATTTAATTATTTTTTTACCTCATACTCCTTGGGGGTGGAATTTTATTTTTTTAATGATTTAATTTATGACCAAATTAGTCCATTTCATTCTGATTAGAGATTCATCCGTGGTGGATGAGTTGAGTGGCATGTATGTCTACGAGATAGAGTATCTTCTTGATGTGTTTTCTGCAGCTATATCAAATACGGAACCTTGTTTTAACTAATGATTATGGGAAGGCCTTAGAAGATGATGGGGTTATAAGATATTTTTATAATCACATACCACCCCAAAATGGATTGTTATAAAGAGAGTTTGATTTAGATCATGATAAGCATGATCCAGGAATGTGGGTTATATTTTTGATGTTCATGGGATATTAATTTAGTGTTGGGAAATTTTTCATAAAGTAGTTTCCAATCATTGATATGAATAGTCCCTTTTGAGGTGCTTTATGGTTATCATTATCGATAGCCATTGTGTTGGGAAGAGGTATGTGTGACTACATTATTTGGAAGATACTTGTTCATGAATTATTTGATAAGGTTATTTTTATTATGAAGTGGTTGTTTATGGTGAAGACTCTCCATAAGTTTAATGTGGATTAGATTCATGGAAATTTTGATGAAAAATTCGATGACCCGGTTTTTCTGAATGTGGCACCTTACATAGGTCCCTATCATCCAGGTATTTAATGGAAGCCAATTCTGAGGTATGTTGTATCTTTTGATATTAATAAGAGATTTGGTATGGTAGAATATGAGTTATATTTTACTTATCATTTGACATCAATTCATGATGTGTTCCATGTCTCATAGCTAAAAAATAACAATATTGACCCATCTTATGTGCTGAATTCAAAAGAATTTGAGTTAGAGCCCGATTTGTTAGTGCTTTATCATCCAGTGTAGATTCTGGATTCTCAAGAGATTTTGTTTCGTGGGATGTTCATACCATTGGTCTAATTCCGTTGGCAGTATGGTAGTGATGAGCATGAGATGTGGGATAAGATGTCTCAGGTGGAAAATGATTATACATTTTTTATTTTCAATCATTAGAGTGAATTTCCAATGGAGAAAAAATTTAATATTGTAGAGAATTTTCACATCTATTATTTAAATTTGAGTTATTATTTTGTTTATTTTTTGTCGAATATTTTTTCATTAGTTTACCCATGTGTTTTTGGAGGAATGTGGAGATTTTGGGTGTAATAGAAGGTGACATACATGTAATGTACAGTTAAGAGAAACCATGAACCATTCTCCAGGTAAGTGTTTGGTTGGTTATCTCCTAGATATAGAAGAACATATGGTTGATGAATAGTTTGGAAAACCATTTTGGCTAACCATTTGGAATGTTCCCCTTGGATAGTGAGTGATACACGATTTTAACACTGTTCGGAAAACGGTGTGGGAAAACCATGCGACTTGCTATCCAGGTCATTAAAATGTGGAAAATTACCTTCCATCCATATTCATATTAAAAAATAAAATACAAAAATTTAAAAACCTATGTGATTTTAATAAAATTGTGATTCTTCCAAACCATCATGGAGCCTCTGATCATTAATATTTGGGTATTTGTGGGGTGGATTCATAATGGAATCATCATGTAAGTCTCTTTTCCTTTGGTTTCGTTCTTATTCTAGGGTTTCTCTTCCTCTCTCATTGGGTTATTAATCTCTATTGGGTTTTTTGACCATGTGAGGGTTGTATCATGCTTTTTTGGGGTAAATATTGATAGATGATGTTTGATCGTTTCTTTATAGGTTCTTATTGAGTCGTGGTTTTATTTTTTTATCGATTTCTGAAATTTTTTGAGCTTCAGTTTCGTGGTCCTATTTATTTATAATATTATATGTTTTTGATCTTATTTCATGGTTGTTTTAATATGTTTTACGGAATACTTTTATGGTATTAAATAAGTTTCAGAAATTGTTTTACATACAAACATGATGAAATTTGGTTTTCTAAAAAAATTGCTTATGATTAATGTGTGCCTTTACATATATTTTTTGTAGATTTACATCGTTTTTTAAATGTTGATAAATGACTTTCCAAAGGAATTTAATGGTTAGAACTTTTTGAAAGTGTATTTTTCCAAATAAAATTTATTTTGGCATGTTGTCTTCTTATTATGAACTTTAAATGTTGGTTTTGAATTATAAATGTGATTTGAATCATATTATAAAGTGTATTTGGTGTGTGTATAAATATAAAAGTGTATTTTACATGGAAATAGTTGGATTTAATTTGTTCAGTTATTATAGTGTCTTCAAATGGGATTTTTGAATTGTGAAAATGGTGTTAAATGTGTTTCTAAATGGTTTGGTGCATGTGGGAAATGCAAGTTGATCTGTTTATGAAAAAATGGTGGGATTAATGTTGGATTTTAAAATTTTTAAATTTGAATTGTGATAATTTTCATTTCATTTTTGTGTTTTTGATTCTTGGAATATTTGTGTGAATGTGAAAATTTATTTGACATGTGAAATTGAAATTAGAGAACAATGGGAATATCGAGTATCTTGGTGGGAGAAATAGAACTACTGTGTTAGTTTACATAGCAATGAAAATTCCCAAATTACTCTATTTGGATTGGTGCTACAACACTAGCTAAGCATGTCATATGATCATGTACCAATAGACCTTAGGATGGTTTCCTCACTATTGGCTCGAGCATGGGAATGCTGTCTGTTTTGGATTATAATATGGAGACCATTGTACCTTGGGATGTGTACCCCTCTGGTGGGTCTTTCATGTGAATGTTGTTGGTTATGGTTGGATAATTTTGACCATCAATGTATGATGATGCATGGGTCTTTTTTGTGTAAGTTACCAGTAGGGATTTCCCATGGTTCCTTCTTCTTACATGATAATTTTATGTGATGACTATGTAATATTGTGCTAACCGTCAGTATAATGTGGAACATGTGTACATTGTGGTTTTAATGATTTTTTGAGAAAATTTTTCCATCAAAAAATTCTTCAAAATGGTTTCGTTGAGATATTCCTTTAAAATTATTTCCAATGTTTTATGAAAATTTTCATGTTTATTTATCTTTTAATGTCATAGCATAAAATACTTATTTTTGTGTGATATCCTACTAGGACTTGTATCACAAACCTATATACAACATTCTGCGTGAATATACATTTTTATGAATGACCCATGTAAATGCAAGATATCTCATGCTGCTGTTGGTGGATCTATTTTCTAGTGTCCCACATATTATAGGTGTTGGTGGTGGTGGATTGTAGGTAATCACCCTATTTGTGCATGCAGATTTTTTGGAATGTTTTTTCCCATTACATAATGGTATTGACAGTTTTTGGTTAAAATTTTAAACCTTGAATATGAAAATTTATGTATCTCATTTGGTTATGGTTATTTGTTATGTGATATTTTATTCTCATGGGTTCTTTACTATAATATACAAGGGTGAAATATTTCCAATAGTATGTTGTTGATAATCGGCCACTAGTTTCTCGCCCATGCAGATCAAGAATTCTCTTCATGCTATGCCATAAATTGGGTTGGGATTCAGTTTGTACGGAACTCCGGCTCAGTTCTTTACAATATTTGTCCATGTTGGAAAAAAATAAATATTTTCGTATTTTTTTGTTATACTATTATTTATATGTATATATTATTGATTTCATATTTATGTATGTATATACAATTAAACATATATGTGTTCATGAACACGTATTAAAATATACATAAAAATATTTAAATTTGTATGTACCTATATATATGTATGTACAAATGAATGCATGTACTTATATATACAAATAATTACATCATTTATATTTTCATATAATTTCCATAATATATATTTATGTACTTATATTAATATAGATTTATATATGTATTTTCTTGGGAACCTATACATAATGATTTTTATTTAATTATGAATATATATAACTATATAAATTTTTATGTATAGATGTATGAATGTTCGTATATATAAATATATTTGTGTGTGTGTGTGTGTGTGTTCATAGGTTTTTATATTTGTTCATGATCAATAATTTTTATTGGTATGTGAAAATATAAGTATTTTTAATGATATTTTAATACATGGGCATACATACATTTAAATATTATTATTTTTAGATACATACACATACATTTAAATATTAATACATATAAATATATTAGTGTAATTATTTTGAATTATACCTTTGTATAAGTATATACAAAAAAAATATCTATAAATTTATTTTTTTTGTATACACCGTGTATGACAATTATTTTTTACCTTTTTTGTCAATATGCATGTTTATACCTATTTTTATATGTATTTATATATAAATATGTATATAAATAATTAAAATAGCATATCTGCATATATGCAGGTATGTATGTACTTGCAATTATATATATATATAGATGTAGAAATAATAATATTTAGATTAATGTAGCTAAATATATTTATATTCACTCAAAAAAATTTGTATTTTTATATACCTATATTAAAGTATGTACAAATGATATATAAATATATTTATTTCTATATGTGTGCTTGTATATAAGATAATTTATATAATTAAAAATATTTATTGTTGAATATACAAATATTTATATGTATGTATGTACATATCCATCTGTGTACATGTATTTGAAAGTAATTACATTAACTATCTTGTATATAATGGAAATAATATATATATATATATCTGTGTTTTTGTATTATTATAATTTTATGAGTATATGTGTATCTACTCATATTTAAAAAATATATTTTCATATGAATGTATATCACAATATTAATTATCATTTATAAATGTACCAACGTGTTTATATATATATATATATATATATATTAATGTTGATGTTTATATGTATGCAAATATTTAACAGTTACATATATGTTTTTATGTAAATAGACATTATTTTTTAATTATATATATGTGTTTTTATGATCAATAATTTGTATTTATATATATATACATATTTACACTATGTGTATTCAATTATGTAAGAATATAATAGATATATACACATTGATTTATAAATATGTGTGTGTGCATGATCAGAAATTTTAAGATATATCTATTGATATGTAGGTTTAAAAAATTTAATTACTACATAAAATTTATAAAAAATAATACATTCTAAATTATATACATGAAATTTATGTTAAATTTCTAATTATAAATATTTTAAAAAATATATAAATATATTTATGATATATATATATGAAATTATATATATATATATATATATATACATTAAAATAATTATATAGGTATGTATATACAATTATAAATATATATACTCACATTTAATAATAAATATCATAAAACATTTCTCGATATGTAATTTTTATAAACTATTATGTTTGTATAAAAAAATATCTAGTGGAAATTTACATTTACATTGAAAAAATACACCGATATAAGAATGAAAAAAAATAAATATAATGTATTATATATGGGTCTATGATTTTTGGAATTATTGTAATGATTGCAGGTGTCGACATATTGAAATTCTGATACCATTTGAATATAGTATAATATATCAAAGATTATTAGTGAAAAAAATTGAATGGATGAGAAATAATATCAATTTGGATTAGCAATGTGCCAGGAACAGAAGGGTAGTTTTGGTACTGTAATATTATTATTAAGAGACTCAATTCTATGGTCAGTAAATAATGGTATTTTGAGTCATCATCTTCTTATTTTTCCACCTTAAAGAGTGATTTAATTATGAGCCAACAATTATGACACGTGGGATAACAGAATCAAAAGGTTTATCAATCAGTATGATTCCCAAAACACCCCCATTATTTGTAGCATGTCACATTCATCCTCCATCAAAACCAATTCAATTTCTCCCTACCCAAATCATTGTTTTCCTAAATAAAATCATTGATCGAATTTATTTTTTTCAAATGGAATTAGAATTTCAAGCACTCATAACCAATGTGATTGTTACATCAATACGAATATTCCTAGACCCTTATATTATATAATTTATTGAATTTTAAAACATTCATTTATCGGTGTATATTTCAATTGTAAATTTATATATACTTATTAAAATTTCTGAGTCATTATTAGTTTATAAAAACAAAATTCATTTAAATGATTATGTATAAATAATTTTTTTTGAAAAGTAAATATTATACATGACTATACTTATATATATATATTTATTAATTCAATTATATAAATACATATATATATATATATATATATTTAAAATTAAATATATACATCTATTAATAATATTTAAATATATATAAATATATATACATATATATAATATTATGAAACTATATGTATGTACATTAATGCACCCATTAAAATATAAAAGTATATAAATATACAATTATTTTTATTACATGTTAAAATAAATAAATACATACCTACATATATCACACATACATTCATATATCATATTAACCATTGTATATATAAAAATAAATAGTATCATACATAAATAAATATTTCACATTAACAAATTTATATATACATAAAAAAATATATAATTATACATACAACTTTAATTTTGTAGCAGAAAATTTTGAAAATGGTTTTTATAATCATTATTTAATAATTTTTTTTACCAACATTTCAATAAATAAATATATATATATATAATATCGGTCATATAAAAACACATATATATAAATCAATGAAAATATATATATACTATATTCTTACATAATTACACAAACACGTAAAAAACATTTTGAAAAAAATGCACACACACACACACATATATTATAAAAATCAATGTATGTTTACATATATACATATATGGATTGTTATATATATATATGTCTAGATACATACATAAAAAATTTATATATATATATATATACATAGGTACATGTATACATGAAAATTAATATACTCATATACAAGAATATATATCCAGAAGGTTCAGGAGCCGATCAAAAGCCCGGTACTAATAATTTATTAATGAAAAGTAAATTCAGAATAACAACTCAATTAATATGGAAAAAAAGCACCACCATACAAAAAATTGGAAGAAAACACCCCCACAATAATGCAAGATAAAAACTCCACACACATAAACGATCTGAAGACCTCCAAAAATGCATGGCCCATCGACCCTAATTTAATTTCTCATGAACACATCATAAAAGATAATAAAAAAACAGAACCAATACCTATGAATCACAACACCCATCAATCACCATGGACCTTCCATTCCATGACTATAGTCAGTAGAAGATATAAAAGATATCCCCATCCATGCTTGCATCCCGAGCAATCATCATTGCTCCTGGAAGACTTCACTCGCACCAAGCGCTATCCAATAGTGTAACACATTCCCTTCCAACCTTCATACCAACATCTTCAACATCAAAATACCATCACTACCCATTAACCGAGGTAATCCACACACCATGAGAACCATGTCCATCACCTTCTGTTACTCGAGAACAACCCGAACTCGTTTTGTATATCATCTCCTACAACTAAACATCTCTTGGATCATGAGAACCTACCTACTGTTGAATTCCATCATCTCCACCAGAGTGAAATCGACCCTATAAACATGATTTCCAATGATCATGATCACCGACTAGAAACACCATTGCCGGCCACCTGTACCTCCAACTATCAGAATCCAAAACTAGACCTTGGTCATGATCTGCAACCATCGCCCCCAATCGGCGTCGTTTCAGAGATGACCTCCTACTACCATTCCCTCCCTCACCCATCATTAGCCTCATCCACCATCCATGATTTCGGTTCCACTTCACACACAAGGCCTATTGTCGCTGCTTTAGAGGTGACATCGCTGGCGTGATGCCACTGCCACATAGTAGGCTCATCCACACATATCCTAGTTGTGAAAAAAATCCCGTTTAAAAAAATGGTACCACCTTCATCCCTCACCCAGGTTCTATGAATTTCCATCCTAAGCATGGGATTACAAAAAATCTCAAACCCACCATCCACACAGCTAGGAGTAGTCTTTCTCAACATCAAATTAGATTTCGACAAGAAGCATGCCATATCGCCTCTATCATCCATCCTATCTGAAATGGATCTTTGTAACATTACCTAATTGTGTGAAAAGTAGTGGGAAAACATCTCTTTGATCCCAACAACATCCACACAGTATTGATTATCCTCATTGGTGCCCCGTTTAGAGTGATCCACAAATTGATCGCTAAATATTGATATAGAGATATGCTCTCCTATAATGAGTGATTCCATCTCGCCTACAAGCATATATAGATAAATTCATTGATTTAAATATGAGAAGAAACACAAATATATAATCATGAATACAAATAAATCATAATATATAAAAGCATGTATTCACTCATATATATTAATATAATTATTTACATACACATATATAAGTATATGAATAACATTATATACATGCATACATACATATATATATAACTGTATTCAATCACATACATAAAAATATTCATAAATATAGATATAAGTACCCTCATGAATGCATGTATGTGGGTACAATATTTTAGGGAAAATTTCTACTATGAATCTCTCAGTGGATATTTTTCCATGAATCTATCATATTACATTTATATATATAAACTCTTTCATATAAGTATATTCTTTCTGTTATATGTGAATATGATTTCATGTATATGTATGAATATATAATAATATTTAAATATATGTATGTACACATATTAAAATATGTTGAATATAATTTTGTAGTTGTATATGCATGTATATATTTGTATGTTTGCATGCATGCAAGTACATATATCTATAAATAATTACATTAATTATATTTTCATATAATTCAAAATATATATTTTTTCTTATATATATTAATATAGATTAATATTTATACATACATATTCAATTTTACATAAATATATGTATTTAACTAGGTGTGTATATAGATATATTAATTTGTATTTATAAACATATGCATGAGTTTATATATAAATATTTTAATATATATGTATGTATGCATGCATGTATGAATGCATGCATGTATTCATGTATGTATGTAGGTTTGTATGTATGTATGTATGTATGTATGTATGTATGAATGTATGTATGTATGTATGTATATATGTATGTATGTATGTATGTACGTATGTATGTATGTATGTATTTATGTATGTATGTATGTATGTATGTTTGTATGTATGTATGAATGAATGTATGTATGTATCTATGTATCTATGTATGTATGTATGTATGTATGTATGTATGTATGTATGTATGTATGTATGTATGTATGTATGTATGTATGTATGTATGTATGTATGTATGTATGTATGTATGTATGTATATAGGAATATATCTTTGTATGTATGGATGTATGCATGTATATATGTATCTATTCATTGGTTTTTAAATATGTGTGTGACCAATAATGTTTACAGATATATACAAATAAAAGTATTTATAATAATATTTTAACACATGTACAAACATGCATCTTAATATTCTTATATATACATACAAACACATTGATATAAACATGGATACGTACAAATTATTTCAAATAATTATTTACAATTACAAAATTATATAAATATATGAAAATATAAATATTTATAGATGTATTTTTAAAGTGTTTTGTACAAACAAAAAAAATTCTATATTAAAATAACTACATAAAATTATATTATTGGAATTATATACAAATAAAATTACTATAATTAATTACAGATATAAGTGCATACATGCAAGCTCACGCGTACACCTAGGTACATAGAACAACAAATATGTATAGGTATATTTCATTTCTTATACACATATGAATCTAAATATTATCACAAATACATGCATTCCGTATACATACAATCATATATGCATGTAAATATCAGTATATATATACCATTTCATCCATGTGTATATCTATATGTAATTATATACATATATACATATGTATGTGCAAAATATTATATATATTCATAAACATATATATGTATGTTCATAAAAACACATATATAGAAACATATGTACATATATATATAAGTACCAACATGAATGAAAATATATAAATGAAATTTTTTAAATTTTAATATATAAATATAAGAATGTTCAAATCTCGTAGTGGAGATTTCACAGTGCAGATTGGCACTGGGAATCTCCCATTGGAGATTTACAAAGCACATTGGAATTGTGAATCTCTCATTGGAGATTGTCCAATGCTTATTTTTGTATGAATATCACATGAGATATTTTACATACATAAAAACAAAAATTCATATAAATATAAATACCCACCTACATGAAGATATATATATATATATTAATGATATTATTTAAAATTTCGTATATAAATATAAGAATGTACATATCTCATAGTGAATATTTCCCAGTGAAGAAGGGCACTGTGAATCTCCCATGGGAGATATCCCAGTGCATATATGTGGTACCATTATTCCATGAGTGATTTCCCATAGGAGATTTTTATTATGAAACTGCCATCAGAGATTTCATTTTGGATATCTGTATATAGTTATATAAATTTATTGATGCTTGAATATACTTGTTTTTCACTGTAAATATGTATATATACTATCTAAATAATTACATTATTAAATTTCAATGAATGTAGTTAATGATATTAATATTTTTCTATATACATATTTAAATGTATTCATGTATTCTTGTACTATCCATTACTACACATATGACCTTCTACATTAAGAAAAAATGGTCTTTAATAGTGCTAAAAAGAATTGTTAATAGCATCACTGATAAAGCGTGTGTCCCTTTTGTAGCACTATGAAATCAATGATTAAGGGGGACCATTATCTTCTCTGAAACCAATTAGAAAGACCACCTTTATCAGTTTTGAAAATATCATTGATAAATGCCTATCCACCTGCATGTGTTGTTAATATAATGTTGCACCCATAAGCAATAACTTGTAATTTCTTTATAAATTCATAAAATGCGATAATTTTATGAAATTCTATATATATTTAATTGAAATATTGAATACAAATATTTCAATCTTTGGTATATACAAAAACAATACTATTTAAATTTCAAACATAATATTTTATATAATTATATTTATAATTGTCCAACAAACATTCCAAAACATTAATATTTCATCTTTTGATTCTTGTGATCTCCACTAAAAAATGTCCACACATGGTATTAGATTCTAAAAAAGTCATTTCATCATTATAAAAAGATTCCACCTATATAAGAAAATTAATATTATGTTAGTAATAATATAAATAAAAAAATTAAACATTAATACGAATGAACCCATTAATATAATGTCACTATTTAATTAAAATTGAACATTTTGAGTTATCCATGTCACACCATGCCTCCTACTGAGGTGTGTTTGATTCCTATTCCGTACAAATGAGTTGTGGATCATTTTCTAAAAATATCAAAAAAAAATTGAATGTAGTTTATCATATTTGTGTAAGTAACTTGTTCTTTTACTAATATTAAATTCAATTTTAAATAATCACATAGTTGGAGTTATATCGGACACACCGTGCATCATATTGAGTTGTGGATGAATAATACATGTCCCATGTTACTGATGGATCATTCTTCTAATGCATCAAAACAATCTGAATTCCTTTTCTCGGTTTTTATAATGTCATTTATTTTTTTTACTAAAATGACAATTCAAACTGGAAACACATATATTCGGTCATACTAGTTTAGTAATGTGTTATTTTGACATGAAACTACATCATACACATCAAAAATGAATTATTAATTACTATCCCAAATTATCATGAAAATCCCAGTGCGTTTTCTTGATTTTCAATGAGTGACACATTTTGAACTATAATGTAAATTTTAATGTAAACACCTAAAATTTTAGACAATATAGTTACACAATGGGCTATATTGAGTTTATATTGAATGATAAAGTTAAAAAATTAATCAATGATCATTTTCCTAAAGTATCAATATAATCATAATCCATTTTCTCTATATTTAGTATGTCAGTTGTTGTTTTTACCAAATTGAAAGGCAATTTTAAATAAAAATAAAAACATTGAGTAAACTGGCCACACAATATGTGGTATTGTGGTGAGGTTTACTCCTACCCATAAAAAATTACTCATGGATCACTATCCTAATGATTCAATACATTCCGAAATTTTTTCCTCATTTTTCAGTATGTCACTTGTTATTTTTACTTAAATTAATGTCAATTTAAAATAATTAGTGATACTTTGTGTTATACCAGTACCAACATGCATCTTATTTAGTAGATACTAATTCCTATACATAAAAATGACATATATATCATTTTATTGGAGAATAAAAATAATCTGAATATGGCTGCTCAGTTTTCAGTATAACAGTTGTGTTGTTTTTACAACAATGTCATCTCAAAATGGAAAACACATTATGAGTCATACAAATAAAATCATGCATTGGTTCGATGTGATAGTACTTCATACAAGTTTCAAATTACTAATAAATAACTTTCCTAAATTATATATACAATTGGATTTTGTTTTCTTTTGTTTTAGTGAGTGACAAATTTTGTAGTCAAATGTCAATTTTAAACTGGTAACTAACACTTCAAGTCTTACCGGTGAGACCACGAATCGGATTGAGGTGTGGTTGACTCCTACATATAATAAATTACACATGGATGTTTTTAATTATGTATAAAAATATTCTTAATTCATTTTATTTGTTTGATAGTATGTCATATGTTCATTTTTCATAGTTTAATGTCAATTTATAATGAAAATTCACACATAATATCATATCGGCCACACCATGATTCATATATAGGTGAGGATGATCTATAAACAAGAAAATGACTCTAGAATCATTTTCCATAAATATAAAAAAATTTAAGCTCATTTTTTTAGTGTTTAATATGTCACTTGTTCTTTTTACTAAATGTAATATCAATTTAAAAAAAGTTACACATTGAGAGACATCAGTGACTTTTAATTTTTTCTAAATTTTGAGTAGTACAATATATATGATACAAACTATATTGACCTAGAAATTGAATAAATAGATATTTCATATTAGTTTATTAATATTCTCTACATAACATAATGATCCGTGCTAGAATAGTTTAGTTCTAGTGCTTTTGGAAACATGAAACAAAAAGGAAAGGTTCCTAATGGTCTCCCATAAAATTATTCCTTATTAAAATCATTATTAGAAATGTCATTTCATAAACCTTTATCAATAAAATAATGATTTAAAACAAATTAAAGGGTCATCATAGATTCTCAATAAGTGTATACAAGGGTGATATCAGGGTTCACATAAGGATAACATGAGCATAAAGATGTTAGAAGGTGATATTAATTTTTGAAATTCACACCATGCATATCATAGATCATAATAATGATCCTTGGATCAAATCATAGTACTTAAGAATACATTAATATAAAAATATCAGAGAATATTATAAAACAAAAACAAACACTTCTTGTCACACCGATCAAACTGTGTATCAGATTGATTTGCGACTGATTAAGTTGTGGTTGATTACAACTCTGTTCAAGATCATATTCATGATAGTACCTTTGGGATGTGATTCATTTCATTGTACTACTATGAACTCATACTTTTCATTTAACTTGTAATCTATTTTCTTTCTTATTGTAAATAATTTAATGGAAAATATTACTTCCCAAATGATCTGTAAAAAATAAAAAAGTATTAGAGAAAATTGATATGAAAATTAACATACAAAGAGTAGATAAAATTAGGAAACAATTATTTAATTAAATATGTATTAGTAGTCTTAATTTATACATTCTTTATATATTTTCTTGTTTTCATTATCTTAGTAGTACCCTCAATGCCCAATCTCTCACAAGCATGAGCATCTTTGAAAAAACTACCCTGTCACGAACAAATGAATCGACATATATAATCAAATAATTGTGATGTTATTAATAAAAAAAATTAAATTAATCATAAATATGAAACAATACACTACTTCTATGGAAGTTAAATCTTCAAGATTTTTTTATAAATTCCTCCATCAAGAATGTTTCCCATTCGTGTCTGAGCACAACTATATCATCTTTTGAATATAAGTCTTATAAATTCATAGTTGTATTGGAAAAATGTAAATACACAAAAGATTATTAAATATAGTAAATTAAATAGTAAATATGTTGAAAAATACCTCAGCCGTAATGCATGTTTTTTCATGGAATATGATCTATCTCAAAAATTTATAAACATAAAAATGAAAAAAATTTACATTGGTTTGTTTCAGACACTGTAGAATCATTGATTAAAATAACTAATTTGTATTGATATGTGTTTGGATAGTGAAATATTATCAAATATATCCTAATACTTGTCCATTATTTTCAATTGTATTCTTTCTCATCCTTATCCCCTAGCCACATTCCTTATTTTTCATGACAATGATGCACTGCCCTAAAAGAATAGATTCCTTATTAAAAGATAATATAATTATATAAATTTATGATTATTTCTAAAATGATGGAGGAAGTTTGTTAAAAATTGAAAAATTCTATCATATGGGGTTGGTTTATTGGATATCCATGCATTGAATCCCAGAAATAAATCTCTGGAGAATCCAAAATTACTAAAATGAGCATCCAATGCTTCTTAAAAACACAATAAAATAGTAATGAAGGAACTGAAAATATATTTTATATGATTATAATGTATAGTTTTACCCACGAATCCTTGGTGTTAAATTGATTTTTTCTTTATAAATTATTCTTTCAAAATATTTGATTGGTCCAGCCACTGTTTCATCTTTTTTTTATACCTTTTTTCATTTGTTATGTAGATGAGATGTGTGGAATAACAAGAACAAATTTTCATTCATGTAAAAATCCTTCAATTGTTTTTATTATATAGGCCTTCCAAAAATAAAAAATGTATTTAGTAATAATTATCATAGTATATCATATTTTGGAAAATCAAATCATAAAAACAGACGCCATGTATACATTTACAACAATGCCACACAACCTATCATAATCAGGTATTTCAGATACAATATCAAAACCAATTAAGTCTAGATCTTTTTGGTAGTACATATTTTCATCAAAAGCAACCATGTGATTTTTAAATTTTTTCAAATTTCTATCCACATGAACCTTCAACGATAGTAATTGTGGATATAGAATGGGAGGGGTAATTTTTTTTTTGTAGAGCTATTCGATCAGTTGGTCAATCATTTAGAAGTTTTTTATGTTCTCTTTCATTTAATCCCCTTCTATTTTTCCATCTATAATACCATTTATCAGTTCAAACATTTTTTCATAAATTATTAATGTTTTATCATGAATAGTAAATTGGAAATAAATACCTCTTTGTCGATAGGTATTTTTAAAAGATTTTATGTCTATGTGATTAATGTTCCAATAAATTTATTGACCATATAAATATCAATCTCATGAATTGTAATAGGTATCTCTATGCTCAGATCATGATCTATGCGGATCAAAACTCACACATGACCTATTCATAGTGGTTTGGAGTGTAGAATTTTGTTTTTAATATTGAACATTGTAGACCTTTCTACGAGGTGATGGGTGTGTGTTCTTAGATATAAAAAATATTCATTATCACCCTATATAATATCATTTCAGGAAAGGTATCAATATCTCTCCGATTCACTATTAACAATTTTTTTTTTAAAATAATGATTACCTCGGCTAATACATCACGTTGAGGGGAATTTCCATACTAATAGAAAATGTGGGTGGGGAAGGATCTCTACACAGTGGATGTTCTAGATTTTATTCTAATCTTTTCCTCTCTTCCATTATTGTTTCTATCATCTCATTCTACCATCAGAATTTTCCTTCATGTCTATATATTCTTTCATGAATCTATTTTATTAATCAACGTTGATCATCCTATTTTTTCCATCAAAATAGGTTTGGGGTGTCACCCCAAAACCCTCACCTCTGACGCGACCATAATGTTATGCATCCTTCATGGACACCGATAATTTGTGTTCATCTATAACCGGTGTTGTTGATTCGTGTGATTATGTAACATTTGAAATATTATAAAATAATTTATCATTGTTATGGAATAGTGGTTAAATGAACGAAATTTCTTTATTATGTAACACACAAACATGTTTCTCACATTTTTTGTGTGTTTTCACATATTAGTATCCCATATTTATTTACACATGCCTCATTCTATAGAAAATTAAATGTGATTGATGTTGGTTTTGATTCCAAGTAACCAATCTACGTATATAAAAAAGAACATAATTATGTTCTTATTCCATGTCACATAAAAGTATTAAGGTAGATTTACAATACGTACGAATTTTTTTTCATGTAAAGCATACCCTATCCTTTCTTTACAGTATGGGTATTCTAGTTTTGTTCTCGTTCCCTATTTCTAGCACTCATTTGTTGCTTCAAAAATTAAAAATTATAATTCAATGTAAAGAATACGCATATCATAAAATAACATATTACTAGACCCAATGTTACTAAAAAGACACATCATCACGACGACTAGTAAACATATCACATGGTTCTGGCTATGAACAATGCATAGATAACTATTAGATGTGAGTTCATTTTCCCTTCATCAAATTTAAAATGATATATCATTATATTTGTGTGAAATCCTCTATGAATCGTTCTATAAAGAATTAATACAAACATCTTGTGGGATTAAGCTAATATAAATGTATTATGTAATGGATGATGAATAGTAATTAAATGTTTCATTATTTTATTTTTTTAGAAAAATAACTAAATGATATCATAATGGTACTATAATATCTTCCCATATTAGTGTCCTCATCATGGGAATAACATGGTTCCACAAATCAACATCAATCGACATGAATTCTCGAGTGATGATTCCAATATAACAGTTGGACATGGCCTTGTTATATTTAACATTATAACCCCACGCATTCTATCCAGCCATGATTTTCATTCCTATTACATTAGCATTAATGATTTTTTCTAACACCCACAAACTATGGTGTTCCTAATTTTTATGAAATGTCGGTCCTTCGTTGCCTACCATTTCCCCAGAATCAATGTCATTAAAATGTTCCACTAGATCGGTAGCATGGGAATGTGTATGTGGTCATTGTACCTCTGCACTTGGAGTATAAGTTGGTTGAGAAACTTTTTTTTTCTCAGGAATGGGATCACTATCACATGAAAAAGGTCATTATTCTACAATATGAGAAGTAGCAGGTTGAGTGACCTATTGTTCTTCATGATTGGGAGCACCATCATGCATGAATGTAATTATCTAAAGAATTTGATTAACATTAAATTTAGAGTACATAAATGAATAAGATAATAGATAATTACATGATATAACATGATTTATATTACCAAAATATGTAACATGATTATTGAACAAATATTTTCTTTTTTTAATGGTTAAATGGATTTGAACTGTAACACCCCAAGATTTCATAGTGTGTTATTTCTTCAAAATAATTCAATAACTTGCACTACACGCAACACCGAGTTCAATCACACCATGACTTACAAAAAAAGCCATTCAAAAGAGGTTATGAATAGTATTATCTAAATTTTTAACTTTATATAATCCTTATAATTTTATAATCCATATTATGAGTTTCTTAGATATAATGCAAGAACAAATTCATTTTCAGTATTGCACTTTTATCAACTTTTATTAGTGAACCCTTTTTAAATAAAATATTTTAAACTTTTTGAGTAAATGGGGACATAAAAAATTTAAAATGAAACATCCCAAGCTTCCATGGTACGCTCTCTTTGAATAATACAGTAGCGTGTGTTGTACGCAACCTTGAGTTTTAACACACACCACAACCAATCAAACTAGCCGTTATGAATAGTAATACCTACTTTTCGAAATTATATATATTTTATACTTTAAAATGGACTTAATTTCTGGATTCGGAATATCGAATTTAGCCTAAGATGAAATTTTGGTACTTTTCGGATAACTTTCATATTTTGATGAATAGTGAAAATTACTAAATTTTAATTAAAAACAACTTTTTTAATCAAAATAATTAATAGTGATAAATTATGAATTTGAGTGGTTTTAAAGTATATTTAGAATATATTTTTACCATTTAAAATAATTTTGGTCATTGGACATAATTTTACAATTAAACCGAACATAAACATGTGTCAATCTTTTGATAGTTATTATCTCTTAAAAACACGCTTTTTGTTTTGACAGCGGGAATTATTTTTAAATTAATGTCTGCCACTTTTGTGTTTTGAATTTAGAAAAATGGATTCCATATTTGGAATCAGTATGTTCAAATTGTTTAAATAGGTAACTTTTATTTTTAGACTTTTTGAATAATTACTGCGGTAAATATTTTATTTACCATGGTTAAGGGTAAATCCGGTAAATAAGGGTTAAAAAATAATATTATAATAATAGTAAATTAACCTAAAACGTGTCTTAACCTTATTGGTGGACACATAACCGACCATGGGAATCCTTGGATCGATTTGGGGACCCCTTAGTGCCACTTGTATGTGGTAGGGACACATTATATTAATAAAGTTAAAATAAAAATAAAAATGGCATAAGCTTACATCTTTTAGAAGAACAATTTTTACATAGGGTTATACATGTTGTATTTTCGATTATAAATATTCATTAGAAATCTAAAAAGATTTCCTACATAATGATATTTTATTTATAATTTTTATACATCAGATAATTTAAATTATTAATGACAGAATAATGATGCAATGTTTACCTCATTAATAAATCATTTAAATAAATAAGATTATAATGATTAAAATATTATCTAAAACCTGTCCAATTCTTATTGGTTGATGTTATTTAGAATATGAGTCATCTTATCTTCGACCTCAATGATTTTTGGACCATTATAAACCGAATATAATTATATTATAAAGTAATACTTTCACTCTTTCCTAAAGAGCCACTCCTCTCCCTTATAAAAGGAGACCACTTATACTCATTCCTCACACCTCTCAAGCCACTTGGATCGTCCAAACCCTACGCAAATACTCTCCCAACTTCCCTCACTATAACCTAGAGGCCTTAGTTTGATCAGAAAGACAACCTAAGGATCCCTTTTGATCAAATCAAAATGAAAAAATCCGAAGAAGAGGTAATGTTTTCACCACCCCTTTTCAAGTTCCTTTCTTCTTCCGCTTCTTCTTTCTTTGTTCTTACAATTATAAAATAATAACTCCAGTATCTCACATATACTGTGATGTTATTATAAATATGGTACAACCATATTCAGTATTCTATCCACCCTTTGAATAACATGTCACCATACGTGCGTACGTACGGCTTACCGTCTCCACGTCGTGGTGTAATTGTTATTCAATATATTATTATTTGGATGGGTATAATAATGATGTGCAACTCATGTAAATAATAAATATAACATGTTAATTATTCTTTATATATGATATGACATCCATTTATATATTATTTTAATATCAAAAGAATGATATTGTCGCTCGTGCGTACGTACGGACTACCGTCTCCACGAACACGATGAGATTCATACTCCATCGTATCCATTCAAGTATAATTATCATTTGATGATTTAAAAATGATGTTTAAGGGCTTGATATCATTCTGGATATGATTAATATACAACCTATCCATTACAAACATGGATTACGTAACAAAACATATAAAATAAAACAAGTAAGTTAACACCCGAAACAACGATAATAATAAGATATTATTATCAAATCAATATTAAAAGATCATATATGATATCATATTAATATATATGATTCTTGTATAATTTAATAACAATTATTTCACTATTATACAGGAGGTTAACCTACCCCAACCAAGTAAACGTACAAGGTAAGGGATTTTCTTATCTCACATTCAATTCCGTGAGATTTCCATTATTCACCACTAAATTATTGAAAGTGGTGTATTGTGTACTGGAATTTGATATATATTATCATGATTATCTTTATATTCATGTTATTCTGTAAATAGTTTGGTGGTTATTAACTTTTGGTCATTCGACTCAGTTGATTAACGTGGTAAGGGGTTGTCATCTCACTCCTTATTCCGGTGAGATTCATGCCATATTGCCACCATTACCTTTCGTGTGGTGTATGCACTGCCCATAATTATATTCTTTGTGTAATACATTTTAATTTAGGGGTATTTACATATTCATTGTATGATACCTCTTTCATGGGTTGTATGTTTCATATGTTACCAAAGTGGTAAGGGTTATTTCACAATCTCTTCATTACCCGAGGTTGTTTATATGTAATAATCTACTGGGATCTCTTTATCATCCACATCCATGTTTCATCAAAATGTATTTGAAATCATTTTTATTATTTACAAGAATATGGGTTAAAGTCATGTATACCCTTGTTTGACTTTTTATAAGAGGAATCTTTCCGTCGTTTTCAAAACAAGGTTTTTTTTAACCTTTTCGACAAAATTAAGGTATGAATGTTTTTTTACTTATACGGCGGGTGTGGTTATTTTCCGCTATTATAAAATCTTCAAAGCTTTCCTTAAAAGCTTATAAGAATATTTTCAAAGAAAATGTTTTATTTTATATGGCTCTTAAAGGATTTCAAAAATATAAAGAGATATTTCTCTAAAGAGTGTTTTGATTTCATCTATGTCAACACCCTTTGATGGATTTTACGATTATTTGAAGTTGATTTATTATGATATAAAACATCCATATTGTAATGAAGTTTTGTGATATGTTTGACTGTGGATGTGCTATTTATATAGCATTCATGGTTTATGAGAAAAGTATTTACATTTCGTATGCTAGTTCCAATAAGAATGTTTATGTTATGTTTCAACCTTTACTTCATAAGAATGTGTTGGACAAGTATGTTCCAGGTTGGGGACTAGTTAAAGTAAGCCCTCCAGGTTGGTGACTGGTAAAAGTAAGCCCTCCAGGTTAGGGACTGGTAAAAGTAAGCCCTCCAGTTTGGTCTCCGGTTATTAGAGGCACTCCGGGTTGGTGTCCGGTTATTAGAGGCACTCCGGGTTGGGTTCCGGTTACAGTTAGCCCCAAGGTCTTGGGACGAGGCCTTGACAAATAAATTAATGTTCAGCATTATGAATTCCAACATTATGAAAGTTGGTATTGATTTTTGCATGTGATTATTCGATTAGTAGAATATCCATGTCAATAAGTAAATGGCATTATTTCATTTTATTTATTCCATACCATGTTGAGATTTCATGTTTGAAAGGCTTTTGTTTTAGTTATACATTGCCTTAAATGTTTATTCTTATTTATGAAAGTTTCCGTTATATTGTTATCCTTACTGGGAATTTGAGCTCACCCCTTTCTATGTTTTATTTTTCCCAGAAACTGAATAAGTAAATTATGAATGACCTGCAGGGATATTATGTGGGGATATGAGTGTGGATTATGGAGAAATTATGTTGTTGTAGTAGTTTTTCATTTTATGATGTAATGTAAAACTTATGAATATATCTAGTGTTTCCAAGGCTACTAAACCAATCGGTCTTTCGAGATTTGATCTTTCTAGTGATCATGCCAATGTTATGTAATTAATGCACCGACTCTGGGTAACTGGGGTCGGGGC
This sequence comes from Viscum album, assembly GCA_963277665.1. Lineage (NCBI taxonomy): Eukaryota > Viridiplantae > Streptophyta > Magnoliopsida > Santalales > Viscaceae > Viscum > Viscum album. Next base: position 527,614,790 of record OY728161.1, on the reverse strand, counting down.
GTTACAGTTGGTATCAGAGGAAGTTTAGTACAAACCTTGGAAGCTAGATTTAGATAAACTCTGATTAGAGCACGTAGACCTAAGATGAACTTTGAGGATTAGTGTAGAAGAACTTCCTAGAATTTTGGTATTGTAGGGATTTTGTGAGTTTTCCGAGCAGTACATCCCTGTCTGGATACGAGAAGGTAGAGACGGCTCTGGCACATATGTACCTAGGGGTAAAACCCGAAAACACCGCTTGGAGCTAGACTCGAACGGGAACTGGTGCACGACAACGGGCCTTGTTGCACTCTTGGTTACGACACTCCCGGGGGATATGCTTAGGATAACTCTCATTTTCTTTACAAACCATTATTAAGGGTTTATGAGTATATACATCCTCAAAGGAGACATTTTTATGATTAAGGATTATATCCATAAATAGTTCAATTTATGTTAAGTGTTTTATAAGTATGAGATTATGTATTTTGATTCATAAACTGATCTAGTGTATGCCATTGTTTAGAAATGGCGCCTAGTAGAAGGAATGAGAACTCCAGAAATGCACATGATCCAAAGAGAAGGAAGGATCATATCTTTCATGGTCTTAAGCTAGAATTTATAATAGAAATAGTCTCCCATGTATTATCATCATATGAAGAAATAATATCATGTGTTGATAAGATAAGTAAAGAGTTTACTGAGTCCTATGGCTTTGAAGGGAAGCAAGAGAAGAAATGGATGGAAGAGAGAAAGATGGATAAAGGGAAGAGGGAAAAGAAGAATTTTCCCATATGTGGTAACTGTGGAAAGAAACACCCTGGAACTTGCCTGAAAGGAATGGGAGTTTGTTATAAGTGTGGAGGAAAAGGGCACAATGTACGTGACTGCAAGGGTAAGAAAATGGTTTCAAATGTACAATGCTTCATTTGCAAGGAGTTTGGACACTACGTGAACCTATTTCCCAGTCATCAGACTATGCCGCAAATGATGCTATTGGATAATAATCAAGTTATGATACTACCACAGATGAAGAAGAATGATTAGAGTTATTATGTTGATTATGTCAATTGAGTGTTGTATCAACAATGTACTTGTTATAATAATTATGGAGTATATAAGGATTGTACTGCCGTACTATTTCATTAAGGACTTGAGATTGTGTGGAACAAAGAAATGTGACTCAATAGCAGGATAAATTTTCGGAAAATATATGGTTGAGAGAACGATAAATCATAATATAGTTCTGATACTGAGGTAGTGATTTTGGAATAATATGTGATTTTTTTGGATAAATTATATTAGATATTCATGACTACCTTGGAACTGATTAATGATTTGTATATTCCATCATTGTTGGGGTTTAAAACATTTTTGGATTAATGAAGTATATCCAGTATTCTATATGGAATAAGGGAGCATGAATGTAATCAATAAGGAATATGGTAATACATGATTAAGGTATTCATATGCTATTACGGGGTAAAAAGGATCTATATTATGTTTACCTTCCTTATAAATGTTGGACTGTGATTTTGGACAGAAGTATTTTGGATAGTTCTAGTTTGGATTATTTTGGATTGCCATAAAAGGACAACCCAGAGGTCGGGCGGCAACTCGTCGCGTCCGGCAAGGCTGCGAGACTTGAACCCTCAACCGAAGGGCGACAAGGGTGTATCACCTACCACTGGCCCACGAGATGTCCTGGATTAAATAATGTAGTTTTGTAGATGAATTATAAATTCGTTTATTTTGGAACCCTATACGAATAGTTTAAATAGATTTTTTTACATTCTATTATCTTTTAGAGTGAAAGATGAGTTTGTGGTAGAAATTTATTAATGGATAAAACTCTAATTATAAAGTAAGCATATCCCCTTATAATCTTAGCCAATCTCATAAATAAATTCCTCAACATTAAGAAAAGCAACTTAGAACAAAAATGTTTTCCTAGATGGTACCTTAAATCATCACTAATTTATGGATTTGGGATTGTTGGCCTTTAATATCCATGTTCTCTACCACTCTCCATCAGATAATTGATGGTTAGATTTTTCTTCCATATCCATATTTTCCTACATGGAACCCTAGTATGTGTTATTTTCAGTAATCTTCATACTTTCGACTCTTTATTTTAAATAGAGGCCTCATTAATTAATTTTTCGATATGGGATTTCAACTAAGATATTTTGAAACGTCAAAAATGTGTTATCCTAATACCCTATGTTTTGTTGAACCGATGGTATTTCAAATCATCATATATTAATGAATTTAAGGACCTCAATTTTACACTTGTTTGTGATTGATGACCTCAATCACTACCTATAAATATTTACATTTTTCCTCAAATTATATGTCTCTAATTGCCACCAATGTTCTCCTAATCGAGATCATAATTTGGTGGTGACCCTTTGATTTCTCTTTTCCTCATATTAAGACTAAATTTTAGTAACCCAATTTCCGATGTGGGTTTTCCCAAAAAGATATTTTTTTATTTTCAACATTTTATTTTCGAAGAACAATTTCAAATTGCGAGGACGCAATTTATTGAATGAGGGGAGAATGTAACACCCTAAGATTTCATAGTGTGTTATTTCTTCAAAATAATTCAATAACTTGCACTACACGCAACAACGAGTTCAATCACACCATGAATTACAATAAAAAGCCATTCAAAAGAGGTTATGAATAGTATTATCTAAATTTTAAACGTTATATAATCCTTATAATTTAAGAATCCATATTATGAGTTTCATAGATATAATGCAAGAACAAATTCATTTTCAGTATTGCACTTTTATCAACTTTTAATAGTGAACCCTTTTTAAATACAATATTTTAAACTTTTTGACTAAATGGGGACATCAAAAATTTAAAATGAAACATCCAAAGCTTCCACGGTACGCTCTCTTTGAATAATACAGTAGCGTGTGTTGTACGAAACCTTGAGTTTTAACACACACCACAACCAATCAAACTAGCCGTTATGAATAGTAATACCTACTTTTCGAAATTATATATATTTTATATTTTAAAATGGACTTCATTTCTGGATTCGGAATATCGAATTTAGCCTAAGGTGAAATTTTCGTACTTTTCAGATAACTTTCATATTTTGATGAATAGTGAAAATTACTAAATTTTAATTAAAAACAACTTTTTTAATCAAAATAATTAATAGTGATAAATTATGAATTTGAGTGGTTTTAAATTATATTTAAAATATATTTTTACCATTTAAAATAATGTTGGTCATTGGACATAATTTTACAATTAAACCGAACATAAACAAGTGTCAATCTTTTGATAGTTATTATCTCTTAAAAACAGGCTTTTTGTTTTGACAGCGGAAATTAATTTTAAATTAATTTCTGCCACTTCTGTGTTTTGAATTTAGGAAAATGGATTCCATATTTTTAATCAGGATGTTCAAATTGTGTAAATAGGTAAATTTTATTTTTATACTTTTTGAATAATTACTGCGGTAAATATTTTATTTACCATGGTTAAGGGTAAATCCGGTAAATAAGGGTTAAAAAATAATATTATAATAATACTAAATTACCCTAAAACGTGTCTTAACCTTATTGGTGGACACATACCCGACCATGGGCATCCTTGGGTCGATTTGGGGACCCCTTAGAGCCACTTGTATGTGGTAGGGACACATTATATTAATAATGTTAAAATAAAAATAAAAATGGCATAAGCTTACATCTTTTAGAAGAACAATTTTTACATAGGGTTATACATGTTGGATTTTAGATTATAAATATTCATTAGAAAGATAAAAAGATTTCCTACATAATGATATTTTATTTATAATTTTTATACATCAAATACTTTAAATTATTAATGACACAATAATGATGCAATGTTTACCTCACTAATAAATCATTTAAATAAATAAGATTATAATGATTAAAATATTATCTAAAACCTGTCCAATTCTTATTGGTTGATGTTATTTAGAATATGAGTCATCGTATCTTCTACCTCAATGATTTTAGGACCATTATAAACCGAATATAATTATATTATAAAGTAATACTTTCACTCATTCCTAAAGATCCCCTCCTCTCCCTTATAAAAGGAGACCACTTCTACTCATTCCTCACACCTATCAAGCCACTTGGCTCGTCCAAACCCTGACCAAATACTCTCCCAACTTCCCTCACTACAACCTAGAGGCCTTAGTTTGATCAGAAAGCCATCCTAAGGATCCCTTTTGATCGAATCAAAAGGACAAACCCGAAGAAGAGGTAATGTTTTCACCACCCCTTTTCAAGTTCCTTTCTTCTTCCACTTCTTCCTTATTTGTTCTTACCATTGTAAAATAATAACTCCAGTATCTCACATATACTGTGATGTTATTATAAATATGGTACAACCATATTCAGTATTCTATCCACCCTATGAATAACATGTCACCATACGTGCGTACGTACGGCTTACCGTCTCCACGTCGTGGTGTAATTATTATTCAATATATTATTATTTGGATGGGTATAATAATGATGTTCAACTCATGTAAATAATAAATATAACATGTTAATTATTCTGTATATATGATATGACATCCATTTATATATTATTTCAATATCAAAAGAATGATATTGTCGCTCGTGCGTACGTACGGACTACCGTCTCCACGAACGCGATGAGATTCATTCTCCATCGTATCCATTCAAGTATAATTATCATTTGATGATTTAAAAATGATGTTTAAGGACTTGATATCATTCTGGATATGAATAATATACAACCTATCTATTACAAACATGGCTTACGTAACAAAACATATAAAATAAAACAAGTAAGTTAACACCCGAAACAACGATAATACTAAGATATTATTATCAAATCAATATTAAAAGATCATATATGATATCATATTAATATATATGATTCTTGTATAATTTAATAACAATTATTTCACTATTATACAGGAGGTTAACCTACCACAACCACGTAAAAGTACAAGGTAAGGGATTTTCTTATCTCACATTCAATTCCGTGAGATTTCCATTATTCGCCACTAAATTATTGAAAGTGGTGTATTGTGTACTGGCATTTGATATATATTATCATGATTATCTTTATATTCATGTTATTCTATAAATAGTTTGGTGTTTATTAACTTTTGGCCATACGACTCAGTTGATTTACGTGGTAAGGGGTTGTCATCTCACTCCTTATTCCCGTGAGATTCATGCCATTTTGGCACCATTACCTTTTGTGTGGTGTATGTACAGCCCATAATTATATTCTTTGTGTAATACACTTTAATTTAGGGGTATTTACATATTCATTGTATGATACCTCTTTCATGGGTTGTATGTTTCATAAGTTACCAAAGTGTTAAGGGTTATTTCACAATCTCTTCATTACCTGAGGTTGTTTATATGTAATAATCTACTGGGATCTCTTTATCATCCACATCCATGTTTCATCAAAATGTATTTCATAACATTTTTATTATTTAAAAGAATATGGGTTAAAGTCATTTATACCCTTGTTTGACTTTTTATAAGAGGAATATTTCCGTCGTTTTCAAAACAAGGACCTTTTTAACCTTTTCGACAAAATTAATGTAAGAATGTTTTTTTTACTTATACGGTGGGTGTGGTTATTTTCCGCCGTTATAAAATCTTCAAAGATTTCCTTACAAGCTTATAAGAATATTTTCAAAGAAAATGTTTTATTTTATATGGATCTTAAAGGATTTCAAAATTATAAAGAGATATTTCTCTAAAAAGTGTTTTGATTTCATCTATGTCAACACCCTTTGATGGATTTTACGATTATTTGAAGTTGATTTATTATGATATAAAACTTCCATATTGTAATGAAGTTTTGTGATATGTTTGACTGTGGATGTGCTATTTATATAGCATTCATGGTTTATGAGTAAAGTATTTACATTTCGTATGCTAGTTCCAATAAGAATGTTTATGTTATGTTTCAACCTTTACTTCATAAGAATGTGTTGGACAAGTATGTTCCAGGTTGGGGACTGGTTAAAGTAAGCCCTCCAGGTTGGGGACTGGTAAAGGTAAGCCCTCCAGGTTAGGGACTGGTAAAAGTAAGCCCTCCGGTTTGGTCTCCGGTTATTAGAGGCACTCCGGGTTGGTGTCCGGTTATTAGAGGCACTCCGGGTTGGGTTCCGGTTACAGTTAGCCCCAAGGTCTTTGGACGAGGCCTTGACAAAGAAATTAAAGTTCAGTATTATGAATTCCAACATTATGAAAGTGGTTATTGATTTTTTCATGTGATTATTCGATTAGTAGAATATCCATGTGAATAAGTAAATGTCATTATTTCATTTTATTTATTCCATACCATGTTGAAATTTCATGTTTGAAAGGCTTTTGTTTTAGTTATACATTGCCTTAAATGTTTATTCTTATTTATGAAAGTTTCCGCTATATTGTTATCCTTACTGGGCATTTCAGCTCACCCCTTTTCTATGTTTTATTTTTCCCAGGAAGTGAAGAAGTAAATTATGAATGACCTGCAGGGATATTATTTGGGGTTATGAGTGTGGATTATGGAGAAATTATGTTGTTGTAGTAGTTTTTCATTTTATGATGTAATGTAAAACTTATGAATATATCTAGTGTTTCCAAGGCTACTAAACCAATCGGTCTTTCGAGATTTGATCTTTCTTGTGATCATGCCAATGTTATGTAATTAATGCACCGACTCTGGGTAACTGGGGTCGGGGCGTTACATGAACCCTCTGTTGATGATCCAAATCCTTTCATTGTGGTATCTTCTAACATAAAAAATTTCCTTAAAAATGGGACCACTATGAAATTATTTTGATTCCCAAATGAAAGGTTCATCCTCGGTTGAATTTTTTTCTGTCCATTTGATGTTTTTGGTCAATAATAGTACAATTGACAACATTTGGTTTTTAGGATCCGAATCATAAAATACATTTACATTATGTGATTCAATTATAAATTGTTCAATTATATTCCATTCCTTACTGTAATCAACTTTCATGAATTCCAATTCATCTATTTTAACAATATCTTATGTTATCAAACCACATTCATTGAAAAATAAGAACCTAGAATATAGTATAATCCAACTCCCAAATTTTTTTGATGCTACCAATGTATGAAATATTCACGTAAATTGGTTTTGTATCATTATTACAAGAATCATGCAGTACTTCATCCATGAGTGTAACTCCACTATTTTTATGGCACTCTCTTTAACATTATAATATTTATAGAACATATAATAATTCATTACTAGACCAATGTAATATAATACATACACACCTGGTCCTCCGGCTAGCCATCTTATTTCTTATGAAATTAAATCTTGATTTTCATATGACTCCTTAAAAATATGGTCCTCAATCCATCTTAAAATTATTGATTTTGTGATTTTGATATCAATATGTTAGTCCTGGATGGATTCTAATGACTAAGACATTCTTTGTAGGTTTCAACATCTGGGGAAACCTCTAATCTATTATATAAAATGTCAAGGTGCGCCTCCTATAAATATAGAATACTGATTGTGAAAACAACCCATTAAAAAATTCCTTCACCAGGAAGAATCCATGTGTGATGATGTCACGGCGGACCAATTATTTCCACACTGAATAAGTATTCCATACAGAATTCAGTAGCTTCCTATACAATATATCTCTCCACAATACAACCCTTTAGATGATTTCAATTTTTGACATACCCTTTAAAGATATACATACACCTTTTAATGATGTACATCCATCTATAGTGTATATGACATCATATTCTATTCTCCCTCCAAAAGTGAACCAGAAAATGTACCATAATATCAAATAATGTTGGTGGAAAGATAATTTCCAATTAACATAATATGATGGGAATTTCCCTCTCCATAGTCAGAAATTTCACAGGTTCTATATCTTTTCTACATATAGATTAAAATATGAAACAAAGCATGGTTAATTTATGATAGATGTTCTAGGGAAAAATTAAAAAAAAATCTATTGGAATTATATCTTGTATCAAAACATATCAGTCGTGTGATTACATACCCTTTAACATTAAATAATAAGTGGCATGATATTCTAGATATTTAATGAATACCCCTTTGGAAGCTTTACATCATTCAAGAGGTTTGAATACTGATATCTCTCTTTTCTGGAAATTGTGTTGGCAGCTGGAGGAAGAAATTAGTATTTTCACCCTTCACTAGCACTATCTCTTCTCATATTTACATGTTATCCATGTCCATCCTTTCCTTAATTCCATCCTTTTTTATCTAGGTTCATTTAGAAATTTGCTGATGAAACTATTGCATTTATTTTCCAACATGCTTAAAATAATTAATATATTTTATATACAAATAATTCTAGTATGGTAATTAAAAAACACTAATCTCTTTTTCAAACTGGTTTTTATAATTATTTTCCAAAATCGTTTACAAAAACCAGTGTACACATATTTTAATTTCTCAAATAGTAAATCACATATTAGTGGATACGATGGTATATGTTATTCTAAAATTCTATTGAATGATATCATCAATGATCATTACTTATTTTGTTAGGGTAGAAATCTATGATGTCCTAGAAAAAATGTTTTCAACGAATGTTTAAACCTAATTGACCGTGTACCTTGTTCGATGATATGACACCCTTGAGTTCCTTTCATTCTATATCCTAAAAAATTTATATAGGTATGAAAATAATTTATTATCTTTTATAATATGGCTCTAAATTTTAAAAAATTTATTCTATAAGAATCATACAACATAACACATTAAACCCACAATAATATTAAATTCTTGATCAATGGATCCAAATAAACATAAATTTCATTACTTTGTTGTTTTTCTAATGATATAATCACAAATAACATGATTTATTTTTGTTTCATGCATAACCACGGATGAAAGTTATAATTTACCAACATAAATAACCATGTACTAGTTGTGTTGTGTTGAAAACCAAAATGATTCACTCCATCTGTAGATAACTTAAGACAATGTTTTCTCAACACATTTCAAAATTTTGGATACTAATGATAATTCACTTACACTGAGAATAGCCTTCTGGGTGACATTGATTCCCATATTTATTTATTTTGTCATAAGCCCCATAAATTTTTATGCAGTTTACTCACTTGTATATATGTTCATAAACCTTGTAATGATCGAAAACCCCCATATAACTTACATAAGAAAATATTCATATTTCTTGTATCGAGAAAAACCACACATTAATAATTACCTAATTGTTTCTTGTCCTTGAGAAATATTATACAATCATTTGTTATGACGTGAATTCTTTTGTAGATCATAACTATTGAGCATAGAATTTTTTTGGCGTCATTTGTTTGGCTCAAGACCTCGTTATCTTCTACAATCATGTCATACAAGAGAGTATATAATTATGTATAACTGGAATCAATCCATATGATGTCTTCATTCAAATTATTGAGTATTATTATGGATGAAAATGTTGTTTATTTAGAGCAACCATCATACAATGATACCATTTCATAACTCATTAACTACTCAAATAACATTCATCAGTCACGAAGTTCAACATCAACTATCCATGTCATTTCCTCAATACTATCTTCATCATCATTCAAATCTATAATAACATCCTCAAAATGGTCTTATTTATTGTCCACACATGTAATCATATCCTATGATACATAAATCATTGTTATATCCCAACCATAATCTACGTTTTGTTTTTCCTAGTGATTATTAACACATTTTGAACATCGATCTATTCCGTGATAGATCAAGTGTTCTTCCAACACCAATCTACTAACATGTCTTGAATAATAGTAGTTTAAATAAGGATAAATGATTTTATAAGGGTTATATGCATGACATTTTTCGAACATATTGAACTCTTTCACTCCATCTTCATACTCTTTTTTTCAAATGATTGGCATCCATTCATTCTTTATTTATATCCATCCTATTTGATTCTGTGATATTAATGTTTATGTAAAAAAATAACCAATGGGTCCTTTCAAATAAGGGTATCTCAACATTTTAATGATAGTTATTTTTTCATTTCATTTCCTAGGACTCATCAATATATTTGATAACACAAAATCCCATTTAAAACTATTTGTAAAATCACAATTGAAATTCCTTTCCATGTTTTTAAATAATTATAACAATATTTAATACCAAAAACTAGTATGTTGAACACGTATAATTATGTAAGAAACATTTCAATACACTTGATTTAATTTAAAAAATCCATATAAGAATTTACACAAAAAAATAAATCCCAATAGAGGTAATTTATAAAGGATACATGAATAAAAACTAACCTAAATTTTATAAAATATACTGATATAAATGGTTTCTAATTTCTCTCATGATTAAATGGTATGAATCAAATATTTTTCTCCAATAATACTATTGTGGAGTGAATTAATGATAGATAAATATATAAGTTTCACTTGTCAATGATACTTTTTATCATAAAGTCACATCTCATCAAATTGCAAAATTATCTTCCACTTGATGCTTGAATCATGTACTACCTAAGCTTCATAATTACAATACAATATATCAGAAAAAATGTTCATATTATTGAAGAGATGCATTATGTCAAGGTTAGAGGACTTTAGCTACTCAAACCTTCTCCACAATCAATGTTTCATTTCACTTTGTGATTAAATTTATTTCAAACACTTTTTACTACATTCCAAAAATATATCACCCTAATGATATTACCAATAAAACCTCCTGGAAAGAACCACTATTTAAAAATCTAGGAAATGATTTGGGAAGTTTCAATTATGTTTCATTAACTATCTAGACCCATATGCGACCACATGACCATCATGGACTGGAACTATTCAAATCCTGACTCCTGATTCATCACAATATAATCCATACTCATAACCCATGTAATTTATTGTTAAAAATGGTGTTTTCTGAAATATCATTTTAAGATATTAGAAGGAAATCTCATGAACATAAGATAAAATGAACCCTTCCAAATTAATTTTTAAGGCATTATTAACGCTTCCAATCAGGAAAAACCCTATTTGACAATCTAGTAATAACTCGAAATTCCCAGAAAATTCAATATTGTCCAAATGAGTCATTTAATACTCTCAATTATCATTAGAGTGGGTCTTCAAAACTAAATGTATCATAAATACTTATCTAATAAGGATTTGCGTTTTTCGATGATGTGTCGATATCAACACCACAAATTGGGAATATATTGGTGAGATAGATTAATCATCACAATGAACTAGACTAACCAATGATATTTGTTTTCAGATGATTCTTCAAGAAGGGGAACCATATTTATTTTCATATACTCAATTATGGCCATATAAACCTAAAATAAGGAAGACTTATTCCAAATATAGGTGCCCATAGTTATGAATCTATAATAAAATTACATTGTTGAAAAATTATTGGATTAAGATTGATGTTTGGATCTACACCCTGGTTGTGTTTTTGGCATGGACTATGGTTGGCCCATCATGTTTTAAAATAAACGTACATAATTTGATAGGAGATCAGGGAACTTGTGTAATATGAATTGTTCTATGTACAATAGTATTTCATTATCTTGAAAAAGAAATTAAGCTCCATACATCATCAGTAAGTGGATTGAGTACATAAAGATGTTCTACATGGTGAATGAAGATGCCAGGATAATCCTCCAGGAATAGTTTCATCATCCCTTCATTAATATTTTCATATTTTCTTCTTATATACATTCCTCCTCTTTATCCATAGACTTTTTCTCCACATACCACCATTTCGATATTTATGTATTGTCCAATATTTCATTATTCTACTACTCCAAATCTTATAGAGAATCATTTTCAATGGTTGGCATTTGTCGAATAGTGGATGAAAGTATATTACAATATGGGGTAATTATTTTGGATGATAAATAATTTTTTTATTATCCATGGATATAATGACATCTATAATCAACTCCTCCAACATGGACAAGAATTTTGATTATTATGGGTGACTATATGATGGGGGTGGGAGCAGGTATAATGACCATGTCTGAAAATAGATAAATTACTTCAGTACAACCCCAAGAGTTTACATCGATTCACTAGGGCTGATTATTATCACATACTGTATTGGTTTAATATGTGGGGAACAATTATCACAATTTCTGTAAATTGATTAACTATAATAAAAATATCCTAATAAATGACATGGATCATTCATATATAGTAAATTTGAGAAAAAAATACACAATAAATTCTTCTATAATTATATTTTAATTAAATAGAAACACTAATTTCAATATATGAATGCATTCAGAAACAATAAACCATATACATATGTAATACAACTATGAAAAACATGTGATGCTACACTGAAATAACATAACTAAAAAAGGATGGGTTATATTCTTTGAAATGATCTCCATCAAAAGAAAAAATCTATTCTCAAAATCATCTAACAAACAAAACAAATAATATTCTACTAAACATAAATATGGCAAGAAGAATCTATTAGCTGATCATATAAATTTTAAACCTGAAATTTAGTTAGTTCATTAAAAGAATACTCATAGTTGTAGAACCATTGGAGCTGGGTTCACAGTGCGTGTGGGATCGCAAAGGAGGCGGGATTTGAAACAATGATGGGGTTTGGCAGTAGAGATGGGATACGTAGAGGAGTGAATTTTTTATGGTAGGATTCAGTTGTGGAGAAGGATTAGGAAGTGGGATTCAAGCATGGTGGGGACAGAGGGATTTGTGGAAATAGAGGAGGAGGAGGAGGCAAGAGGTTTTGGTTTTTACAAGATCTTGATTTTTTCAATAGGAGGATAATACTGTTAGGGTTAATTTACAAAACTAGATAATACTTTTATCATCACTAGCTAAAAAGCCCTGATAAATATTTTTTATCACTGTAAAAATAGGAAAGTTATAATAAAAAATTTCATAATCTATGAATTTTTAGCACTAATATAGGGAAATAAATATCATAGAAAAAAAGGATGATAAAAATATAATGATAAATGAATTGTCACAATTAGTATTTCATGGGAGATTCATCATTGATGAAAATGCATGTATAAATACAATTCCACAACTAATCCTAAAACTCATCGGTCGGAAAGAGTAGGTATTCATATAGAATATGAACCCTGCAAAATAGTTTATGTGTGAAAACACAGATGATAAAATTTGGGACCTGAAATCAAAGAATGTTTATCTGGAAGGCCAGATGGGTGAGGCAATGGGTTTTATGTACAACTTCTCCATCTTTGTGGTTCCTCTCATCATGTTTTGTGATAACCTGACAGATTTCAATACCACTATCTTCTCCATCAGCCTCATCATCCACATCCTTCCCCATCTCCTCCACACCGAATACATCATGTTCTATTATTCAAATATATATATTTAAATACGTATGAAATTATAAAAAAATAATTTATATATTCATTTTTATTTCATATGTATTTAAATAAATATTTATATTTATTTATATTTATGACTATAAAAATATATATATAATTATATTTATTATTATAAATATTTATTTAATAATAATTAAAATAAAATTTAATAATATATTTATTATAATTGTATAATTATAAATAATTTATTAATATTTGGTCTTTATTAGCACAAAAAGCACAGATAAAAGCCTTTTATGGTTTTATAAATGGAACCCTACTAGATCCAATTTCATTCGACCCCCCAAGATTTTGCAGAAGTCGAGATTTTCTTATGTCACCTTCTCCGCTTCCACATCGGCCTATGCTACCTTCGCCTTCACTTCCTCTACCCTCACCTCTACATCCACCTCTATATCCATTTCCCCCACTTTCACCTATGATTCTCCCTTCCCCACTGGCCTCGGCTCCGCTACCCCTACTTCAACTGTCCCCACCACCACTTCCGCCTCTACCTCCGCCGCCTCTACCTCTGCCTCCACCTTCATCACCTCGGCCTCCACCGCCTCTGAATTTGATGCCCCATTCTCTGCTACCCAATCTTCCACTTCCCCCTACATCCACCTCCACCTTCCCCACTAACCCCATCCATGTTTTTTCCACTATCATGGCCCCTACAACTATCACAGATGCCCTAGTCGCTACCTCTGATGCCCCCGCCATACCTGCCACCGAAACATATGTTCCAAACGACCTAAATTATTTTACCAATTAGATATTATGTTTTAATATAGATTTTTTATTTTGGGTTTAGCATTTTCTTCTTGATATTTTATTTATCATGGATGTCTGTTTTTCATTAATGTTATTCCCTATTTTTTTATATTGTGATGATGAGATATTTGGTTTTACATGATTCCAACATGAGATGTAGGACCTTGTGAGAATTTGGTAAGTGGGGTTATGAACCGATACACATTAGTAAGGAGAATAAGTAATTATATGATATTTTACATTGGTATTTGAGAGTGGAAAATATGGGGGGAAGTTGTTGTGGGGGTAGCCTATAATTATTTTTATTCGGATATATTTTTTACTATACATTGATGAAATTTGTGGTGTGGTTTTCCATGAGTAGTTATCCTAATATGTGTATATTGGTTCTAGTTTTCATTAACTGGAGCATTAGTATGATTTTTTTACATTTAGATGATGAAACCTAAGCGTGGTATTAATAAGTATACATTTTATGATCACCCCTATATATATTAGTGGTGATCAGTATTCTTTTAGTGATTATGATGGACGGTGCTAGTTTGGAGTTGGAGTCACTGTTTGGATTTACTGGTTAGAAGTGGTTTTTGATTTTGTATTTTATACATTTTTTCATAAAATGACCTACATTATTGCATTATTATACTAATTTCTATCCTTTCCATCATCATTTCTCTTTCTATCAGTGTCCTATATTATTATATGAACTAAAACATTAAAACAAGCATCATTTCCTAATAATCTCACATTTTATGAATATTTGAAGGAAATTCATTGATACCTCTTTAAAATTGGAAATTATAACCATCGTTCCTTGATTTCATTGTATATTATTTTATATATTCAATGTATTCACACTAGTCCGACTAAGTCAAAATATTTATTTAGGTATTAAATGGTATAAAACATTATGAATATATCAGTTAGGTTATATATCTCAATTTTCACAACTATATTATTTTTCAATCTAATACATATTTGATAAAATTGAATATGAGGCTATTGTGCATCATCCTTGAATGAAACTCCTGATATTTTTGGAGAATAACACTCTGAATAAAATACTAGATTATCCCCTCCTATTATAATATGTTATGCTCTTTAATTAATCATCTTAAAAAAATTAAAAACATCCCCACTTTAATTTCATCTACTAATATAGTTTCAATATTGGAATAATTGAATACTAGTTAAGGATAATACATAGAACTAGCCATTTTACCTATCTTGGATAACACTAATACAATTGATCTCTACTTAGTATCTAAATATCTAAAAATGTTTATGTTTAGGAACCTATATATAATATCCTCTTTTAGAAGAAACATTTATGTATCATTCAATGCCATTATGTATTGGTTGATTTTTTTAAAGCCTCTCAGGTTTATCATCCAAGATTGACATGAATGTCACTAAAATCACACTAAAAAGGTAGTATCTGACATTGTAAAAATCAGCATGAAAATAAATATTATAATTGTTGACGATAAAAAAATAGTTTCCTTGTAAAGAATCACATATTTCATTATCAATACATACATGTCATATAATATAAGCTTTCTATCAAATGGAGTTCATATAGTATTACAATTAGTCATTCAAAATCTATTGATTACTTTTTGGTTCCATTCCTTATAAGATATCGCCAATGTTATAGACTTCAAATATCTTTCAATTCTCATTACCGTAATCTTCATGGAAATTATCTGATCATTAATCTATAAAATTTTATAAAAATCACGTTTTTAAATGATAATTCTTATAAACCACAATCTAGTAACTAACAGGTCATCCACGTATAAAATAAGCTAGATGTAACTTCATTCATCTCGTGCCTTATTTTAGAAATAATTTTCTAAATTAATTTAAGAGAGTCCTTCTTCGGCCATGAAACCTCAATATTCCAGTTATATTATCATGGAACGTAATTCAATCCATTAAAGAATTTCATGAATATTTATATAACATCCCCATTCAGATATTCCTCATATCCTTTTGGTTTCTTCATAAAATCATTCCCTTATATTAATATCTTTGGTGGGACCTTAAATTTAACTTTTATATTGATTTCCCTAATCATTATACATTAATAGTGAATTACATACCAATTCATGTATTTTTTCATCAATGTCATATTTCAATATTTAAAATCATGTTTTGTGTTTGGAAAATATTATTTTTAAATTGAAAAAGTGATTTTGTTGAGTGCAATGATTTTAAAACCTAATTCCCAATGGAATTAAAAATACATTAATGGTTTTGGAATTTTTTAAATATAGTTTCTCTTATCTTTTTCATTTTTACATGGATTTTTTTGTATTGAAATAAAAATGGGATTTTTAGAAATGCATTAAGTTTTTAAACCATGTGTGAATATCTCCTCCTAATGAGTTTATTTGATTTTAAATGGTGGAAATATGGTATATTTAATTATGAAAAATTAGAGAACAATTTTTGATTTTGTGGAAATGATTTAACATGAAAAATAAGGATTTCATTTTTAATAATTTATATTGTTTTCAATGTCTGCATGTCTTTTTGAAAATGTTTATTGAACTGATTAGTTTATTTTAAAAGTTGTGTGATATTTTAAAGATGAATTTCTGTAATTGTCATTTTTTATGATATTTCAACTACGATTCTATAAATAGTTTTCGCACAAAATCTAATATATAGTTCTTCCATAATATTATATGATTATATTTTAATAGAATTAAGAATCCCATTACATTATATATAGAACACAATTAAATTGATAATAACACAATGACAATGGTATGTCACTATCTCTATCCATCCCATATGATATGCATTATGAAAAGACACCTACCAAAGGTGAATTAATGTTTAACCACATTGTAACTCCTAAACCTACATTTAATCTAACATCTCCTACATGGTATAAGTTAGGGGAGTCCTCTATAATTACAAACTATTTCTAGTTTTGTGTTTTCTTCTATGTGTAGGACTCTGAGAAAAAAAATCAACAATAACTATCATTCAAATGTTGAGTTCCCCTTATTTTATAGGACCATTTTTTATTTATTTTGTAAGATATTAATATTATAAAATGAAATAAGATGGATATGAATAATGAATAAACGAATTCCAACCGTTTAACAAAATATTACGATGATGGAGTGAAAGAGATTATCATGTTTTTAAAAGGTCTTGCATATAAACCTTCTCAACTCCATTTTCTATGTTTACACTATTGTCATTCAAAAAAATAGTCTAGAGCAGTTGGAAGAGCATTTGATCAGTCATAGAATCTGTCAATGTTATAAATGATAGAATAAACATGGGGAAAAGGTGAATGCATCTAGTGGCTAGAATAACACAATATTTTATAAATAATCTAATACAATTAAAATTGCTAAAAATTAAATAGAATGTATCGAGGATGAGATTAAAAATGTGAATGATGATTACGATCATATTGAGTAAATGCAATTATATTTGTAGATAAAATTTTCGATTACCAAAAAATGATTGAGAAGTTAATGAGTTTTACAAAGACGCCATTGTGCAGTGGTTGACCTAAATATATAGCATTGTGAGCCATACTGAAACTATAAAATTTGAATAAATTAAACAGATGGAATAATTATTTTTTTATAGAATTACTTCCTCTCTTGAATGACATGATTCCAGAAGATAATGATCTCACAATCCAAATAAACAACTCTAAAAATATTCTATGCTCGCTGAATATGATCTAAAAAAGAATACATGCCTGCTCTAATGACTGTATAATGTTTTTCAAGGACAAAAAATAACTTATATAATTACCAATATGTGGGACTGCATGATACAAGAAAGCTGAATCTTGTCCTATGAATGTTGTAGTGTAAATTTCAATAATTCCATGGTATTGGTGTCTATTTGGAAATGAGGAGACTAAAAGTCAATTGACATGGAACATAGATACATCAAGTAAATAGGGAAAACTACGTCACCCAAAATACTATCCTCAGCGGAATAGAATTGATCATGAGTTTCCTGAATTTGGAATGAATCCAAGAAACCATCATCTTACGTTATCTACAGATGTATTGAATCCATTTGGTTATCAATGTTGAGTCATAGTACAAGGCAGATTATGTTGGTAAATTTTAACTTTCCAACATGGTTATGAAAGAAATGAAAATATATCTTGTTATAATTTCTTTTAAAATGACCAAAACAACCAGGTAATGATATTTATGTTTATCTGGCTCCATTGATCCAATATTAGAAATTATTGGGGGATTCAGGTGTTATGATATATGATTCTTACAGAAATGAAGATTTCGTTTTGGCATCCATGTTGTATGGGATGATAAATGAATTTAATATTATTAAAATTTGGTAGGATATAGCATTAAGGAAACTCATGTTTGTCCCATTCTAGAACAAGGTACATGGTCAATTTCATCGAAACATTCATTGAAAACCATGATTCTAGGATATCAAAGCTTTCTAACCTAATAACATAAGTACTAATCCTAGATGACATCATTCGATATAATTTTATAAGAACATACATCACCGTCTACCCTAACAGGAAATCAATAGTTTGAGAATGTAATAGATGTAGACACTACTTTTATTGAACGATTTTTGAAAGAACTTATGAAACACGATTGAAAAAAGAGATAAGTTTTTTTATTTAACATACTTGAATAGTATGTACCTCAGATATTTTATGGATGTTATGCATGTTGAAAAAAATAAATGTGATATTTTTATTGGAATTTTTCTAATAAAACAGAAAAAATAAAGGAAAGAATTAATGATAGGTTGAAAATAGTTGACCTGGGAATATAAGAATAGTTGGAACTAGTGATAGGTGAAAATAGAATTTCTCTTCCTCCTGAGACTTACAACCTTTCGGGGAAGGATAGATATCAGCTTTTCATATTCTTGAATTATGTAAAGGATCCAAAGTGGTATTAATAAAATATAAATAACATCAAGTCAATGAATGATTTAAAGTTAAAGGGTTTGAAATAACATGAATTCCATGTTTTGATGAAAGATTAAATGTGTATAGCTTTATGATTCATTTTTTCCATTAACTTCTATCATACATTAAATAATATTTATTCATCCATTAATACTATATGAAAAAAATTATATACCCGACGAAATTGTTTACTATTTGAAGAAAAATTTAGATCATATTATGTGAAATAGAAATATTCTTCCAAAAAAAAATTTCATTGTATGTTAGTTCATTTGATTGTTCCCTTGGTGGGAGATATTTGACACTCTGTCCTATTCACTATTGATGGATGTACCACATTGAATGGTATATGATGATTTTGAAAGGGTATGTGAAAAATAAAAGTTGGGTAGAGAGTTGTATTGTGGAGTGATATAATTTTTATTAATCCATTAAATTATATTCCAAATACATATCCTATGTAGAAAGCATTGGTCTACCGAAATCACATCTCAATGGGTGGTTTGCAGGTAAAGTAATTTCTAGAAGATATTTTGTAATAATCAATATAAAAAATTCATTGTAGGCCCACACTTATGTTTTTTCATAATAGTTTGGATGTTTCAACATATGTGGAAACCCAAAAAGAAATTCTTAGGCATTTGAATCAATCAGGGGCTGAAATATGGATTTTAAATGAACATAATGATGAGTTTATCAGATGGTTTCTAGTCAATATTCATAATGAGTCAGATGAAAATCCAGATTCAATTTCAAAATGGCATCCAAGGCTAATGGGAGGACCAATTGTGAATGTATTATCATATAATGGTTATCTAATTAATGGTAGTATGTTCTATACAAAAGACCATGATGAAGAAAATTCCATGTAAAATAGCAATTTACACTCATGTCTAATGTGATGTATGTTTCTAGTACTAAGGAAAAAAATAATATTTATGAGATTATTTAAAAATTTGGAATCCTAAAACATATATTGTAGTTGGATTATAAATAATTCCAAGTGCCCATTTTTTAATGCATGTGGGTTAATAAAATGTGTGTTGTTAAAACAGATGAATTGGGATTCATAAAATATGATTTTATTGTTGAAAGGTACAAAGGAAAACCATATATAATGGAATCCCAAGGAGAAAAATTATTTTATGTCAATGGTCTGAAAAACAAAAAATGGGTGAATTATTCTATTATCAACCAAAACTACTGAAGGGTGAGATGAAAATTCAACTAAGGATGACCCTTTCATTGTAATGCTACTATCATTTTATAGTGATCTTAATTTAGATGATGTTATGTATGTTAGAGAATACAATAATGAAGGGATTTGGATCATTGATAGAGGGGTCAAATCCCTTTATTCTTTAATGTAGTTAAATATATTTCAATAAATAGGATACATTTTTTGTAATGTTCATCATGTTAACTCATGTTAATATCATTTTTCTACTATATTTAAGTACTATAAATTATATGTTAAACCACTTCTATAGATATTCTCTTCAGCATAAGTCGGTGCTCCCAATACCAAGGAACAATAGGTATCTCAACTTACTACTTCTCGCACTGATGAGGGAGGACCTTCTTCACGTGATGGTGCTCCCATTCATGAGGTATAATAGATTTATCAACCTATTGGTGCTCCCAATATAGAGGTACAATGACTATATACTCATTCCAATGATACCTCTCCAAATGAACATATTTATGATTTGATTCTCGAGAAATAGTAGGTGATGATGAACCGAAGTAAAAAAAATGAGAGTATCATATTTTAATGGGGTTAGAAAAAATCATTTAGGAGAAAGTCAAATGCATCAAATTCCATGTTGAATGGAGTTCACATGGCCACCATGTTAACCACAATAAGTCCATGTTTAGTTGTTGCGTTGAATTCATCACTCGAAAACCCATAATAGTTGATGATATTTCATGGGACCATGTTTTTTCGAAGATTAAGACACTTATTATAGAAAAAATTATTGTAAAATTATGATACAATTTCAATATTTTACTGAAAATATAGTAATGAAACAATGACTTACTCTTGATCATTTATTAAAGAGTTCATTTATAGTATATGAATTCAAAAATAAATATATATTAATTATGTTTTTAAGTATTCACATTTGATTTCATACAATTATAATAAGAAATTATATTAAAGTTGCTGAAGGGGAAATAAAACCACACCAACCCCCTTTCTATGTGCACCTGAAAACCCAAGAACCCTTGGATACGTTTACTGGTCGGTGTGCAGATGTGACTTTTCTAGATCATTGTGGCCAGTAATATGTAGTTTGATGATACTTGTATTCATCACTATGATTGAAAAAATTTTATTTATGAAACATCAATTGAGTGCTGGAAATAATGAATGAGCTACAAAACCAGTGTATAACTACCTTAAAGAATCGATGGGGTACACTTCCCATAAAAAATTTGTAACATATTTTGAATCGACTCTAATAATTTTATATGTCATGAAACAAAACCATATTTATCTTCCTCTATTTTTATACATATTGATGACTCGAAATCCACTTCCACTTCCATCCCATGCCATGTTCTATGGAATGAGGCACATGTAAATAAATATGAGATACTAATAGATGATAACACACAAATAGTGTGGGAAAAATGTGTAAGTATTACATTAGTAATTTTTTTTCTTTTAATCACCATCACATAAAAATTGTCACTTATTATTCTGTATTTTCTATCCAATATATTCACATGAATCAACAACACTTTTACCCGATGAACACATTCTATCGGTGGCCTTGAAACTGCCAGAACATTATGGCCGCACAAGAGGTTTGTGTTTTCAGGTGACAACTCGAACATATTTTGAGAAAAAATAAATTATGTGGATTAAATTGAATTAATAAAATAGATTAGGGAATGAATATCTACCCTTTAATAATATTTCCAATGGTATAGATAAATTATTTCCACTTTAATAAGGATGTAATGATAATAAGAAACTCAAGATCGAACACTACGTGAAGATCCCACACCACCCCCAATAGCAATGAGGCAATCCACTACCTATTCCAATTCCTGAGGAAGATTTTCATAGGGTTGGAAAAACTGTTGGAGCATTAATCTCATGGCTATCACATCTTGTAAAAAACATATCGAAAAGGTGGTATTCATTTCCAATTAAAATTTCAATATAAAAATATAAAAACATATGAAAAAAGTTATGAACTGATGAATGTTATTATAAATGAACCCAGGGAAAGGGATTAAATGAAAAAGAAAACATAAAAACCTTCGAATGGATCTGCCAACTTATTGAATATATCTACCTAATGCACCATTACCTAGAACATTTTATATTCGAATTTACTCTCATTGACAGTTCATGATCATATAATGTTAAAAAATTCACATTATCAAAACGTGGATTTTGATGAAAATATGTACAAAGTTAACGATCGATACTTCATTGGTGTTGAGAGTGTCTATGAAAATCTCAACAATGGTTGGCTAGGAAGCTTAGTTGTAAATATATACATGAGGTGTATTTTAATTATATGATATTCTTATAAATGATAAAAAATGTTAATTATGAAAAAATTAATTTCCTATTTTAGGTAGGAGTACATATGAATAACAATTGAATAGATTTTACCATGAAATAAAATTTTGATTCATTATTCCTCACATATCATATATAGAACCAATGAAAATTAATCCCTAAAATAGGATGAAATTATAGTAGGTCTGATCAAATCATTTGAAAGAAAAATTGTGGACGAAAAACTGTATTTAATACCAATGATATAGTGGTAAAAACCTATAATTTAATCATATAAAATATAATTTCATTAGATTCATTACTTATTCCATTTAGGGTTTTAGGTAGCATTTGATGCTCTTGGATTTAAATTTGGACACTCAAATTATTTATTTCCTTGATTTAATACATGGATATCCAAAAAATTGTCCACACATGATGGACTTTTTCAGTTTTTAATACACTATATCCAATGTGTTAGAACCAAAAATAATGTTATATAATGGCTATTATCTTTTAATGAGGATTCTGTTATGATAGGGTGGTGTAATAATATCATATAAATCAAATAATGAGGCCAGGGGCTAAGCCCAAGGAAGAAAACATGTTCTATGGATTGATAAGTATCAATGAATATATAATAAAATTTCATTATCCATAAACCTATAAAAGAAAATTAATTATTGTACTCGTTGATTCTATAGTGTTAGAAACAGAAAAATGGAAATATTAATGTTGTTATGTTTATAAATTTATGTGAGAGATCATATTCCATGAACAAATTAGAATCCGTTAAGTGGTATTTTCAAAGATAAATATTGTTTCATTTAAAATAAATATTAATCCTTTTTGTATTTATATTTTTCAATTACTAATATGAATGTCAAGAGGACTCATATTCGCAAGATGATATTGATGTGTTCATAAATGAATGGGAATCATACTGGATGGAATAATTTACCTAAATAGAATAAAGATGTGACGTCCATATACGTTGTGTATTATTTAATATTTATTCATAATTTAATTATTTTTTGAATTAATCACATGAGAATTGTTTTCATATACAGGTAGATTCCATTGTTCGAGTTTTTTTGGTTTCTTCCAAACTGATTGTGCTTGTGAGGGACTGGACATTGAGGCTAAAACTAAGATAATGAAAATAAGAAAAGGGCTCAAGAATGTATATAATTTAATTTATACTACTTATGTTATTAATTAATTTTATCAAAATTTTCCTACTCAGAATAGAAAATAAATAACAAGTTAATAGTATCACTCAAAGTGTCTCTTTTTATTTAAAATGGTCATTACTTTTAGTAAAAAGACTGAGCGACGTAATAAAAACTAATATAATTCAATTTGATTGTTTAGGTATTTTATTAAAATTATCCATAGTTCATTTATTATATTTAGGAATCAAACTGACCTCAACATGAAAAATAGTGTGAACTATATTACTTTAAGTGGGTATTTTTATATTAAATTGAATTTAAATTCAGAAAAAAGAACGAGTGACGTACTAAAAACCAAGTAAAAGAATTCAAGTTGTTTTGACACATTAGGAAAATGTTCAATGATTCATTTTTGATATGTAGGAATCAACCACACATCA
Source organism: Viscum album (assembly GCA_963277665.1). Classification (NCBI taxonomy): domain Eukaryota; kingdom Viridiplantae; phylum Streptophyta; class Magnoliopsida; order Santalales; family Viscaceae; genus Viscum; species Viscum album. Next base: position 527,590,564 of record OY728161.1, on the reverse strand, counting down.
ATATAATGCATAGTGTCAACGATATTACTATAAGTGTCTGTTATCATTTTAAATTGGCATCTTAGTTCAACACTTGTAACACACTGAAAACCAATAAAGTATACATTGATTTTATTAATAATTTAGGATTGAGATAAATAATTAATTTTTGACATGTATCAAGAATTATCACAATAATATGAAATATCATGTGACCAGTACGACTCATAATCCATGTTTCATGTTTGAAATCACATTTTAGTTAAAAAACAAAACTGGCATACTCAAAAAATAGAAAACATTTTCATATTTTGTTAATACTCTTGAACAATGATCAATAGTAATTTTTTATGTGTATTCATTATTATCACCATAATATGATGCATGTTGTGGCCGGTATAACTAAATGTGTCTATTTATTTATTTAAAATTGGAATCAATTTATATAAAAATAAAAAATGACAAACTAAAAATAAGAAAAAACATTCCAATTGTTTTTAAATAATAGTAAAATGTTCCATGAGCCAATTTTTATGGGTAGGAGTAAAACTAACCTCTATACAACACATGGTGTGAATGATATGACTCCAAGTGTGTCTTTTTATTTAAAATTGACATTAATTTACTTAAAAAGAACTAGTGACATATTGAAAACTAAGAAAATGTTGTCTGAATGTTTGATAATTTAGGAATATTATCCATGAGTAATTTGTAACAAATATGAATCAAATACACCTCAATATGATTCATGTTGTTTCTATAATGACCAAAAGTGTCAGTTATCAGTTTAAAATTGACATTTTAGTTCAAAATGTGACACTCACTAAAAAAAAGAAAATGAACTCTGATTTACTGGATAATTTATAAAAGAGATTAATAATTCATTTCTTATTTCTATGAATCAGTATCAAATAAAAATAATTTGTGATGTGTCTGGTATGAATCATAATGAGTGTTTCTAGTTAGTCATCTAATTTTAGTTAAAAAACTTTCATACTAAAAACTGGGAAAATGCATTCGAATGGTTTTGATATTTTTGAAGAAAAAAATATATATTAGTCATTTGTGATATATATAAATTCTCTAAAAATCTATATGTTTCATTGTGTGACATGTATAACTCAAATTGACTCTTTCTATTTAATATTGTCATTAATAAAAGTAAAAAAGAACAAGTGACATACTGAAAACTGAGCAAACCCATTTAGATTGTTTTTATATTTAAGGATAATGATATACTTGTAATTTGTGACATTTAGGAATTAGCCTCAATATAATATGACACACTATGTGGTTGGTATAAATCAATGTGTATATTTTTATTTAATATTACTCTAATTTATCTAAACACAACAAGTGACATAATGAAAACTAAAAAAAATGCATTAGGATTATTATTATATTTTAGTAAAATGAATCATGAGTAATTTGTGATGTATAAGAATCAATCTAAAATAAATCCATTGAATGTTGTGTTTATTATAACTCAAAATTTCACTGTTTATTTAAAATTTAATTTACGTAAAAACAATAAGTGACATACAGAAAATAGGGAAAACCGATGCAGATTATATTATTATTTTAGGAAAATTATATTATTGTCATTTATGATGTGTAGGAACCATCTTATCCTCAATATGAAACAGAGTGTGTCTATATTAACTCAATGTGTCTATTTTTATTTAAAAAGAACATTAATTTATGTAAAAAAAAACAGGTGACATACAGAAAATTGAGAAAATGCATTGTGATTATTTGGATACATTAAGAAAAAGTTCCCTGACTCATTTGTGACATTCAGAAGTCAAAAAAACTCAATACAATACATGGTGTGGCACATATAACTCAAAGTGTCTCTTTTTATATAAAATTGAGATAAAATTCACTAAAAACAACAATTGACATATTGAAAACCAATAAAACTCATTCAGATTGATCTTATATTTTACCAAAATTATATATATGTAATTTTTGATTATTAGTGATCATACTAACCATAATAAGACACAATGTGTTGCTAGTATAACTGAAAGAGTCATGTTTTATTTAAAATTGACATTACATTAATAATAATCAACAAGTGACGTAGTAAAAATAGAGAAAATTCATTTGGATCATTTTTATACCTTAGGAAAACAATATATGGGTCATTTTTTATGTGTGCATGAAACTGTGACTCAATTTGATGAACAATGAGACAAGTATGCCATAAAGTGTTCTTTATTTGTTTAAAATTGACATTTCAGTTCAAGATATATCACTCATTAAAATCCATGAAAAATCACTCTGATTACCTAGATAATTTAGTAAAATGATTCATATTTCATTTATGATGTGTATTAAGCAGCCTCACATCAAACAAATTCACGATGTGCCCATTATGACTCATAATGAATTTTTCTGGTTTGAAATGATATTTTAGTAAAAAAACAAAACTAAAATACTAAAAACCATGAAAATGAATCAGATTATTTAGACACTTTTGGAGAATGACCCATCTGTAGTTTTTGACTGGTATGAATCAGTTTCACCTCAATATAATGCACAATGTGACTGCCATAACTCTAAATGTGTCATTATTTAAAATTTACATTGATTTTTGAAAAAGAACAAGTTACATACTATAAACCAACCCAACACATTCAGATAGTATTTATGTTTTATGAAAATGATCAATAACTAATTTTTGGCAAGTAATTGTCAATCCCAGCTCAATTGGATGAACTGTGTGACTTGTATAACACCATATGTGTCTTTTTTTATTAAATATTAACATTTTATTAATGTATCATTTTATATTAATGTTTTATTTAATTCGTTATAGTAATACTATCCTAATATTTATTTTCTTATATAGGGATAATATTTCCCTTAGTTTGAGATGATTTGTTAGGCAACTCATACGGTGGGAGGACATTATTCAGAGGTTATCACAAACATCATAAGATGAAATATTAATGTTTTAGAATAATTGTTGGATTTTTGTAAATGTAATTATATAATACGTTTTTTTGAAATGTAATTATGTGTGTTTTTTATATACTATTGGTGGAAATTATTAATTTCTTAAATTTAATAAAATGTATATTAAATTTACTAAAATTATAGAATTGTTTAAAATTACAGGTTGAATATAGCATTTTTAAAATTTCTTGTTTTTACTTATGGGTGTGTTTCTATATTGACATTGTGTTACAGGCTTATAGGACATTATCAACACTATTTATAGTTCTGATAATGGGCCCCCTTTCTCATTTCTATGATTAACAACAATTTTTTAGTTTTTTTAAAATCTGATTTTTGTGCTGTAATACGGCATATTTGTAGTAGTGAATTTAAAATTAATATAAATTTTATACAGAGTTTCCATTTGGGATCATTGAGATGTCAAATCAAATACTACAAAAATATCTATTTCATTTACAATCAAAAACCATGTGTCCTTTTTTTATGAGTTTAAGAAGGCCAAGAAGGCCTTAAAAGCATTGTTTTTTGTTGGGATGCAATAATTTTTCAACAATCGGTGAAATTTGAAATTCATATCAAATAAATTTCTTGTTTTTTTAATGATGTGTAAATTTATTCCCATTGTTACATCTATAAGAATGTTATGGGGTTGAAATCATAAGGTTTTTTATATTTTATTATTATCTATAATTAAATACACAACCACACAAACACAAATATTTTTACATATTTCCTTTTAAAATTATATTTATATAAATAAATATTTAAACACATTTAAACATATACCCTATATTTAACATATATTTTTTTACACTGAAAATTAATTCTTTTATCATCACAAAAAAATAATATATAAAACTAACGCTGATAAAAGATTCATTTATTAAAACTTTTTATAGAACTAATAAAAGAGGATAACTTTTATGGGGTGTTTACAACATCTTTATCAAATCGAGAACTAATAAAAGTACATTTTTTCATTTTGTGTTGGATCAAATCTTGTTTACTCTATAAATGTAGATATATATTAATGAAGTGTGTTAGTTTTTTCCCTCTACACTTTTCCCTCTCTACTTGTTTTAAAACTATAATATTTTCATTTCAATTCATCATCACCATACACATGTTCAATAACTCATTCCATCAATGATAGAATTCTCCATTTATTGATCCATGCTTCTTATTTTAAAATTCATTATATTTCTAAGGGATGTTCCATCTGTTTCACAACAAATTATAAAACCAAATTGTAGATACCTAAATGGTTCTTTTAATATGAAAAACATATTTCCCATGTACAATATTTAAAATCACACATTTATCCCTCTTAATATTTATTGAAAAAATTACTTCTCATGGATTATGGATGCTAATATGAATCTCAAAACATACTGACTTGGTATGATAATTAATGTTAGCAGTCATGCTTCAACTAAATACTCTGTCAGAACCCTCAAATTTCTTCACCACAGGCTCTGTGAAATTTTATATGTGAGGATTTTTTTCATGAAAACCCCAATCACTAATGTTATCCCCAAGAGAAATGTATTGTAGGATCCCATGGATTGTCACTCTCGGATGTTTCAATTTGAGTTTCAAAATTATCACTTTTTTTTGTTTGTTATCAAAATATGAGAAATTTGGGTATATGATAATTAATTATAAAATAGAATATATATATATATATAAACGAATGCAACAAAAATTCAATAACAATCTATAAAATTGATAAGAAATAAAAGGGGATTGAAATCAAAATCAAAATTCTGGTTTCAGACAAGATTAAACCTGTTGGATACTACCCTCTTCCTTGGTAAAAATAATTTACAAATTGAATATCTCAATACCTTCCTAAATACCTCTGAAAAAACACTTTATTTTGTAAGGATATCATATCAATACATCAATATAATGGTTTCTAATAATACATAAGTGATTCAACTATATCAAGGCATCCATGTAATAAAATCAAATCGATGTCACTATGATCAACAATAATACCACACTAAATATATTCAGAAAGTGAAATAGAATAAATAACATCACAGATTGGGAATCTAGAAAAAACCTAAAAGATAAATATATATTCAAGAAATAAAAAAGCCATTTTCATTCAAGAAATATATGTTCCATATATATGCAAAAAATATTATAAATGAAGATAAAAACTTTGATGACAGTTTCCCTCAGTTGTCATCATCTTCAACAACTTTGTGTTTAACCTCTCAGAACATGAGCATCACAGAAATTATATTCCTACAAGTATTCACAAAATATTAATCCTTATATCTCTATCAAACTACACTTTTATGTCTGAAGCCAACAACCATTGAAATGAAAGTGGATATGTGAATACAAAGGGGAGGAGGGCTGGAAAACCTAGTGTCCCAAATATATGTACCTAAATTTTGGACTATTTTATCCACATTACTAACCAAATTTATTTATGGAAACCTCTAATTATCTGTTTGATATGAATCCCTATGTCTACACCCCAATTCCTAGAAGAGGATGACATTTTGTGAAAAAATATGTACTTATTACTAAATGAAATTGTTTCGGATCAAGGAGACCCTTCATCTTCTTCTTGTTTGATTCTTTAAAAGATGTACATAATGTGAGAATATTTTCATGAAAATAATAATGAACGTTATTATTTTAGTCATTTCTCATATAAAGTTGGAATAAATGATATTGGACATATTTATAAATAGTTATATCTCATTTAATGGGGTGGAGTCCATTCTACAGGCTATATAAAAAAACATGAAGGACCTATTTTTTTGGGCCTCTAGAAGGCCAAATCAAGACATTTATATTTCTAAAAATATCATTCACATTTACATAGTAATCAAAAAAAATGAGAAATTGACTTTGATCATTATATAAAAATATGTAACCAAAAATACAAAAGCTAATAAAAGAGAATAAAATTCCAATATTGTGTCATTTTAAATTTAATCTGAAAACGTCCATATTATATAAAAAGAATGAAATTAATCTAAAAAGATAAATTGGTGTTGTTTATGTAATTCAAATAAAATTGAACAATGGTGAACATTTTATATATATCAACCCCCACATATATATCTTGGACTCCAAGACATGTGAGAATCAAAATCAAATCAATTCAAATTCAATACACAAAATAATGAGGTTCACTAGTTAATCATCATGAAGAATAGGATATTAGGCCTCATAAAAAAATTAAATTTCAAAATTCATCTCATTCAATAAATTTCCACTTATTTTATTCCCCCATTCACAAAACACACTTACCTCAAATTAATTTTCCCTCGACACCAAAAATGGATTTGCAACAACGATTTTCTCATACAAACTCATGCAAGAACCTCCATAGACATGAAAAATTTATACATTTCCACCCGATCTGATCTATGAATCTGTGATTATCATGATAAATTTTCAATATTTTTATATTTAAAAAGTATTTTGGGTTTCAAATGTGAAAAATTATAAAGGTGAATAAAGAGGGTTTGTATATTTTTGAAGAATAAACGGATGATTCTATTTTTCACTCAAGTATGGTTTCCTCCTTACTCTCCCTAGATGAAAATATGTTTAATGAATCTTCATGAATTCCCATTACATCCCAATCATTCAATATGTTTTTATAAAAATGTATTTTTTATTATTTATCTTTTTTTTTTTGAAAAGCATCAAATAGGCCCGGATTTTTTCCATTTAGTCTACAAGATAAGCACAACACCAACTCATTTGAGACCTCTAGATGGGTAAAAATATCATCTAATAATTTTTTGGTTGAAAAAACACCTCTCATTATTTTAATATCCACTAAATGATGTTTCACTCCACAAGTCATCCCCACCACACATAATATCAACTATATCATCTACTTTCACTACTAGATCATGCTGGAAAATGAAAATTGGATTTAAATTTGGATATCCTAAAATAAAATACATGGCTACTAAGGGATCAAAAAAGATGAAATTTATAAGGAATTCTAGATTAAAAAGGATAATCATGAAAAGAGGAATTTTAATTCTAAATAAACCATGCAATCATTTTAATCACAAGAACACAAACCCTCATGTTATAGCATAATGATATCATGTTCTGGTTTAAAAATGCATTGATTGGTTCTCACAATAAGTGAGTTTAATGTGAATAAAATTTAAAAATGGGGGTAAAAGCCTCACATGATTGAAATTTCAATGATAAAGAATGTGTGATGTGGCATGTGATTAAAAAATAAGATGTATTTTCAATAAATTTACATATTTTAGAAATGAAACAAAATCCTTTTCATCATTCATTTATTTTCTTTTTCATGGGATCAATTGGTTTAAACATTGAAATGGTTTTCATATGTTAAAACTGTTATCATTTAAATTTCAAATATTTTTAAACAAAATTTGAATTAAACAAATAAAATATGAAAAATAATAAAAGGAAACAAACCAAAAATTGAAAGAAAAACTAAAAAAATAAATTTGAAAGGAAAAGAAACAAAATACTAATATACCCAGAATTTTACTCCACCGACACTTTTTATGTTCAATTTCCCCATTTTTCACCATGATTATTTGATATTTATATTCATGAAATTAATAAAAATAATTGAGATTGAAATGCAAAAAAAAGGATTTAATTTTATTCAGCTAAATGAAGATAGATCTCCTCTCCAAGAGGATCTTGAATATTTTATCTAAACAAATTTAACATTTTATTATTGACTAAGAATGACGTCCCATTTTATAATTATTTTATCTAGATTTCACAAAAAGGAAAAACATGGGTAATAATTAAATTGCTAGACCATATAGAATGATATTTACCTGAAAAAAATGTCAATTTAGAATCAAACAACAAGGAATTGTCTCTTTACTAGATGTTTTTGTTGATAATCATCCCATTAGAAAAAGTATTAGTTATTTACTTTTATGACCTAGTAAATTCATATGCAATATTGTAGATATCCTATAGATCCTGAAAAATCCATTCATTTCGTATAAAAAATAGATGCATGTTATAGGTTCTAATAACCAAGGAATATTTGTGACATAACTCTATAGTAATGTGACGTGATTTCCCATATGATAATATATGTGGTGACATGAAAATTCTGGTTTTTATTGTATTCATATAGACATAGATTGTATCATCATTTCTTACACTCCATCCCTTTCTATTTTGGTTAAAATTTATTTATAGAATTTTTTTGATTTCACTATTGAAAAAATAATACATTCCATTTGATTGAGGATGATTGGGTGTAGGGACCCCATGATAAAATTTATATTTCTTCAAAATAAATTCCAATTGACTATTTAAAAAGTGGTTACCTTGAGTAGTAAATAGAAAATTTTGAAAATCAAATTTTTAAATCAAAATTCCTTTAAAAAACTTAGATATAGTATTTCCATCACTATCTCTCCTGGAAAAATCATTTTCCCGCCTAGTGACTTAATCAATACTATGTAATATGTAAAGACATCCAAAAAATGGGAAAATTAACCATAAAATCCAAACCCCATACATAAAATACACCAAAAACAAAATAGGTTGTTGTCAAATCTGATTCCTTTTGGAAATTCCCTATTAAAAGTGACTAATTTTATAAGCTCTAAAAAATTCAAATGGATTTCACAATATGGTGGGGAAATACAATCCAGAATAAAGATCTTTCTTGTAGTTAATTGTGGGAAAAAGTGACATCCATGGCTCAATGTGTTAAAAAATATTTCGACATATTGAAATTATGAATTTTGAATACATATCCTAATTATATGATCACTACCAGTATGCCACAATTTAATATCATCCCCACTCTAAATCGTTAAATCACTCACAAGTTATTATATTTAAATATTGAAAAACTATTGGGGGACTTCAGTAGTACCCAAATAATTCCCAAGATCACAAAACATGGTCTTTTAGTTTAAAAGGAATAAAACTCATAATCTTGTATGATTTCATTAATTATTTTATAGATTTTATGTTTTCAATTAAAAACAGATTGTATCATACTAAAATGACCAACTAAAATGTTCTAACATCATTTTTTATCATTTTGTTCAACATCAAACTCCTATTACATCATTTTCCATCTCAAAAATTATTGTCCTTTAATCATTTTTCTTCCTAAAAAACATAATTACAGATAGATCTATGAAAACAATATTCATGGTGCCTATCATATAAAATCTGAATTTTTTCAAAGCAATGACAACAACAAGTTGTTCCTTCTTAGTTGTTATGTAGTATCATTGGGTAAGATCTAATGCTCTTGTAGGTATAGTAAATCACATGATATTTCTTTTCCATCATTTGACTTAATATTACCCCCAGATAAAATTCAAATGCTCCAGTCATGATTTAAAAGGGATAGAATCATTTCAGTGGTTCATCAATTGGAGGGGTTATCAGTTTTTTATTTATCTCCCAAAGGGAATGTTTACATTTCTCGTTAAAGAAAAATGTGATGTCTTTATAGAGAGATATAGACAACAGAAGCGAAACATTACTAATATTCTTTATGATCCTCTGATAAAAACCAGAATGACCGATGAAGGATCTCACATATCTCATTTTATTTTCATATTGTAATGAAGAAATGACATAATCATTGGACTAGCCAACTTGTATTCCATCTATAGATACAACATGACAAAAAAACCCTTCACCCACCATGAAATGTAATTATTCATACTTGAGAAAAATATTCTTATCGATTTAATTTTAAAGAACATTAACAAAATATTTTTTAGAATTTTGAAATGATGAAGAAAAAACTGTGAAGTCCTCTATTATAAAATCCATGATGTATACCTAAAATTCAATGACTGTTCTCATAATACATGTTAAAAAATTTCTTGTAGTATTAGAAAAACCGAAGGGCAACCACTTATAATAATATTTTCCATAGGGTCATGTGATAGTGTTTTTCAATTGGTCTTCTTGTTCAATTTGAATTTGGAAATAACCAAAGAATCCATCAAGAAAACAATAGTAGGTTTTCCTAGCCACTGTTTTAAGGACCTGATCAATGAATGGAAAAATAATTGAAGTAGAAAATATTGTGTTTACTTCCTTATTGATAACCTCTGAAAGTGTTGGTTTCAATATCCTCCAAAATTTTATCACTAGTTTAGCAGTTTAATCAATCAAAATTATATGCATGCACACTAAGGGAGTAATTCCTGTTAAATAATATTATTTCAATCCTATATATTTATTTTGGGGTTTGAGGAATCCTAATAGTTGGTTCTATTGGTCCCATTATAGATCATTTTAAATGATGACAAAGAGTTGTTCATTCTCAACTAAGATTTTTTTGAGGTTCTTAAGAAGTGGATTCAAATCTAACTAATTTGGGGTATATTTATTGATAAAAGGACACTTATCAATGGTGTTAGTTTTTAGTTAAGATAAATATTTTAATAGAAATCCATCATGTTGATCACTTTCTATGTTCTCAGTATTTGTTTCAAATTAAAAATTTACATATTTTCCATGGAGACCACTATCATGTTGAAGGGTTTCTAGGAAGATATATCGATAAATGTTGAGTTAAATAGACTCTTTTAAGGAAAATTTATCACTAAGAGAGTCATAACATGATACCTTTTCACTCCCATTTTGACCAGATTCAACAACAATTTTTTTTCATATTTTAAATCAATAGTTGTTTTTCCATAATAAGAATAATTAAAGAATATCTTAGAGTAAAACCAGTCAATCATGTTTACATTGGAGAACGAGTGATCATAAAATGGGTTTATAATGAACTGAGAAAAAATAAAATGAAAAAATACCTCCTCTAAACTCTTGTTAATGTGTTCCTCTATGAACATTGATAATTTCATTTTCAGTTTTTAGGAAGGATCTCTCTATACTGAGAGGTTCATGGTTACTAAACTGATCATTATAGATATACAATACATAGAAAAAACATAGGAAAAATCATGCCCCTCACGTTAATGAGAACTTTCTCTATAAATCTAGTATACTTAGTAGTACTTATGTTATAATGAATAATGATAATTTAAAATTTTTGTAGTTATCCAATCTATTGTTTTGATTAAATAGAATGTGGCATAACATTTATAGATTCCCTTAGGTCAAGAATGAAATCCTTGAATTCATATTTCCTAATGGTTCAGTGAATATAAAACATTCCTAGGTCTTTTATTCTAATAGGAAAAGAGTTATAAATCAAAGACTAATCATTCCTCTATATTTTGATAGTTTCACCCCCTTTTAATTTCTTATTGTGGGTGTACATTTCTTTCAGAAACATATCTTACCATTGATTTCCTTTTCACAACATTATGTATTGTTATGATGACTTGATCTTTCTTATAATTGTAATAAACCTCGTTATTAAACTCTTTTTTAGCACTTGATATCACTAGTGGTTCACTCCTTGGAATGGGAAGTGTTGGTTTGAATGTTTCTAGGAAATTCTTGGAATTTATTTTAGAAAAAATGACGAAAAATCCTCTTCTAATACATTATTATTTTAAGAAAAATTACATCACTTGGAATTGTTTTTCTATTCCATGAAAACTCACAATTTCCATCATTTCCATCAGTAGTGGGATTATCATTAATAGTTTCAAAAATAGGGTTGTGTTTTTCTATTATAGGGTTATTAAATATCGTTCCACTCCTAGGTTCAATTTCACTCATAATACCCTTCCATGTTTCTCTCAGATTCACATGAGGCTATAAGGAAAAACCTACCATCATTGGATTTTTTTATTGAACTTTAAACTGAGGAATGTTGACCCATTTATTTCATCAAGGTATCCCACATGTTATCTTTTTGATCCTGTGTTCCTCTCATTTCTTATTTTTGTTTCATCAATGTATCTTCATTGTTGCGATATAACTTTTGAGTGGGTGGTTGGGATGAAATATTCTTCCATAATGAGGATTGGATTTTTCATTGAAATATCTTTGTTAATAATTATATGATTGTCCTTGGAAAAAAATTATACTATTTAGGCTAAAGGAATAATTTAATATATTTATGTTTCATCACTGATTGATATTTTCGTTGGATTGAAATGGTATTTTTTGCACGATTTAAAGGGAATTTCATGAAAATTATCATGGTAGTTCTAAAAAAATCAGTCAATTGTAGTAATTGGTCACTAAAATGATCATTTTAATGACAAATTCCACAATTGACTTGCATTAAAAATATTTGCATAGGTTTGGTTGGTATTTGTGTGTAGTAGTACATCATCATCTACCTCACCATGGATGTATGTTCATAGTTATTACCCTAATAAAAGATAATTTTAGGACTAGGAGTGGGAAAATCATGGGTATATTTGACATGAATAAGACATCGTGTTCCTAATTATTGTGAAATTTGATCCATGTTTGTAATTAACATCCAAGAAACCACTAGTGTTAGTTCAACTAAATCCCATCCTACAATAGAATCAATCATGATTCTATTTGTAAGGCCTAATCCATCATAAATATTTAATCAAAAGTAGGTCATTGATTTGATGGTGCGGGAAACTAAAACAGAGCCATTTGAATTTTCCCAATACTCATACAATGCCTCTCTGTGAGTTTTCCTAATTCCAAAAATATATTTTCTAATATAAGTAGTTCGAGAATTGTGGAAAAAATATCAAGGAAAAGTTTATTCAATTCATTCAAATCTCAAAAAAAAAGATAAAAGTAAATAGAATCCACATTCATTATATACCCCTTCAAATAAAAAAGGATGTGTACTCAATTTCATTTGATTTGAATCAACTTCTTATGGTTTCATGTTGTCACGCAATAGATCAATTTGTTAAGGAGTTTATGTGGATATTCACATGGAAACCCATTAAATCATGGATGTTGGTGAATGAAATAATATTTAATTTCAAACCTAGATAGTGATTCTAGATATTCAATAATATTTCCTTGATTTTCATCATTTAAGGAAGCCATTTATTTCAAGGTTATATTATCATCGATATGAATTTTAGTTTCAAGCATGTTACTTATATGTTTGTTATTTAATGATTCAAAACATAGGATATAGGGATTTCAAGTATATCTAACCCTAGAGTGAAATGTTCTATCAATTACAGAATCTAATGTTAACAAATTCAGGACATAAGTGTAATAAAAGCTTTATTAGTAAAAATTCTCCTCAAGAAACATCCCTAGAAACAACACCATTTGAAGTGATGTTATTTTCATGAAGACCTAAATAAATAATTTTTTCCCCAAGATAAATGAAATATAGATGTCTCGAGATTCTCTCTCAAGGATGTTTCAATTTGGGTTTCAAAATTTTGACTTTGGTTTTATTTGTTTTCACAAGAATAAACTTTTAGGGATTTGGTTGGAAATTATAAAAAATTTAAATATAATATAATGTGCATGAAAATTATATAAAATGTATAAAATTTACATGAAATGAAATAGGTTTCAAATAAATATAATGAAAATGGCACCAAGCATGCCTAATCCTCTCAGATATTCCCCTCCACCTTATTTAACATGATTTTACAATTGAATATCTCAATTACTAAACTAATACCTCAAGATAAAAACCTTATTTTTCAAGGATATCATATCGATACCTAAAAATTATTACCCCCCTCCAATAGAAGTCATTCAATTATTTGAATACCTCCAAGTTATATAACTTAGTTTAAATTTCAATAATCAGTAACAAGACCTCACCGACAATATTAAAATAGTGAAATCAACTACATTAAATAATATATTGGGAAACCAACCAAAAAAACAAGTTAAAAATAAATTTAATAATGAAAAAAACCATTTTCGTTTTATAAATATAATTTAAAGAGAGATTCATTAGAGAATAAAGAAGAAGATTAAAAATCAGAAGAGTGTGTATGTCGGTTGTTGCTGCCCACAGCCACATGGTCATTATCATCTCATCGCTTGGAAATACAACATCTTCTCCATTATAGAAAGTAAGAACAAAATATTTATAAATTTATATCTCAAATCCTAAACTTTTCTCTCTCAATACAAGGACCCATAAAATGAATGAAGAGATGGGAATATAAATGCGAGGAGGGCTGGATAATTTTCTATTGAGAATCTGTGTCCCCAAATATGGGTTTATTTTAACCTCATCTGTAGATTAGTTTCCCTATGAAATATTTTAAAGTGTTTTCATAAATTAACACCTCTCATGAACCGCCATTTTTAAGAATAGTTTTACAATTGGTGGAAATGATAAGAATTTATTACTAATTAAATTTGTTTCACTTCATGGTGACCCGTCATCTTCCAATTGTCTGACTATCTCAAAGACTGAAATAAGGGGTCAATTTTTCCTTGAAACAAAACATGAATGTTATAATTTGAGTAATCTCTCATCACATGTTTTAATAAAATCTGTTGGACGCATTTATTCTATGTTATACCACATTTAATGTTGTGGGTTCCAGTTTTTCCTCCATAATAACATTATAGAATGAACGATTTATTTGGGCCTCTTTAAGGTATAATAAGGACATGTACATGTTAAAAAATACATATACCACAAACATTGGAAGCCTAAAAAAGAAGAATAAATTGATCATAATCAATATAAAAAATATTTACCCAAAATATATAAGATTTTGAAAATTTATAAAATTCCATAAATTTTCGATTTTCAATTTTACGCTCAAAATATATCAAAAAAACCAATAAATTTAGCTGAAAAGGTTAAATTATGGGGGTTTAAATTATTTAATTAAAGATTAAAAAGTGGAAATATTATAACTTCCACCTCTGTGACCATATTCTACATAACGTATTCTTTTTATACTTCTAAACAAAATATTGCTGAAACATCTGATACAAAATTAAATAATTATCTAATTGTAATAACCTAGTTCTAAATGATAATATATGAATGAAAAAATTGAAAAAGGATCTTTAGAATGTATATAAATATAGTAATTTTTTTATTTCAAAATATAAATAATATATGTGACATTTTAAACCTATAGTATTGGACATGATTTTAAAAACAATCTTTTTATGGTCATCATTCATTGTTTTTATAAAGGTGAAAAAAGAATATTTCTTAACGTATATAGAAATATATGTTTTTTTTATCACGTAGATTCAATGAATCAGGTTTTCTTTTAAATGATTTCATATTTATTTTCAAATAATTTGGTTTTTTAATTATGAGTGCATTTTTTATATCTTAAAAGTGATTTTTAAGAAAAATGATATTTTTTATATAAAAATTTGTGTTTTTTACAAGGGTTTAAAAGAGTTTTTCTAGAGTATTATTCATTAAATAGTCCTTGAAAATTATTATGATGGGTTTATCCCATTATAGTTCAAGATATGATGGATTTTTCCCCATTATAGCTCATGATATGTTGGGATGATCCCCATTATAGTTCATGACGTGATAGATGAGCCCCATTATAGCTCTCCAATGCATTGTGTAATCCGAAGATGAATTTAGACTATATAGTTATTAGATTTATAAGGGTGATTGTATGAGTAATATATAAATGATTTCTCAATGAGGCTATATGAGTTTCAATCTATAGTTAGTGAGTTTTCAAGTAAATCACTTGTTCATAAAAGTTAAGATAATGATATATTTTATGAAAAATAATTCTCTCCTCAGAAGAAAAGGACTGTTTTTAAGAAGATATTTTAAATGGGGTTTTCATTTTTTTCACTAAACCAGTAGTTTTTACTATTCTATTTAACTTAATGTGTTTTTTTCTAATTACATTATCTAAAATTCTTTTCACATGGGTTAAGGTAGTGTAGGGGCTATAATGAAATCAAAGAGAAAATTGTAATGATTTAGCATGAAATAAAATCTGATTAATTTTAAAGAAATTTTTTCAATTAAAAAATAGATACTATTTATTAGATTTTATTTAGAAGGCATGGAATTATATTGTTAGAGTTTCTCCTTATTTAATGAACTATAACTTCAAAATACATTCGTAACTATATGAAATTGAACACTTGATTAAAATACCTAGAATAATCAATGTTTATTATTGGTTCCTTAAAAATAAATTATCTCCATAATTATTATATTTCAATTATTATCTGAGTAACAAAAAGAATAAATAATCCATGGTTATAATCTCTTTCTAGTTTAAAATGTAACATCCAAAATGTGAATTTTTTTCCAAGTTTTCTCTTTTAATATTATTTTATTTTCCATTTAGAAGTATTCATTCTTGGACGGACCTTCATAAAAATCATAGCACAATGAATATCCTAATTTCATATGTTATAAATTTCATAAATTAATTCATTCATGTTTTCTATGAATATATATTTTTATTTTTTATCGACAACCTATTTTGTGAGGTTATTCTCTCTTCATATTTGAGAGGATCCCCCTAGATTGATATATCAATCTAGAAAAAAGACATATTATAATATAATTTTTATAAATTTTGACTAAAAATCCTATAAAAATATAAATAAAAATGGAATCTAAATATTTTAAATTAAATAAAGATATCATTGAAAAATAATTTTCTATATTTAAATTTCATTTTATCAATTTTTTCTAATCAATATTATATTTGGGAGTTATTGTATTTCTTTTTTTTCAATTATTTAATAAAAATAGTAGAATTATTATGATCAATTTACATGTTCAATAACTATCTATATTGTGAAATATGGCCTTCAAAGTTATTTAAAATAGGTATAAAATAAAAAAAAATTGTATTTATTTGACCTATTTTCTTATATTTTTTCCCTAAAATTTTATTATAGGATTCACCTTAGACATCATTTTTTTAATCAGTTTAAAAAAATAAATCTTACTCAAAAAAAATTATAATTTTGTCTATACGTATTCTAAATTATTCTAAAGAATGTTTTCTACAATATATTTTTTGATCATCCCAATTGTTGTGGGTTTAGGATTATATATTTTGAGTTTCTCTATGATATCAGTTTTTTATTTTTAGAAAGTATTCTTTTGAATAATTTCTATTCTAAAAATTTATTTCCATGATGATATTATTATTATTCTTAAGTTAATCCTTTTATTTAGGTCTAAAAATTTACTCTATGTAAGTTATATACCTTATTCCCCATCATAGGTTATGTAATTTCATGATTCTACATACATGCCAGGCAATTTTATATTTTTCATAATATATATTCTTTAATAAACTTCATTATAAATTAACATCATTTTCTACTTAACTCATAAAATGTATTTTGTATCTTCATCCAAATTTCATTTTCACATCATAAAAAATGTTCAATAATTTAGTGTTTTTACATTATTTCTTATTTTGGGTTTTTTCAACAAGTTCATTTCCATAAAAATAAATATTTTTGTTTCTATTATAGTTGACTGAAACATATCATATGCCTCCAAAATAAAATCATTTCATGGGGAGCATACCCATATAATCATTTTTTATCTAATTCACTATATGATTTTGATTTTTACCTCCTTCTTATTTAATCTCCATAGGGTTTTATAGTTTTACCTTATTTCCCTTATTTTGAATTCTTGATTCTTCATCATTTCATAAGAAATGTGAATATTCAATATATAATCCATTATTAGAGGTCATAACTATCATGAAAACATATCATGAGATTCATCAAAATATTGGTCTCCATTGAATTATTCTAAAACCTCTAATGATTTTATTCTTATTTATAAAAGAATTAATTTAGAATTTCTAGGTCCCAAAATAAATATGAATACATTATAATAGGGAGAAATAAGAATAGAATTTATAGCTTTATTATCAATCTCAGTATTCCCATTATCTGGAAATGACATCTATTATCTCCTTTTGATATGTGGTTTGCTTAAAGTGGCCACATTATCGACATCAATATTGAAATATAATGATTATAGATACAATCAATTTTTCATGTTAATAAATTTATTCCCATTAATGTTATAATCTCTATTATTTTTTCCTAATTGATATTATCCGTATTATATAGTCATGGGATATTATATTGGGAATATTTGGATTAGATACAATTTTATGTGGCCCATGAATGGGGGAACCATTGTGATTGAGGGGGTTATTAATTAGTGGTTATTGATCGTTTAATGTTTATTTTATTTAAAATATAACAATACAGATAGATAATGAATGATCCAATGAAATAAAATAAATAACCATGCCTAAATAAAATATAAATAAAAAATGGAAAAATATTTCTACGATGTTAGATCCTACAGTGTGTGTGTACTCCATACCATAGAAAATTTCTATCTATGCCCATTGATTTTCCACTAGATTCTTATAAAAAATAGAAATTGGGTAGACTCTAGTATCATCCTATATTTTATTTATACTAAGAATATAAGAAATATCATATATACTATACTACCATATGATATTTGAAAATAAAACTAAATAGAAATAGTAATAATAATATTTTTAGTTATGTTAGTTTAGTAAATGTTATATATGATAATACTTATGATCCATAATGAATAATCTAATCAGAATCAAATAACTCTTATGATTTTTTAATCTTGGTCACACTATTAATTTCTTTTAGAATTGACTGAATATGTGTATCTAATATATCAAACTCTGTAATAAATCATTGAATTATTCAACACCCATACATTGAAAACATAAGAATTCATGGGATTTAGACTTATTTACCTTATATATATCTAATGATTAGATTCAATAACACATAGTATCTCTCACTTCTCAAATTATAATTTATAATTTTCATCTCTTCCTTTAATGTTTTATACCATATTTTCTTTTGAAAATCAATAAATAATATCCCGATATTATGGTTCATCTAATCATATTTATATATTATAAAAGGAAACAGAGACTTTTTTTAAAAATATCAATTAATTAGTTATAGAAGAATATAATAACTGAAATATATTATTATATAATCTATTAAATTTTGAAATTAGAAAAAAATGTTTTTTTCCACCCATGATCATAAAAAAATCCCTATTCTCAATGAATATCTCCAAAAAAAATTAACAGTCCTTAGTAAATGGATAAACATAACTCGCTTATAACTTCTTCATATTAGAATCGTAATAATTATATTACACCAATTATCAATTCCATCTTGAATAAAAAAAATTGTTTTATGATATTTGAACCATTGCTGATCAACACAATTTTTTCCCTATTAAATATTTAGAATGGTTTATTGTAAATTTTCATTTCCCTTATAACTAAGAATAATTACATAAATTTTACTAATTAAATATTATACCTCCAATATTATAATAATGGTTCCCAATAAACACATATAATTAATCACAGTTAATTGAGATTTTATTATTTTAGATCATTTGAAAACTAAATCGTGGATAATTAATATTTCCTCTAAATAATTTCATCGAATAAATATGATTAAGTTAAAAATTCTTTCATGGTTCAAGATTCATCATCAGGATTCAAGTTTTTTATTTTTTTCAGTAAATAAAATTATAATTATGGTATTTTATCAATAAAATAAATACTCTTACATTTAGTGAATAATTTCAATTTTTAGATTATATACTATAAATATCTCAGAATATAAATCTTCATGAGTTAAAAAATTTCTTAATCTCCAATTTACATAAGAGTTCACGTTATATATTCTCAATATGATTTGGTTTCTAGGAAATCAATCTCACACATATATATGGGAAAACCTATATAAACCATCCTTTTAGAATTCTCAGTTTTTATCGAATTTGACAACTCTTACCAATAATATCCAAATTTATGTATGAACAAAAAATAATATATAAAAAAACTTATATATTAACACAAAACTCATACATATAATCATGAAACATTTATTAATTAGATCCAAATCATACATATCAGTATAAAACTAATATTTGTAAAAGATATTACATAAAAACCCAAAATCTCATATATCATATTAGTTATAAAAAACCACTTCCATCACTCAAGAATCCAAAATTATAGAATTTATTAAATTAACATTGAATATAGTGAAACCTAATATATATAATTCCAAGTCACCTCAAAAGAGTTTCATGTTATTAGTTTACCAAAAATAAAACCATTTGGAAATTTTTTATGGTTCACCAATCATAACAGTTTCTTAGGACTCGCCCACAGAAACAAAATTTATAAGATATTTAAATTTTTTATGGATTTATCAATTGATATTTAATTATTTTTCTGTATTTTTTTCTTTAATTAATCCAATATTAACTACAAAACATTTAGTCTCTAATCCTCGCCCATTTTGACTGCTTTGTGGTTACCCATGTTCTTCATCATTGAGTATTTGTGGGAGTATCTCTCTTCTATAATATCATATTAAATTTTTATTTATATCCAATGTTCCACAACATAATATAATTTTTATGATTTATAGTTGTGGATTACATTTGGAAAATAATCCTCTAAAATTTAGTGAGAGTTTATAAAAATTTATCTCTATGGAAATATTTCTTTTAAATTGTTTATCATGTTAATGAATTATTCTATCTCAAACAACATTCTCTAGAATAAATATTCAATTGGTTAGGAAAAATGATTTTTAAAATTCATATCAATAATATTATAATATATTTAACATTATTCAGAATCATATTTTAATAAAATTTATCAATGATCCTTGAATATTATTTTTCAAATCATGTGAAATTAAAACGGGGTTAGAAGGAAAATTTAGAAAAACGTCATCTTCTATAAAAAGTAGATAACAATTACTATAATGTCTTTTTTTATACAAGGTATGATGTTGTAATATTAAAATTAATATTATTTTATTCAAGATAGGAGGAAACATGATATTTTTACCCATATTGATCCCATACTAAATTTTTGAAATATTCAAAATATATTAAATATCACCAAATTACAGTTTTTGTGAAAAAGTGGAATAACTCCCAAAAAAAATCCTAGATTTGAAATATGGGACCAGTGCTGAGTATACAATTCTTGTTTTAATATAGGCTTGACATATTTTTTTTTTCAATTATAGTCGTGTAACACCATGATTTGGTAGGGACCATTTTTTTGAATAATTTAAATTTTCATTTATATCGCACAAAGAATCACATTAAATATTCCATTCACATGGATCCATATTTGCGTATGTTTCACACCACACTAACATAGAGTATTTTACAAATAATCCCAACTTGTTCAATGTTACATGGAACCACATGTTTAGCATTCATTACACACACTATTTAAAAAGTGGTTACCTTGAGTAGTAAATAGAAAAATTTCAAAATCAAATTTTTAAATCAAAATTCCATTAAAAAACGTGGACATAGTATTTCCATCATCATTTCTCCTAGGAAAATCCTTTTCCCACCTGGTGACATAATAAATACTATGAAACATGTAAAGATATCCAAAAAATGGGAAAATGAACCATAAAATCCAAACCCCATACATAAAATACACCAAAAACAAAATTTGTTGTTGTGAAATCTAATTCCTTTTGGAAATTACCTATTAAATGTTTCTAATTTTATAGGCTCTAAAAAATTCAAATGGATTTCACAATATGGTTGGGAAATACAATCCAGAAGAAGGATCTTTTTTTAGTTATTTGGGGCCCAAAGTGACCTCCATGGCTCAATGTGTTAAAAAATATTTCGACATATTGAAATTATGAATTTGGAATGCATATCCTAATTATATGATCACTACGAGTATTCCCCAAATTAATATCTTCCCAACTGTAAATTGTTAAATCACTGACAAGTTATTCTATTTAAATCATGAAAATCTATTGGGGTACTTAATTAGTAGCCAAATAAATCCCAATATCACAATACGTTGTCTTTTAGTCTAAAAGGAATAAAACTCATAATCTAGTACAATTTCATGAATTATTTTATTGATTTTATTTTTCAATTAAAAACAGATAGTATCATACTAAATTGACCAACAAAAATGTTCTAACATCCATTTTTATCATTTAATTAAACATCAAACTCCAATTACAACATGTTCCATCTCAAAAAGTATTTTCCTTTAATCATGATTCTTCCTAAAAAACATAATTATAGATAGATCTATGAAAATAATCTTCTTAGAGCCTAGCATATAAAATCTAAATTTTTCCAAAGAAATGACAACAACAAATTGTTCCTTCTCAGTTGTTGTGTAGAATCATTGGGTAAGATATAATGTTATGTAGGTATAGGAAATAACATGATATTTCTTTTCCATCATTTGACATAACACTACCCCAGGATAAAATTCAAATGCTCAGGTTATGATTTAAAAGGGATTGACTCATTTCAATGGTTTATTAATTGGAGGGGTTATCAGTTTTTTATTTATCTCCCAAAGGGAATGTTTACATTTCTCGTTAAAGACAAATGTGGTGTCTTTTTAGTGAAATATAGACAATACAAGAGAAAAATTAATGATATTCTTTAGGATCCTCTAATAAAAAACAGAATTACCAAGGAAGGATCTCACATATCTCATTATATTCTCATATTGTAATGAATAAATGACTTAATCATTTGATTTACCAACATGGATTCCATCTATAGAAAAAAAATGACAAAAAACTCTTTACCCACCATGAAATGTAATTATTCCTACTTCAGAAAAATATTTTTAACAATTTAATTTTAAAGAACATTAACCAAAAAATTTGTATAATTTTCAAATGAAGAAGAAAAAACTGTGAAGGCCTCTATTATAAAATCCATTAAGGTTACATAAAATTCAATTAATGTTCTCATAATACATGTTAAAAAATTTCCTGTAGTGTTAGAAAAACCGAAGGCCAACCTCTTATAATAATATTTTCCAAAGGGGAATGTGATAGTGTTTTTCTATTGATCTTCTTGTTCATTTTTAATTTGGAAATAACCAAAGAATCCATCAAGAAAACAATAGTAGGTTTACCCATCCACTCATTGAAGGACCTGATCAATGAATGGAAATTTAAAGATGTATTTCCGGAAACCAAATTGACTTTCCTATAATCAATTAACATTATTCTTCTATTTGAATGCCTAATAGGGAAAATCTCACAAAATTCTATCCTTAATATTGTAAATCCACCATTTTTGGAACCACATAGATATGAATAACTCATTTACTATCATAGATGTGAAAAATAATTCATATAGACAATTGGTTGTTGACATCCTTCTTGATAACCTCTGAAAGTGTTGGTTTCAATATCCTCCAAAATTTTATCAGTAGTTTAGCATTTTCATCAATAAAAATTATATGAATTCACACAAAGGGAGTGATTCGTGTTAATTAAGAGTAGGTCAATCCTATGTATTTATTTTGTGGTTTGAGGAATACTAATAGTTGGTTCTATTGGACCCATTATAGATCATTTTAAATTATGATAAATAGTTGTTCATTCTCAACTAAGATTTGTTTGAGGTTCTTAAGAAGTGGATTCAAATCTAAATAATTTGGCTTATAATTATTGATAAAAGGACACTTATCAAAGGTGATATTGTTTAGTTAAGATAAATATTTTAATATAAATCCATCATGTTGATCACTTTTTATGTTCTCATTATTTGTTTCAAATTGGAAATTGACATATTTTCCATGCAGAACACTATCAAGTTGAAGGGTTTCCAAGAAGATATATCCATAAATATTGAGATAAATAGACTCATTTAAGGAATATTTATCACAAAGAGAGTAATAACATACTCTCTTTTCACTCCCTTTTTGACCCAGTTGAACAACAAAAAAAATTTCATATTTTAAATCAATAGTTGTTTTTCCATCCTAAGAATAATTAAATAATATCTCAGAGTAAAACCATTCAATCATGTTTACATAGGAGAACTAGTGATCATAAAATGGGTTTATAATGAACTGAGAAACAATAAAATGAAACAATACCTCCTCCAAACTCATGTTAATGTGTTCCTCTATGAACATTGATGATTTCTTTTTCAGTTTTTAGGAAGGTTCTCTCTATAATGAGAGGTTCATGGTTACTAAACTGATCATTATCCATATACAATACATAGAAAAAACCCAGGAAAAATCAGGTCTCTCACGTTAATGAGAACTTCCTCTATAAATCTAGTATGCTTAGTAGTACTTATGTTATAATATATAATGATAATTCAAAAGGGATGTAGTTCTCCAACCTAATGTTTTGAGTAAATAGAATGTGGCATAACATTTATGGATTCTCTTAGATCAAGCATTAAATCCTTGAATTCATATTTCCTAATGGTTCAGTGAATATAAAACATTCCTAGGACTTTTCATCTAATAGGAATAGAGTTATAATTCATAGATTAATCATTCCTCTATATTTTCACTGTTTCACCCGCTTTTAATTTCTTATTGTGGGTACACATTTCATTCAGAAACATATCTTACCATTTATTTCCTTTTCACAACATTATGTATAGTTATGATGTCTTGATCTTTCTTATAATTGTAATAAACCACTTTATCGAACTTTTTTTAGCAGTTGACATCACTAGTGGTTCACTCCTTGGAATGTGAAGTGGTGGTTTGAATGTTTCTATGGAATTCTTGGAATTTTCTTGAGAAAAAATGACTAAAAATTCTCTTCTAATACTTCTTTATTATTTTAACCAAAATTAGATCACATGAAATTGTTTTTCTATTCCATGAAAACTCACAATTTCCATCATTTCCTTCAGTGGTGGGATTATCATTAAAAGTTTCAAAAATAGGATTGAGTTTTTCTATTAGAGGGTTATTAAATATCATTCCACTCCTAAGTTCAATTTCACTCATATTATCCTTCCAGGATTCTCTCAGATTCACTTGAGGCTATTTAGAAAAACCTACCATCATTGGATTTGTTTATTGAACATTAAACTGAGGAATGTTGACCCATTTATTTCATCAAGGTATTCCACATGTTATCTTTTTGATCATGTGTTCCTATCATTTCCTATTATTGTTTCATCATTGTCTCTTCAATGCTGCAATATAACATTTGAGTGGGTGGGTGGGATGAAATATTCTTCCAGAATGATTATTGGATTTCTCATTGAAATATCTTTGTTAAGAATTATATGATTGACCTTGAAAAAAATTTATATTTTTTAGGATATTGGAATAATTTAATACAGTTATGTTTCATCCATGATTGATATTTTGGTTGGATTGAAATGGTATTTTTTTGCACGATTTATAGGGTCTTTCATGAAAAATATCATGCAGTTCAAAAAAAATCAGTCAATTGTAGTAATTGGTCACTAAAATTATCATTTTAAGCACAAATCCCACAATTGACTTTCATTACAAATATTTACATAGGTTTGGTTGGTATTTGTGTGTAGTAGGACATCATAATCTACCTCTCAATGGATTTAAGTTCATAGTGATGACCCTAATAAATGTAAATTTTCGGACTAGGAGTGGAAAAATCATGGGTATATTTCACCTGAAGAAGACCTTGTGTTTTTAATTATTATAAATTTTGATCCATGTTTGTAATTAACATCCAAGAAACCACTAGTGTTAGTTAAACTAAATCCCATCCTACAGTAGCATCAATCATGATTCTATTTGTAAGGCACAATCCATCATAAATTTTTTAATCAAAAGTAGGTCATTGATTTGATGGTTGAGGAAACTAGAACGGAGCCTTTTGAATTTTCCCAATACTCATACAATGTCTCTCCGTGAGTTTTACTAATTCCAAAAATATATTTTCTAATATAAGTAGTTCAAGAATCGTGGAAGAAAATATCAAGGAAAAGTTTTTTCAATTCATTCAAATCTCAAATTAATATTGAATGTAAATAGAAATCTCATTCATTAGATACCACTTCAAATAAAAATCGATGTGAACTCAATTTCATTTGTTTTGAATCAACTTCTTATGGTTTCATATTTTCACGCAATAAATGAATTTTTTAAGGCGTTTATATGGATCTTCACATAGAAAACCATTAAATCTTGGATGTTGGTGAATGAAATATAATTTAATTTCAAACCTAGATATTGATTCTAGATATTAAATAATATTTACTTGATTTTCATCATATAATGACGCCAATTATTTCATGGTTCTATTATCATCCATTTGAATTTTAGTTTCAAACATGTTACTTTTATTTTTGTTATTTGATGATTCAAAACATGGAATATAGGGATTTCAAGTATATCTAACCCTAGAGTGAAATGTTATATCAATTCTAGAATCTAATGGTAACAAATTCAGGACATAAGGGTAATTTAAGCTTAATTATTAGAAATTATCCTCAAGAAACATCCTTAGAAACAACACCATTTGATGTGATGTTATTTTCATGAAGAACTAAATAAATGATTTTGTCCCCAAGAGAAATGCAATATAGATGTCCGTACATTCTCTCTCAAGGATGTTTCAATTTGGGTTTTAAAATTGTCACTTTGGGTTTATTTATTTTCACAAGAACATACTTTAAGGGATTTGATTGAAAATTATAAAAAATATAAATATAATATAATGTGCATGAAAATTATATAAAATGTATAAAATTTACATGAAATGAAATGGGTTTCAAAAAAAAACAATCGCACCAACCATGCTTAAACCTCTCAGATAGTCCCCTCTTCCTTATTTAACATGATTTTACAATTGAATATCTCAATTACTAAACTAATAACTCAAGATAAAAACCTTATTTTTCAAGGATATTATATAGATACCTAAAAATTATTATCCCCCCTCCAATTGAATTCATTCAATTATTTGAATACCTCCTAGCAATATACCTATGTTTAAATTACAATGCTCAGTAACATGACCTCACCGACAATATTAAAATTGTGAAATCAACTACATTGAATAATATATTGGAAAACCTACCAAAAAAAGTTAAAACTATATTCAATAATGAAAAAATCATTGGCATTTAATAAATATAATTTCAAGATATATTAATTAGAGAAAATATAGAGAAGATCAAAAATCATAAGAGTGTGTATGTCGGTTGTCGCTACCCACAACCACATGGTGTTTATCATCTCATAGCTTAAAAATCCAACATCTTCTCCATTATAGAAAGTAAGAACAAAATATTTATAAATTTATCTCTGAAATCCTCACATTTTCTATCCCAATACAAGGACCCATAAAATGAATGAAGAGATGGGAATATAAATGGGAGGAGGGCTGGATAATTTTCTATTGAGAATCTGTGTCCCCAAATATGGGTTTATTTTATCCTCCTCCCTTGATGAATTTCAATATGAAATATTATAAAGAGTTTTTATAAATTAAAACCTCTCACGAACCACCATTTTTAAGAATAGTTTTACACTTGGTGGAAATGATTAGAATTTATTACTAAAGGAAATTATTTCTCTTCATGGTGACCCTTCATCTTTCAATTGTCTGACTATCTCAAAGACTGAACTAAGGGGTCAATTTTTCCTTGAAACACAGCATGAATGTTATAATTTGAGTAATCTCTCATCACATGTTTTAATAAAATCTTTTGAACACATTTATTCTATGTTATACCTCATTTAATGTTGGGGGTTCCATTTTTTTCTCCATAAAAACATTATTGAATGAATGATTTATTTAGTCCTCTTTAAGGTCTATTAATGACATCGACATGTTTAAAAATACATAGACCAAAAACATAGGAAGCCTAAAAAAGAAGAATCAATTGATCAGAATCAATATAGAAAATATTTACCCAAAATATATAAGATTTTGAAAATTTATAAAATTCCAAAAAATTTCAATTTTCAATTTTAAGTTCAAAATATATCTACAAAACATTGAAATTTAGCCGAAAAGGTTTAATTAGTGGGGTTTAAATTATTTAATTAAACATTAAGAAGTGGAAATATAATAACTTCTCCCAATGTGACCATACTCCACATAACATAGTCTTTTTATACTTCAAAACAAAATGTTGCCGAAACATCTGATATAAAATTAAATAATTATGTAATTGTAATAACCTGGTGCTAAGTGATAAAAAATGAATGAAAAAATTGAAAATGGATCTTTAGAATGTATATAATGATCATAATATTATTATTTCATAATATAAAGAATATATGTGACATTTTAAACCTATGGTATTGAACACTATTTTAAAAACCATCTTTTTGTGGTCATCATTCATTGTTTTTACAAAGGTGAAGAAGAATATTGTTTAACTTATATGTAAATAGAGGTTTTTTTGATATCATGTCGATTCAGTGATTCAGGTTTCGTTTAAATGATTTCATATTTATTTTCAAATAGTTTGGTTTTATAATTATGAGTGCATTTTTTATATTTTAAATGCGATTTTTAAGAAAAATGTTATTTTTTATATTCAAACGTGTTTTTGTACAAGGGTTTAAATGAGTTCTTCAAGATGTTTATTCATAAAATGGTCCTTGAAAATTATTATGATGGGTTTATCCCACTATAGTTCATGATATGATGGATTGTTCCCCATTATAGCTCATGATATGTTGGGTTGATCCCTATTATAGTTCATGGCATTACCGATGATCCCCATTATAGCTCTCCAATGAATTGTGTAATACGGAGATGAATTTAGAGCATATAGTTGTTAGATTTATAAGGGTGATTCTATGAGTGATATATAAATGATTTCTCAATAAGGCTATATGAGATTTCAATTTTAGTTAGTGAGTTGTCAAGTAAATCACATGTTTATAAAAGTTAAGATAATGATATAATTTATGAAAAATAAATCTATCTTCAGAAGAAAAAGATTGTTTTAAGAAGATTTTTTTGATGGGGTTTTCATGTTTTTAACTAAAGTAGTAGTTTTAACTATTTTATTGACCTTAATGTATTTTTTTTTTCTAATTACATTTTCTAAAATGTTTTTCACCGGGGTTAATGGAGTGTAGGGGCTATAATGAAATCAAATAGAAAATTGTGAGGATTTAGCATGAAACAAATCTGATTTATTTTAAAGAAAGTTTTTCAATTAAAAAATATATACTATTTATTAAATTCCATTTAGAAGTTATGAGATTATATTGTTAGAGTTTGTAATTATATTATAAACTATAATTTTAAAATACATTCATAACTATATGAAATTGAACACTTTTTTTAAATACCTAGAATAATCAATGTTTAATATTGGTTCCTTAAAAATAAAATTTCTCCATAATTATTATATTACAATTATTATCTGAATAAAAAAACTATAAATAATCCATGGTTATAATCTATTTCTAGTTTGAAATGTAACACCCATAATAGGTATTTGTTTTCAAATTTTCTCTTTTAAAATAATTTCATTTTCCATTTAGAAGTATTCATTCTTGGATGATTCTTCATAAAAATCATAGCACAATGAAAATCCAAATTTCAAATGTTATATATTTCATTAAATAATTCATTCATGTATCCTATTAATATATATTTATATTTTTTATCAACAACATATTTCTTTTGGGGTTATTCTCTCTTCATATTTTAGAGGATCCCCCTAGATTGATATATCAATCTAGAAAAAAGACAAATTATAATATAATTTTTATAAATTTTGACTAAAAATCCCATAAAAATATAAAAAAAAATTGAATCTAGATATTATAGATTAAATAAACATATCATGGAAGAATTATTTTCCATATTTAAATTTCATATTATAAATATTGTCTAATCAATATTATATTTGGGAGTTATTGTATTTTTTTTTATTATTCAATAAAAATAGGAGATTTATTCTGATCAATTTACATGTCTAATAACTATCTATATTATGAAATATGGCCTTCAAAGTTATTTAAAATAGATTTACAATAAAATTTTATTTGTATTTATTTTACCTATTATCTTATATTTTTTCGCTCAATGTTATTATAGGATTCACCTTACACATCATTTTTTTTGAATTAGTTTAAAAAAATTTATGTTTTTCCAAAAAATATTATAAATTTATGTATACTTGTTCTACATTATTCTAAAGCATGTTTTCTACAATATATTTTTTGATCATCCCAATTGTGGTGGGTTTAGGCTTATGTATTTTGAGTTCTTCTATGAGATCAGTTTTTTATTTTTTGAATGTATTCTGTTGAATAATCTTTCTTCTAAAAATTTATTTCCATGATGATATTATTATTATTCTTAAGTTAATCCTCTTATTTACATATAAAAATCTACTTTATGTATGTTAAATACCTTATTCCCCATCATAGGTTATATAATTTCATGATTCTACATACATGATAGGAAATTTTATATTTTTCATAATATATATTCTTTAATAAACTTCATGATAAATTAACTTCTTTTTCTACTTAACTCATAAAATGTATTTTGTATCTTCATCAAAATTTCATTTTCACATCATAGAAAATGTCCAATAATTTAGTGTTTTTACATTATTTCTTATTTTGGGTTTTTTTCAATAATTTCATTTCCATAAAAATAAATATTTTTGTTCATATTATAGTTTACTGAAACATGTCCTATGCCTTAGAATTTGAATCATTTCATGGGGAGAATACACATAGACTCATTTTTATCTAATTCACTATATGATTTTGATTTTTCCCTCCTTCTAATTTAATATCCATAGGGTTTTAATATTTTACCTTATTTCCCTTTTTTTGAAGTTTTGATTCTTCATCATTTCATAAGAAATGAGAATATTCAATATATAATCCTATATTAGAGGTCAAAACTATCATGAAAACTTATCATGAGATTAATCAAAATATTGGTCTCCATTGAATTATTCTAAAACCTCTAATGATTTTATTCTTATTTATACAAGAATTAATTTATAATTTCTAGGTCCCAAAACAATTATGAATACATTATA
The DNA here is from genome assembly GCA_963277665.1 of Viscum album. Lineage (NCBI taxonomy): Eukaryota > Viridiplantae > Streptophyta > Magnoliopsida > Santalales > Viscaceae > Viscum > Viscum album. The sequence continues at coordinate 527,559,888 of OY728161.1, read as the reverse complement.
ATAGGGAGAAATAAGAATAGAATTTATAGCATTGTTATCAATATTATTATTCCCATTATCTGGAAATGACATATATTATCTCCTTTTAATATGTGGTATCCTTAAAGTGGCCACATTATCCACTTCATGATTGAATTATAATAATTATACATACAACCAATTTTTCATGTTAATAAATTTTTTCCCATTAATGTTATAATCACTATTATTTTTTCCTAATTGATATTATCCATATTATATAGGCATGGGATATTATATTGGGAATATTGAGCTTTGATACAATTTGATGTGGCCCACGAATGGGGGAACCATTGAGATTGAGTGGGGTATTAATTAGTGTTTATTGATCGATTAATGTTTATTTTATTTAAAATAAAACAATACAGATAGATAATGAACGATCCAATGAAATAAAATAAATAACCATACCTAAATAAAATATAAATAAAAAATGGAAAAATATTTCTACGATGTCTGATCCCAGTGTGTGTGTGTGTACTTCATACCATAGAAAGTTTCTTTCAATGCCCATTGATTTCCCACTAGATTATTATAAAAAATTGAATGTGTGTAGACTCTAGTATCATCCAATATTGTATTTATACCAATAACATAAGAAATATCATATATACTATACTACCTAATGGTATTTGAAAATAAAACTAACTAGAATTAGTACTAATAATATTTGTAGTTATGTTAGTTTAGTAAAAGATATATAAGATAACACTTATAATCCATAATGAATAATCTAATCAGAATCAAATAACCCTTAAGATTTGTTAATCTTGGTCACACTATTAATTTAGTTTAGAATTGACTGAATATGTGCATATAAAATATCAAACTCTGTACTAAAGCATTGAATTATTCAACACCCAGACATTGAACACTTAAGAATTCATGGGATTTAGCCTTATTTACCTTATATATATCTATTGATTACAATCACTAACCCATATTATCTCTCACTTCTCAAATTCTATTTTATAATTTTCATCTCTTCCTTTTATGTTTTACACCATATTTACTTTTGAAAATCAATAAATAATATCCTGAAATTATGATTCATCTAATCATATTTATATATTATAAAAGGAAACACGGACTTATTTAAAAAATATCAATAAATTATTTATAAAAGAATATAATAACTGAAATATATTAGTATAGACTCTATTAAATTTGTCAATTAGCAAAAAATGTTTTTTCCTCCCATGATAATAAAAAATTCCCTTCTTTCAATGAATATATCCAAAAAAAATTAACACTCCTCAGTAAATGGATAAATATAACTAGATTATAATTTTTTCATATTATAATAGTAATAATTATATTATACCAATTTTCAATTCCATCATGAATAAAAAATTTTTTTTTTGATATTTGAACCATTACTGATCAACACAATTGTTTTCCCTATTAAATATTTAGAAAGGTTTATTCTAAATTTTCATTTCCCTTATACCATAGAATAATTACATAATTTTTTCTTATTAAATGTTATACCTACAATATTATAATAATGGTTCCCAATAAACACATATAATTAATCACACATCATTGAGATTTTATGATTTTAGCTCATTTGAAAACCAAATCGTGGATAATCAATATTTCTTCTAAATAATTTCATTGAATAAATATGATTTAGTTTAAAATTTTTACATGGTTCAAGATTCATCATCAGGATTCAGTTTTTTCATTTTTTTCAGTAAACACAAGTATAATTAAGGTATTTTAACAATAAAATAAATACTCTTACATTTAATGAATAATTTCAATTTTTATATTATATACTATAAATTTCTCAGAATATAAATCATCATTAGTTACAAAATTTCATAATCTCCAATTTACATAAGAGTTCCCCTTATATATTCTCTATATGATTTGGTTTCTAGGAAAACCATCTCACATATATATATGGGAATCCCTATATAAACAATCCTTTTAGAATTCTCAGTTTTTATTGAAGTTGACAAATCATACAAATAAGATCCAAATTTATGTATGAACGAAAATTAATATATAAAAACACTTATAAATTAACACAAAACTCATACATATAATCATGAAACATTTATTCATTAGATCCAAATCTTAAATATCACTATAAAACAATTATATGTAAATGATATTACATTAAAACCGAAAATCTCATATATCATATTAGTTATAAATAACCACTTCCATCATTCAAGAATCCAAAATTCTAGAATTTATAAAATTAACATTGAATATAATCAAACCTAATATAAATAATTCCAAATCACCTCAAAAGAATTTCATGTTATTAGCTTACCAAAAATAAAACCATTTGAATATTTTCATATGGTTAACCAATCATAACAGGTTCTTAGGAATCATCCATAGAAACAAAATTTATACTATTTGTTTTTATGGATTTATCAAGTGAAATTTAATTAGTTATTTGTATTTTTTTCTTTTATTCATCCTATTTTATCTACAAAAAATTTAGGATCTAATCCTCACCCATTATCACTACTTTGTGGTTACCCAATTTCTTCATCATAAAGTATATGTGGGAGTATCTCTCTTCTATAATATCATATTAAATTTTTATTTAAATATATTGTTCCACAACCTAATAAAATTTTTATGATTTATAGTTGTGGAGTAAATTTTTAAAATAATCCTCTATGTATTAGTGGGTGTTTATAAAAATTTATCTCAATGAAAATATTTTTTTCAAATTATTTATCATGTTAATGAAATATTCTATCTCAAACAACATTCTCTAGAATAAATTTTTAATTGGTTGGGAAAAATGATTTTTGAAATTCCTATCAATCATATTATATTATATTTTACATTATTTAGAGTCATATTTTAATTAAATTTATTAATGAACCATGAATATTTTTTTTTCAAAACATGTGAAATTAAAATGGGGTTTAAAGGAAAATATAGAAAAATGTCATCTAATATAAAAAGTAGATAACAATTACTATAATATCTCTTTTTATACGAGGTATGATGTTTTAATATTACAATTCATATTATTTGATCCAAGATATGAGGAAACATGATATTTTGACCCGTGGTGATCCCATAATAAATTTCTAAAATATTGAAAATATATTAAATATCACTAAATTACAGTTTTCGTGAAAAAGTGGAATAACTCACAAAAAAAATCCTAGATTCGAAATATGGGACCAGTGCTGAGTATACAATTCTAGTTTTTCTATTATCTTGACATAATGTTTTTCAACTATAGTCGTGTAACACCACGAGTTTTTAAGGACCATTTTTTGTGAATAATTTTTATTTTCATTTATATTTAACAATGAATCAAGTTAAAGATTCCATTCACATGGATCCAGATTGGCATATGTTTCACACAACACTAACATGGAGAATTTTACAAAAAATTCCAAATTGTTGTATGCAACATGGAACCACATGTTTAGCATCAATTACACGTAATATTGACATTCCTTGATGGCATGTGTAACACGCAAGGACGAGTGTTACCTAATTATAATATATTATTTAATATATTATTATAATAAAATATAACTTATACCTAAATTTTATCAATATTAATATTATTAACTAAATTATAAAAATATTTTGTTTATACGCAAATATGATTAATTCTTAGGTTACCGAACAATTATAAATTAATATGAAAACCGATTAAATATAATAGAAAATATTATTAGAGTAATTTTTTTAACATATTTAAATACAATTTTTAAGAGATATTATGGTAATAAAAGTTTTATAAATTCAATAAAAAATTTATGATATTCATCAAATAGATTCTATTGACATAATATAAGAATAACCCCAATTTTATGGTTAAAACACTATTTTTTTATTACGGAATATTTACCACCGTTTAGTGGGGAGCCATTTTTAATTAAAATATTGGGAACATTTATAGATTTGATATTTCAAAATAGAATTCATCTTTTGATGGGAAAACTAAAAATTATGTTAGTATATATTTTTGGTAATGTCTTTTTATGTTTAAAAGCACTACATTCCCGAATAAACCACTTTTAACGTACTTCTATTAAAAATAATATTATTAATTTTAGAAAAATTTATAAAATTCATATGATAAAAATTTATAATGTCAATATAATTTTAGGGTGTATTTTTGGTATTTTTCAGACAATTAAAATTTTTGGGTGAATAGTTAAAAATACTGGATTGAAATTCAAAACTTTTTTTTAATTTATTGTATTTATAAGGTAAATATATATTTTAATTATATTTTAAATATTAATTCAATAATATTTTTATGAATAAATCAAAAAACATTCATTGTAAGTATTTCCACATTGAAATTAGTTTTAAAGATGTAACCAACTTTTGATCCTTTCTACTATAAAAACCTGCATTGTCGTCCCGATAGTAAGATTAATTTAAAATTAATTTCTGCGAATTATGTGTTTATAATTTTTTAAAATGGATTCCATATTTGGAATCCAAATAATTTATTATATCTACGATTCTCATCATTGTTTTTGACGAAAAATATTATTGAAGGTGATTAAAATTAGTTACATCGGTTAAGAGATGAATTATGTTAGTAATGTGATAAAGAATTAAAATATCACCCAAAAAGTCCTATACAAATATACAACACCCATTGGAATCCATAATTCGCCCATAATACTTCCATACCTTAGTTTGGATGGCATGGTTAGACTTTTTTTATGTAATATCATGTGCACAATTAACTTGTTTCTAAAAATTCCAAGTGAGTCAATTTCCTTCCCTATAAAAGGCCACCACATCTTCCCATTCTTCACACCTCTCAAACCTCTTATGTTCATCCGAGACCATCCAAAGTAGATTACAAAAAATCCTACAACCAATCATGAAGAATCCATTTGGTAAAATACCCTCTAATGAAAACCTTTTGGCGCAAACAAAAAAGAGTTACCCTATTTAGAAAAAGCTTGTATGAGTATTGAGAGAGAAAATATAAATACGAGGATTTTAAATGTATTTTTATTAATTATATGTATTTAATATGATTCTGCGAAAATTCATGTCGAGTGATTCTGAGGATCGGTGTGCCTGAAATTAATTCCTGAACTTTTTTTCGGGTAAATTCAGTATACGCTTGAGCGACATTTTCAATCTTTTGAACCGTTGCTCAAATTAAAATTCTGGGGGCACTGTTGAATCTATAACATATGTATTCAATTAGGGGAGGCTTCACTTTGATAGCAGTAGGTCTAGAGAAAAATTTAGTTTTTTATACTTTTTGATAGAATAAACAAAATAACTCTTTTATATTATTTTTACTCTATTCCACCGTCGGAAGAGTGGTAGGGTGGGACCAACAACATGTCAAGCTAATAAATGTCTTGACCCTCCAATCTATGTAACTAAAATGTTGGGGAATATTAGGAATCTTCCTATTAATTATCCCCATTAACTCATCTGGCCATTAATTACTCTTCCCCTAACATATAAATTTAGGGTTTGGGGGAGGGGTATCAAACAGGATTCACGAAGAAACGATGTTCTGTAGGAACATCGCGACACCAGACCCATAAAAGGCAAAGCCGACCTAGTGGGAGGTGATTGACGACGCCGAATCAAAAGGGGATGTGTGAGTGGTGTCATTGGGGGACGGTCTAAGGGGATGGGTGAGTGCTGTCTTTGGGGGACGGTCGTGGGAACGAAGAGCACGATCTAACAAAAATCAGGGATGATTCTCCAACATTTCAATGTAGGGTTTACTGTTTATTATTCTCCATTTAATTTTACGTTGATTCATTCATTTTGAGTCGAATATTTTCAAACTAATGTGGTGGGTGTGGTCCAGACAAACAGGGCCCAATCCATCCAATACCTAATGGATTGATGTGTTCTACACGGGTGGACCGTCAGGTTGATCAAAACCCAACCATGATGGGATAGTTGTAAAGGAGACGTCCCAGCACACACCACAGATCCTTCATATTGAAGAACGGTCCCCCAGAGATCACCCGGTGACCCGCGGATTTCCACCGGTGACCAACACCAGCGACTGACACCAACAGGGTACAGACGGTGGCCATCATCCCGGGCAGCTGCGATGGGGGCGGCGACATGACCGCATTGCCAAAGGAGGTTGTGGCCTGTCAACTGCAGTAGAGAAAGAAGGTGGCTGACAAGCAGGACGACCAAGTGGAAGTAGGGTGGCGCAGGTCCATGACCCTGGTAGAGGAGGAGGTCGTGACTATCAAGCCTCAGCATCACACCAGAGAGACTGACACCCAACCGACCATGTGAGGATCAGCGGCGTCGTTGCGCCACTAGAAGGGGAGCCAGCCGGAATCCCAGTCGGCCACGTCACACTGATCATGACCCACTCCAAAGAGTCATGCATGCCAGTAGGCAGCGCCACTGGGCGCTTCCAGGTTTTCCAGAACATAATGGTCCAATATTACTTTTTGGAAATCTTGGGGGGGTTTCCCCTCCCAGGTGGTGGCTAGGGTGGGCCCTACCACGGCGGACCACACCCAACCGTGTGCGGCGCCGGTGGGCAAACCCAATGGGTCGCGCCTAGCACGGTCCGAACCACACATAATGTGCCTGGCTGAACCGCACAGTAGCGTGTCGAGCCCCCCACGGTCCATCCCATATGGTCTGGACCCAGACCAGGTCAGGTCAGCCCATGCTGAGTCTGGCTAGGTCGGACCGGACTCGGGCCCATCTGGACCACGTTATGCATTTTTGGCCATATCATGAGAACCGGGCGTCCGTTTGACGAACTGTCTATGGTGACAGAATCCTTGAATCGAGACGGTCCTTTTGGAATTACTCAACTAGAGTTTTAGATATACTTGGATTATGTATGGGTTTAATCTTACTTTAATCCAATCATTCCCTCACAATTGAAACACTGATAATTTGAAGATCGTGCGTCCGATTTACACGCTGTCAGTCGTGTTGGGTACCTTATGACATGATAGAAACATTCAATACTTTTTTGAGGGACTTCTTGGTAGTTGATGTATCAATCAGTGGATTGAGGAGGGGATCCTCCTTGAATAAAGCGTGATTTGCGTGGAAACCCTCTAGATGGCTGTACTTGGAGAATCATCAGATCCTGTGTGGGTCAGCATCTATCGATCCTATGTGGGTCATCTTAAGATTGTATTTGGGTAATCTAACAATACTATATGGGTCATCTTTAGATATTTTGTGGGTCATATTCAGATCATTTGTGGGACAGCCTCTTCTGATCTTCTGTGGGCCATCTTCGATCTTGTGTTGGTCAACAACAAATCTTCTCAATGAAGTAATATGATCTAGCAATATGGATAATCATATATACATTAGTACATAAGTTATAACTTGTGTGAGATAAGTCTTTACCTTTTTGGTACACTTATGTGTGTTGATACCTTTTTTGTACTCTTCTATGTGGTGTTACCTTTGTTGTACTTACCTTCGGGGTGTTACCTTCGTGGAACAGTTGTGCTTCTGGGTAGAGATTTGGGTATTTTATTTCCTCATGAACGATATGGGTTTACATGATAACATTGTTATGTGAATTGGAATATACCTAAGTAGTACTAATTGTTTCGTTGTACTTTTTGATTATGGTATTGCATTGTGGTTTATCTATCGTGGATTCAGAGAGACCATCAGGGGTCTCAGGGTCCCTAGTGAGTATTGTTATACTCACCCCTGCACGGGACACTCCCTCAACTGGTTGTGTCTTGTGAAGATGATATACAAAATTGATCGAGGATGAGGGTTCTGGGACCAGAGGCTTCTCAGAGGTGGACCATTAGATGAGACGTACCATAGAGATGACCGTCTGAGAGTTGTACATACACTTCATGTAGGATCCATTGCGGGTGTTCACAGGAGCTATTTTCAGTTTTTCTTCTAATTTTATTTGGGATTTCATTCCATCCCCTTTAAAAAATTTACTCTCTATATTTAAAATATAGTTTAGTTTGTGATTTTATGTTTCTATGAGCATGGATTGTATGATATTTAAGGTTAAAAATGAAACTCCTTACTGGTTTTAGGGATATGCCTTTTCAGTGCTAGTTTCCAGTCCCTGGCCTATGGAAGGCAGGTGCGGGGAAGTCACAACATATTCCCTGGGAACTCTTTGTGACAAATTGGTATCAGAGGAGTAGGTTCTACTAAAGAACATAGACTATGATTTTTTAACCATCAATAGTATTAAGTGTTATGAGTGTTGTTATCAGTTTGGGGAATCTAGTATTTATGTGGTGGTCGACATATACATACACTAAGACCCTGACTTCTGACTTCTAACATAGTTCACAAAAACACTGATTGTGTGTGTGTTTTTGAAATGTTTTCTTTGTGATATCTTTGATTCAGCTCAGTAGGTATAACTTATTAACGGTGGTGAACCGATTTATTTTCAGGATGCCTCCACGTAGAAAGCTAGACAGGGTTTTGGGTATAGTATCCGATGACGGCCCTCCAAGCAATGAGGCTTCGGTGCGGGGCCCTCTTACGATGGAGGTACCAGTTGCATAACTAATCGTTGGGCCACTATTTCCACCTCCTCCAACAGGAGAGGGTGCACGCCCCTTGAGTATGTTTCATGAGTTCCTGTGCCAGGGGACACTAAGGTTCTAGGGAGAGATGAATCCCCAGGTGGATGAGGGTTGGATGGAGGTAGGGGTTAGAGTTTTTTGACTGGTAGAGACAACTGCCGATCTCATGGTAATCCTTTTCGCCAGTCATCATTAGGCAGCACTGGGCAGATGGTGGAGCTTGATGCTCTTGGTTCATGACGAGGTGACACTCATATGGGCGGACATCAAAAGCTTTTTTAGGGCAGTGTTCTTCCTAGTGTCCTTATGCTCTGTGTGTATATAGGAGCTTATCCATATAAAGTAGGGAAACATGACCGTTGATCAGTATTCTGCGAGGTTTACTGACTACTTGCGCCACTCCACTAACATGGTGTGGGACCCTTCCTTCAATGCCCAGACCTTCGAGCAGGGTCCTAAATGAGAGATTAGAGATTGTATGGTTTCGATCAGCATCCCGACACATACAGGGGTTTTTGAGTGAGCACACTTAGTATTTTACTTCCTTGCTGAGCAGCCACAGGTAGCGAGACCCACCACCCGATGACACATAGCAGAGATATATGCACCTGGAATCAGATAGATGATGCAGATGTCTATGATGACCAGACCTACGGGTGGATAACCGCATGATACAGGGACTATTGTGCGGTGATCTCGAGACAGATCAGGCTAGGTGAGGAGCAGCTAGTGTAACTTGTGCAGCGGGCAGGGTAACAAGGCTCATGACTTCCCAACACGTCATACAGATTACAAACTGACGGTCGATGGACAACCAGAGTAGTGGAAAATATTCGATCGAGGAGGTCCACAGGCAGTAGGTGGACATGGTAGATGAGATGGTTGTGCATTAGGGGGTGGGAGGTGATTTGATGTTCTACTGCAACCAACTCTATGTTGTGAACCCCGACCACATGGAGAAGGTTGACAGGTATGAACACAGATCCAGGCAGCGGAGGATTACAACCACGGAACTCTATTGATGATATGAGGAAAGATCTGTTTCTACTCCACCGTAGTTTCAGTAATTATAGACATAGGATCCGGTACCTGTTTTATTGCAATGACCCTCATTCAGAGCTCGAAAATTCTGGTAGAGCCATTGGCCTGATCCTTATGACTAGAGACTCCAACAGAAGAGGATTCAACGATTACACACTGGTGCTAGTAGTGTGAGTTTACTCTAAGAGGTGAGATATTCTACTAAGATCTTCTAGTAGCGGAGTCGAGGCCTTATGAAGTCATCTTGTGTATGGATTTTTTATCAACAGTCCATGCTCATATCGACTATATTAGGAGAAATTTGAGGTGTGTCTGTGAGGATGGGACCTGGTTTTACTTAACGAGAGAGAAGGGAACCATTACAAAACAGAATGGACATACCTAGAGGAGGGTGTAGCCGATCACTCATCAGTTGTCTAGCCTTATCCTAAGAGTAATTGATATTGAGAGTCTGAGTTATCCTATAGTGGTGGACCAGTACATTGATGTTTTCCCTGTTGATGTTTTGTGTTTACCTACTTACAGAGAGGCAGAATTTTCTATTGACTTGTACCCTGGTATGACACTAATATCTACACCAGCATATTGGATTGCTCCGACATAGCTTCGAGAGCTACAAGTGAAACTGTATGTCTTATAGAGAAAGGGGTTAATTAGGCCTAGTTTTTCTCCTTGGGTAGCACAAATTTTGTTCGCCAAGAATTCGGATGGGAGTTTCAGACTCTGTGTAGAATATCGGTTCCTAAACTAGGTGACCATGAATAACAAGTACCCACTCCCAAGGACTAACGGTCTCTTTGATAAGAAAAAGGGAGTGTGAAGGTTTTGGAAGATAGACCTCCGATCAGGTTATAATCATCTTAGGGTATGAGATGAGGATGTGAAGAAGATGACCTTCAGATGTCAGTATGGACATTATGAGTTATTGGTTATGCCATTTGGCATGACCAATGCTCCATCATTGTTCATGGGACTAATGAACCGAATATTCCAGCCATACCTCGATTGGTTTGTGGTAGTATTTATTGATGGCATCCTGATATTCAGGGATGGAGGAGGATCATGCCTATCATCTGCAGATAGTTCTGGACACAATCCTAGAGCACCATCTATATGGTATTCTCTCAATGTTAATGTTCTAGATCCGAGAGGTTCACTTCATGGGACACATTATCTAAGAGGCTAGAGTTGCGGTAGATCCAGCAAAGATTGAGGCTCTGCTTTCTTGGGAGCCACCCATGAGTGTGAAAGAGGTGTGGTGTTTCTTGGTTATGGTCTGTTACTAACAGAGGTTCATACCGGACTTTTCCAGAGCTGTGGTACCCTTATCAGTATTGACAAAGAAAGGTGACCATTTTTGTGGTTGGAGAGATGCCAGTAGAGTTTCCAGGAGATGATGAAGATACTGAAAAGTGCCCCCATCATGAGTCTACCGGAGGAGGGCGTTGGGTACATAGTCTGTTGTGACACATCAGTGACTGGGATCGGATGCATCCTGATACAGGAGAAAGTAGTGATCACTTATTGTTCACGAAAACTATGAGAACATGAGTAGAACTACAATACCCATGACCTACAGTTAGTAGGAGTGGTCTTCTCCCTGAAGATGTGGCAACAATACTTGATAGTAGAACGTTTTACAGTCTAATATGATCATAAGAGTCTCATGTATATCTTATTTCAGAAGGACCCGAATCTGAGACAATAATGTTGGATTGAGTTCCTCAAGGAGTATGACATTGAGAGGGTCGATACTCCTGGGAAGGGGAATGTTGTAACATATGCACTCAGCAAGAGATTTTGTATACAATTACTGAGTGGGGAGAGAAAGAAGCTAGCCGCTTTGCGGATATCATTCAAGGATCTAGATGGGGCAGCTTATCATTGGTCTTTAACTATCACTCCCTCACACCTTCAGCGAGTCAGGGATGTGTAGATTAAGTACACTGACTGTGAGGCTTGATGTGCTTAGATATCAACAGGAAATTCACTTGATGTATTTTCTGAAGGTGGGGAGAACATCATCCTATTAATAGGACATGCTATGGTTTCGATGGCGTTACGAGATAAATTGTTCAGAGTGTTCTATATGGACCCCCTAGTGGTACACCACGGAGTGGTGAATATGTATGAGGACCTCTGACAAATGCACTGCTGGTCGGGAATTAAGAATGTAGTGGCAGATATTGTGTAGTACCCTCGGTTTGGGGGATCTCCTTAGCTCATTTTGGAGAAAAATAAAAGTTGTTTCTTGGTGGATCGAAGGTGGATCTTCTTAGGGTTTTTGAGGTGGTTTTTAGGAGGCGTTCACCCTGTTTGGAGTGCGTTTGTGCAAAGGGTCTATTTTACAAAACCATAAGAGGTAGGTGGATTCTCTCTCGAATCCACATTTTTAGAACATGAAATTTTGTTACAATTAATTTTCTTTTCATGAAATTAATTGTGGTTTTGAGGTGCGAAATTGGTTGGAAATCCCATTGGGGAGGTTTTGGGGATTATTTTTGGAAATTTTTTTTTTCGGTTAAATGTTCTTGTTATTAAATATTAGAATTTTGATTTTAAAATTTGTTCCTTGGTTTGGGATAAGGAAATGGTTTATCAAATAAAATTTTAATAAAGAGGTTTTTTATTTCATAGGGGTTTTGGGATGGAAAATGATAAATGAGTGATTTAAAAAATTGGGTGATTTATTGAAATGGATTAACATGTGATGGAAATTGGTAATTTCATATTGTTGAGGCCATGGTGTGTTATATTGGGTTATGGTTAGTTGAAATGTTATGTGAATGTGAGCAGGAACACTATGAAAAACCAGTGTTTTAGAGGCAGTTTTTTTAAATAATTTTTTTAATTTTTTTAATAAATATCTACTAATTTTTTATTATTTTTTTAACGGCAGTTTTTTTAAGAAACTATCGTCAAATAGCAATGGTGTTTCAAAACAAACATAATATATTAGAAAAAATTTAAAAAAATATTAAATTTTTTTATTAATTATTATTTATTAATTTTTTAAATTAATAATTAAATATAGAATATTATTTATAATTTATAATATTTATAATGTTTCAATTACTTAATATTTATTATTATTAGTTAATTCGATTTTTACACAGAAATCATATCTAAAATAAGTAGAAGAACAGTGTTCGACATCAAATGACGATAACTTCTAATCTGACAGTCCTTTCCAACTCCACAACCAGTCAAATCGATGTTTATCAAATGAGAGAAATCCAAGTCAGATTTAAATCACGTGATAATCAAATGGAAAGGAATATATTCAAAATTCAATGGATGAAAATCGAACTCAAACTTCAAAGACCATAACTTTTAATTCGGGTGTCCGTTTGGGCTTTACCACATATCAAATCAAAGCTTGCGATGAGGTCTGCATCGCTTAGGTCTGGTACAAACTCTTTGAGTATTGTAACCCTTTTTTCCAACAGAAATACCCAAAAGGCCTTTAAAATAGAGGTTTTCATTGCAGACCCAGAATTCATAAAATTCAAACAGTTATAACAATCGATCCAAGTGTCTATTCGGCATGTACCACAAATCATATCGAACCTCATTTCATGATGTTCGATTTGACTAGTTTTGGCACTTGAAAATGAGTATCAGATCATATTATATGACAATTTTAGTGTTTCTAGGGTTATATAGGTTCTTAACATTTTATCATTTATTTAATTAATTTTTTATTTATTTATATATTTATGTAATAATATTTATTTATTTATTTATTTATTATAATTTATTTAAATATTATTTATTATTATTTATTTATTTATTTAGTTAATATTTAGTTATTTTTTACACATTAATTATTAATTTATTTTTAATTTAATTATTAATTAATTATTAATTATTAGATTATTATTCATTTTTTATTTATTTTTTATTTATTTATTTATTATTCAGTATTTATTAATTAATTATTAATTATTAATTTATTAATTATAAATTATAAATTACTAGTTATTAGTTATTATTAGTTTGTTATTATTATTTATTTATTTATCTATTTATGTATTTATGTATATATGTATTTATTATTTATTAATTATTTTTAATTTACTAAATATTAATTTATTCATAGTTTATTATTCTTTTATTAGTAATTATTTATTTCGTAATGATTAATTGTTTATTTATTATTAATTATTTATTTATTATTAATTATTTATTTATTTATTTATTTATTTATTAAATATCGAATATCGAATATTTCATATTTCATATTAAATATTAACTTTAAAATATTAATTTTTAATTAAGAATTATTAATTTCAAAATTATCAATTATTAATTATTAGTTATTAATAATTATTATTATTAATTACAAAATATTTATTTATCTATTTATTTTTGTATTTATTTATGTAAAATAGATTATTTATTGATTATTTATTAATTAAATATTAATTTACTATTAATAAATTATTAAATATTGAATATTTCATATTTCATAATTAAATTAAAATTAAAATATTAATTATTAAATAAAAATTATTCTTTTTATAAATATCAATTATCAATTATTAGTTATTATTAATTATTAATAATTAATGAATATTTATTTATTTATCTATTTATATATGTATTTATTTATTTATTTATAAATTATAAATTATTTATTCTATCTTATTTATTATTTATTATAAATTATATATAATTTATTAATTCATTTATAATTTAATGAATATTAATTTATTATTATTTGTTTATTCATTTATTATTTATTTATTTATTTATTCATTATTCAATATTTATTAATTAATTATTTATAATTTATTAATTAATTATTAATTATTTATTAATTATTTAATAATTATTTATAAATTATTTATAAATTTTTAAATATAAATTTTTAATTATTAATTATTAATTCTTAATAATCAATAATTAATTTTATATTCTTATTAATTATTAATTATTAATAATTAATTATTAATAATTAATTATTTATTATTTACTATTTATTATTATTTATTTTTTATTATTTATTTACTATTTTTTATTTTTTATTTATTATTATTTAATTATTTAATTATTAATTTTTCTATTATTTATTAATTTTTTATTCATTTTTATATATTTATTATATATTAAATTATTTTTTAATTAATTTATTATTTATACTTTACTTATATATATATTATGTTATATATTATATATTATCTCTAATCTATTATCGATTATATATTATTGAGTATATATTATTTATTACATGTTATCTATTATATATTACATTATATAAAATATAAAATATAAAATATATATTATATATAATACATTATATATTATATATTATATATCATATATCATATATTAGATATTAGATATTATGTATTATGTATTATGTATTATATGTTATATGTTATATATTATATGTTATATATTATATCTTATATCTTATATCTTATATCTTATATCTTATATCTTATATATGATTAATGACTAATTATTGTGTATTGATTAATATTTATTGATTAATAATTGTTTAGTTTGTATCTATTTGTTATGTATTACTTGGTTTTCCAATTAATATATATATATATATATATAAGTGTATTAAATTCGATTTGTTGACCACATGAAGAGCCTGTTGGAGTGGTAATGTCTTTGGAGAATAAGCAAGAGGTAAGGTGTTCAAGTCTTACCCAATGCATAGTTTATACATATTACATGGTCATGTGTATATGCATATGTATGGACAAACACTTATGCATGGAGATGGATGGACATGTCCTTGGTAAAAATAAATATAAATATATATATATATATATTATGAAAATAAATAAATAAATTACTAATAACAAAAAAGAAGAAATAAAAAAAATAAAAATAAAAAAAAACGATTTAGAGACGGTTAAAACCGCCTCTAAAAACCCATTGATAATTAAAAAAACATAAAAAATTAAAATATATATATATAAAATAAAAACGATTTAATGGCAGTTTAAACTGCTGCTAAAAAATCGCCACTAATTATTTCTCGACACACAATTTAGAATCGGTTTTCAAAAACCGTCATAGAATGATTTCACGGCGGTTTAAACCGCCACAGAACTAAAAAAATCTGCCACTAAATACAAATTTTGTCACAGTGAATGTATCGTTATGAAAGGTGACGGATAATGATCGGAAGAACCACCATACCAGATAGAGGTTGGGAATCACCGCAAGCTGAGAATGGGGTGAATGATATGGGTGGAAGACCCGAAATTATGGTAGCTTGGTTGTGTGTTGCTTTGAAAAGATCGAATTTGTTGTGATAATGTGAAAGGGTGAATTGGCTTATGGCATGGTTGTTCAAATTTCCCATGGTTTTCATGGACTGGGTAGAGGTGGATTTTTAATGGTGTCTTTGGATTATTTGTAGTTGTTGAACTATTTAATGTTTTATATAAACTATTTTTTATATATGTGCAAACATATTTATCCTAGTGGCGTGTGTAGGGATGTCAGTTGGGGAAATCATACTGAGTAGTTGTACTCACCCCTGCTTTTTCTCTATGGTGTCATTGTAGATGTCTTGTACCGTGATGTAGGCCAAGGTAAGGCATGACCCACCTTAAGTGGTGCATTGTGATTTTTTGGTGGATCTTGGAGCCTAGATCGTAGTGTGGAGTTGTGGTGGTGTCATGGATCGTGGTGTTTTGTTTTTTAGTTTTTGCTTTGTACTCTAATGTTTTGTGGACATGTCTAATTGAATGGTTTTGGGTTTTGTGATGGAATTTTGTATATATAATGGTTGTGTTTGAATGTTCATGCATCTTTAGTTGTTGGTTGGTTAAGTTTGGTTATCTTCTTAAGGGAAATTTTTCCCCATTGTTACTTGAAGCCCTTGGAATTTTATTCCATCCTTTTGCAACTTGGGAATGTTGCTTATTCCCATGTAACATTTCCACACCCTCTGAAGCCAATGGGATGGGGTGGGATGTTACAATTTGTCTCATAGTGCCTCACTTGTCAGTATGTTAAGGCATAGCATCAGGTTCTATCTAGATTAGTTCAGCCACTAGAGGTTCCAGAGTGGAAGTGTGATAGAATTTCCATGGACTTCGGGAAAGTACTTCCATGCACATCCAGGGGTCATGATTTTATCTAGGTGATTGTTGACCAACTAACGAAGTCAGGCCAATTCTAACCTATTAGAGAGTAGGGATCTGTATAGAGGTTGGGACACCTCTACGTACAGAATATTGTATGGATTCATGGATTTCCCTAGACGATTGTCTCCGATCATGATGCACATTTTACTTCCTGGGTATATGAGGGTTTGTAGAAGGCGTTCGGGACCTAGCATCGATTGAGCACCGCCTTTCATCCTTAGACATATGGTCAGATAGAGAGGACCATTCTGACTGTCAGGCACATATGGAGTGCTTGCTTCCTTGATTTCGGCTATAGTTGGGAGGATCACTTGCCCTTGGTGGAGTTTTCATACAACAAAAGTTATCAATCCACTATCAGTATGAAACAGTTTGAGGTATTGTACGGTCGACCTTGTAGATCACCGTTGTGCTAGACTAACCTAGGAGAGTCGTCACTCATGGTACCGGAGATGGTATGGGCTACCACAAAGAAGGTTCAGATCATTTAGGAGCCGATGAAGACTGCACAGAGGAGGCATAAGTCTTATGATGACTGGAGACAGAGACATCTGGAGTTAGAGGAGGTGACCATGTCTTCCTACGGATCTCACCTCGATTCGGTTTGAAGAGAGTTGTCGAGGGTGGAAAGTAATCTCCGAGTTTCATAGGACCCTTTAAGGTCCTCAACCGAGTTGACGAGGTGGCATACCACTTAACTTTTCCCCCTCAGTTTCACCAGGTGCACAACATTTTCCACGTATCCCAGCTAAGGAGATACGTACATGATCCTTCACACATCATTGACTGGGGCAAGCTAGACATCAATGATAGGGTAGCTTTTTCAGAGGTTCCAGTAGATATTGTAGATCTATATGAGGGATTCATTAATGGGGAATCGATACCTATGGTGCGTCGACGTTGTCAGCACAAGAACCTCCAGTAGAGCACATGTGATAGGGAGGTTCAGATTCGTGCTTAGTACCCCCATTTGTTTCATTAGTCTATGTTTTGGGTTTTGAGTACATAAAGACCTAAGGTGGGGAGAATGAAAAGACCTAGACTTTCCATGTAATTTTTTTATTTATATGGAATTATTTGAAGTCTGAAAAAATAGATGGCGTGTGATTCTGAGGCCCAGTGTGCCCGAAATGAATTTCAATTTTTTTCAGGTACATTCAGTAAACTCGTGAGCGTCATTTTATAACTATTATATCATTGATTGCATTAAAAATATGAGTGCACCATTGAATCCACATCATTGGGATTCACTTATGAGAGGAATCACTTCTACCACAATAGGTCCGGAGAAAAAGTTATTTTTTGGAAATTGTTTATAGAATAAAAAAAAATTTGTTTATTTTTATTCTATACCACCAACGAACGAGCAGTAAGGTGGTACCAACAACGTGTCAAGCCTGTAAAAGGCTTGACCCTCCAATCTATATAACAAAAACCTTGGGGAAATTATAAATCATCCTGTTATTGAGCCCCATTAACTCAATGTGTCTTTACATACTGTTCCCCTCTCCTATAAATATTGAGTTTCAGGGAGGGGTAACAAACAAGCTTCCCCATGCATTGATGTTCTGTTGGAAAATCATGACACCTGACTCTTAGAAGATGAAGCTGACCTAGTGGGAGGTGACAGATGATGCCGAACCAAAGGGGGATATGCGAGTGGCGTCTTTGGGAGTCGATTGTGGGAACGAAGAGCACGATCCATCGACAAGCACCGCCGATTCTCCAATGTTTCATAGTAGGGTTTACTCTTGATTGATCTTCATTTAATTTTATGTTGATTCAATATTAATAAGACACATGTTTTAAAACTAACAAGGAGGGTGCGAGACAAATGAACACAACCTGATCCCTCTACTTCCTCGTGGATTGATGTGTTCTTTGCTAGCAGATCGTCGGGTTGAGCAGAACCCGACCACGACTGGAGAGTTGAAAAGTAAATTTCTGAGGACACACAACGACTCCTTCAGATTGATGAGTGAGCCACCAGAGATTAGATGGTGACCCGCAGATGTCCATCGGTGAAAGACGCCGACAGGGTACATATGGAGACTGGCATCCCTACCAGCCATGGTGGCAGAAGCGGCACAACTATGCTGCAGATGTAGGCTGCGATCTGTCTGGTGTGGCAGAGAAGGATAGCAGCCAGCACGCCCACCGACCACCTAGAAGAAAGGCATCGCACGTCCGTGCTGCCTGTAGTGGAGGAGGCCTTGACTATTGAGCTATGACGGTGTACCAGGGCGGACAACACTCCGCCAGCTGCGGGAGGAGCAGTGGATCTATCATGCTGCAAGGAGGGGAGCTGGCCAGAATCCCGGCTGACAGTGTCACACCGAGCAGGACCCGCTCTGGCGGGTCCCATGTTCCATGAGGCGGCCGCACGTGGCACCGCCGGGTTAGCCAAACATGAAAGGACCAACTAGACCATTCATAAATCCCAACGGGCGCCACCCCCAGGGGGGGGCTTGGCCGGGCCCTGCCACAGCGGACCGCACCAATCCACGGGCCCGCTCCCAGTGCAAGATGGTCCATGCCCATTGATCCAAGACGGACCACGGCCTAGCGTGATGGGCCCACCGCGGTCTGGCCCACCTGGCCTGACCCGAACTAGGTTGGGTTGACCGAAACCTGGTCGGGTCGGCCCATGCCATGTCGGGCCGGTTCGGTCTGACCGGGTCGGACCGGACCCGTGCCCATCTAGAAAAGTTACGGCTTTTTGACCATATCATTATAACCAGACATCTGTTTGATGAACCATCTATGGCGCTAAAATTCTTGAATCGAGACAGTCTATTTGGTTTTACTCCACTTGAGATTTGGATAGATTTTGAGTACGGCCAGGTTGAATCAAACTTGAATCCAACCGGTCCCTCTAAAGGAAAACACTGATAATTTGCAGACTGGACGCCTGATGGACACGTCGTCAATCGGGTTGGGTCCCTTGTGACATGACATACCTTCGTGATACTTCATCTGGGGTCTTAATGGTAGTTGATGTATAGATCTATGTCTTGAGGAGTCGATCCTCCCAGAATCAACCGTGCATAGTGTGAAAACATTGTGGCTGGCTGTACATGGAGAATCTTCAGATCCTATGTGGGTCCACATCTACCGATCCTATGTGGGTCATCTTCAGATCTTGTATAACACCCAAGCTTCCACGATATTCATCTCTCTGAATAATACAATAGTGTGTGTTGTACGCGACTTCGAGTTTTAATACAACAGAACCAATCAAACTAGCCGTTATTAATATTAATACCCACTTATGGATATTTTTTAAATTTCATCTTTCAAAATGGAATTCATTTTTGGATTTGGAATATCAAAAATATCTTAGGATGAATTTTTGGTATTTTTATAAAAGAATTCAATTTTTGAGGATAAGTGAAACAACTGAGTTATAGTTCAAAATCTGATTTTTATTTAAAGAATTAATTATTTTTTTAAATTAATTTTATGTGAAAATAGTTACATAATACCTATATATGTTCAATATAATTCATTTGAGTCATATTAAAAAAAATTATTGATCTTTTTACCGTCTTTTACTCACCTCCTATGAGCATTTGAAAATTTAAATAAAACATAATTTTATTATTTCTGTGAGTTGAATTTCAAAAATCTGAGAGACACAGTTCATATCAGTAAGTAAATTGTGGTTCAATAAGATGAAAATAATTTTTGGTTAATAGTATATTTTTACTTTTTTTACCACGGATATATGTAAATAAGGTTATTTAGGGTAAAAATGATATTATTATTACTCTAACACATGTCTTCATTATGTTGGATATGTATAATTACACCCAAAACAACCTTAGGAAGAAAATATGAACCACTTTGTTCCACTTGAATTAGATTATGCCATTTATTATTATTTAATTCAACAAAGTGTTAAAAGAGTTAGAATCAATGTTTAATAACTAAAACATTTTGAATATATTATTACAGATATGATAAATTCGACTATAATTATTCATTATAATGGTAAAAAGATTTCCTACGTAATGGTATTTTATTTATATTTTTTATACATTAAATAATTTAATTTATTTGTGACCCAATGATGATGCATCAATTACCTAATTATTTAAGGATTAAAATAATTGAAATTATAAATATCCAAAAAAATGTAATTTGTGACTTTTTATGAATTAAACTAATTTTATAGGTTAATATGACATATTATGATTGGTTATAAAACTTTTTTTGATGAAATAATGATTTTATGATTTTATATAGAACAAAATACCAAATAGTGTCAAAATTGACATAAAAGTTTTTTTAAAACAAATATTATATTTTCAATTGATATTCTCTTTCTAAAAATCTATGGTTCGGCCCAAAAAATTACATAATGATAGGTGTATCATTAATTAACCACTTGGGGTTCTTTTTGAAGTATATAGTATGTTTATTGACAATATAATATAAAAATACAAAGAGACATGGTAAATGTCAAACTATTTAACTAAGAGTTTACTCTAAAAAATAAAGTTAATATAGTTACCCAAACCTATCTAAAACCTGTTGGTTGAGTGGTTTTTACCCATCCCCACCGTATCCTTTATATTATCCATTTTTAAGCCATTAGAAACCGAAAATGATTTTATTATAAAATAATATTTCTAGCTTTTCATATAGTGCCCCTCACCCCTCTTATAAAAGGGCACCCCCCCTTCTCTCTAATTCACACATTCAAAAAAAATTGGTTAGGACAATCCCTTCCCAAATAACCTATAAACTATCCTTATTTAATCCTCGATGCCTTAATTTAGCTATAAATCCATCCTCAGGAGCCATTTTGATCAACTCAAAAGGAATAACCCGAAGAAGAGGTAAATATTTCATCACCTCTTTCATGTTCGTTTCTTCTTCCACTTACACTTTCATTTTTGTTTCCATTATAAAATAATAACACCAATATCATCTATATAATATGATATTTTTATAATTATGATACAACCATATTAATTATTCTATCAATCCTTTAAATGACATGTCACCATATGTGCGTACGTACGACTTACCGTCTCCACGTCGTGGGGTAATTTTTATTCAATACAATATTATTTGGATGAGTGTAATAATGATGTGTAATTGATGTAAATAATAAATATTAGTTGATAATTATTTTATATATATTATATACCATCCAATTATATTTTATTTTCATATCAAAAGAATGATATTGTCGCTCATACGTACGTACATATTACCATCTCCACCAACGCAATGAGATTAATTCCCCATTGTATCCATTCAAGAATAGTTTTCATTAGATGATTAAAAATAATTTTTAAAGACAAAATATCATTCATAATATTAATAAGATACATCCTATCCATAACAAACATTACTTACATAAGAAAGCATATAGTAGAAAATGAATCAGTTAACACCCGACCCAATGATAATACTAAGATATTATTTACAAAGCAATATTAAAAGATCATATATGATATCATATTAACGTATATGATTGTTTTATAATTTGTTAACAATTATTTAACCATTATATCTGAGTTTAACCTACCCTAGACCAAGGAAATATACAAGGTAAGGGTTAATTTCACATTCTATTTATTATCCGAGGTTGTTTTTACGTAAGTATCAACTGGGACCTCTTTATCATCCACATCCAAGTTTTTTTAAAAATGTACTTCAAAACATTTTTACTATTTAATTGAAAACGGGTTAAAGTCATTAATACCCTTATTTGACTTTATATTATTTTAATGGAATCTTTTCGTCGTTTCCAAACAAGGTATGTTATGACCTTTTCGACAAAAATAAGATAAGAATGTTTTTTACCTTATACGACAGGTGCGACTATTTTCCGCCATTATAACATCATTGATGCTTCACCTACATGCTTATAAGAATATTTTCAAAATAAATGTTTTCTTTATAATTATGTGAATCTTAAATTATTTCAAAATAGAAAGAGATATTTCTCTAAAAAGCGTTTTGATTTCATCTATGTCAAAATATTTTTATGGGTTTTAAGATTATTTGAAGTTGATTAATTATGATACAAAACATCCAAAT
Organism: Viscum album; assembly: GCA_963277665.1. Classification (NCBI taxonomy): domain Eukaryota; kingdom Viridiplantae; phylum Streptophyta; class Magnoliopsida; order Santalales; family Viscaceae; genus Viscum; species Viscum album. The sequence continues at coordinate 527,537,138 of OY728161.1, read as the reverse complement.
TATATAGAAGGTTTTGTGATATTTTTGTCTTTGTATGTGACGTTTTTATATGATTCAATTATTATAGTTAATGTATTGAAATTTCTTATACTAGTATTAATACGAATTTTTATCTTATATTTCAACCTTTTCATATGTGGAATATATTGGACATAGTAAGTGATGGGTGGAGCCCGCTATCTCTCCTCGATGAATCGGTAGGTCTCATGAGAAAACTATAAGTGGAATTGGCCTAGGCCTTTACCAATTTGATATATGGTTTTGGCCGATGACTTAATCATTTTTAGACGTCTTGAAGAGGCCTTGATAGAATGTTTCAGAATGTCCAGCATTATATATTCCCTCATTATGAAAATTATATTGATGGTTCATGTGGTCATTCGACTAGTAGAATATCCATGATTCTGTTTTATTGTGTAATTACTTACTCAGCTCTTATTCCTATCATAAATTATTCATGTTTATTATTGGTGAAGGAATCTGGTTTAAATTATTCACCATGCTTAATATTTATCTTATCTTCCGCTCTTTTTGATACCCTTACTGAGCATTTGAGATCACCCCTTTATCATGTTCAATTCTCCCAGGATACGAAGAAGTTAGTTATGAGCGACTTGAAGGAAAAATCTAGGAGGCTTGGATGTTTCTAATGGAATATATTCGTGTTATATTTCTTTTCAAGTTGTAAATATGAACTTATGTATGAATATTTTTTCCAATAATACTAAATTGTCCGTTCTTTTGAGACATGATTTCATTGTGATCATGAAAATCATATGTAACAATGCTCTGAATATGGGTAACTAGGGTTGGGTAATTACAATTGGAATCTGTCTCGCGGCACACGACAGGGTTGTGGGAACGAAATGTGCTCTACATGACTGTTTAATAAAGATGGTTGTATTCTACTTAATCACTCATATTGGGTGCACCGTTTTCCGCCTCCGAAACGCCCAATAGTTCCATATCTATAAATACATGGATCTGCTTTCCCCAGGTAGGCGTTTTCTAGGTGGTATGACTAGCAATACTTAAAAACTCACATTGGTCGAGAGGATGGGAAGTCAGGATCATCTCACCCTTTGGGGGGGGATTATTTCCTATTCCGAGACTCTCTTATAGATTTATGATGTGTTCATATGTTCGCGAATATTTGGATTATACCCAAGAATAAAATCAATGGATTACTCCTGGTTGGAAATGGTCGGCAGGATGCAGGGGTTCAGAATCATTTATGCTCATGTTTTACCATCCCTCATTGGATTAATGACCCCAAGGACTCTGGACTCTTTGAGGAGGCACTAGGAGTGTTGGGGTGAACCGACATGAAGATAGTCGGATCGACTGGTTGTTGGGATTGAACCACGGGGAGGCTTCCTACGTACCCTGCCTGGGAGACAGGGATCAATGTCAATGTAGTTCCAATGAGTGGGGATTATGCTCTGAGGCTGCCCAAGGTCTGGGTAAACCGTCATAAAGTGGGTCGGGATGACCAATTACTGGGCTTCAACCTCGGGGAGGCATCCTACGTACCCTGCCTATGAGATAGGGATCAAAGTCCACATAGTTTGAATTAGTGGGGATGACACTCTGAGGAGTCCCATTGTGATGGATTGGGGCTTACACTCTGAGGAGGCCCAGGATAGGATGTCATGGTTGATGCTTTGTATAAGCCCACGTGAGTCATACACGGTGAGAGAAACAAAGGGCATCAGGTACCAGACGATCACATCGTGAAAGGTGCATCCATGATAAGTGGAGTGGGGATTACGCATGGAGCGGCCCATAAGGTCGGGGCTTACTATGAGTTGGATTCCCAGGTCGACAAAGCACATCAGGAGATAGACATGTGCCCATAGAAGGATAGTGCATCACCCTTCACTGCTACGCCTTTCCATGGGCATAGTCGTGGGGATGTACGGAGGTGTAGGGGGGCTTCCGTCGGATGGGTATCCCACCACGCCCTAGGAGGGGGAAAAGTGCACCAGCCCCAACATGTGGAGGGGTAGAAAATGGACTCCAGAGCTCAGAATCCACATTACTGTGGGAATGTGAACCCAAGAATGCTTCGAAAATCCACTAAAGTGTTAGGGAACCCCTTCGCCCCTACTTACCGTGGGTATGTGAACTATAAACGTCGTGCTAAGGCGGCCGAGGTTTACATCACACGGGTCCAGCAGCTCGGGTGGAGGCGTCGGCTCATGGCTAGTGAATAGTCCAATGAGGGAGTCACAGAAGATCATGCCAGATTGGAAGGATTTTATCTGTCTCGAGAAACAAGAACTTCGAAGGACCTGGTGGGCCCCACAGATGTATGGGTGGTGGTGCCCTTCAGGTAGGAAGGTGCTACGTGACTGGAGATGCAATCTGTGAACCAGGGAGGTCCACAGAATGGAGGGAATCACGCGAACTAGGGTGGTTCGTGGACTGGAAGGCATCCCAAGAACCAGGGTGGTTCACCAAGTTCATATGCATTTTCTAGTTCCTTATTAATTTGTTCCCATGTTCATACCTACTCTGGTTTGTGAACAGGAACTTCAGTAGTTGTCAAATCCTATGTTCCTTCCTTCAAAATCATTCCACCCGAATCTGATCGATCTCTTCTGAATCCACCTTCTCATCCCACTCCATCTCCTTTAATCGAGTGGGGAAGAGATGTATCTATGGTAATGTAGAACCTTTTGTGGAGGCCCATGACGGAAAACCTGATTCATGGATGACTTGTTCAATCTGTAACTCATGAGGGGAATTTAGCACATATCCCCCACAAACCAATCCAACTCTGGGAGTGTATTGAGGTCATGGAGGGTTCCGCCTCCATTCTGTGATCGACAGCGAATGCGATCTAGGTTGGTCAACGCGGTCTGCGGTCAGGGGAGGTTCGTGATGATGAACTGACATGGCGCCCATCCTGCCTCGCGTCCGAGGAGGCTCTCTTCCTTCATTCTGTGAACGGAACCGGTCCACATAGGGGGTGCTTTGCGGAACCGGCCGTGTAGAAATTTCATTAGAACGGTCTACGAACCGGTTGAGATTGTGTATCCTTTGAGTCTTATTTATAAATTGCATACATTCAACCAATTCATTGGGGGGAATTTGATATAATCTCATTTTTGGATTTTTTTGGGACCCTACAAATTCCCCCCATCAGAATGGTGTCCAATCGGAATGAAGAAGAGGCCATTCTGATGAAAAGTTGTCCTGAAAATGAATGGGTGATTAGAAAATGCTCTAAATTTTTACCGAGGCCTGGGAATCAGCGAGTACAGTTTGACTATTTCTAGGGTTTTGTAGAAAAACCCCAAAAAAGTTTTTTATTTTTTTGTTAATGCCTTAATTATTCATTGGCCCATTTGGTGTGGACCCAACAATTATGGCCCAAATTTTTCTTAGGTCGCCTTTATCGGGTTTTCGTCCTAACAGACTTTGTGCCACTTTTTGTGAGCAGTTTAAATTCCTGTAATCAAGACTATCATTACTGATGTTTTAGGTCAATCAACATTGAACAAATATGGTGGGGAGAGGGCCCTAATGAGGTTTGTTTTATTAAAAGATTTCCCAATGTCCTTTAGACGCATGTGGAGGGACTGCGTATAGATTATAATGAAATGCATGGCATGTCTCAAGAAATGGGAGTTGTATCGGCATGCAGAGGTAGGAAGAGAATTTACTAAGGAAATATTGCCTTTTCTAGACGGGCCGGGGGCGATCAATATGCAGAGCTGCTGAGGGAATGGTATGCATAGACGGGCAAAGGTGTCCCTAAGTCAATGACTTTCCATTTCTGATGGCCATAGGACATCATGAATGTCCGACCTATGGAAACCAATAAGGGTGGCTAGGAGAAATATGAAAACAACTGGGGGTGGATTGAAAATGGTATGTGATGTATGAAATGTTTTTAGAACATCTATATCAATTAGGATTGTGGAAGAAAGGTTCATGTCCTATACATTTATCTAGCGTAAAGGACAGTTGGGGCTGGGTACAGTTTAAAGTCATGCAGCTGGGACATTATCAAGAATGGAATGACTTCTCCGGATCCTCAATAATCTCATTAGAGACGTTCATCCATATTCAAGAAGGGTTGTGAAAGAGGTTGGTAAGCTGTATCTCAATGGTTTTTTGAATCATGGGATAGACATGAGGGCTCAGGGGCCAAGAGACGTACAGAGAGAAGCATTGCCTGAGAAAATCTTGCCTTAGGTAGACGAGCTAGGGTTGATCAATATTCAGAGCAACTGAGGGAATAGTATGCATAGTCATGAAAATGTGTCCATGTTTCAATGATTGTATTCTCTTGATAGCCGAGAAAAATCGGCGAAGTTGAGATTCGGGACCACCAGGGGTGGCTTATGAGAGTTCGGATTTTTTTTCTGAGTACAGACTATGGTTTATGAGGAGTGGGTGCCTGGATATGGAAGGATCATCTAGGCTAAATATCCCGAGAATGGGTGAAGTCATTCATTCTCATGCTACTGTGAGATAGTGGTTCGTACAGGTCTGTCCCGTGCACTGAGGGATATAGAAAAGCCTATGTTCCTTAATAAACTCATGATGGGTTTGACCATGCAGTTTAACGTCATGTGATACAGACAAGGAGAATTATTCATGGATGCTGTGGAGTTTACATCATCCAGAGAGGACATGAGCACTTTTAAATATCGTGTAGTTTAATTTCTTGTGACATGGATGGATTCTGTGCAGTAAAACGTCATGCCGTAAAGACGATGAGCATTTTTAAAGGATTCGGTGCATTTTTACGTCATGTAGCGAGGATGAGGGGAATTTTTAATTTGGTGAAAATTCTTGTAGTTAAAGGAATTTCCCAGGATGGTTAATGAATGGTCTTTGCAGTTTTATGACAAGCAGCCATGATATTCAGTGCATTTTAACATCATGAGGTAAGGAGGTAGTTGCAAAGGCCGCTCTTAATCAGAATGTAACTGGGCCTGAACATATGGGAATTCACAAGATGTGGACAGGGTTTGATTGTTGTAAATCATGGTTTTGGGGCTTCTGGGAAGAGGATAAATGATACGGGGGCCCTGAGGCTGCTAAGCATACGAAGTAAGGAAGAGTGTCACCTTCTGGAAATCTTGCCTTTGGTAGACGGGCCAGGGGATTTAAATATGAACAACCACTGAGGGAATGGTATGCATTGTAATACAATGGTATCCAAAGTTCCATAACATTCTACTTCCGATGGTTGTGAATGGTTACGAGGATCTGCAATTTTTCGGGCCACGAAGTCTGACATTTGGTAAGAAAATGTCTGGACATGTCGGGTATACTCGGCCCTGGTTGCTGTTAATGTTTAGAGAGCTCCCTGTGCTGATTTAGTTTGTGCACAGGGGTGTAACATTACATCATGATGTTTAACGTTGTGCGGTAAGGATGATGTACTCCTAGTTTAGCGGTCCTAAAACTCAGACCACTAGGTTACTATTGCTGCAGTCACATGAAGGATAACTGAGTTAACATGCTCTGATATACTCTGAACAAGATGGGGGATGATTGTTCTAAACTGCAACTCTGAGGTTTCCTGGATCAGGAGATGGGGTGTGGGGGCTCTAGGGCCAGTAAGCATACGGAGCTAGGAAGAGTGTCGCCCGAGGAAATCTTGCCTTTGGTAGACAGGCTAGGGGCAATCAATATGCAGAGCCACTGAGGGCATGGTATGCATAGTCATGAAATGGTGTCCCCAGGTCGATAACATTCCACTTTAGATATCCATGATTGATTATGAAAATATGAGATTTCTCACAGTACAAAGTTAGGAATGTGGGGATATTGTTGTCTGTGCATTAAAGAAACATCTTCACAGCAATTGTCCGTTGAGTCAAAGTATCCTAGTCTTGGCATGATGTTCATAGATGCATGTCTTCATGTGAACCACTAGTGAATACATAGGATAACCGGGTAGGGATTCCATGGGGACGTTGGGATGTGAAAAGGGGATAAGCTTGCAAACCACTACGCCAGAAATTTATGGATCAGAAGGTATGGTATGGGGGCTCTGAGGCCGGTAAGCATACGAAGTTAGGAAGAGTGTTTCATGTAGAAATATTGCCTTTGATAGACGTTCCAGGGGATATCATTATGCAGAGACGCTGAGGGCATGGTATGCATAGTCATTCAAAGGTGTCCACGGGTCGATGACATTACACTTCCAATGGACATGAATGTTTATGAAGATCCATAATTATCTGGGTCGTGGAGTCTGATGTATGGGGATGATGCCTCCAAATGCACAAGGAGTATTTCCATATCATTTTACCATATATAATAGGTGTTTCCCGATGAAATCCATGCAGTTTAACATCATGTTGTGAGGACAAAAAATACACCCTGTGCAGGACTGGTCTATACACGGGGGAAAGGTTCATTTTTAACTTTAATTATCCATACAATTTAACGTCGTGCGGTAAGGACATAAAAATACACTCAGTACTGGTCTACTTCATACACAGGGGAAAGATAGCATTTTTAAATATTATTATCTATGTATTTTAACGCCGTGCGGTAAGGAAGAGGGATACACTACATGCCGTTCTGGTCCGTATAAGGGGGAAATGAATTTTATCATTCTTTTATCCTTATCGGTGCAGTTTAACATCGTGTAATAGGGATGAGGAAAACACCCAATGCATGGCTGGTCCGTAAATGGGGGGAAAAGGGCATTTTTAACTATAAATCTTGGGTGGATGGTCCAGGACAAGGAACCCTGGTGCTGCTATGTATCCTACGAGCGCTGGAATCAAGCCGCGTGTAGTTCTCTAAAAGTAGTACACCCCGTGTAGGGCTGGTCCGTACACCGGGGAAGTGGACATTGTTAACTTTTTTTATTTCATTTGGGAGTGTATAGGCCAGGATAGGAGAACCCGACATCACTACATATCCTTTGAAGGTAGGAATCAAGTCGTACATAGTTCTCTGCAAAATACACCCCCTGCAGGTCTGGTCCGTACACGGGGGAAGGGGGAATTTTTTTAACATTTATTTGAGGGGTGGATTTGCCAGGACAGGGGACTCTGGCATCGCAACGTATCCTAAAAGTGCAAAAATCAAGCATTACATAGTTATCTGGAATCTATGCAGTTTATTGTCATGTGGTGAGGACGAAAAATACACCCCGTAACGGTCTGGTCCGTACACAGGGGGAGGGAGAATTTTTTTCATTCCTTCATTTACTGTTTTCTTTATTCTTGGAGGGGGATGGGCCTAGATAGGGGGTCCTAGAATCACTACATATCCTACGATTGTAAGAATCAAGTGGTACATTGTCCTCTGAAATCCATGTAGTTTAACGCCATGTGTTGAGGATGGAGTACTCTCTATTTAGGTTCATCGAGTTTGGACCGTTGGGGGCTTGGCAGTTTAACATCATGCAGCTCGGATGATCACTACTTTTAGTTATGCTTGTGCGGACGTAATACTCTTAGTTTTGGGTCATAGAGTTTGGACTGTTGAGTGCGTGGTAGTTTAATGTCAGGCATCTCAGACGATCAATTTTTTTTTTCATATCCATGTTTTTTTTATCATCGTGCAGTAAGGACGAGGAGTACTTTTGGTTTCTTTGCGAAATACTTCTTCAGGAATCTCATATTTGTAAGAGCGGTGGTGAATTTCCCATCCATGGTGATCAGGGCATATGATCTATTGGAGTATACCTTTTGTATTACATATGTTCCCTCCCATTTGGGCTCCAGGTCTAGAGGATTCCATCTGGGTATCATAGGGGTCCGGAGGACCAACACCAATTCTCTTTCCATGAAGGACTGAAGACATGCCTTATAATTGAAGGCTCATGCGTTCTGTTTCTAGTATACATCCAGATGGTGCAAAGTGTGCAGCCGAATATCCTCTAGCTATTCCAAATCACCTAGATGCCTTTTTGATTTCTCATCGTTAGATTATTGATCACAAATGGCAACATAGAGCAAGGCTAATTGTAGCTCAATGGGCAAGACTACTTCTGTTCTGTAGACCAATGAGTATGGGGTAGCCCGAGTAGCGGTGCAGATTGTGGTTCGATAAGCCCACAATAAATGGAGGAGATTATCAGGCCACCACTTCTTGTCATTGTCATCCATATTCTAGAGACTGCTGGACATGGTCTTGTAGAAATCCTCTATCTGTCCATTAGCTGCCGCATGGTAGCGGGATGAGTGGTTAGCCTTGATACCATATTCTCAGTATAGTTTCTACAATTTAGCAGAGCATAATTTGGTGTTGTTGTCCATCATAATGGTATGAGGGAAACCAAATCTGGTGATGATATTAGTTTTCACAAAGCTGAAATTTCTTCTTGCCTCGACTTCCTTAAGGGGTACGACATCGGCCCATTTGGAAAAGATGTCATTTTCCATGAGGATATACTTCAGTTGTTTGGCTATGGCGGGGGGATATGGTCCCATGACGTCCATTCCTCAGATCGAAAATGGCTAGGGGTACATGGCCTGATGAAGTAACATTGAGGTTTTGTGTATGAAGTTGGCATGGATTTGGCATAAGTGGATCTTTTTTGTAAATCACTCGCAATCTCATGCCACTGTGGGCCAATAGTACCCGAGTCTTTGAACCTCATGGGAATGCATAGACCTCAGCTGATGTTCCCCACAAACCTCGACTTGAACTTCAGTCATGACGGTAACGGTTTCCTCTCCATCAATAAACCATAGGAGTATTTTGTCGAGGCCTTGTTTGTAGAGGACCTCTTATTGCCCTGTGCCACCATATAGGACAATGTTGATTTCCCTTATCTGTATTTTCTCTCTTTCAGTCTTATCTAATGGATGTTCTCCCCATTGAAGATAATTTACAATGGGGTCATCCAACCGGTGGCATGATCCTATGGCATGGGAAAATGGCTGAATTCATTGATTTCATTCGTCTTAGTCTGGATGAAAAACAAGACCATTTGGTGATGAGCAATACTGATGACTATTTCATCCCGGTCTGGGTTAGCCAGGGCTGTTGTCGCGTTGGCTAATGCATCGGCTTGGGCATTCTGGGACTGGGGAATATAGGTCAATGTTGGTTCTGTAGAGAATTCTGCCATTAACCCTTAGACATGGTCATGAAGGGGAATTATCTCCTCCTTTTTGAAGGCATAGTCACCATTGACATTCTTGATGACCGGTTCCGAGTCACCTTTTAATTTAAGGTGTTGTACTTGTTCCTAGAGTGCGGGTTCCAGGCCTGCAATGAGGGATTGATATTCCACTAAATTGTCCATACATCCTCTTAATAGGAGGAAGGAATATTTCAAAACTGCCTTTTCTGGGGATATGATTATTAACCCAAAACCCACCTTGTTAAATTTTTGGTCTTCCATACACTTCCCAGTCTGGCTCCGGGATGCACCATCGAAGTACATTTCCCATGTTGGGTGCTCCCCATGAACTGAGAAGATGTCTGCATCCAGTAGCTCAATTTTTGGTGCGGTAGTCCCTTTTTGAGGGGTGATCTTATAGAAAATCTATTAATTCCAGGCCCTTGATGTAATTATGAGGCACAAACCGGATGTCAAACTGTTGCAGGATGACTGCCCATCGAGATAGGCACCCTTTCAGCATCGAGCGGTTGAGGATGTACTTTAGCGGGTTATTATGTGAGACCAAATGGACTTCATGATGCTACAAATAATGTCACAACTTTTGAACTGCGAAGACCATGGAAAAACTGCTCTTATATATGTTTTTGTATCAAGTCTTGGCATCGATCTTGGTTCTACTGAGGTAATAGAGGCTGTTTTCACGGCCGACATCGTTCTTTTGTGCAAGGAAGTCTCCCAGTGACCGCTCTAGGACCGTCACATATAGGATAAGAGTTATTCCTTCGACTGGGGGCATGAGAACCGTTTGGATTAATAGGTACATCATTTGGTTGTCAAACGACTCTTAGAAGTAATATGTACATTGGTACATGACACCCTTCTTAATTAACCTAGTAAAGGGAAAACATTTTCCTGCCAAGTTGGATATGAACAACTTGATATAGGCTAAATTCCCTTGGAATGCTCTCAACATAGTGAGGTTCCTGGGAGGTGGCAGGCCAAGGATAGACTTTGTCTTTTCATGGTCAACTGCGATGTTTTGTTGGAATACAAAGAAGCCAAGTAATTTCCCCAAGGTAACCCCGAAGGCGCACTTCAAGGAGTTCATCTTTAGGCTATGCTGTCGAAGTTTGTTGAAGATGGTCTCAAGGTATGACAGGTGATCTAAGCATTGTCTTGATTTGACCACCAAGTCATCTAAATAACATTCGACGAATTTCCCCAGGAATGTCTTAATGATACGATGCATGGCACGCTGATATGTGGAACCCATGTTCTTGAGACCAAAGGGCATGACCCTGTAACAGAATACTACTTACAGGGATCTGAAGGCAGTGGCTTCTTCGTATTCTCGGGCCAACCTGATTTGACTATACATAGAATATCCATCCATGAAGGACAGAGCCTCATACTCAGCTTCTGCATAGATTAATAACTCACTGATCAGGACTGGGAAGTCATCTTTCAGACAATGCAGATTGAGATCTCTGAAATCAATGTAGATGCAGATTTGTCCATTCTTTTTCTTAATAGTGACGATGTTGGCAAACCAGATGGGGTACTGGATCTTCAAAATGAAGCCTGCTTTAATGATCTTATCGACATCAGCATCTATTTTGGCATCATGGTAGGGATGTGTCCTTAGGGAGGCATGTTTATATCCCTGATGGTCTTCTAGAAGACCCTTGCAATGCATCGCCACTTTAGGATCGATTCCCAGCATTTCTGTGTAATTATAGGAAAAAACATACAATGTTTCTTCAGGAAAAAGGTATATACCTCGTGCTCCTCAGGGGACCTGGTTTCACTAATGAGAGTAGTCCTCAGATCATCCTCTATACTAGGGATTATTTCCCTGAGCTCTTCCACCGTGGTGGATATACCATCCTCAAATGCAGGAGGTGCATCACTGAGATCTTCCTCCTCTTCTTCTCCCAAATCCTCATATTCTTGATCCTACGAGGGTAGTGTTTCCAGCACAGGTTCTCAGGGGTTTGAGGGCGAGGCATCCTGGGCATCCCCACTCAAGTATTCGTCCCCAGATTGTGGGATGGCAGTCATTTTTTCATCGTTACATCCAGTTGTTATGGCTAAAGTCATGACGACAACAGAGTGTGTCCGGGCTGGAATCCCTAATCTCGATATGGTTGATGGGTTGTACATAGTCTCTTCCATGATTCCTGAGGGGGTCATCAATAACCATTTCCAAACAATTTGTAGCAGGGATCTAGTCGACACCATCTGTCAAAGGTTTCTTCATCTTTTGCTCATAAAACCTGGTTTCAATGTAGTGTGACTCGAAGTGCTCGAAAGGGGGATTTTTGGCGTGCAATGTCCCACTTTTCCCATTGACACAGTACTTAATACACTGGTGGTAGGATGATTTAATAACAATGTGCTTATGGAGCCACAACATTCCGAGCAGGTCATTGAACGTTGTGTTCTGTCAGGCCACTTGGAATTTTGAGTTGGCCATGAGGTCACCGATATGGGTATGTAGATTAATTTGTCCCATTGGCTTATGCTCACTCTTTTCGTAACCCGACAGAGTTGTGGAAGAAGGTATTACCTCATTTTCACTCTAGCCAATCTTACAGAGTGTCTGTAGGGGAAGAAGGTTAACTCCAGATCTGTTGTTAATCAAGACTTTATGGAACTCAACATCTTTCAGTGTGCCAGACACATACATTGGTTTGATTTGTCCTTTCATGACAGCATCATCATCTTGATCGGTGTAAAAAATAACTACATTTCATTCAGACGATCCAGTCTCCGTTTGATAATTCTCAGCGGAAACTACCTCATCTTGAAACTCTTAGGTGCTACGAAAGGCTTCAATAAACACCTCCCTAAGGTCGGCTGACAATCTCAGGGAATCCAAGATAGACAATTTGGCTGGTACTGACATCAGCTGCTTGAGGATGTCATATTTATTATCCAGCGACAGAATCTTCTCCTCTGGCGGGAGAGTTATAGAAGGCGGCTTGGGAGCTGGAGTATGTGACGAGGAGGGACCCGTTGTGGGGTCAGATGCTAACGATGTTCCCATGTTCTGGGGACTTGGCCTGACCGGTCTGTTTGTGCGCACTAGGCAGCTAGACGCTTGTTCCTCCTCTGGTGGGTATCGCAGAATAATGGTACCAAAGTGGAAGCTTGTGGAGATGGGGGGATATTCAATCTCTAGTTTAGTCCATTTAAGTTCTCTCCCACAAGATTCAACGATATTGACATTTTGGGCCGAGGTCAAACTATATGGTTGGTTTGGCCCACGACTGCGCCTCCCTTGGTATCCCCTGCCTTTGAAATTCCTCGTCTCGGCTCCTCGTGTCAAGAACTCAGGTGCATAACAGTATCCTTTGTCAGTTAATGATTCCATTAGATGGATGACATTGATGGAACCAAATATTGGCTCCTCATCCTCTGACAAGACAACCTGGTCATTTGTCCCTGATGGTTCTATTTGGTGGGTCGGTGCCCTTGGCGCCATGTTTTGGAGCATGAAATATGACAGCGTCGGGGAAAACATAGGCCTTGTAATCGATTTCTCCTCTTGTTCTTGTCTCCTCCCTTTTCGATTACGCCTTGATGACCCACTCATGGAGGGTTGTGAGGTCACTACTGTCGGTTGTGCGGCGTTCGGGGCTGTTCGCGACAACACTGGCTACTGTAGATGAGCTCAGAGTATGCCATGGGCTCAGTTGATAGTCTTATGAGTCGTCCAGTTATCAAATTTCTGCCCCTTTTTACTGGTCACATCCTGCCACCCCTCCCCATTGTCGGAGACTATGGTAGAAATATATGTCATATGTTCTAGGGGTGGTCCCAGCTCGACCTGCCCTGAGTCTACCATCCATTGCAGGAGGTCATTGAAAACAAATCATTCCTAAATATTATGCCCCGACATTTGATGGTAGGGACAGTAATCTGGTCTGTCAGTGTGGCTGACTTCTTCGGGATTCCTCAACTTAGGGAGACAGAGCAACTTGCAATTCATGATGACGATGAAGTAGTCGCGGACTTGGTCCTCTCAGAATGAGTATGCTTTATGTCTTCATTCCAAAAACTAGTTCTGCTTCTATCCTCTCTGATCGTCCCACCTATAAGAAGGTAGCCACTGATGTATAGGGGGCCCTTAACGAGTTGGTGGCGGCCTGAGCGGTTGAGCAGGCACTGGGGCTGGCTTGTGTGTGACAGAGGACACATTAGCTCTAATTGTTCTCTTTGCAAGATCCTGTGAGACGATTGAGGACATAAAATTGGTCAACTGCAGGTAGTCCTCGATTCTATGGGTAATGGTTGAGAGATGGAGGCATATAGTGGTGCACTCCACTGGTATGAGTGGTGTTCGCAGCTCATCTCGATGATTGTCGATGCATATGGAAAGCAACTCATCTTGAGGAATTGGGCTGTTCAAATAGTGAGTCAGAAAATTCAATCTGGAGATGAAATATGAGACCCTCTCATTCTCCCTCTGTTTGAAATTCATGAGGTTGTTGACCGTTGTCTTAGGAAATGTTGAGCTGAAGTGAAATAGGAAATGCGGCCGAATGTCTTCCTAGATTTTTATTGACTGGGCGGGTAGACTTGTGTACTAGACAAAGGAGGATCCTTGCAAGGTCCGTACGAAGAATCTGAGTTTCAATGCTTCTTGTTGTTCTACAGTCCCCATAATAGGGTCACAATAGGATGTGTAGTGCTTCAAATGTTGTTCCAGATCGCATGATCCATTGAAGATAGGGAATACAGGGCACCCAAAATTGGTTGGAGGTGGTGTGTTGCTCACCCAATCTAGGTATGGATTCCGCTCTGGCTGTATCGGAGCGCGTCGACTTTCCATCACTTCCAATCGAGCTGTCAGTGCCTCGATGTTGTGGGTGAGAACCTCGTTTACATCTTGTTGGGCCTGGTCTTGGGCTGGTGCAGCATGAGGCATTGCTTGAAGATCCAGCTTAGCCGGTACCAAGGGTGCATATGCCGTTTAGGAGACCTTCAGAGGGTTCAAGCGTACTTTCTCTGGTTGCTTCCTAGGTGGAGGGAAGTCTTGGTATTCATCCGGATCCACATTTAGGTAGTTGGACAGACCAGGTGCCTCATTGGGCAGGGTAAGACTAAGTATTTGAGGTGCCTATACTGGGAGTACATGATGTGGCTCCTCTTGGGAAACGCTTTCAATAAGACGGTTCCTCTAGAGTATCTCTCCGTTAAGCTGCCTAAAATCCGTCATTTCCTCCTCCTGTAGAGAGAACCTCTCTTCGAGCGTGAGTGGTTCATTTTTTTGAGAGAATGGGGCAGATTAAGGGTAACCTGTCCTTTTTTCTTATCCTTGTTGGAAGATCTCAGGGTAAACGGAGAGAGGATAACTGAGGGGCGGCCATATTTAGACCGGCCCTCTATTTCTTGGTGTGCACACCTGGTGATTCATTGTGAGTCATAGCCTGACTAGACCCATCATCTCCCAAGCCTTCCGGATTTTTACCATCCTTGGTTTTACCCGTGGAGTTAGCCTCCATGGTGTTGATGGATACATATCGCGGGGTAGAGAATATGTCATCTCTCAAATAAGATTAGGATCTCCCGTGTCTTTTACTGACCTTCCCTTTCATGTCCCAGGATGGCCTTTGGACCCCTTGACAAAGGGTGATGCAGAGAGTTCTTTGATGTGACCATACGGTATTCCTCCCTTACGGAGGGGATGATGATTCAAACGACGATATAGGGAAGGGACCTACTCATCTGACTGTCCTATGTAGATGAGAGAATACTGATTCTCATGGGGGAGTTTGTTGTTTTGGAGGTAATAATTCCACCAGCCCTGAGGGTTGGGGTTTGCTCTATTCTTTGGAAATTGAGTCTCTTCCCGTTTTATTGGTCTTACGAGGGAATTTGTTGTTTAAAATGCCCCCAGCCATGCCGGCTGGGGTTGACCCTGGATTGCGGCAGTGGCTGCTTCTATTGCCACCTAATTGATATCATGTTCCCCCATTCGGGGGTGAACTATGTATGGGGCCAAGGTCTTTTGTGAATCATTATCTTCTGGGGAGGCATGAAATGACCGCTGATTGGCCTCTCATAGGCGAGAGGCATATTGTATGCTCTGGGTGGCCTGATTCAGATGCTCTTGAATATCTTGTTCTCGTCGGGCCTGATGCTTCTGGCACATACTCATGGACTGGATTTGTTGGGTGTGTTTCCTTTCGTGAACATGGAGACCACCTGATTGTCGTCATTACGTGATGACATTGCAAGACACCATGCTGAACAGGTTCTTCTAAGCTGGGAGTGGAGTAAAATGTAGATCTCCATGTTCCCCCCATCCCCTGATATGGACTCCCGTCTGAGCATCACCGATGAGGCAGCGCGGATGGTGCAGCGCACTAAGGCGGGCTATCTCCATGTATCCTTTTAACCTCTCAGGATGTTGTTGTCATGACAACGGAAGAGCGTCCAGGTCGATGTGACGGATGAGGTCTCTTATTCTATTGACGTGGTCTACATTCCCATCATAGGGAATGATTATTGATTTCAACCGGTGGAGGGTTTTCCATATATTGTGGCAGATGCTGTGAACGCATTCTTCCAATAAATTTCGGGGTATGTCGAACTAAGGGATGGTCGTGTGCCAAAACATAACTGGTATATCTTCCCTGGCCAGTCGTTTCCTCATGTGAAACATGTCGGAATACTCCTCCGCTAGTGATTCCTCTACCTGGTCAGCCCAACTGAGACACTCGTCGATAGGGTGGTCAGAGGCTGTGGGATTGGTAGGTGTTGAGTTGTCATGTGGGTGATTCTGAGGTGGTTCAGAAGATGAATGTGGCCCCAGAATGTCTCCCAATTGAAGAAGGGTGTCGTTGGTGACTGGCTGGGAATCTGAAATGCTTGATCCCATCCTTCGGAGTGCCTCGGCATATGAGGGATTTTCTATTCTTGATTCAGAAGGGGTAGGGCCTTCTTGTCGATATGATATGTCATTGCGTGGAGGAACTTCACAATGGTAGCTACAATGTCGAGGAATACAATCACAGCTTGACGCCTCACTACATAAAGGACATTTGTAGTGCATACCCTGGGGAGGACCTCTAAGGTGTGTCATAATAAGGGGAGGACCTTCTAGTTGCATAGTGTTGTTACGGGGAGGGCCTTCACAACAACTGCCATCATGGTGAGGATGAACATCATGGTTCTATGTTCGATGTGTATCTTGGCGAGGACCTTCAAGACACACTACGGCAAGGGGAGGACATTCTCGTATCTTGGGGCCACCACGAGGAGGACCTTTGCAATGAAAGCTGTGGTGGGGAGGACTACCACCACAGCTGCTGTAATGGCGAGGACTACCATTACAACTGACATAGGGAGAATATCAGTTGGGTAAACCCTGGGGAGGGCCTTCAGAATGTACCGAAACTAGGGGAGGGAATTTTCATTGCTTTATGTCTCAACAGGGAGGACCTTCATTATTAGGGTGTCAAGGACTACCACTGTGATCCGATTCCAGGCTGCGCGGACTGTCGTTGCAATGTAACCATTGGGGAGGACCTCTAAGGAATGCCACGACAAGGGGAGGGAATTCTTGTCATGAGGAGACGTCAATGTTGGGAGGGCCTCCATAGTTAGGACTATGATAGAGAGGACTACTATCATAATCTATGGTCCCTCTGAAGGGAGAGTGTTTGTAGTGTATACCCCGGGGAGGACCTTCAGGGAGGACCGTAGTAAGTGTAGGACCTTCTTGCTGCTCGATATTTTCGTCACGTGGAGGGTTTCCATGACTCACATAAAAATAATACTTCTCAAGATCGATCGTTATATGCCTGCAGGGGAGGCCCCCACGGGTGATTTGGGGACGACCTTCAAAGCTGCTGGAAGTGATATTGTGGGGTAGACCTTCACAACTACTACTTCCACTCCCATAATATGGTAATGGGTGGGCGGGAATCTGAGCCTTCGATATTTTCATAGTGGCGTTGGGAACCCAAGCTTCCAGCAGAGCGGAGTCATGAACCCGCTCTTTATGTTCTGGCTGCCTTCGGCACGTTCAGGGCGCTTTCTAACGGGTAGCGGGGACCGTATATTGTTGACAACGATATTCACATTTGGATCCCAATATAATTGGGCCCCGTTGTGATTACGTGATACGCCCACAAAAATCATGACTCGTTGCAAGGATATAAGCCTGATATGGAGCATCCACCGTGATGGATGGGTGTCCCCCAATTGGGCTGAGTGAAGCTGCTCAATCCGACTGCCCTTGCATCATGGAATATTGCCAGAATCCCTCCTGGGTGGGAGAAATGATGAAAATATGCTCTGATCTGGCTATCTCGTATCTTAGATGAGTCACCTCAATTGGGGAGATGGGATCACGGGCCCGAGTCCTTACTATAGCCGCTGATTCAATTGCATTCTGGCAAGTCTGCTAGATATGATCTGGGATCGATAGCTGCTCCACCATCATTGACAGGATATGCAGAGAGAAATCTTTGGCTGGAATGGGTATGAAGACCTATTCCGGTATTAGAATAGGAATATCCAACTCCGGTCCTCCGGTGGTCAGTGGGTACTGACAATTCCCATGTGTAAGGGAAGGTGAACGAATCTTCCCCTGGGCCGGGATATGCCGATTTATCTCTCCATTTTCCGCCACATCGGGATGGTGAACTTTACTTTCATCTTTATAGAGATGGCCCTGCATATGTTGTTTTCCCACCATATCGAGTAGGTGTCTTTTTTTGAAGGGGAGATGTGCCTGCCTATTATTTTCCTCATATCTGGATGGCGAGCATTGTTGATCACCACCATGCTTGGATGGTAGGAGTCAAGATGATCTACTAGGAGCTGGCCCTGCAGACATTGGGTCGTCACCACGTCGGGTTGGTGGGCTTCACGATTCGGGGCAAGGATATGTTTCTTCCTGGTATGTGTTGTCCTGTATGAGCGAAAGTCTTTATGGAGCTCAGTGGGGATGTGCGCCTGCTCGTATGATTCTTCAATATCTGTATGGAAGGCTTTGGAGGAGCAAAGTGGTTTATGTTCCTGTTCATGATATGTCTTCGTGCCTGGGTAGTGGAGCTCCTCCTCAGGGACAAGGGTGATGACTAGTCCTCAGTTGTATGTTTTCCTCCCTCGTTGGGTGGTCAGATGGGCTGGATCTCGGGGATCATGGGCCCAGATCCTCAGGGCTACATCCTCCTGAAAATAAGGATGTTCAGTCGCGGTGTGACCGCGATGACATCTTCCGGTGGGGCCCTTAGAGTGGAACCCCCGTTCAGTGAGGATTAGGTCCTCAGCGGCGACCTCATCCACCACCCTATGATAATGGAGGTACATGTTTTCTTTTTCCGTTTATAGACTCCTGAAACATTTGGAGACAATAAGAGGGGCTGTCTGGATCTTCGTCGGTGGCCATTGATGGGCTGGCGACCGGCGTGTCCTAGTGGATTGGAGGACGTGCGTGGCCACCTCCACCACTGGGAGAGTACCATTCACGTGGTACTCTCAGATTAACGCATATGAGACCCATCATGAAAGATTCTAGGTATGACAGAGTCCGCCATTGGTGAGGAAGTCCGGTCATTGCGTTGATGGAAGCACGCGCTTGAGAATTCCTTCGTGATGCCATGGGATTGAAGGGAGTTCTGTGTGGTACTTATAAATAATTTTAACAAATAAAAACAGAAAACCTATGAAAGCAGTATCTCATGATCCCATGCATAGTTAAAGACCTTTGTTGGCCCTCCATGTGAGTAAAAGGGGGAACAATGTGGAATTAGGATAAATCTGTCATGATAGGTCAAAGATTCACATCGGGTTAACAATTTTTTGTCTTGCGGTGCACGACAGGGTCGTGGTGAAGAAACGTGCACTACCCAATGGTTGATTAAAGAGGGTTGGATTCTACTTAATCATTTCCCATCAGGTGCACCTCTTTCGGCCTTGAAATGCCCAACGGTTCCATATCCAGTAATACATGGACTTGCTTTTCTAATTTTGGCATTTGTTGGGTGGTTTGACCAACAATACTTAAGAACTCATATTGGTCAAGTGGATGGGAAGTCGAGCTCATCACACCATTTTCGGGGAATTATTGCCTATTCTGGGACTCTCATATTGATTTATGACGTGTTCATATGTTCGCGAATCATTGCTTTATACCCAAGTATAGTATCCACAGATTACTCCAAGTAAGAAATGGTCAGCTGGACTCATGGGATCAGAATCATTTATTCCTGAGGTTTACCATCCTTCATTGGATTAATGACCCTTAGGAGTCTAGACTCATTAGGCGGCACTAGGAGTAGTGTGGTGAACTGACGTGAAGATAGTTGGATCGACCGGTTGTTGGGCTTGATCCACAGGGAGGCTTCCTACGTACCCTGCCTAGGAGATAGTGATAAAAGGCCATGTAGTTCAAATGAGTGGGGTTTACAATCTAAAAAACCCAAGGCATGGGTAAACCATCGAATAGGGGGTCTGGATGACCAATTTTTGGGATTTAACCTCAGGGAGGATTCCTACATACCCTTCCATGGAGACATGGATACAAGTCCACGATGTTTGGATTAGTGGGGCTTACACTCTAAGGAGGCCCGTGGTGTTAGATTGGGGCTTACACTCTGAGGAGGCCCAGGGCAGGATGTCATGGTTTATGCTTACTCTAAGACCACATGAGTCATACTCGGTGTGAGAAAAAAGAGGCAGCAGGGACCAGGAAATCACGTCGTGAAATGTGCGTCTGGGAGAAGTGGAGTGGGGATAACACATGGAGTGGACCATAAGGTCGCGACGTACTCCGAGGTGGTTTCCTAGGACGAAAAAGCATCATGGGAGAGGGAATTGGCCCCAGAGAAGGATGGGGGTCACTCTTTCCTGCTACACCCTTCCTTGGGCATGGCTATGGAGATGTATGGAGTTTCATGGGGGCATTCTTCAGATGGGTATCCCACCATGCCCTGGTAAGGGGAGAAGTTCCCCAGCCCCAACAAGGGTAGGGGCAGAATGGAGACACCCGAGCTCAGACTCCACATTACCATGGGAATGTGAACCCAGGAATGCTTCAGAAATCCACTAAAGGGTCAGGGCAACCCCTTCGCCCTTACCTAACGGGGCTATGAGAACTCAAAACAGCGCACTGATTCACAAAAGTGTTACGTCGCATGGGTCAAGCGGCTCTAGTGGAGGCATATGCTCAGGGTCGGTGAATGGGCCAATGAGGGAGTCATGAAAAAACATGCCATATTGGAAGGATTTTATCTGGACCGGGGAACATGAACTCTGAAGGACCTGGTAGGCCACACAGCTCTATGAGTGCTGGCGCCCTTAACGTATGAATATATTACGTGGAAGGAGAGGTTGTCCGTGAACCAGGGTGGTCCACATAATGGTGGGAATCCTGCGAACCAGGGTGGTTCGCGGCTTCATGTTTGGTCCACATACCAGGCTGGCACTCGGAGGAGTCCACGAGAGTACCAGTGGCCATGGGCGACACCGGTCAGAGGTTCATCGGTTGGGGCTTCGTCCGTGTAGGAGGGTGTTACACGGTGAGATGAATCAGGAAAGGGGCATACACTCTCTAGTCTGCGGGGAGTGCATCTACATAGGGGACATGGTTAGCAGTATTTTTTCATTGTTATTTAATGTTCGCGATTCACCATGTTATTATGAATTTTCTAGTTACTTATTAATTCATTCCCAGATTTATACGTGCTCTGGTACGTGAATTGGTACTTCACTATTTGTGAAATCCTAAGCTCCTTCCTTTGAAATCAATCCACCTTAATCTGGTCAATCTCCTCTAAATCCCCCGTCTCTTCCCCCTCCATCTCATTTTATAGAGTGGGAAAAAGATGTATCTATGGTCATGCATCCCCTTTTGCGAAGGCCCATGAACAAAAACCTGATTCAAGGATGACTGGGTCAACCTAAAACTCGTGTGGGAATTTAGCGCACCTCCCCCCTGAACCACACCAACTCGGGGAGTGATTCACAGCCGTTTAGGGTTCCACCTCCATTCATCGAATGACAACGTATGTGGTCCGGGCCAGTCGACGTGATCCGCAGTCGGGGACGGTTCGTGATGGTGGACCGGCTTCGCGCTCGTCCTACCTCGCGTCCACGGAGGATCTCCACTTTCATTTTGTGAATGACACCTGTCCGAGAAGGGGATGATTTGCAGAACTGGACGCGTAGTGTTATCATGGGACCGGTCTGCGAACCTGTTCGGCATGTGCATCTTTTGATTTTTCTCCATATATTCCATACTTTTCCCTAATTCATTCGGGGGAATTTGGTAGAATCTTCTTTGTGGATTTTTCAGGACACTACAGTATCATAGGAAGTTGAGTACAAACCCTGGAAACTAGATTAAGATAAACTATGATTATAGAACATTATCCTAAGATATACATTAAGGATTAGTATAGAAGATCATTCAAGATTTTTTGTATTGTAGATATTTTGTGATTTTTCCTAAAAATACATCCCTGTATGGATACGTGCAAGGAGAGGTGGCGCTGGCATAGATGTACATATGGGTAAAACCCGAAAACACCGCTTTGAGCTAGACTTGAATGTGAACAGGTGCACAACAACGGGCCTTGTTGTACTCTTGGTTACGAAACTCCTAAGGGATATGCTTGGGACAATAATGATTTTCTTTAAAAACCATTATGAAGGGTTTATGAGTATATACTTATACAGAGAGAACATTTTTTTTGATTATGGAATATATCCATAAACTATGAAATTTAAGTTAACTGTTTTACAAGTTTGGAATTATGTATTTCGATTCATAAACATATCTAGTTTATGCCATTTTTTAGAAATCGAGCCTAGTGGAAGGAATATAAATTGTTTAAATGCATGCACTCTATATAAGGATTTCCCTCCTACTCAAGATAATTATTGTGGAGTTGGTGATACAATTGGTGCTGATCAGGTTATCACTATATTGGGACAACTAACATAGGTTATGATTAATAACCTCACCTGTATGGAGAACTCTTATCCACAATGCAGAGGATCAATGTTAGACTCCTTCATGTGGAATCAACCACCATCATTCAATGGGGTTACAAATCCATTAGTAGCTGAGCAATGGAAAAATTCTTTAGAGAAAATAAACCATGCCTTAGGGAGTATTGAAAGGGAAAAAGTTTTCATGGAAGTTTATCGCCTCACTGGATATACTGATCAAAGGTGGTCATTGATTCAAAACACAAAGGAAGACAATGAAGTATAAATTTTGGACTGGAGGGAGTTCAATGAAATTTTCATAGAAAAAATCATTCCTCATGACCATCGATCAGATATGGAAAGACAATCTCTGAGTCTGAGGCAAAAGGAGGATGAGAATGTCACAAAGTATGAAGGTAACATTGCATAGTTATTGAGGCATGCGGTAGATTATATACATAACCGAAGATAAAATATTGACCGTTTCATTGATGGGTTAAACCCATTTCTCTATCGATCATTAGTACCACAATCATTCTCATCATACGAAGATATTTTGTCATGTGTTATCAAGATAGAGAAGGAATTCTCTAAGTATTATGACTTTAAAGAAATGAAAGATAAGAAGAGATCTGCTGAACACTCTGGTAAATGAAATAATGAAATAGGGAAGAAGGGAAGAATTGAATTTCCACCCTGTGATAATTGTGAAAAGAAGCACCCTGGTGCATGTCTAAACGGAAAAGGAGTATGCTAAAAATGTGGACAGAATGGCCATCTTACTGTTGATTGTAAGGGAAAGATTGATGCTACCAATTTTCAATTCTACAATTGCAGGGATATGAGACATTATGAAAATAAATGTCATAAGCTTCATTGAAACATACCTCATAAAAGGCCAATGGATCAAGGCCAAGCTTATGCGATCACTACTGCTGAGGTTGAAGCCCCGAAAGAAGTGGTGGAAGGTAATTTAATGGTTTACTCATGTTTTGTCAATGCATTATTTGATTCCAGATCATCGCATTGTTTCATATCTTACCAATTGGCTATAAAAATTAGATATTTCCAATTTTATTTAACAAGGGAGTTATCAGTCAAAACTTTTTAGGTTAGTATCATTGCTACAATTTTTTGTGAATTATTTCCCATTAGGGAATATAAATATTATTTATCTGTTGATATCATAATCATACCCATGATTTAATTTTATATAATCCTTTGTATGGATTGGATTTCAGACCCTGATACAATAATTTATTATAAGAAGAAATAGGTTAATATTATTGATTATGATGATAAATAACACCTTAACTTTACAGCAGAATCGTCACCACCTAATTCTTATTTAGATCCACCTCCACTAGATCAACTAAATTCAATTATTGAGGATGATGAGAATGAAATAACTGTGTGTGAGGAAAAGAGTGTTCAAATAGAGTATGTACCTATTGTGCAAGAGTATGTTGATTTATTTCCAGAGGATTTACTTAGAAATCCACTAGAATAAGAAATTGAGTTTTCCATTGATTTAATTCCTGGTTCAATGCCCATATCAAAGACCCCTAATAGAATCGCCACATTGTAATTAGTGGAACTAAAGATACAAAAAGTGGAATTGAGTAATAAGGGATTTATTCACCCTTGTGTTTCTCCATGGGGAGCCCCTGTCCATTTTGTTAAGAAGAAAGATGGATCTGTGAGGTTTGGCATTGACTACAGGGAGATCAATGCTATAACAAAAAAGAACAAATATCCCCTACCTTGCATTTAGGATTTATTCTACCAACTTAATGGAGCTAAATTCTTTCCAAATATTGACCATTGATATGGATATCATTAGTTGTGTGTGAAGAAGGACAACATTCTAAAAACAAAATTTCAAACTAGGTATGGGCATTATGAGTTTATAGTAATTCCTTTTGGATTGACTAACGCACCATTTTCCCTTATGGATCTAATGAATAGATTTTTCAATGAATATCATGATGACTTTGTGGAGGTATTTATTGATGATATCTTTTTATACACCAAATTCTACAAAAATATTGAAAATCACTTTCACATTATCATGAAGACTCTGAGAAGACAAGAATTATATGTGATACTTAGCAAGTGTGAATTATGGATTCATGATATTTCTTTTCATTGAAAAATTTAATCCAATGATAAAATCTCTTTTGATCCTTTTAAGACCAAGGAAATTCAAGAATGGCCAGAACCAACGAGTATAACTGAGGAACATAGTTTTATTGGTTTAGCTAGTTATTATTGAAGTTTCATCCAAAATTTAGCATGGTTGGCTAATCCATTAACAAAGCTCACACGAAAAGGGGTTAAATTTGTTTTCAAAAAATAGTGTGAATAATGTTTGGATGAATTGAATGGGAGATTTGTCAATGAACCTATATCGACTCAACCATTGGGGAATAATGGGTTTGTAATTTATAGTGATTCATCGAAGAAAGGACATTGTTGTTTCCTTATGTATAATTATAGATTTATTGTCAATGCATCACGACATCAGAAAATTAATTTGAAAAACTATCATACTCATAATCATGATTTAGAAACTGTAATCTTTTCTTTGAAGATTAAGAGACACTGTCTCTATGGTGAAAATGTGACATTTATGCTGATAACAAAAGTTTGATGTATATTTTCTCATAGAAATAACTCATCATGTGGAAAATGAGATGGTTTGAACTTCTCAAGGATTATGATTGCATGATAAACTACCACCTGGGGATGGAAAATAAGGTGGAAGATTCTTTGAGCAGAAAGGATCATGGAGTTTTGAACAAGATGAGAGATGAAAAGTATCATATATACATGGATCTAGTAAATATAGATATGGGAATAACCATGGAAGGTGAAACATAAATACATTTTAAAATAATTTCCAACCCATCATTACTAGAAAGGATAAAGAGTTGTCAGACCAATGATTAAGTGTTTCAAAAGAATATTAAACCTATGAATGAAGGGATATTGAGTGACTTTGTGTATGAATATGGAATTTTGAAATTTTAGAAGAGGCTTTGTGTTCCCGATAAACCTGATCTATAAAGAGAATTGTGGGATGATTCTTATTGCTCGAATTTCTCTATACACCATGGGAGCACCAAAATATATAGAGATTTGAAGAAAATTTTTTGGTGGGACAACATGAAAAGGGACATTGCTGATTTTTTGTCAAGATGTATTGTTTGTCAACAAGTAAAAGTTAAAAGGAAACAACTTGGAAGAGTCTTGCAACCTCCTCCAATACCTGAGTGGAAATGGGATAATATTACGATGGACTTTTTCATGGGACTACCAAAGACTCATAGAAGGAAGGATGGAATATGGGTCAATGTTGATCGTCATACCAAGTTAGAACATTTTCTTGCTATAAGAGAAGATTTACCACATGAACTATTAGCAAGAATATATATTAATTAAGTTGTAAGACTTCATGTAGTACTACTATCGATTCTTTCTGATTATGATCCTTTTTTTACATCAAGATTCTGGAAAAGTCTTCAAGAAGCCCTGGATACTGAACTTCGTTTGAGCACTGCCTACCACCCCCAAATCGATATACAATCAATGTAGACTATTCAAACCTTATAATACATATTGAGATCAACTCACATGAATTTCAAGGTATGTGGGATAAATATTTAACTATGGTAGAATTTTAATATAACAATATCTTCCATTAATTTATTCATATAGAACTATATGAAGTTTTCTACAGAAAGAGATATCGCACGCCAACCTATTGGGATGATGCTAGTGAAAGAAAACTCGTAGGACCGGAACTTGTTGAGGAAATGATAGATAAGGTGAAGGTAATTCAAAACCACATCAAAGAATCTCAAAGTAAGAAAAAGAGCTAAGCTGATAAATGAAGAATGGATTTGTAATTTCAGGTAGGAAATCATGTTTTCTTGATGGTATCTCCATGAAAGGGTGTAATAAGATTCAGTAAGAGGGGAAAATTAAGTCCCAGGTACATCAGATGTTTAGAAATTCTAGAACGAATTAGGATTGTAGCTTACCATTTTGCAATGCCGCCATGTCTCTCCAAAGTTCACGTTGTGTTCCACATATCACTGTTGAGAAAATAAATGCCTTACCCAATGCTTGTACTCACCTATAAGAAATTAGAACTGGAACCCATTATGTCTTATTGCGAAGTGCCTATCAAGATTATTGATACAAGAAAATATGTGTGGAGAAACCAGATCACTCGTCTGGTAAAAGTTATATGGAGAAACCATAAGATGGAAGAGGAAATGTGGGAACGTGAGGATCTTATGATGAAGAACAACCTGAGTATTTTTAAAAAGAAATATTTTAAAAATTTCTTGGAAGAAATTATTTTTAGAATGGGAGAATGTGACACCCCAATCTTCCACGGTACGCCTCTCTTTGAATAATACAATACCTTGTGTTGTACGCAACTTTGAGTTCTAACACACCACAACCAATCAAACTAGCTGTTATGAATATTAATACCCGCGTTTTGACATTTTATAAATTTTATCATTAAAAATGGACTTTATTTTTGGACTCAGAATATATGAATTATCTTAGTTTGAATTTTTGGTATTATTCTGAAAACAATAAATTTTTTATGAATAGTGAAAAACAACGAGTTATAGTTTATTACCAAATTTTAATTTAAAAAAATCTTTATTTTATTTAAATTTATTTTAGGTCAAAATAGATTCATAATACCATATATATTTTCAATGCAATTCTTAGGAGCCCGTATATAAATATTTTAGATATATAAAAATTTTATTGAACTTTTTACCATCTTTTAACCACCTCCTAACAGCATTTGAAAATTTACATAAAACATAATTTTACCGCTTTTGTGAGTTGAATTTCCAAAATCTGAGAGACACGGTTGATATCAATAAGTAAAATGTGGTTCAATAAGTTGAAAATAATTTTTGGTGAATAGTAATGTTTTACTTTTATTACCTCGGTTAAAAGTAAATAAGATTATTAAGGGTAAAATGATATTATTATTACCCTAACAAATGTCCTAATTCTATGAATAAGTATAAATTGACCAAAAACAACCTTATGAATAGAATATGAACCTCTTTGGTCCACTTGGATTATATTAGGACATTTATTAATATTTAATTAAAATAAGAGTTAAAAGAGTTAAAATCAAATTTTATAAACTAAAACATTTTTAATATAGTGTTACACATAAGATAAATTATACTATTAGTATTTATTATAAATCTAAAAATACATCATACATAATTAATTTTATTAATATTTTTTAGACATTAAATAATTTAATTAATTAATGACACAATGATATACAGTAATTGCATAATTAACGAAAGATTAAAATAATTTACATTATAAATAACAAAATAAATTTAATATGACACTTTTTTGAAATACACAAACTTTCTATAATTATATGAGATATTAGGGTTTGTTAGATTAATCTTTTTTTTAATTAATAATTATGTTATAATTTTAGCAAAAACAGGATACCATATAGTGTCAACATTGACATAAATGTTTTTTAAACAAATATTATATCATTAATTGATATTCTATTCCTAAAAAACTACGTTTTTCCAAAATACTTACATAATGATTGGTGTATCATAAATGAACCAAATGTGTTTCCGTTGGAAGTATATAGTATGTTTATTAATCATATAATATAAAAATTAAAAGAGACATGGTAAATGTAAAACTATTTAGCTAAGAGTTAAATCTAGAAGATAAAGTTAATATAGTGACCCATACCAGTATAAAACCTATTGTATGAGTGGTTTTCGATCCATTCCCACCATATCCTTTAAATAGTAAATTTTGGAAGCATTATAAATAGAAAATTATTTTATTATAAAATAATATTTCTAGTTTTTTCTAAGGTGCCCCTCACCCCTCTTATTAAAGTGCACTCCCAGATCTCTCTAATTCACACATTAAAATCCGTTTTGATTGGCCCAAACCTACCCAAATACCATATCAAGAGTCCTAAATTTATTATAGAGGCCTTATATTAGTCATAAATCCAACCTATGGAGCCCTTTTGATCAAATAAAATGGAAGAATATGAAGAAGAGGTAAATATTTCAACCCCTCTTTCTTGTTCCTTTCATCTTCCACGTCCCCTTTCATAGTTGGTTTCATTATAAAATAATACCTCCAGTATCTTCTATATTCTGTTATGTTATTATAAATAAGTTACAACCATATTAATTATTCTATCCTTCATTTTAAGGACATGTCACCAAACGTGCGTACGTACGGCTTACCGTCTCCACATCATGGTGTTGGTTTTATTCAATACATTATTATTTGGATGGGTATAATAATTAAGTGTAATTGATGAAAATTATAAATATAACATGATACTTATTCTCTATATATGATATACTATAAAATTATATATTATTATAATATCAAAAGAATGATATTTTCACTCGTGCGTATGTACAGATTACCATCTCCAAGAACACGATGATATTCATCCCCCATTGAATCCATTCAAGACTAATTTCATTAGATGATTAAAAATAATTTTTAATGATTTAATATAAATCTGAATATAAATAAGATACATCCTATCAATGATAAAGATTATTTACGTAACAATGAATATAAAGGAAAATGAATCAGTTAACACCCGAAATGATGATAATACTAAGATATTATTAACAAAAAAATATTAAAAGATCATATATGATATCATACTAATGTATATAATTATTTAAAAATTTAATAAGAATTATTTCTCCATTATAAAAGATTTTAACCTACCCTCTACCAATGAAATGAATGGTAGGGTTTAATTTCACAATCTCTTTATTATTCGAGGTTGTTTTTACGTAAGTATCTACTGGGACCTCTTTATCCTCAACATTATTGTTTCATAAAAATGTATTTCAAAACATTTTAACTATATAATAGACACTTTTTTAATTTAATTTATACCATTATTTAACCTTATATGTTTTTAAAAGGAATCTTTCTGTCATTTTCCAAACAATGTACTTTTTGACCTTTTCAACAAAAATAAGATAAAAATGTTTTTTTAACTTATACGCCAGGTGTGGCTATTTTCTGCAGTTATAACTTTATTTATGCTTCCCTTAAGAAGATTACATAATTAAGTTTACAATAAATGTTTTGTTTATAATTATGTGACTCTTAAACGATTTCAATATAGAAAGAGATATTTCCTTAAAAAATGTTTTTATTTCACCTATGTCAACATCCTTTGATGGATTTTAAGTTTATTTGAAGTTGATTTCTTATGATACAAAACTTCCATATTGTATTGAAGGTTTTGTGATATGATTGAATATGGATTTTATATTTTTATACCATTCATGGTTTATGGTTAAAGTATTGACATTTTATATGCTAGTTTTAATATGAATGTTTATGTTATATTTAAACCTTTTCATATGAGGAATGTATTGGACATAGTCAGTGACAGGTGGAACCTTCTATTGCTACTCGATGCATTGGTTGGTCTCATGAGACAACTTGAAATAGAAATTGTCGAGACCTTTCCCAATTTGATATATGGTTTTCACTTAGGCCTTAATCATTTTTATACATCTTGGCCAACGCCTTGAAAAAATGTTTCAGAATGTCTGAAATTATACATTTCCTAGTTATAAAAATAATATTAATGGTTAATTTGATCACTCAACGAGTAGAATACCCACGATTATGTTTTATTATGGCATTATTTACTCAGCTCATATTACTACCTTAAAATTATTCATGATTATTATTAGTAAAGGCACATGGTTTCAATTATTCACCATGATTAATATTTATGTTATCTTATACTATATTACATACCCTTACTGAGCATTTGAGTTAACCTCTTTCTTATGTTTCATTTCCCCAGGATTTGTAGAAGTTAGTTATGAGTGACTTGTAGGAATAATCTAGGAGGATTGGAAGTTTCTAATGAAATATATTCGTGTGGTATTTTTTTTCATGTTGTAACATTGAACTTATGTAAGAATATTGTTTCCAATAATACTAAACTGATCGGTCTTTCGAGACATGATTTCCTTGTGATCATGCCAATTTTATGTAATAATGCACCGACTCTGGGTATCTAGGGTCGGGGCGTTACATCATGTGTGGGTCATCTTTGGATCCTGTGTGGGTCAGCTTCTAAGGATCCTGCGTGGGTCATCTTCGATGTTGTGTGGGTTAACAAGAGAGCTTCTCAATGATATAAGATGATCTAGCAATAAATCTAATCATATTTACTTTCATACTTACATTATACCTAGTGTGAGATGAGTATTTACCTTTTTGGTACTCTTCTATGTCGTGATACCTTCTTGGAACTCTTCTGAGTGGTGTTACCTTTTGGGTACTTACCTTCATGGTGTTACCTTTATGCTATTCTTTCTTTCATGGAACATTTGTGATTTTGGATAATGAGTTGGGTCTTCTGTTTCCTCATGAACAAGATGAGTTTACTTGATAACTTAGGTATGTGTATGGGCACAAACCTATGCTGGGATGATTGTTGATTCTTGATTTATGATTACGGTATTGACATTTGGTTTATACTTTGTCGATTCAAAGAGTCATTCAGGGGTCTCAGGGTCCCTAATAAGTATTCATATACTCACCACTGCACGGGCTATTCCCACATGTTGTTGTATCTTGTGCAAAAAAACCGTATTGATCGAGGCTAAGGGCACCAAGACAGGAGGCCACTCGTAGGTGGACTATTAGACGAGACGTACCACCGAGACGACAGTTCGAGAGCTGTACCTAACCATTAGGTTGGATTCTTGTAGGGTGTTCAATTGAGTTGTTTTAATTTTTTTTGTATGTTGCAGTTGGTCTTGTATTCTGGCATGTTTACTTATTGTACAATATCTATTTACTATATAGTTTAATTTGTTCTTGAATCTTTCTTTGTGCATGGACTGTGTGAGTTTGTTGGTTAAAAAGGCAGTTCCTTCCCAATTTTAGGGATATGGCTTTTCTGTATTAGTCTTCAGCCCCTGGCCTATGGAAGACAGGCTTGGTGTAGTCTTGGTAAGGGCCCCGAGGGACAAGTCGTTACAGTCAAGACACAATGTAAGGGGATTCTATCTCACTTTTAATTTTTGTGAGTTATATGATATATTCACCACTATTTCTTTTTGTGTGGTTTATCTAATTCCTATGATTGTATTCTATGTATCTAATACTTAATTATATTTGAATTCACATTTCCTTTTAAAAATCCTCTATTCATGGGGTTTATGTTTCAAAAGATACCAAATCGCTAAAATAATTTTGCCACAAGTTTTCTACTTTGAAAGTAATGTTTTTTATTAATGGAAACTATTTCTTCAAGGTGTATATGCATATATTTTACATGTTATATCAAGAATATAAATGTTTTCATGATATTTTTAGCTTCTTATAATTTCCTCTCTTACATGGAGAGTTCGATCCCAAGTTACCATGTTATAAGAGGTTATTGATGAAATCTAAAACTTTTTTAGAGATTGTTTATGTTTATGCTTCACTTAATGGAATATTATCATCCATGTCTTAATTAAAATAATCACTATTCTTATCATATCGTTATCCATCATATAATATTTTATTGGGAATATTTATCAAGTCTTTGGTCCAAATGAAATTTAAGAATGTTTTTTCACAAAATCATGAATCTACCATCCCTTTGGTCAGAAATCTATGCATTCTAAAAAGGGTTTACAAGAATATTTTTGATATGATGGACTTATGACCATATGGAAAATATCCATCAAAACAAGTTTATTTTTAACTCAGGTACTAAAATTGAAAAAACATCTAATATGAAATAAAATAATTAAAAATTGTTATAAAATTTGTGAAAGTGATATAAAATTAATAAAAAAGTGGAAATAGGCTTCTAAAAAAGTATAAATTAACCTATTTTTATTATTCCAAATGATAAATAATGAATGATAAAAGTCAGACTCAAGGTAAGGGACTTTCATTTCACTTTTTACATCCATGAGAAAATGTCATATTCACCACTTAATTCTTGTGTGTGGTGTACCTTCTTCCCATTATGATATGTTATATCCTGAATTAATTTCTATTCAATTTATTTAGATGTTTATTTTGATGATTAACACTTTTGGATCATTCAATTCATGTGTAAGGGATTTCGTCTCAATCTCTTTTTATTGAGGTATATATGGATGTTCTGCACCTTTATTATCCTGTAATATGTATATAAAACACTTAAAATCATTATTGTATGAATTATTATATTATTAAGATACTTTAACATTTTATTAAAGTAATTCGTTAATTATTTGTATTCTAGTGTTTCTTATACGGTAAGGGAATCTTTATCAAAAACATCGTTTTAAATTTTTTTAATGATTTATTCATCTAAATCATTCTTATTAATGTCTATGTTTTCAAAATGGTGTAAGGACATAATTATATGAACATGAAGTTTCTAAAATAGTAATTACTTTCAAATGATTCAATGTGTTTGGGACACGGTGATTCAAAAATATTTTTTAATGATTTAAATGTGTTCAAAAAATTATTGATTATTTCAATAACATGGAATGTATTATTTTTATCATACACACAATGATTGAAATTACATTATTTCATGTCCATTTAATGTCTTGATGCTTTCTATTAATGTTTATAGTATTATATAAAAATAATTTTTTTTCATTTATGAGTGCACAAATTATAATAATTAAATGTGATTTCAATGTGAAAAATTTATTTTTTACTTTATTATATTTTATGTGTTATGATTAGGTTATGGTTCCTGGGAAGTTTTTATGTATATGGGTGGTTACATTATAAACTGAGGGCATGTGATCCCATTATATCTCTCTAATTCATTGGTTAATGAGATTAAAGAAAATGATATGGTTTCCCCTGAGAGATTTAGGGAATATACTTTGATGAGTATTCCAACGGTAAACATGAATGTTACTACATATATAGCTGTGAAATCTACAATGTCACTATGATATTGATGTTACAAGTTATCTTTATAATTTATTATTTATATGAGTTTTATATAATCCTATTATTTCATGAGGTATGATAAAGAGCATATGTTTTATGGGTGAAAAGTAGGATTTCATGGGTTTATATATATTCATATACTAATGTGTTTAATTGTTATTTTATATCCATTACATAGAGTTTTTGTTCTCCTACAGAGTTGTTGAATTTTTTTCCATAGGGTATATGGATTGTTAAGTGAAAGGAAGAAGTTACGAAAAATTTTATCAGGAAATAAAAAATGATTATTTTTAAAAAATGTTTTATATTTTATAAGAAATGGATACAATTTTTTTTGTAACTATATTGCGTGGATTTGTGTGGTTATGTAATATTTATGGCCTAATTATCTAAAACTCAAAACCTGAAAAAATCCCAAATATGAAATAAAGTCAATTTATTGATTTAACTCAATATTATTTCAGATTTAAGGATGAATCCTTATAGTGGATATCAATTTTCAGTTTAACTATTATTAGAGGTTTGGGTTTTATTTAAGCATATGTGACAAGTTGTATATAACCAAAATGGTATTGATTTTAGAATCAGTCATAGTTATTTAAGATTGTATCAAGGAGTAAAATATAACATAAATAAGTATTTCTTAGTTATTAATACCCTACAAAGATACAATATGATTAATTTACTGATATACTCACAATGAGATTTTTGGTTTTAGTAAATGGAAGTATATTGCAGTCACTAAAGTAAAAAAATGGATTTGAAGGAAACTGTGGTGCTTATATGGTAAAGAAATTGGATGAAATCGGATATGAAAAGATAACTCTCGTGTTTATTATAAACCAATTATCAGGAGTCATGAATCATCACTTGAACCTTGGTGAGTTCTCTAATGACTCATATACGAGAGAAATTTATCCTTGTGTATGTTTAGGAAATAATAATAGAGGTATTTATATTCAACAACATGTCTCTAAATTATGTGGAAGGAAACACAAAATTAATTTTTTAAATGGATGATAAGATTTTATATATGTGCTAATCAATGTCCTAAGGCAATAACCTTCTTTAGAAAAATGAAGTGTTCAATTGACTCCTGGAAAGGGAATGAAGTTCTTTTGGAGGAATCAGTTGAATGTTTTTAATATGGGGAGAGTGGTAATTATGAAAATATATTTCATTTAAATAATGTTTGGGAACCGATTTAGTAGGACTGTAAAAATATATGTTTACAAAAACATAATTCCATTACAATTGAAGATGATGAAACAGAAAATGACCTATAGGGTGTGGATTATTTCTTGTCAACTATTTTGAAATTATTGAATCTTATGTCATGATTCATGTTTTATTGTATGAATGAATTATCAAGGCATTAAAAATAATGTGTAAAAGGATCACCAATAATGATGGATTATTAAGATGTATAAATTTTAGGAATTTGAAATTTCTGATAGATCTATGGGTGATGAAATTGTTAAAAGTATTATTGCTCTTTGGATGAGGGGATTACACTAGAAGTCCTTTTTATAGTATTTATATCCCTAAAGCTTGTTATATTAAAATTTTATTTGAGGATGAATTATCTTTTCTTGTGTGGAAATAATTATAAATATACCATTAGGGTTTATATGATCCATGATTATGAGGTGGTTATGTGATATTACATTTTTG
This sequence comes from Viscum album, assembly GCA_963277665.1. Taxonomy (NCBI): domain Eukaryota; kingdom Viridiplantae; phylum Streptophyta; class Magnoliopsida; order Santalales; family Viscaceae; genus Viscum; species Viscum album. The sequence continues at coordinate 527,502,439 of OY728161.1, read as the reverse complement.
GATGTCAAATGAATGGTATGAGATAAACATTGAGGTTGAAAAATGTTTTTTTTTATTTTTTAGGAAATCATCATATTTTGGGAAAGATATAATTATTATACTATTTTAGAACAATGGATAACATGTATACCATGTGGAATCCCATTGCATTTGACAATGCTGCATGAATCGAACCCACAATAGAAGTGAGAAAGGCTTTTATCAGCTTCCACTGACTTACGTGAAGTACCTGGTACGTTTGAATTTTTAATTTAGGTCAAATTATTGATGAAATAAGAATATGATTATTATGGGAACTTATAGAATACCTTTGTCTTGGAAAATGATTTTGGGAATATGTGAAAATTTTTAATTTCAAATACATTCACTATTTTTGGAATATTATATGATTACGGTAAATAGAATACTATGGAATTTTATTTGAGGAATAAAGGTTGAATTATTTATTTGTCTAATTATGGATATTTGGTTTATTTATTGAAATAATTATCCAATCCTAGGGAATATGTTATTAGGTTAGTTACATTTGGTATGATACATTAAGAGTGGTTGATGTTATTTATAGATAAATGTTATAATTTATCTGGGAATATTTTGTGATTAAATCCACATGTTTATTGTTTTTATTTAATTTCTAAATGTAGAAGAAATAGATATGGAAGATTTAATGGATGATGTGACTTTTAGAAGTTTATTATAGCTCTTGAGGTGTGAAAAATTCATCTTGAATGCTCATTATTTGAATAAAAAGATGAGTGTGTAGTGGAAATTTCTTAGAGGATTAAACTCTACCATTCAAGTAATTATATTTCCTTATTTTATTAGTCTATGAATTAAATGAATTCCTCAACTCTATGAAAATTATCCTAATACGAAAATGTATTATTTTTACTTTTCCTAATACAAATTAAAATATCGTTTAACCAATCACATATTTATAGCTTTTTTATTGATAACATTTTTCTAACAATGATTTTTATCCCTCTCCATCAGATCTTAATAGTTAGTTTTTCTTCTGTATCCATGTTTTCTTACAAGGAAACCTAGAATGTGTTATCTCATGTGACCTTTGAATTTCACTTTTTTCATTTAATGTGGAGATTATATTGACTTTATTTGATATTTTATTTCAATAATGTAATTTTGAAACGTTATACCATAGTTACCGAGCCCATATTAAAAAATGTGAGGACATAATTTCCAAAAGGGGGAAGGATGTAACATCCTAGGTAATTATAGAATAATACCTTTCAATATCTATTATCATTAATTAATTAGATATTGGTTTTACATTAATGGGGTTTCTATATAATATAATGTACTTGACACATAACCACATGTTTATCCCAAAAAATTCATTGCACAAAAGACTGAGTTATACCAAAAAATAATACAACATTATTATTATTATTTTAAATGGTAGCTAACACCTATATATTTTATTTGTGGTAATTATTATAACTAACTATATTATGTTTATAAATATATGTCAAAATGATTTTACATTCATATAATAAATTTTAGAGACATAAAATTATAATAAAATAGAATTTAATGCATAAAATACTATAATATATTTGAAAAGGTAGTTTACCTCCTTTTGATGGAGAATACTTTTAAAATATAGTTTTTTCACTTTTATATGTTATATATGACAAAATAAACTTCGTATTTGGAAGCAGGATATCGAAATTTACTTTTTTTTATATTTCTGGTATTTTTATGATAAAATTCATATTTTAATGAATTGTTAAAAGTACTGCATTTTAATTCAAGACTGAAAATTTATCTAACTTATTTATATAGTTAGGATATATTTATAATTTTTTTAATGTATAATTGAATTAAATTTTTATCGTATAATCCAATTTTCTCATTGGATGTAATTTCCCAATGAAATTTGATATAAACACGTGTCAATCTTTTTATGGATATTACTTTTAAAAACACAATTTTCTCAATTTGACAATGGGAACTAATTTTAAATAACTTCAAAAAAATTATGTGTTTTTAATTTATAAAAATTGATTCCATATTAATAATCATAAGTTCCAAATTGAGTAAATAAGTACCTTTTATTTTTAGACATTATGAATTGTAACTTTAGTAATTATTTTTATTTATCATGATAAAATGGTAAATAAGGTAAATAAGGGTAAAAATAATTATATAATCATTTAATAATACCATAACAGTTGTCCTAATAATATTTGATGAGTTATATAAGACCAAGGAAACACTTGGTATGCAAATTTTTCCTTTGGGAGCCACTAGGGTGTGATAATGGCATTTTATAACATTTAATTTAATGTAAAGCTAAAATTTCCTAAACATGAATTTTGATACTAATGTTTTTAATATGGGTTTTTATAAGTGATATTTTCGACTATAAGTGGTAATTATAATGGTAAAAATATTTCCTATGTCATAGTATTTTAGTTATAATTTTTATTAATTAAATAAAAAAATTTAGTTATGACAAAATGGGGATGGATTGATTACTTTATTACAAAATTATTTAAATAATTAACATTATAAATATTAAAATAAATATTATTTGACATAATATATGACATCCAAGATTTATATAGGTTAATATGACCTATTATAATACTATTCGATGACATTTTTTATGTTTTCTATCAGTTTTTATTTAATTTAAATTCAATAAAATGAATAGTGTAAAAATTGACATAAATGAAGTTTTATTAAAATAGAAATTTATTAAATTAATTAAAAATCCTCAAAAATATTTTAAAATCACAAAGTTATTATTATAAGATATTCAGGTTTATTCTGTATCTAATTATGGGAAATTTACCCCATATAAGTAAAATTATAATCAATATAACAATTAAAATATTGTTAACACTTTTAAAATTAAAAGAGACTAATTTAGGATAAACTGAAATGATAAGGTTTATAATAAAGAAAATACATGTCAAATAATTATAGGATGAGATTATTTCAGTCTATACTCATCTTGTCTTCTACATATCACATGTTTTAGCCACTTTTATTAAAAATATTATTTATATTATTTTAATATTTTAATATATTCCTTCAGTTCCCCTCCCCTATAATATAAAATGACAACAATTAATCTCTTTCCCTTAAATTCTGATATCAACTTATATCAGAGAATACATACCCAAAACACTTCATAGAATACATTCCCTTATCCTAGAAGCCTCCCTTAGGGCATAAATCCTTTCACAAAAGAATTTTGGTATAAACCAAAATTGGTTACCTAATTAATAGGTAACACCTTCATTTATGATTTTTACAATAATTTCCATTATCCACTACCTATAATTTTATTATTCTATTATTATATAACAACACCATACTCCTAAATATACTATTACTTTATTATAATGATATAATTACTTACAGTTACCTACACCTTCATTTAATCAGTAATGAACATACGGTTTCTGTGTATGGAAAACTACTGCCCGACAAAACGATGATTGTTATTTTTTTAACTATCACCTTTCATGGTTTCTATTATTATAGAAAAAATAATAAAATATTGTATATATTAAATTTATTTTGCCTCTATCCCTTTGAAATTTTGATTTAGAAAACACCTTTATGCTTTTCAGGTTGGGTAAATACACTAATTTCATTTGACGAAGTGTGGACTACCACACTCTCAAAGTGATATGACTAGTTCATACAATAAATGAAATATGTAAAGGATGGTGTAAATTAAAATATGTAAAATATATAACATATACATTAGGTTCAAATTATAATATACATATGTTTATTATAATTTCAACTTATAACTCAATTAATGAAAATTGAGTTATGAAATCTCCTACCACGCTTTTCATATCTATTTTATCTATTTAAAATATCTATTTTATCAAATTAATCATTATTCAACAGTTGTTTAGTGAGTTAAAGGATGAATATTATTTTTCTGTATTATGTTTTATGTTTTACCATTGTAATAAGGGAATCATTTATGTGCCTAGTTCATCAATACAACTAAACTAATAATTCCATTGTAATTTTTGTTCTAGTAATCATTTTAATATAATAAAATAATGCACCAGATATAGGATTATTGGGCGAGGGAATTAAGTTGGCATTAGAGAAAGATTAGTAGAATAATTATTAACTATATTTATGAAAACATATATTATGTAAAATAACACATTGGGATAGTATGGGTGAATATTTTATTTATGGAATTTGGAGTTATAATTATGTGGAAATATGTTTAAAGGTAAGGATAACTATTAGGTTTATATGACCTTTTAATTAAATGAAATTATGAGCATTTATATTATTTAGAATACTAAATGAAACATATGAGATAATCTTTGTGGTAAAAACATTTCATAAATATTATATAACATAGTATATTTTTTGAGGATTCTTACCATATTTTTCCAAATAATAATGATTTTTCTAGAAATAGGACAACCCACAGGCCGGGTGGAAACTCATACATACTACAAGGACAAGGGGGTTTATCCCACAACCAAAGGCAAACAAGGGTGAATCTCTAACCACTATCATGGTTGATGTCTTGTATAGAATGATATTTTTATAGTGAAAACATCAAATGGGTAATAGTTATTTTTATTTTAGGGAAATTTATTTTATCAAATAAATTACCTTCAGATTGGAAAATGATTTGGTGATTAATTTATTAATGTTATTTTTGAAGACATTAACTATTTTGGGAGACCAAAAATATTATGGTAAACATAATATTACGATAAATAATGGTTGAATGTGATTTAGAGACAAAAATATTTTTTATGAACTTATGACGATTCTTGTAATTTATGGAAATTGTTATCCTATAATTAATGTTATGTGATTTTGGAAATTAAATTTATGGTGGTATATTAAGAGTGTTTTATGTGATTCGGAAGCCCATTTGAACATATAATTGTGATTTTTTTCTTTCAATCTTATCTTAGAATATTTTTTATGAATTATTATAATTTTATGAATGATATATGTTGAACTTTCTTGTTTTACAATTGAATTTTGAGGATTATTTTTGTGAATTTTCTAACATTGTCTTATAAATTTTTGGTTTACTTTACTGTATAAAGACATGATGGATATACGTTTATTCTTTTCTAGATTTTTTTTATCCATGGATGTTGATTTGTAATCATAAGGCATAAAAAATTCTTTAAAAATACTAATTATTTGGAGAAAAAGATGAGTTAGTGGTGTAAATTTGTTAAAGAATAAAACTATAATTTTCTTGTATGTTTGTTTTATTATGATATTAGTTTATTAAGTATGTGAATTCTTAAAATATATGTAAAAGATCTTGAAACCAAAAATGTTATCATAGTACCTTATTTTATGTTGAATCATATGGTCCATTACATTATAAAACATTTATAGAATTTTTATTGTTAACATTATCCAATCAATTTTCTCTATCACTCTATCTGAACATGATGGTTATATTTCTCTTAGAGGTCCATCTTTTCACATACCAACAATTTTCATCTATTCAAAATCCAAATATATTTGTGACCTTCACAATTAATTTCACTCTTATTAAGAGGATAATTTAATAACCATATTTATGTTGTGGGATTCCAAGAAAATAATTTTGATATACACCTTTTATTACTGAAGTAAAATTAGAAATTATGAGGATGAAGTTTATTAAATGAGGGTAGAACATAATACCCTGATATTTTTAAGTACGTTTTATTTTGAAATAAAATCAACAGTTTGTGTTGCATGCAACACTGATCTTGAATGCACCACGATATATTAACCATGCATTTTAAATAGTGGTATTGAATTTTATTAACAACATTATGAAATTTATGTATATTTCATATAATATAGACATTCATATTATGTGTTTCCAGAAAATTATATAAGAACAAACCTAATTTGATACATAAAAACTATATTTTAATGGGAAATTTACCACCTTTTAATGGTTCACCAATTTTAATACTGATTTTTTTTATATTTTACACATAAATTTTATCTAAAAAGAAATAATTGTTTTATTTTTAATTTTAAAATTAGTTTAGGCTGATTTTTTTTATTTTTCTAGGAATATTTATTTTTTGGAAAATAGTGCAAAATACTACATTGTAGTTTGAATATGTCTTTTCATTTAAATAATTATTATACTTTAAATTGTGTTTTAAAGTAATAATAGACTAGTAATATATATATATTAATCCAAATTAGGTTATTTTTATAAATTTTTTATGGAAATTAGATATAACAAACATATTAAACATTGGAATGTTTCTTTTTACAAGCCTTTTCACAACATCCATAGCATCAGCATTAATCATATGTTTAACTGTTTAGTGAATTTAATATATGAAAATGGATATACATGGAATTAAAAAATTTATATTTATATTCTAAGATGATAAAATTAATATTTTTGGAAATTTTGAATAGTATTTTTAGTATTTTTTTACTTTACCTATTTGAAGTGTAAATATGGTAATTAACAGTAAAAATAATATTATAAAATTATAAAATCATAGTAAAACACATACTAATTTCATTGAATGTGTGGTTTTAGAAAATAATCAACCTTAGAGAGAATATATAACCTTTTTCATACACTTGGGTTAGAATATGACATTTATTATATTTTATTTATAGATAAGTTAAAAATGCCATACTAATATTTTTAATAAGTAAATCATTTTTAATATCGAGTTATACAGAAGATAAATTAGAATAAAAATATTCATTTGGAATAAATTAAATATCAATTCATCATGTTAATTTATTTTTATTTTTTAGATAATAAATATTTTAATTAATGAATTTCATAATGATTATTCAGTAATTATTTAATTAATGATAATATCAAATAAATGATATTATCATTATTAAACTATATATAATTAGACAAAATTAATGAATGACACGGATTTTATAGTAAAATTTGATATGTTACTCATATATTAGAATTTTTTTGTAATTTTAATACTATATATTTAAAAATAAAAATATTGAATTGTGTGAAAATTTATATAAATTATACATTGAAATAAATTATATTTTATGAAAGGAAGTAAAATTTTTAAAAATATAAAATTCTTCTAAATAAATTTAACAAGGATAAATATTTCATCAATGATATATTTGGGGTTTGTTTTTCAATTTATAGTAAATATTATATCCTTAAATTGTAGAAACTAAAGTTGTAATGTTAGAGTTAAAGGGATTAACTATGGGTTAAAGGCAAAAGATATGTCTAATAATGGGACATAAAAATTTCAGAAAATTATTATTTGAGAGTATTTAGAAACATAATAATATTTTCATTGATATAACACACATCGAATAAATTTTAAATTTACAATTTATTTATAGTAATCTAATTGTTTTTTTGTTTTCATAAGTTCTCCTCAACTCAATTATAAAAGGAAACTTCCTCTCTTACTTCCTCACACCACATTGAGCGATCAAGATCAAACAAAACCTACCCAAATATGCAGTCAATGTCCATACCCTAATACTAGAAATCTCCCTTTAGGATTAAAGTATTCTAAGGAAGGATTTTGGAATAATCCAAAAGAAGTTACCCCGCAAGGAGGTAATGTTACTCAATGATCATTTTAGTTTTATTTATTTTCTAACTCAATCACTTCATATAATTTATTACTTATATAATGACACTAATTACCTCAATATTCTTAATTATTTTTTTGGTTTTTATATACACTTTCACACACATCCATATAATTTGTAGTGAATATACTTTACTTGTGTAAGGCTAACTACCACGTCACGAAATGATGATTATTCATTTTTTACCACCTTTAGTGGTTGGGAATTATGATGGAAACCCGGTTTATATGTGTCACATATGATGTTTTTATGTATGTACAGTTATGTTATTATTTTATAACACATAACATTATTCTTTTACATTTTTATAAATATGGTTATGTTGTCTGGGGAAGTATGGACTACCACATCCCAAAAGCGATGTGATTTTTTCATGCAATACATGGAACAAATTAAAGATGATTATGATATAAATATGAGTATATGTATGAAAAAAATGGATGTTTAACATACTTATGTATATATCATATAATTTTCATCCTTTAAAATATGGAAAATAAATTAATGTAGTCTGCATGTGTACGTATGGCCTATCATCTCCACAAACAATACATTTCATTTCAAATATCCAAATTTTATGGATTATTATAAATATATAAATAAATAAAAATATAATTTAAATCATGGTTTAAATTTTTGAGAGGATGAAACCATGATCTAATTTATTGGAAAAAGAAATAAAAGTCAAAGCTTACTTGTGAAACAAGGCAATTAACACCTGAAATAGTGAAAATATTAAATCATAGTAAAAAATGGGTGATTAAATAATATAATTTGATCAAAAATTAAATTTTAATCATGATTATTGTTATATTATATGTTAATAACATTCTCAATACCATTTTATAGGGGGATAAAGGACATTCACCCAAAAGAAAATGCAAGGTATGGGAATTTCATCTCACTTTTTAATATGTGAGATAATTTCCATATTCACAAATAATATATATTATGTGGTGTATATACTAAAATATGAAATATTATATCAGGAATTTACATTATTTCACATTATTATATGTTTTAATTAATTTTATTCATTAATTGATCTCATTATACAAATGTTAGTTATGTTGTAATGTTTTTTCTCATCTCACATTTACATCTATGAGATATATGCTTTATTCAGAACTTATTTATTGAGAGTGGTCTATGCATACATCCCTTTTATATATCATTTCATGAATCATATTATATTCACTATATTAAATGTTTCATTTTATAATATTATTTTTATTGGGCATATAATTCATCTCATTACAAGTGGTAAGAGATTTTTTAACTCATCATTCATTCATTAAGTTAATATTCTATTTCATTGAATATGTCATGCTAAGGATATGTGCGAAATTAATTTTTATAATATACCATTGTATTTAAACTTTTTTTATTTGGAGTTATAGGAAATATAGATAACTGGTCCATTTTATAAATGATATAATATTTACATGGAACATTGTCTCAATATCCTTTCATTGACACATATTTTGATGTTATATACCTAGCATCTTTTATGATATGTATATACTTCTCATATGACAAGTTATATCATGAATATTATAGTACTCATTATATTCTATGTCTCATTAAATATTATTTATTTATATGGATTATGATTTAAATGTTTCAATGTATTTTGAGATATATTGGAATGATTGAATATTATATTCATCATGAATGTTTCAATCGTCCCATATAAAAGTATATTCATCTACATCAACATTATTTGTTAAATGTTTTACATAATTGAATTTTTATTCATATGATATAATCTAACATTTTTTATTGGAGGTATTATGCTCAATTTGACTTGGGATATGCTATTTTGATACCTTTCATGGTATATGGTTAATGTATTCACATTTCATATGATATATTTTCAATAATAATGTTTATATTGTTTATGTATCACAATTTTCATATGATAAATGTATTGGAATAATTATGTGATCTGATAGGTCAACATTGGCCCCTTAATTCATCATTAGGTCTAATAAGACACACTAAATATGGACATGGCGGGTTCCTTACCCTTTTATTTTTAGATATGGATTTGGCTAAGGGCAAAAAGATTTATTTTTATAGTCATGGCATAAACCAAGATATTATGTCTCAAATGTCCAATTTTTTTCATTCCATATCGATGAGATTAGTTATTGATATTTCCTATGATTAGTAAACTAGGAGAATATACATTGTTATGTTTCCTATATGATGTGATTATTTAAATGGCATGGGAATGAGTTAATTATCTTTCTGTATTGGTTATTCGTTATCATGTTATTTTAAGGGAATTTATTATAAGTTATTTAAATTTCCATTCTGATTTATACTCACTAATTCATTATTTCATCTAATTTACATCACTTATTGATATTCTGAGCACACTAGTTTATTTTTTATATTTTCCCCATTGTATGAAGTTGAAAATTTTGAATTATTTAATTAATGGAAGTTATTTTTCCCTTATTATGTTTAAGGTTTTATAAATTTAATAAGGGAATAATTAATGTTTATTTTTCATCAAGGCTACTATACATTTCATTCCTTTTGGATTTTAATTCTTTTGATCATGCTACTATAATAATAAATCACCATCAAATCCAAACATCATTGTTTAGTACATTACATTATACATAGAAAAAAATACTTTGAATGATATTTTTGTTAATTTTGATACATTATTTAAATATATAATGTTTAGTTGGGATACATGGATCACTTTGAATGATTCTATTTGAATTGAATAGTTCACATTAAGTGAAACATCTTATAGGATGAGAAATTAATTTCCTGGTCCTAGAAACTTAGATACAAAAACAAATGGTTCACAAGATATGTACACAATCTCCCACATAGTTATTCACATATATCATCCCTTATAGAAAAACCATACATAATACATCACATTGTAACTTGGGTAAAGGAAAAAAATAAAGGATCATCTTATATTGTTAGTAAGTGTAGTTAATTGAAATATTAGCATAATATTAGAATAATAGTATGATAACATGAGAATAAAATTTGGAAACAATATCATGCATATCATTGATCAAAAAAAGGCATAAAATAATTATTTATAGGTCATAAGGAATTAATTATAAATGAATCAATGGATATGTTCCCTATGATCATAAGATTGGAAAAAAATGTTTTGTGAAACATTTATAAGCATAAAAATCTAATAGAAAGGATGCCCACCAAGACATTAAAAAAAATTTGGCTTTGGATAACCATCTATATACCTCTTTTGAGTTTCGAATAACCACCTATGTACCCTCATATTCAAGTTTTGGATGACTTTCTATGTACCCTAATTTTCATTAATGGGATAACCGCCCATGTACCATTTTATAGTTGTGGATATCCTCTTTTGTACCTTTGAATCTAATAGAAAAGTACTCATTAATAAATTTATTAGAGGGAGATATATGTACCACCCATAATATAATTCATATTCATGTGTTGAAAAATATTGTAAGACATTGATTATATGATTACCCAAGCTAATTTTCATAAATATTTATTAATAAAATTAAAAAAATATAAGGAAACAATAAGAATTGAATACTAGTAACATATCCATTGTAAAACATAAGTAACATGAAAGTGTGTCATCATAGTTGTAAAATGATTTTGGAATAAAACACATGACATTTATTTAGGAAATTTTGTTTCTACTTTTTAAATATCTTTTTAAAAGATAAAAATTTGAACTCATTTTATAAATTCATTTAATAGATAAAAAATATGGGAACCTATAATGGAAGAATCAAAGAAATTACTAGTCATGAAAATATAAATTTTGTACATTATATATATGTTATAACTAATATTACTTTCACATTTTCAGTGAAAAGTCAAAAAACCCATGTATAATATATCATCAAAAAAACATAATCATAAACAATCCCTTTATATAATGATATTGTAACATAAAATCATTACCACTTTCGTAACATTTAAATCAAAAGACTTATGAAATAATAATCATAAAATGGATATGTTTATCACATAGTTATCATGTGAAAAATCATAAAATAAGTTCATGGAAAGTATATACACCTCATAAAAGGATTCAAGTGAAAAATATGACATATGTTCCATATAAATATATACGAGAAAAAAATCACTGAAAACTAATGTATATTGGAATGATAATCCTCATAAAATTGTGATCATGAAATATATATTTAAATTAACATAATTACTATGAGAATAATCATCAAATAAATTCATTGAATGTATATAAACCTAATAAAAGAAACATATGGATAATATATCATGGTATCATAGAAAATAAAAGTGAGATGAAAATACCTTAACTAATGTCTCAAGATCCTTCGTACACACTAGAAACTCTATAATAAAACATATAAATTTATTATAAATTTATTCAAGGAATATAATAATATTTACCACACTATATATGATTTAATTATACTATTTATCCATGAGTTTAATAATAACGATTCGTTATAACCACTCTTTTAGGAAGTAACTTCACTATTTTCTCATATATGATATCATTCAGTAATTTTTTCCCTTATAAGTTGTTCATTATTAAATAATATACAAAATGTATTACATGATATTAATACCATTTAAGTTGATTATATGCATATGTATATTTATCCATAAAACTAGAGATATGAAAATTTATTAATCCATTAATAGATATGGTAGGTCATACATATGCAGGAATGATGTTTCCAAGAATAATTATTGATTATTTAGACCGAGGGAAATAAAATAAGGAAAATAAGTCACCTTTCAAGAATAATTATTATATGAGATATAATATAATACATATATATATATATATTATATTTATTTAATTTATCCTTATTTCCATAAAAGTAAAATAAAAATGAAAAACACATCAAATGAGTTTCTGTGGTGGTAAAATTTAATTTTACATTTAACCCACATTATTGAAAAAAACTCCATATAGAAAAATTCCATAAGATTAAATAGTTTTATCATTAAATTTTAATTTTAAATTTATTCTAATTGTCTATATTGGAATAATAAATATATTATCATTAAAGTCTTAATTTTAAAACCATCTTAAATTTTTTCGTTGTTTTTAAAATTCTTTAAGATAAATGTCATTTATTAATATAAACTATGGTCTTTAACTATTTATAAATAAGTTAACCTTAATAGAAAATTCAAAAAAAGTATTTCAATGAAAATTTTGACAGGTGGTCTTTAAAATTGTATATTTTATTTTGAAATACTTTTTCTAAAATAGAAAATTTTATTATTTTTATATATTAAAATAATCAATTTATTTGAGAAAATTGTATTTTAAAAACATATGTAGGAATTACTAAATATTAAGTAAATTTTTATTAATATATATTTTTATATAAAAATATTATTATTTTTTTTAAAATTTGGTTATGCTTAAATTTTTAATGGCTTGGTAATAATGGTAATGTTAAATATAATAACATTAATATTATATCGGGATTACTAAAACCCAATGATGTGTGTAGCACAAGCTATAGTCAATATTGGATATAGGGAATGCTAAACTCAGTGTAACGTTGAACACACACTATCATGAAAAATGAAATTTATCTGAAAAATAACATTTCCAAAATCCTTGGTGTGAGACATTCTACCCCCTTAAAATGATTTTTTCTCTGAAAATTCATCTGCCCGACACGATAATAATCCGGATACTTTTTCCTCATCATTTATAATGGTTCCCACATAAGTTCTTCAAGCTTTTGGTTTCTCAAAAAACCGTTTACTATTTGAATGGTCATGTTCCATAGAACAATATATCTATGATCCAAAATCTATAATGTATTCTCCTCATGAGACTGATATTTCTATGATGGTACGATCTCTATGTATTATACATTTGAAGGGTCTTTTATATACTTCCACTATGGAGATACATGTAGAATATCTTGAACTCAAGAAGGATTCGATTGAAGTTACACATAATTAGAAACCATCCCTACATAATAATGAATATATAAAGGGAAAATATACATAGGGCTCAACATTCCTTTATTTATTATTTTCATAACCAACATCCATGATGAAATTTACGAAAAAAAATTCCATAAAAATAAAATTCCATATTGAGATGGTGAATTTCAATATAACTTTTCTAACAAGGTTCTTCTTCACTTATTTACTAACAAATGTCTCTAACTATTTTTTCCATTTCATAAACCAGATAAGGTAAAAATAAATTTCTTTATCCATTTTAGTTCCAGTATATTTGATATATAAACTTCATTATATAGAGGGATTGATAAGGAACCATTTGAATACTCAAGTAAAATATATTATTTTTTGAAAACATCACATGATCATAATGTAAATCATAACTACATTTTAAATTCATGGAACATGATCTCAGAATAACCCCTGGGTTTTTAATTTTTCTCATATATTGACTCTCTATCTAAGGATGATACAAGGTGCTGAAAATATATTGTGTATCAAGGCATTGTAGATGGATTCTCCAAACCATCATAGAAAATATCGGATCCAGATCGGATAAAATATAATGTGGAATTCCAATCAACCTTATTGCATCCCTAATGCATATTCTATAAAGATAAATGAGAGATATGTGTTCAATGATAATAATGAAGTGTGATTTTTTTTATGGTGATCAACTCATCCCAAATAGAATTATTCCCTTTTTATGTTTTGGGGTGTCTAGAAATAAAATCCACTGTGATATATTCCAATTTTATTTATGGTATG